>OX940790.1:18435457-19635457 GCA_954870985.1 Trifolium fragiferum | reverse complement strand
CACACTTCGCATTCATAGCAATTACAAAGTTTCTCAAGTTACAGAGTTTTCAACTACAACAAAAACAATATGTCGCTGATTCCAAGTTTTTTCGGTGGCCGAAGGAGCAATGTTTTTGATCCATTCTCCCTTGACGTTTGGGATCCTTTGAAGGATTTTCCATTTCCAAGTTCTGCACTTTCTGCTTCATTCCCTCGAGAGAATTCTGCTTTTGTGAGCACAAGGGTGGACTGGAAGGAGACTCCAGAAGCACACGTGTTCAAGGCTGATCTTCCTGGATTGAAGAAGGAAGAAGTGAAAGTTGAAATTGAAGATGATAGAGTTCTTCAGATAAGTGGTGAGAGGAATGTTGAGAAAGAAGATAAGAATGATGAATGGCATCGTGTCGAGCGTAGCAGTGGAAAATTCTTGAGGAGGTTCAGATTGCCTGAGAATGCTAAAATGGATCAGGTGAAAGCTTCAATGGAGAATGGTGTTCTCACTGTTACTGTTCCAAAAGAAGAGATTAAGAAGCCTGAAGTTAAATCCATTGAAATCTCTAGTTAAAATGTTTGCTTTAATTGAGATTAAGAGTCTTGGTTGTAATGTTTACCTTTTGTGTTATGTGTGAGATGTATAATGATGTAATATGTGAAATGTTTGTTCATGAATAAATAAGTAATTAGCTGTTTTGTTCTTTAAATTCAAACACCACTTTTGATCTTCAATCTTGCAATACACCTAAGAATGCAGACTTTAAATTTCCTCGTGTTAAGAATGCAGACTTTACATTGTAGCATATTGTTAAGCATGCAGACTTTTAATTTTGGTTTGGTTACATTATAGAAATTTTAAATTTACTCTAAACACGAGCTTATTCCTAACTACCAACTTGATTTTAAATTTACTTTCAGAACTTTTTGCATAAGTTTAGTTTATAAATCTCGTCATGTTAAGAATGCAGAGTTCACATTAAAGCATATTGTTATTTATCCAGGTGTTCAGAATGCAGAATTCAGATTAAAGCATATTTTAGACTTGCAGAACTTTCTGCATAAGTTCAGTTTTATAAAACCCATCTGACTTCAAAAGTCTTGGTCACTAACTTTCTGCATAAGTGCAGAGTGAAAATGTTTGTGTTAGTGTCGTGTATGTATGAATGTTTCGCAAGTTCATGTTTCGCCTATGAAGGCATAATAAAATAACAAATGAATTCATATCATGCCAAATCTAACCAAAGTTCAGTTCTGAATAAGAATCTTCCTTTATTTAAATTTTGGTTTGGTTAGATTTGGTATCTCCTGCCCCAGCTTGTTTGGCAAGCCCTTATGAACATAAAAAACAATGTCATTTTCATCATGATCCTTCTATTTTTTTCTCCTCGCTCACACCTTTAAGTTGTAGTACGTATAAGGTGTTGCAAGGTGGTGCATAAAGCCAGATTCTTCACAAAATGACAATTCTAAATTCTAATACTAACCATTTGATCGACACAACTAGAAGTACCAGAATTTGTTCTGTTATTAGGAAAAAACTTATTACGATATGCAAAGGAGACTAACAGAACCACCTACCACCCAAGATAAAAAAGAGTAACACACAGAACTTCTGCATGTTCCAATTCAAGCACCTACCACCCAAAGGTAAAACAGCACATAACTTCTACATGCTCCCAAATTCAAGCATAGCAGCAGTAACGAAATTGAAAGTGCAATGATACAAGACATTAGATAAAAAACGAAAGAGTAGTAGTTGAATATCAAATAGTTCATGTTCAAGAAGTTAGACTGCAAGATAGAATTATACAAATACCATAACAAAGTAAAATTTTAAGGCATCATCAAGACCCATACGATAACAAGTTCAGAAACATTAAAAACAAAAGAACTGCAAGGACTTCCACATATTATTAAAAAGACCCACTTTGAAACCTTCATATACTTAAAATCCACCACGAAGACGCAAGACAAGGTGAAGAGTAGACTCCTTCTGAATGTTGTAATCAGCGAGGGTCCTTCCATCTTCCAATTGCTTCCCAGCAAAGATCAACCTCTGCTGATCTGGTGGGATTCCCTCCTTGTCCTGTATTTTTGCCTTGACATTATCGATTGTATCAGAACTTTCAACCTCCAGAGTAATGGTCTTTCCTGTCAAAGTCTTCACAAAGATCTGCATACCTCCCCTCAAACGAAGGACAAGATGAAGGGTGGATTCCTTCTGGATGTTGTAATCAGCCAAGGTACGTCCATCTTCAAGTTGCTTTCCAGCAAAAATGAGCCTCTGCTGGTCTGGAGGGATACCCTCTTTGTCTTGTATCTTAGCCTTCACATTGTCGATTGTGTCTGAGCTCTCTACCTCCAAAGTGATGGTCTTCCCTGTCAATGTCTTCACAAAGATTTGCATGCCTCCTCTCAAACGAAGGACAAGATGAAGGGTGGATTCCTTCTGGATGTTGTAATCAGCCAAGGTTCGACCATCTTCAAGTTGCTTTCCAGCAAAAATCAACCTTTGCTGGTCAGGAGGAATTCCCTCCTTGTCCTGAATCTTAGCTTTTACATTGTCAATAGTGTCTGAGCTCTCAACCTCCAAAGTAATGGTCTTCCCTGTCAATGTCTTCACAAAGATCTGCATACCTCCCCTCAAACGAAGGACAAGATGAAGGGTGGATTCCTTCTGGATGTTATAATCAGCCAAAGTTCGCCCATCTTCGAGCTGCTTTCCAGCAAAGATCAATCTTTGCTGGTCTGGGGGGATACCCTCCTTGTCCTGTATCTTAGCCTTCACATTGTCAATAGTGTCTGAGCTCTCAACCTCCAATGTTATTGTCTTGCCAGTAAGAGTCTTCACAAAAATCTGCATACCACCACGAAGCCGCAAGACAAGATGAAGAGTGGATTCCTTCTGGATGTTGTAATCAGCTAATGGCCTGCCATCTTCGAGCTGCTTTCCAGCAAAAATCAACCTTTGCTGATCAGGTGGGATTCCCTCTTTGTCTTGAATCTTGGCCTTGACATTGTCAATGGTATCAGAGCTCTCCACCTCAAGGGTGATTGTCTTACCAGTGAGAGTCTTCACAAAGATTTGCATACCACCGCGGAGACGGAGCACCAAATGGAGAGTGGACTCCTTTTGGATGTTGTAATCAGCAAGGGTACGCCCATCCTCCAGCTGCTTTCCAGCAAAAATCAGACGCTGCTGGTCCGGTGGGATCCCTTCCTTATCTTGAATCTTGGCCTTAACATTGTCTATGGTATCTGAACTCTCAACTTCGAGAGTAATGGTCTTGCCAGTGAGGGTCTTGACAAAGATTTGCATCTATATAATCCAAGACAAACAAAAACAAATGAATCAATCAGCAAATTCTTTATTATAGCTACAATAAAGTAAAGACTACAATGCGTTACAGAGGACTGGAAACAGAAGATTAGCTATTATAAGCAATTATATTTACAGGAAACATTCTCAAAACTCATCAAATTCTCCCTGGTTAAAAGATTACACTTTTATAAATAGTTTACAAATTACAATCGGTGAATCAATTGAAATAATATCCCTGGACAAATCAAATAGATTTTAGAATCATACAATACATAATCAAGAACTGAAAATTTTAATGGACACACATGTTTGATCAACAAAACATTGAATTAATCAAATATTCACATAGAATCTTCACTCGAGTTATTGTTAAGATGATAAAATCAAACAAACGATTCAATTACAAAGATAACAAAACCCTAAAAATCGAAATAATATCCCTGAGAAAATCAAATTGAAAGAGTTTTTAGAATCATACAATACATAATCAAGAACTAACAATTTATATGCGCACACGTTTTTGATCAACAAAACATTGATTAATCAAAGAAACGATTCAATTACAAAGATAAATCAAAACCCTAACAATCGATATCTAAAAATCAAAATAAAATTAAGTTGATAGATCGAAAGAACGATTAAACAGGAGTTAATAATCGAAGGCTTAATCGGTAGGAGAAGAGAAAGTAGATGATACCTTGAAACGGTGTTGTGTGTTAGGTACGAATGAATCTCTTTTCTCTACGATGAAATGAAAACTTTGATTGTTTGTATTGTAGCTATGTGAATATTGGGTTTCGGGATTTGGTTTTTATAGCAAAAAATGATAGGCGGTTTCAACACGGCAACGGCAGATCTACCAATAAAAATGAGACACGCGGAAACACGAGAGGTGTCAACCATCATAATACGGCAACGTTTGGTATCAAAGTCATTTTCGGCAACTTATGTCATGAATGATATAACGAATTAACGATCATATAATACCCTTCCAACCACGAATGGTAGATCACTAGATTGATAATGATAGGTAAACCGCTTCTAGAGAATTCTTCTAACAAAGGTTTTCCTCTCTTTTTTTACAAAGGTTTTCCTTTTTTTTCTTTATAATTAACAAATGTTTTCCTCTCCTACATAGTATAAACTATCAAGTCATTATTATTAAAAATAAAAAGTAATTATTATAAAAAAAATAATTGACAAAAGTCATTATTATAAATTAAAATTTAGGAAACAATTCGGTTTTAAAATTAAATAATTCAAATTTAAATACAATTTTAATATTTTAAAATATAAAAATTGTATTATTTATTTATATATAAATCGATCTCAATTGAAAGGTTTTAATCTCATTTTTTTATGAGCATTGCTATTTAGTAAGAATTATTTTAGAGAAGAAATGCAAGAATAACACATGACATTATCTTATAGGATGATGTAATTTTAATCTCCTCTTTTAGTGAAAATCATAAGGGTTAGTTGATGTAAACAATGGTGGAGATTTATTCTTGCAATTCTTCTTCATAGATTGTCTTACTAAATAACATTTTCTTTTTTTTATACATATTTATTTTCTCTCTTTATTTTTTGATGCATTTTTTTTGTCTCTTACGGTATTTTGTATTGAACAATATTTTATTAATGAAATATTTTAAGTTTGTTTTGGTAAAGGCGTTTATTTATAGTGTAATCTATGTAGTAGTTCGTATTGAACAACATTTTATCAATGAAAGTAGTTAAGTTTGTTTTAGCAAAAAAAAAAGAAAAATTTAATTTTTAACGAAAGAATTACAAATTATTCTTAGACCAATTCAATCTACTGTATAAAGTATTAAAAATTTAAAATAGTATCAATTAAAAAATTTCTATATACAGTTATATCTAACTATGGTTTCCTTTATCCAGTTTTTTCTTTCGCTTTAATAGTATTCCATTCTTGTTTATTTTACAATAATGATGTTTTGACATACAAAATATCGACAACTTTAGACAACTATAATAAAATACTATTAAAACAATTTTATGGTACAACCCTCACCAATATAATTCAAAAAATCTATGCTCTATCAGAAAGAACTATATTGATACATTCTAGATTTAGTAAATCCAATAGTATAAAAATTGGTAACTAATTTGTAGCAAATAAATTAAGTATGAATTGGATTAGGAATCCAAATAAAAAATTAATTTATGGAACAATTAGTTTTACTCCAAATCTAGCTAAGCTAAGTCTGTATAAATTACAAATTAGATGGTTTAGAGACACAGAATTATTCTTTAAAAATATCGATATACAATTATCCAAACAATATGGTCAAATAGTTAAATTACTTCAGAAAAACCTTAAGTTTATGGCAAGATGACTGAAGGTAGTATCTCAAACATTTTACAGAAAGTTTTAGATAACTTTTCTGATCTCCAATATAGGACAGAAAAACTAACATCTTATTTAGAAAACTTACAGTTTGAAGAAAGTAAGTATAGATCTCATGAAACATGGAGATTTCATGAGGAAAAATTCGTCTGATATGAAGAAGATGAATCGCATAAATATCCTCACATTTTCCATACGGCAAATCCGCAACTCAATAATATAACTTGTATGTTGGCTTACATAATAAAATATTGTTGTTATAAAAAATTTCACCAAAGAATGGATGAAATCCAAGAAGAACAGAAAAGAGATATAGAAAAAATCAGTATCAAACTAGAAGATTTGTCAAAACTCTTAGAAAATAAAGAAGAATATTTAGCTTTAGATGAGTTGTCTCGATTTCATAAGAGAGGGGAAGAGAAAGATAAGGGAAAATAAAAAGAAATCTTAGAAATATCACAAATCCAAACTCAAGAAAATTTTTCTGAACTCAAAGAAACATCTGACTCCACACAATTAAGAATTAAACCACCATCTAATTTCTTTTAGATATGAACGATACAGAAGAAGCCCTTAATAGGCAATTAGAAAATCTAGAAAGACTTATGGTCTCTTTAGATATATCAGGAAAGAGTCAAGTAGTTGACGAAGAACCAAAAGAGAAGAACCAAATCATTTATGATTTTAGCTCTGAAGAAGAAGAAGAGGAAGAAAATGAAAATTCTCATTTCGTAAAAATCGAACCAGCAGAAACATCAGGAACAAAAAGGCCTGCAGAATTCGAAAGAGAATTTACCAAACAAAAATTCCAGAAAGTACCTCATTATTTGTACCCTCACAAAATCCATTTCAAGGACAAGGAATTTTAGATATAGACTGTAGTGTTGATGCATCAAAAGATCTTAGGGATTGGTATAATACAAATAGTGTGTTAATCCAGTTGAATGAAGATCTTAGAAATTTAGGAGCAGTTGATGTTTTTAACTACCTACAATATAAGACTAGAGGAAATGCTTACAAATACATTTCTACCTTACCACCAGAAGTTATGGGAACAATACCCCTAACAGGAACCTTAGTAGTAGACTGGGTCTATAGTTTACTTGTAAAAGAATTCAAAGGATGGAAAGACTCCGTTCAATCAAAAATAGCATTCTCTGACCAAAATCTTTGGAAAATCACCAACCTAAAAATCTGCAATATGTGCTATATAGATAATTTCATTTGTGAGTTTCAGGACTATTACTACAACATAGATAATAGTACTAGAATCTCTAGAAATTTGATAGAATTATTCTATGACAAGTTACCCGAAAAAGTATCAGCTCAAGTTAAGACATTTTTTACTTCAGCATTAGCAAAAGGAAAAGTTGATGATACTTTAGGAGGAAGAATAACTTCCCTAAAAATTTGGCTTCAAGAAATGTGTTGTCAGAAGATAGATAAAAGAGAAGCTCAAATATCCCTTTGTTGTAACAAATTACAAGACAAAGTAGGAAACTATGGTTGCAACTCTAGAAAGAAACCTAGAAAGATAAGATTACAAAAACCTTATAAGAGAAAGAAATTCAAGAAGGTCCCATTTAGAAAATTCAAAAAAAGAGACAAAAAATTCTTTAGGAAAAAACAACCTTACCCTAAGAAGAAAACATGTCCACAAGGCAAAAAATCATGTACATGTTGGTTATGTCATGAAGAAGGTCACTATGCAAATGAGTGCCCTAAGAAAGAAAATCCTAAGTAAAATGTCTTACATGCAATATATGCAATAGGATATGAACCTATAGAATCAGACATAGAATCCGATGAAGACATTTATGAATACTGCACAGAGACAGATTTAGATGTCGAAGAAGATACTTGGTAAAGGAAACCCAAGTGCTACATTTATTAAAATAGTACTAAAAAATAGAAACCTCTTAGGCTATGTAGACACAGGTGCAACTCTTTGTTTTGAGAAAAAATCTATCTCTAGAAATTGGGAAAGATTAACCAAACCAAAAGAAATAATAGTTGCAGATAAATCAAAACATCAGATATGGTTTAATCTCAGGGATGTATCTATAGAAATTGAAGGATATAAGTTTTTTATTCCAACAATCTACCTCTATGATTCAGGATTAGACCTAATCATAGGAAATAACTTTTTAAAATTATATGAACCTTTTACTCAAATAAGGAATACTATATCACTTCAATGGAAGGATTTAGGAAATCCTAAGAATAGCAAAATAATAACCACCAAAATAGTCACTAGAAATGAGATCTTAAACCTTATTAAGGGAAACATTAGAGAACTAAGAACAATATGGGAAGAAAGAAGTTTCCATATTAGTATAGAAGAGAGATTAGATGAAGTCTGTTCAGATAACCCTTTAGACAGTGTTAAAAACACTAATCATGAACTTATAGTCATTAAACTCAAAAACCCTAATGACGAGATAAATGTTCCAAATAGGATTCCATATTCTATTAGAGAAGTTGAAGAATTTCAACAAGAATGTAAAGATCTACTTGATAAGGATCTTATTAGACCTTCATCAAGTCCACATTCTGCACTAGCTTTTTATGTCGAAAATCACAACGAAATAAAAAGAGGTAAGAGAAGAATGGTAATTAATTATAAGAAACTTAATCTGGCGACAGTTGGAGATTCTTATAAATTACCAAGAAAAGATTTTATTTTAGAAAAAATAAAAGGATGTAATTGGTTTTCTTCCTTAGATGCAAAGTCTGGTTATTATCAACTAAGACTAGCTGAAGAAACAAAACCATTAACAGCTTTTTCATGTCCACCTCAAAAACACTATGAATGGAATGTTTTACCTTTTGGATTGAAACAAGCACCATCAATATACCAAAGATTTATGGACAAATCCCTTGAAGGTTTAAATCATATATGTGTGGCATATATAGATGATATACTTATTTTCACAAAATGAAGTAAGGAACAACATCTTCAAGATATAGAAACTGTTCTTCTAAGAATTAAAGAAAAATGTATTGTAATTTCGAAAAAGAAATCAAAACTTTTACAAAAAGAAATATAATACCTTGGTTTAATCTTAAAAGAAAATGGGGAACTGAGTTTAGCACCTCATACCCAAGAAAAAATACAAGTTTTTCCAAATGAGCATTCTGACAGAAAACAAATTCAAAGATTTCTTGGATGTTTAAATTATATTGCTAACGAAGATTTTTCAAAGACTTAGCAAAAGAAAGAAAACATTTGCAAAGAAAAATTTCAGAAAAAGTTCCTTGGTCTTGGACTGAAACTGATTCTGATATTGTTAAAACCATTAAAGAAAAAATTCAAGTTTTGCCTGAACTATACAATCCAACAATAAAAGATTTTTTGATTGTAGAGACAGATGCATCACAAACAACCTGGGCAGGTTGTATGCGAGCCTTACCCAATGGTAAAGCAAAACTTTCTCTAAATGAGAAGGGAAATAAAATTGAAGAATCTAAAGATCTTCAATCAAAACAATCTGAAACTTCGAAAGAAGGAACAGATACTACAAAAGGCATTGATTACAGTGCTTCTAAAATCCTGATAAAGGATACTGAAAAATTACATTTATGTAAATATATTTCTGGTACATTTATAGATACAGAATCTAGATACCATATTCAGGAACTAGAAACTCTGGCGTGTGTAAAAATACTAGAAAAATGGAAGATTGACTTATTACCGTCAAGGTTTCTTCTTCATACAGACTCTAAATATCTTACAGCAAAAATCTCTGCCGAGAGGGGGGAGATGATTACAACACTCAAAAGTTTACAAAAAATGACAACAAACGAAAATCAATCTTCAACATCAACAAAAAGCTCAAATGAAATTCTCAAGAATGAAGAAAATTGGGACTTGCTAGGACAACCTTCTGGAAAGTATGACTACTATGTAAAGTATACTACCCCAGAAAGTTCAAAAATTCCTACTGAAACAATAACACCCAGTGGTTGGAATATAGATTCAAATAAAGAACAAGAAGCAGAATCTTCAGAAACAACTTCAGACAACAAAAAGTCTTGGGCTGATAAGGTCGAAGAAGAAGATGAAGCCAGAAAAAATGGTTTATTAACAACCATTCAAACAAGCGATCCCGTAGACAATGAGATGAGAAAGTTTGAAGCTTATGTCATTTTTTATGGTCCAATGAAAGGGATCTATAGAAAATGGGCAATAGCTAAACAACATATCATTGGCAAGAATGTGTGTCACAAAGGATACAAAATCATGAAAGAAGCTGAACAGACACTTTATGGAGGATACAAAGAGATTACAACAACAAAAAACCTTCAAAAATCTCCAACAATGGAGTCAAAAAAGAAGTTGTCAATTGACAAAATTCGTCAGCTCGAATATCAGAAGAATTTCCAGATAACTGATCCAACTTATATGGAATTTAGTCTTAGATGGAAATGGCTAAACCGCTATGTAGAAGAATTCACTACTGAATGCTTCTACCCAATTAGCAGAATTGGTTGCACAAAAGCAGTCGTACTACCTGGAATAGACAGTACTATATGTCTATCCTTCTTTCAAAATGGGTTGATCCATACCATATACCTGGAAGAACAAGCTGAAAAAACTTTTGGAGAACTCAAATTCTTTCCAAAGGAGTTACAAAATTTGGCACAAAAATTCAACAACTTGTTTGCCAAAGGAAAAGAAATTTTTATTCAAATTGAGTCCACATATCCATGGTACGATGAGATCACTCTGGAACTTACAACAAAACCCTTATACCTCATCAAGATTGGAATTTCAAATAAAGAATATCCAGTGGTGAACAGAGAAACAACTGAATTGCATCCTGCCATTTACCTTAAACAAATTAAACACTTTCATCAGAAGATTACTAGATTGTCCTCCCAGACAAATTACAGAGTTATTTACGAAGATTCATCAATGGTTGTGTATAGCGACTCTAGAAAGTCCGCAAAGGACAAAGACATCAAAGCAATCAAGAACCTTGAAGAAAAAGTTGACCAATTGAAAGATGGTCTTGAAAAATTACCCAAGGTAATTCAAGAAGAATGTTGTCAATACTTTTTACAGAATTACAAAGGACACAAATGTGAAAATTGTCCAGAAAAACTGTCGGCACAAGAAGACAAGGAAGCCTCAATCACAGAGTCATGTGTCATGTAGTTGGTTAAAAGTGTACAGTGGTACCTTATCACATCTGAGTCAGATGGGGACCACTTAGTGATAAGCTTTGCAATAATGTAAATAATTGTTTGTCGTTTTTTCTTTAGTGTGTTAGTGCATGTTACTTTACTGAGTGCATGTCACTATAGTGTGTTGTCATGGAAAGGGACATCTTACCTGATATGTGAGCCATTCTCCACTATAAATAAGAGCTTTTGTAAGACACAGTTGAAAGAAATAAGAAACTATCATCTAGTTTTGTGAAGAACTATCTCTTCTGTCCTTAGAATCATTTTTAAGAAGTAGCTCTTGAGGTAATACTCTGGAGGAGCTAGATCCTTGAGGTAATACTCTGGAGGGATCACCTATATCAGAAAATATAATCATCAGATTATATTCCAAGATGACATCTTCAAAGCGAAGAAATCATTAAAATCAAAAAACATCAAACAAACATCTCAAAGAAGATCAGATCAGGTATGAATATATCTCTATTAAACTCAAAATTTACATTTCAATATCATATTATTGGTATGATAAACGAAAAAATAGTACCAATTTTAATTGATACAGAAGCTGCATGGTCACATGTATCAAAAGAAATATGTGACAATTTTGAAATATTATCAGAACCAAGAACTGTTCTCAAATTTGATGGTTCTTTAAAAACTATGTCACGAAGTACTATTGTTCGTTTAAAACTCAGAAAATTAGAAGAATTTCAATTAAAAATACTAATTGATGAACAACCAAATAAATTTCTGTTTGGTATAGATTTCCTAGAACAATTTGAATATTCAATTACTTCTGAATATTTATTATTAGATGGTTCTGAACAACCAAGACATAAACTTCATGAAGAAACTATCAAGTCTTTTCTGAAAAATAACCAATTATGACTGAAATTTCACTTTTGGAGAATACATCTAGTTATTTTGCTGATAGCATACTAGATCATAAAATAGAAGAAGCAGATTTATCCTTAACTGCAGAAGAAAACTTTAAACGAAAGTTTAATATATTCAAGGAAATTTTCTCAAGAAAAAATATTTTGAAATTTGGAATAATGATTGGAGAAGAAGCAATTCCAATTGACTCTACCTATGGAAATATAGTCGTATCTACTATAGATAGGATACAGATTAAAAGAAGAATTCAAAACCTTTCTGAAAAAGAAAGAAATAAAATTGGTTATATTCACATATCAACCATTCAGATTTTAATTAAAAGTACATTCATGAAAGGTATTGATGCACCCCTAGAAATAATTTTAGAAGATTGTAGAATTCAAGATAGAAGGCAATTAATAATTGCACAAGGAAAATGCAATTTGAAATATGGAAAAGTTAAGTTTGATATAAACTTACAAATGGGGTTATCTCTAAAAGATAATGATCTAGACAGATCTATAGTTTTTCACTATAAATTAGAAAACACAAATCTTATGAAGAAAGGTAACCACCCCATCACAATATGTTATAAAATTAATTATGCTCTAAGTAATTCACATCACAGCATAGAATTTATAGGAAAAGATACAATTCATATTGATGATTTATTTACACCTACACCTGTAATAACATTAGAATCACCTATATTTAAAAATCCAGCAAGGAATATTTGTTCCTTTATAGAAGTTGACAAAAATCTGTTTGAAGAAACCAAAGAAAAAACATTATTTAGAAGCCAAAGTCTTAGAGTAGCACCACCCAAAAGAGATTTTGAAATCTCAAAACAAAAAGAGCTACATAAATTACAAAGCTCAGTAGCAGGACTATCTTTGCAGCTCGAAAAATTGGATAAAAGAATCTAGATCTATCTATGAAGAATTATCCGCATTTTATCCAAACTCCGTCAAAACTCTGGTATCAGAGCTACAACGACATTTAGGTGATACCCCACCTTAATGGACCTAAAAAATAATATATTATATTATGATTGTCCATTTTAGTTGTCTAAAATAGATTGTTCAAATATCATTACTCTTATTTTATGAATGGTGTTGGGATCCGGGGCTGTGCTTGAGGCGATAAGGCGGTGTGATTTTATGTCTGGAGGCGTGAACTGCCGCGTTTTTACAGTTCCTGGGAGTTGGTTTTTGTTTTCTTTATATGTGTAGCTGCTTCCTTTTTTCTGTCTTGATGAGGCTGAGACCACTTGCCTTGTAAACTCATAGCACTTCTTGTGCTCTGTTTTAATAATATGGTTTAGCCCTTTCAAAAAAAAAAGTATTCCCTTCTTGTAAAAAAGAAATTAATCTAACCACTTGGCTCCTTAATTAACTGCGTGTTAGATGACCATTAGTCATCCCATCTTCTTTGTTAACACACATTTTGTTCTTAGTTTTTGTTTCTGACGAACATTTTGTTCTTAGTTTTTTTTTTTAAACAACATTTTGTTCTTAGTTAAAACACACAAATGGATGAAGTTGAATTTTTCCTCACTTTGAGCATTTAAGCGGTATACTTCTGTTAAAAAAAAATAAAAATATAGCGGTATACTTTGTTCTGCATAAAAATGCACCAACAAATGCACATATCTGTCAGGTGTATCATAATCATTGTTCTCCGTTTAGTGCTTCCCACCAAAGCATAATCACATCCATACAAAATTGTGAGGAAATATATCAATTGATCACGACAAAAGAAACAAAGTACTGTAATCAGTTAACCGATATAAACACAAGCGTAAATGATAAGAAGTTGAGAACAAGTGAAATCCCTTACAGACGAACAATACAACAAGACAATGAGAATCACAACACGGACAAGAGTGTCGAAGCAAAACAGGTGACAACATCGAGGACACAACTTGAGAATACAAAGCAAGCAAGGATGAAGAGAATGCAACACAAGAACACTATAATGAAATACTCCATCGACTTCAAGCTACGTGTTATTTAAAGTTTTTCCACAGATTAAGAAATACAATATTATCAAAAGATAACACTTTTACAAAACTAACCCTAGCGTGTTTTGCATGGGCAACGTGACTGAAGATTTAGCACCATAATAATTATACAATCTACATAGCACTAGAGAGTGAGTGAGAGGGTCAAAATCCAATGGAAAAACAACTTTAGAATGATGCAAATTATGAAATAAGTATCTGTAAATCCCTCCAAAAATGGAAATGCTTCAAAGGTAAGCCGTAATATTTATAAAGATGTTAGCTACCAATATTGAAGCCTTAACTTTTCAATTCCTTCAACCTTCAGGAAGTAAGCAGCTACAGCAAGTAAGATGATAAGTACTGCAAACCACAAGCTCAGCCCTCCTGAAAACAAGAAAAAACACAAATAGTTGGTCATGTGCTAAATTGGCCGCACTACTTGATACACGATCAATAAAACATCCATTTGGCAAATTGTATATTTATTGAGCTACGTATTCTTAATTTCATTGATAGCTTCTTGTTTTGTTTATTTAATATCATGTTGGGTTACTAATTTTCCCCAGATGTTTAAACCAGCAGAAAAGTTGCCCCGTTTCATATATAGTAAAACTTGAATTTTTTAGGCCGGCCACAAATACAGACACAAACATGCTTTTACTGCTGCAGTTTTATTTATAGTACATACACTATTGACTATTGTACACATTGCACATATTATATAAATCATCACCACGTTCAGGAACCAGGTATCCTTTGCAAGCAAAATGAGTGCTTAACCTCCAAAACTTACTAAAAATGTTTGGTCATTCAACAAAATTTTGGAACTAAAATTCCAGGTTTATAAAACCAACAGACCGATAGGCAAAAAGAATAACACCAATTATTATGAGCTCTGCAAAACATTTATAAATCTGTAAATCAAGAACATATGTCATAGCATTATCAAATCAACAAATCATGAAATATGCACACATACCATTTTTCTTCTCTTCAAGTACTGTTACCCTTGCACTTGAATCCAAGGATACAGAAGCCAATGCCCTGAATACAGAACCCACAATTATGACTAAAATACCTTCAAACAGGGGATAAACAGTAAATTTTGGTAGGAAAAAAATCACTCCAAACCTTGAATCAGGGGAAAAAGCTAAAGCAGTTATTATGCCAAGGTGAGCATTTTTTATCTTTGTATGAATATGCATATTTGTTGAATTTACAATTACAATCTCTCCAGAAGGTGTTCCGCTGCATGTCAATCCACCAAAACAAAAGATGTGAGCTTTAGAAAAAATGTACCAATGAGGTCTGAATGTAAACCAAAAAAATTAAGTCACTACTTGCTTCCAGGTAGCTTAAGAAAAAGACAACATATTAAGTACAGAAGTATAGAGAATAAATATGTACCATGCCAGAAACTTTCCATCAGCTGAGACATTGAATGCACATATTGTATCACGTGAAATATACTTCGAACTAATCCTTTCCCATGTTTGTGTATTCCAGGTCACGATGCTTCCACCTTTTTCTATACAAAACAATAAATTTTTGTCAGTTAAGTAAAGATACAAAAAGTAAATGCTTTTTTCTGCAAAATATATACCTGTCCCGGCAACAATATATAGAACTCGAGTCCCGTCATTTATTTGAGAAAATCTGCAAGAGCTAAAAATTTCACGCTGTATGAAATTCAACAAAATATGATTAGTACATACTATAACTATATAGAATTTATGACAAAGCAAAAGCAATCACCGACATAAAAAACACGGGAATCATATTGAGGCCCCACCATATTCCCTTGTTCAGCCAAGGAAGTTAGAATCTTTTCCAACTAGATGTTAAATGTTAGATTTTGCTTATTATAAATATAGGGTACATCACACGATTAGAATTATTCTCTAGTTAAGATGCATATAAGATACTTCCCAATACTTCAACATGATTGTGTTCAGAACGTAATCTGAATATATAGAATTGATGAACGTGTTGGTTAAAATTGCTTCAAACCAAAGTTATGGCTTTTTTAGACTTACTCTTAGAATATACAGTATGTTGTTGACTTTAAAGGTTAACTGTGCCCTCTCTATAACTCGGTTTGGGATTCTGTTTGTTTCTATGGATAGCTAACTCGATTACGGTCGTTATGGTTCCGGTTTTGTGAATTTTCAATAAGGTATGAGGTCTGTAGGTATTTTAAAAGTTGGAAGTCAGTGGCTGAATTATGCAGAAAAATCTGTCACGGGTTTGCGTATTCGAGCGGCATGATCGGATGGTTGTTAAGCGTGTGGAACAGCTCGGTACTGCAATTTGTCTCAGGTGGGTTCCTTTAGGTATTAGCAATACCTTATTTAACTAGCCATTAAGTAGAGCCATTAGTAAGTAAATTGAAGATACATTTATTTGGAGTATTAGTCTTCCCATTATACTCTTTGTGTTCATCGATAATGATTGATGAACATATCTATACATAGCTAAGCTTAATCCTCCCCTTTATTTGGCCCATCAACACCAGGAAAACCAACTCACCTTCTATCTTTTTAGGTTACTTTAGGATATTATCACAAAACTATCAATTTTTCAGAACCAGAGTAGACCAGCTAATTTAATCAGTTGAACTGGGAATCTGACCCCATGCTGGCCTGACCAATTAGTACCAATTGGCATTACAACAATCATGCAGAACGAATCAACTTTAGTGCAAACAGGCTGGTTGTCAATGCTGGTCTGACAGCTCAAGTGTGTAGTAGACCACGAAGTCAACATGTCATATACTATATAACTGTTTTGTAGATTTTTTTTACATAATACTGTTAAGCCATCTATATATGAAAGAACATGTAGATACTGAATAATAATTTACACCAGGAAATATAAAGCAAATGAACATTATCCAATAAGAAATAAGTTTTGAAACAAATTATTGAAAACAATATATATATCATCTAAAGTCTCTACTAATTACTAAATAAATCTATAGACTATATTAGTTAATTATTCAATTTATACATATTCCATTTATGTCAGTGTTGACTGTGATTGTGTGCAATTCATGACAGCCAAATTTCGAGTAATTAATCTTCAAGTAAATGAAATTTTCAAAAATGCATACAAAACCATCAAATCAAAATAACTTTCTCCACTAGTGAGGTTTGAATCAATTGCTCACATTTTCATTTGCTAGAGTAGCCAAAGCTATTGCTGAAGAAACGTCCCAAACCCTGCAGGGGCCACCACCTCCCAACGAAACAATCAACTTGCCATCAAAACTGAAAGACAGACAAAACCAGACTAAGCCACAATCCATCAAAAATAACAAGATTTACAGAGCCTCTCTATCTCTTATCTTTTCCCAACTTTTTCTTGTGAGTTATAAAGCTAAGTAGTATCAATTAAGTGAAATGATTATGCTGCTATGTGCATCAAACCTGAAATGCAAGTCCTTTACAGTAGAATGGGCATTAGACTCGTTGATAATTGTTTCCATGCTAGGCCACTTAAAAACCCTTAGACTGCCATCCTGTACTGCACAAAAACAAAATATCATATGGTACACCAGTCCTTCAAAAAGAAATTATCTACAATTTTATGTTTGCTGGTAAAAAGATAACTGTAATTTGGAAGCATCAAATGATGCAACTCCTATCCTGTAAAAGAAAAATTCATCCACCGAGAAAAACAAAAAGCAAGACCATATATCACCACATACATGAAAGTTGAAGCAAAAATGGAACAGCAACGTAAGAGTTTACATATTGAGTTTTTGACAGCTTTTGAAGCTACAAATTACAATTTAATTTATCGGTTGCCAGTTGCCACCAATTTCAGCTGGATCTTCGGAAAATACAAATCAATTATCTATTGACAGCAATGTTTTCAGGTTTATGTCAACAGATACAAGGAAATAATATTTGTACTATGGACAAACAAATGGTTATTACAACAGCAACCAAAGCCTTTTCACATTAGGCTAGCTAGAGCCCAAGCAAATGGCTACATGATTACGTCTATGACAAATGAACTGGGCATACCATTATAACCTGGATTAACTTTTCATATACTAAATTAATGCTCAAATAATTCTTCTATTAAGTGCATGTTATCAAATTCTTTGTACAAAAGCAATAGAAGATAATTTTATAATCTCACCCCCTCTTACAAAAAGTAATGGTTTAGATCTTAATCTCTACAAAAAAAAAATGTAATCAGTTTTTCTTCATTTATATAAATGTAGAGGAAGCCAATACCTCTCCACCAGCAGCAAGTGTAGTACCATCATTGTTGAATGCCAATGCTAACTGTAGTCCAACATTATCCAACTCGGTGAGAACGTTCTCTGACAACCTCAGACCCAACTTGTGAATTTCAGCAGCCTCGTTTTGATCCCAGTCAAACCATCTAAATGTGCAAGGCATTAACATATTATTGATCATGATTTTCTATAGTTAGCTGTAACAGTGCAAAAGAATATCAAAGTCTTGTAGGTCTAGAGTATCAATACAATATTATGGACTGACGCAATGCAATGACCTTAACTGCCCATTGTCTTATTTTATTTCCTCTTGCAATGCAGTAAACCCGTACTTTCATTTAGTTAGCAGCAGTACTAAAACATGTTCTGGGAATTTACAATGGCATACACCATTTATCCAGCTGCCAAGTGCCAACCCTCTAAAAACAATTGACAAGAAGGAAAAGAAAAGTAGAAAGCAGCGTTTTTCTAGATTTTGTTTACACATTGAACAACACTGCTTATATTGCTCTAAATAAAACTAATTGTAGTTGGGATTTATTTCAAATCAATTAATTAGATTAGATTGTGATAAATAACAGCTCTCCAGAAAATTTCTGCATACTGATTTGTCAATTCAACTTCTTACTGGTGCTAGCTGAATTGAAATCTAGTTATCAAACATCGTTTTACATCGCACGCTATGGTTGGAATCACTAAAATACCATGCAGTCTATATGGTTTATAATTTCCCAGTTCAATCTTCTACCCTACAGTATAGGGTAGAAAATAATATTAATGAGTAAAATTTCTAGAGATAGAATTGTAGAACTAAGTGATTAAATTTCTTCAATCCATGTGCATGTACTAAAGTATAAATAAAATAACCATTGAAAGATATCTCCTAATTGAAGTGCATCCCAGCCTAGAAGGTCAACATAAAAAAGGCTAGATTTTGGATATATAATCCTCATGGGATTTTATTTCTCAACATACTCGACAGCTAATAATACTTCTGGAATTTTATTTCTCTGTATTGGATCATAAATCATACAAATCTGAAACCTTTGAATTCATATGATCCAATTTCTCTTTCTTTATCTGATAACTTGTTGAGTTGGTGAAAAAAGGAAATGCATTGCAACATGATAAAATTTCCACCTGCTCAACCAAGCATGGTTTACAAGTATGCAAAAACTAATTCGGTTTCATTCAATCAAAATATGCAGAGCATTATAATTGAACGAAAAAATGAACTCTAGCCGGATTTCTTTCTAGTTAAAGAAAATGAGAGATGAGAAGCAAAAGACCTGCAACTCTTTGGCGTTTCCATCGCACAAATAATGCCATCTACATTGGGATGAACTGTCATTCTATAAGGCAACTCGGAATCAGTTCCTAACCTATACACCTGAAATATTGATAAAGTTACTCAAACTATATAGAATTTAAGCAATTCAATTTCAGACAAATCTACTTGAACAAAACAAAACATCAAATAAACGGTAGAACAGATTCCTCTAATCAAAATCACAATTTCACAACATAAACAACAAAAATTATAATCAAAATCAGATCCGATTCCTCTAATTTCACAGATTACGAATTTTTTACTACAAAATCAAATCAATCAAAATTTCATACCGGTTGATCAGAGAGAGAATTGGACGCAACATCGAAATATGCGAGCAGCACAGAATTAGGTATACCGCTGCGTCCTTGTCCACCGCCACCAGCGAACACAAGGTACTTCCCGTGGTCAAGTGATGGCGTCTCCGGCAAAGATTTATGATCGGCGTCGGAGGAATCATCGGCGGTTACATTTTGGATTGATTTGAGAACGGTTTGGGGAACCCAAGCAACGGAATATAAAGGAACACCGTATTTCTTGAGGTTTGGAGGGTCTGGTACCATTTTCGGTGTGTTTGAAAGTGAATCCGATTCAGTTGCGTGGTGCGTGGTTTCTATGCTCAGTTGCTCACGAGTCACGACTCACACTGTTGTGTATAAATTACTTGCAATGTGTTTGGTTTAAGAGAGATTGAAACGAGAGAAAGAAGTGAGAAAACGGTAACGCGATTTTGATTGAACATGGAAATTAATTTCTGTTGCATTGACTTTGTATGGTTCACCTTCAAAATCAATTTCCTTTTTCTTTTTTACGGTAGAAAATCAATTTCCGTTGAATTCAATTTCTAAAATTTATTTTGGTAAAAATAGTTTAAACTTTAAGGATACATTAAGTGTCCGTTTGGTTTTAATGAAAGAAAAAGGGAAGAAATAAAATCGGAAATCGATGAATGAATCTAGATTAAAAATAATTCAAATTTATCTTTTGATTTGCGTAATTTTCTTTTCTTCTTTTTCTTTTATTTATATCAAACAGAGTCTAAAAATAGTTACATTTTCCATGTCATCATAAAAAAACTAGAGTTTTTTTTTAAACACAAGAAAAAGTAAATTATTGAGTTTTTTTTTCTTTGTATATATTTTTTTTAATAAATAAACTTCATTCATTCTAATGCTAAAATAGGAACATTACAGGATATCCAAAATGATATATATAGAATTTCAGCATCCAAAATGATATATATAGAATTTCAGCTAACAATATAGTGTTAACAAACTAAAATATAAATTTTAATAATCAGATCAGATCATTTCACATATGAACAAAAGTCAATATAGTTTGAGATCTACAGTTTTTGCTAACATTCAACTCAGAATAAAAGATATTTGTGTTGGGATTTTCAGAAGGTTTTTTTTAAAAAAAAAATAATAATCCGCTTAACAGAACAATCCTAATGAACGGATCTCTATTAAATCATTAATTACAAATCAAATAACACAAAACTATAAGTTTATGTGTTTTTGAAGTGCAGAAGCTTTGAAGCAGAAACGATTTCTGATTACGAGCAAAGCAAATTACCGATGCCTCTACTCAGTCCACACGAATAGTTCCTTCAATCGACAATGCTAGCTAAAACTTGAATGAATGCTTCTTAGAGAGAAGGGCGCGGTGTTGGTTTAGAAAATTAAGATTGTTAATTCTAAATTCGGTTAAGAATATCCTATATACAAGAGTTTTATTTATAGAGTCTATTGTGCGATCAGCAAGTCATACCGCTCCTCCCAAACACCCTCTGAAACCCCTGTGCCCTGTAGGTTCTCATAACATTGTTAATAATACTAAATCATGTATCTAATCTAATATTATAAATAACAGTTAGCATCTAACAATATGACGTTGTCATCCAAGTGACGAGAATGTCATGTGATCTGACGAAACATTTTTGTGATAATGAACTTGTATATAATTGCTCCTCTGCCCTTTATATCTATATTGAACACATGACATAGATTGTGTCATTCTTGTATGGTTCAATATCTTATTTCTTGATATCATAATATACTGAGTAACGAATAAGCTCAATATCTCATATTGACTTAGTTCAGCATGGTCACACATTTTATCAGTCATATTCCATCAAGAGGCCTATAAATATTACTCCCGTTATGCAAGAGGGACAAATCTCATTTAGGTCACTCATGTCCCACAACATGATTTGTGCAGTACCTATTAACCAACGTTATAATTATCATGTTATAGACAACGTTTAAATAGCAAAAAAGCACTCGAATCTACATCTAAGGATCTTAGTTAATTCAAGTCTACGGGTGGTATACACCATTATCGTTATGATAATAACTTATGACACTTTTGATAACATACTATATAGTATTCTCATGGTGGGTCAATCCAATATAAATATTACTTTTAATATTTATACTTATGTATAGACTTAATATCTCCATATTCATGACCTGTGGGATGTGGTTATCAATATCAATACATTATAGTGTGTGTGCTTTAATATTATCTCACTTCACATTAAAGCTTGACTATGGAAGCTTTAAGAATAATGTCCTTATATTTAATGAGATCTCACAATTAAGTCACGCTTAATGTTCCATTAAATAGAGTAACTATTCCAGTTTTATATAAATCACAAGATACAAAATAAAATTATATCAAAATAGATTGATTTTTAGGACTTACTCCAACAATTTGTATGTCTTCACACAAACAAACCAACTATATGAGGTCTTTAGGATGACTAATTATGCCACATATTGACGAGATATTTGCGAAGTTAAAAGAAAACTGATCTTAGTAATAACCGCCATAAGCCCTTACTCGAACTATAGTATCCATGCCTCTGAGTTTTTCATTGTTTGAATTTGTAATGAGCCAAACTTGATATGTCACTCCAAATAAACAAATTACTGCACGAAGACAGGAAAAAAAAAGCGTCGAACAAAATGATGAACAAAGCTATACCCAGACGACAAAATAAAAAGACTCAAATATATATATATAACACTTATATAAATAGCTCATGATAAACAACAATTAACAGAAATAAACTCACTTGAGTTGGTCTGATGGTATTAACTTGAAACTTGAAAATATACTTCTTTTTAAGGTCTTAACTATGATTCTCTCTATTGTCAATTTGAATGAGTTAATTTATCTTCTTAAAAAAAAAAATTAACGTCAAATTAAAAAATTACCCAAAACCTCATTTCTCCTATCAATGAATGAAGGAGAAAGGAGAGAGACAAAAACACTATTATTTAATTAATATTATTTAATTAATAACATTATCATTTCTCCAAATTATTTGTTTCTTTCAAATACTGAAACAACATTTAATATTATTTTTTTAATAAATTGTTCTTTTTTATTTCATTTCATCTCACAAAATTATTTAAGGGTCATGCTAAACAGTGCACCTAATGTACTAGTTAAGCATATCCAAAAAGAAAAGAAAGAGATAAAATTAATGCTATAGAGCTAACTTTTTGCATCTTTAACACATTAAATGCACAAGTTCCAAAAAAAAGTTTCTATATTAATATGCTTATCAATACACCAATTGCATTGTTTACCATTTTCCATTATTTAATTACTCCACTTACTGCCATTAACAAAAATATTTTACGTAGTAAATAAACAAATTAACTCACTTTATTATTAAAATCAACCCAACAAATTGATTTTTAAAACAATTTGTAAAATCATACAAATCGTTAGTTGGTTTAGTGGTGATTGGTGCCGAACTTGATAAGGAGAGTCACGGTTCGATTTTTGCAACTGCGATCAAGAGAAGGCTGGAACCACTTGATGCCAGAATTGACTCCCGAACCAGATTAAAGTGGTTGTGAAAGAAAAAAAAATATTGTAAAATCCATAAACTACACCTATTGTGGCATTTAGAAGGAGTAAAAAAATAAGATTTAATTTGTATGCACTAACAGTTAAAATAATTTAAAATAATTTTACACTGTCAACCAATGACAACCATGTATTGTGCTACGTCACCCCACTTTACCCCACTTTCTTGATATGACATGGAAGATTGATTGTTTCTTATTGAATGATCGTGTAAAATTATTTTACACAGTCAGTGCACATCAATTAAACTCAAAAAAATATCCAATATTTGATTATTTTTTTCCTTGTTAGCAAGAAAATATTTGGATATGCAAACCATCTCGGCGTCTGAAGAAGTCGAGAATGTTTGAGAATTTTCAAGACACCTGGTGACAAAATGAATGAACAGAATTCTCTAGAGATCACAAGATTATTCCACCGTCTCTTTTATATACCCTGTGCCTCCTTCCACACTTCTCATCGATTAGCATCTCGCACTCAAATCTCAATTCTCAATTCAGAATACTAACTCAACCACATCATAAATAAACAGAATGTCGCTGATTCCAAGTTTCTTCGGTGGTCGAAGCAACAAAGCTTTTGATCCATTCTCCATTGACGTTTGGGATCCTTTGAGGGATTTTCAATTTCCCAGTTCTGCACTTTCTGCTTCATTCCCTCGTGAGAATTCTGCTTTTGTGAGCACAAGGGTGGACTGGAAGGAGACTCCAGAAGCACACGTGTTCAAGGCTGATCTTCCTGGACTGAAGAAGGAAGAAGTGAAAGTTGAAATTGAAGACGATAGAGTTCTCCATATTAGTGGAGAGAGGAATGTTGAGAAAGAAGATAAGAACGATCAATGGCATCGTGTGGAGCGTAGCAGTGGAAAGTTTGTGAGGAAGTTCAGGTTGCCTGAGAATGCTAAAATGGATCAGGTCAAAGCTGCAATGGAAAACGGTGTTCTAACTGTCACAGTTCCAAAAGAAGAGATTAAGAAGCCTCAAGTCAAGTCAATTGAAATTTCTGGTTGATCTCAGAATTAGCAATGTAACTCTGTTGCTATAAGAGTCTTCTTGACTGTAATGTTTACCTTTTGTGTGATGTATTGTATATAACAATATGTGAAATGTTTCAGCATAAATAAATAAATAAACAAGTAATTACTTGTATTGTTCTTTAAATTCAAACACCACTTTTGTTTCTTGCTACATAATCATGCATTCATTCTTTGAGTCGCCATATCATGCTTCTCTAACTAACACCTGATAAAAAACTAAAATTAAAAGCTTCCTTCTATAATAATTCACCAAATCAGCTCTATATCCTCTCAAAAGTTTCCTTCTAATTCATGCTATATGATGTGAAGACTGCATTGCTATCTTTGCTTTTTGCTTACTATTCCTAGAAAAATATGTCATCAAATCAAACTGAGTTGAGGTCTATGATCTTACAGTCTTAGAGCAATATATTCATGAATGTACCTAAAAATTACAATTAGATTTACACGTGGATTCTTCACAGATAATATAGCTTTTACTTGGGCATTTGATTATTCTAAGATTTTGAAGATGATCAAGATGAACCCTAGGGGCTTGTTTAATACCACACAAATTTCAACTTTCAAACCTTATTTTCCTTTCACTGCTGGAGACTTAACCCCTCGGTTTTGTTTATAAATACCTCCACTTGCAAATAGGTTCCATAAATATCTGCTCATGTAAACACCAATAAAGAATCCGGACTTTACATCTTACAAATAATGCAAGCATATAATGATTGTATCAAAGGTGTTTAAATGGAGAAATTAATTCTGAGAAATATACTCTATAGCCTCCTTTGATTTTAAGTTTACTTACAGAACTATATCTGCATAAGTTTGGTTTTATAAACCCATTTGGCTTCTATAGCCTCCTTTCGTCGTGCCATCAACTCCAATGAGCTCTCTTCTTGGATTGGATCCTTGATAGCTTCATTGCGTTTTCATAATTTCTAAGACAAACATAGCTTCTTTGATTAGGTTCACAATTAAGAGCCTTGTGTGGAGTATAAAAAAAAACACAAGAAAAACTATAATTTAAATGGAGTTTTCTTTTTAGAACTCTTGTGAAAAGCATCCTCAGCAAGAGATGTATTAATGTAGCCATTTTCATTCACCACCTATGTCTTTTTATTTCCAGAATTTGTTGTTTTGTTATACCTACTACGTCTACCGTTACTGCACAGAATCACAAAGAAAACTACTGCTATTTCCAATAGAGAGCAAAGCAGTAATGAAATCAAAGTACATATTATTTTGAACTTCACATATAAAAATGCAAAGTAAGGAGTACATGATTACAAGAACAATAACAGATAAACCGTGTTCATGAAGTAAACTGAGAACAGAATTATACAATACCACAGCAAACTAAAATTTTAAGGTCCAATATGGACAAAAGACCCATGCAACAAGAATTCTGAAACAATATAAACCAAAGACCTGGAAGCACTTCCACACAATAAAAGACGGCTATGCAACATTCACATACTTAAAATCCACCACGAAGGCGCAAAACAAGGTGAAGAGTAGACTCCTTCTGAATGTTGTAGTCAGCAAGGGTCCTTCCATCCTCCAATTGCTTCCCAGCAAAGATCAGTCTCTGCTGATCTGGTGGGATTCCCTCCTTGTCTTGTATTTTTGCCTTGACATTATCGATCGTGTCTGAACTTTCTACCTCCAGTGTAATGGTCTTTCCTGTCAAAGTTTTCACAAAGATCTGCATACCTCCCCTCAGACGAAGGACAAGATGAAGGGTGGATTCCTTCTGGATGTTGTAATCGGCCAAGGTTCGGCCATCTTCGAGCTGCTTCCCAGCAAAAATCAACCTTTGCTGATCCGGGGGAATGCCCTCCTTGTCCTGTATCTTAGCCTTCACGTTGTCAATTGTGTCTGAGCTCTCAACCTCCAAAGTTATTGTCTTTCCCGTAAGAGTTTTCACGAAAATCTGCATACCACCACGAAGACGCAAGACAAGGTGAAGAGTTGACTCTTTCTGGATGTTATAATCAGCCAGGGTTCTGCCATCTTCAAGCTGCTTTCCTGCAAAAATCAACCTCTGCTGGTCTGGGGGAATACCTTCTTTATCTTGTATCTTGGCCTTGACATTGTCTATGGTGTCGGAACTCTCCACTTCAAGGGTGATGGTCTTTCCAGTGAGGGTCTTAACAAAGATCTGCATACCACCACGGAGACGGAGCACCAAGTGGAGGGTGGACTCTTTCTGAATGTTGTAATCGGCTAAAGTCCGACCATCCTCAAGCTGTTTTCCAGCAAAGATAAGCCTCTGTTGGTCTGGTGGAATGCCTTCTTTGTCCTGAATCTTGGACTTAACATTGTCTATGGTATCTGAACTCTCAACTTCGAGAGTGATGGTCTTGCCAGTGAGGGTCTTAACGAAGATTTGCATCTATATTATCCAGAACAAACAAAAAACAACGTGAAAGAGTCATGTTACAGAGGATTGGAAGCAAAGATCACCCAATATTGGAAACGTTTTAAAAGTCATATTTTTCCAAACAATCAATAAATTGGATTATGAATTTACACTGCAATTAACCGTTCCAATCATAGAATCAAACGAATGAATATCCATGAATTTACACATGATTTTCAACCTAATTTTGACAAATTGAATTAATCAAGATAATTCTCACAAAGATCTTCGCGTGAGAAATTATTGAGACAGAAAAATCAAGTAAACGGGTTTGATTCAGAAGAGTTTCCAGATAAAAAGACAAAGCCTGATTCAATGATCGATTTAAAAGACAAAACAAAACCCTAATAATTGATGTCTAATAATCGAAATAAATAGAAAAATTCAAAGATCGATTGAACGAGAACTAATAATCGAAGCCATAATTGGAGGAGAAGAGAGAGAGTAGATGATACCTTGAAAGTTGAAACGATTTTGTGTGCTATGAATTTCTCTTCAACAAAAGGAAAAGCTGTTTTGAACGTGAATAATGGATTTCAGGGTTCGGTTTTTATAGCATAATGGGGGTACGAGGTTTCGCAACTTTGCCAATCTTGTTTTGACACGTGGATATTGTTTGAACGTTTTGGATAAGGGGCATCTCAACTACATGTCACTCGGTGTCAATGTGTCATATTTTTTTTGTTACCTAGAAGAATTGGTAAAATAAATATAAGAAATTTTCACATAAGTGAGAGAATTGGGGTTCGAAATTCGGTCATGACGTTCATGTCTTGCAATTACGGTAATTTTTACCAAGTGAGCTAGGACTTGTAGGACGTCAATGTGTCATATTTATTCAAAGGGTCATGCTAAACAGTGCCCCCGGGACACTTGTTAAATATACTATAAATAGAAATAAAAGATAAAATTAATATTAATAAAACAACTTTTTACATTATTGATGCATTCAATGCACAAATTCCGAGACAGAATTATCATATTTATATGCTTAACTAGTGCCCATTTTCCTTATTCTAATCCTTATTTTATTTAAGAGCATGGCATTCTTTGAATTTTCTCCTTCACTCTTTGAAATGACCATAGCAAGCGAGTATTTTCACACTTTAAATAACAAGTGTCAATATTTTATGCTTAAATTGGACGTTGACACCTCCCAAAAACGAAAAAATAATGGAAAACAGTGAAGCGAACTCTTTTTTTTCATGATTTTTTTATTTTTTTATTTTTGGGGTGTGAACGTCCAGCTTGAGCATACAATATTGACACTTACTACTTAGAGAATGAACTAAAATATAGTTCGCTACTTATAGAGCGATCGAAAACAATTTGATTGTAGATGAGAGAAGGGTGTAGAGGATAAAAAATTTGACTTTTGGTTCGCATTCTAGAAAGCGAAATCTTTTTTCTTCAATTTTTACTATTTACACATTCGCTGCCTAAGTAGCGAGAGGGGTATATTGGAATATGCATGACAATGAGGCGAGGCGGGGACGAATTTTCCCCTTCCTAAACCTATAATGTTCGGATTTCTGCAAACTGTTTACCCCGATTTTTAGTAAACAACCGCTAGTTTAATTATTACAAGAAGGATCAACTAGTAAATCCTGGGACATATGGATTGTGCAAAGGTTGACGAAAACATGTTCATATTTTCTGGGTTAAATCGGATATATTAATTAAGACAGTAAAATCACTCGACGTGGTCGAATAGATTGTTTAAAGTAAATGCTTCAAAGTTTAAATTTGCAGAAAACTTGTAAATGAATTGCAGATAAAGTTTAAAGAAGACTTTGAAAAATAAAAGCATGCAACAAAGTAAATTGCAGAAGGTTTAAAGTGCGTGAACTTTAAAGGAAAAACAAGTAATCAATACTTGAAAAGATAAATTGCATTTGACAATTGTAAAATGTTTACAAAAGATGGTACACAGATTCGTACATGTTCCATATTGCACTCATTTCGCTCGTTGACATGGGTACTTTGAGTTTCTTAGGAATTTGCATGAGAATTGTGAACCTGTTTCTCATATGAGAAACTAATATTTATAGACAAACAGAATAACTGACAAAAACCTACATAACGTCTAACTAAACTCCACGTGTCTCGATAATTTGAATTCCTTGGACACCTGGCGAGGCTTTCGAACGTTATCCACTTTGAATATTTTGCTAAGTCCAGAGTATGCTTTCACCGTACTGCACAATACGTTATACAAACAAACACACACACACACACACACACACACACACACACACATATATATATATATATATAATTTCGACAAATACATAATAATGTCGAAGCACGCGAAATACATATTTATTTGAATAAGGTTCTGTCGAATTCGACATTTCCTTAGGACTCGACAACAATCTTATACATAAAAAGGCTTTCGACGTCGAATGCCTTAATCTTCTCTTGATTTATTACTAAAACCAATTCCCAAGAGAATATTAAAATACAGCAATGTACATTAAATGAGATTTCATCATCTCATTCTAATTCATTAATGCCTGTCGAAAATACAGGCTAACAAATTGCCCCCTCAAAAATGCCAAGTTCGACTGCATGTCGAAGACAAAAAGGAAGAAATGGCAATTTTGAAGATTCTTTTCTTTTCAACTTCTGCACGCTTACCAAAGACGGCGTAAACGTCACATTAATGTCACTATCCATCATGACAAAACCATAACCGTCACCTCAATCCCCACAAACCATGATTTCCACTTTTTCAGCTTAGTGGTGGGACACGTGGCGAGATCGGGATGATTGAGATGGAAAATGGTGGTGTTTCAGTTACCAAATGCATGCAAACTCACAGAGCCTATAAATAGCAAGCATAACTTATGCTTTCATTTTTCTGAAACTTCAAACGTTCAACTTCCCTTAAAACAGAGAGCAAGCACGCATTTTTCTTCCAAAACCAACAAAACAAACCATCAATCTCACCTTATTCTTGCGTTTTTGCTAGATCCAAACCATCCAAAACGATTATTGAGCATCTCTGCTCATCATTACCGTTTCTATTTTTGATTTTCAGCCAGAAACAAGTAAGTTTGAGGGTATTTAGGTTTTCTGTCATTTTCACACTGTCAAATCACCAACATCTCAAGAACACCAAGAAACAACAATGGCTTCATCTTCATCCTTCAGAAACGCAATCCCTCTCGCTGTAGATGACAAAGAACCAGTTATTGTTGAAGGTTCAGCGTTCGTGTCGGAACCAGCTGTCACTGCTGTCGAAAGCAGCATATGGGGAGAAGAATTATTGATCCCTCACAAGCTTGAAGGTAAGACTCTTGCCTTCGCAGGCCCTTTTCCTTCTTCTGATAATTTTACTGAAGAGATAAGTAGTATTTTCCCTCTTCACACTACTTGTGAGCCAAAAATATTCGCCAACTCTGTATTCGACATGAGTTTCTTTGAACCAGACTATAGGGCTTTTAGATTTGCACCCATAGTTAGTGAGAGTTATCTTAAATGGCTCAATAAGATCGAAAAACAATATGCTACTTTCTGGAAGGAGAGTGGCATATTCGACTTGATTCAGCTGTCGAGAGAGGGACCTAAATACAATGCAGAAATGCTCATAGCTGCCCTTCACTTTTGGGAAAGCTCTACAAACACCTTTCATTTGAAAGCAGGCATGATGACCCCAACATTATTTGACGTTTCTGCCATCACTGGCTTAAGACCCACAGGACCCACTTTCGACCCTAAGTACACCAGTGTTAACCACCAATTTGACTTCAAAGTTCTGTCCTTTTCAGGATTTCTCAAAAATCACCATGACCTTAGTAGTGAAGAAGTATCTCATGAAGAACATATAGCCTTCTTGACTTATTGGCTATCACACTTCGTTCTTTGCACTTGCTCATTGCAAGTTGTAAAAAGACTTGTTCCCCTCGCCATCATGCTTCACCAAGGTTTAGATGTAGCCTTAGGAAGGTTTATCTTGGCCTCCCTTTATGATTCCTTAGGGCAAGCTAGTGATCTCCTTAAGAAAACTGATAAAGGGTCACAGCTCACTCTCTCTGGACCCATTTGGCTTCTGCAACTTTGGCTAAATGCCACCTTTGAATCCAACTTCAAGCTCTTTCTTCCCACTCATATGGAATCCTCTGTTGCTTCTCGACAATCAGAAGGTGCTAGGTTGGCCTTGTTGAGGCAAAGAGAAACAAACCTGACCACTCGACAGCTTTTCTTTCATTACTTCAAAACCCTTCTCGCCTTCGACGAGATTACTCCTCAGAACACTCCTTTTGTTAAAAGAACCATTGGACCAGCTTGGTTTAAGAGACCATTCCCTGCTACCAATCCAGATGATGTGGAGGACACAAACAACATTTGGTCCATGTTTTTGAACCCAACAGTCCTGTCTTCAAGGCAAGGAATTTATAAGAGGCATTTGGGCTTGGTTGGGTACTAACCCAATTTGGTTGCTCGCCAATTTGGCCTAAGTCAGTTCAGGCCAAAGAGTTTGTTCAAGAACAAAGATGATATTGTCTTGGGCAATTCTGGAATGTCTGTCGAGTACTTTGAACGTCGTTTGAAGCTTGCTGACGAGAACTCTTACAAACTCACACCTATTGCCTTTGAAACTTCTCAATACTGCACCTATGAATTTGCTGCATGGTGGAGCTTGCACTATGAGAGGCATGCCAAGGATGAGAAGCTGCTACTGCGTGCATTGAATGCAGGATTCGACGCTTTGCAGCCAAGGACTCCCAAAGGCAAAGGTAATTTGACTAACTTAACAATGTTATTTTTTATAATGTTTGTAATTTTGACTCCTCATTTGATGTTTGATTTTTTTTTTTTTTGTTTCGATAACAGGTGTTTCCAATGTCACCAAGACCAAAGAAACCAACATCTCCACTGACTCAAGTGCTCCTGCTGTGACTTCCAAGAAATCACTCCCAAATACTGGGGCTAAGGTATCAAATTTCAAACTAATTTTTTAACTTAGTTTTAATTTTAACTTTTTACAAACATTTCTTTGAACCTTTCGACCTTTAACTTGAAATGCAGATTCGAAAGAGAGCCAATGTGGCCTCAAAGGAAACTGGAGAGCCCACCATTCAGAAGAAACAAAAGACTCTCACCATTCAAGAGCCAACAGTAAGACTTTCGACATATCCTTTAAGTATATTTTAACTTCAAGGAAATTTTGTATTGATAATCTTAATGTTTCGTTTCAGCATACTGGTAGTGCTCAAACAAATCCTACTGCTGCTGCTCCTAGTGGAGAAGGCCAAAGAAACAAAGACAAGGCCATTGATGAAACTAGTGAGGCAAGCACGCCACCAACAAAGACCAATGCTGATAAACCCCCCAAGAAAAGAGTTGACAAGGAGAAGAAGAAAAAGAAGGTCAAATCCAAACCTAAACCTTCTGCATAACCAGAAAAAGAAGATGAAATTCCTCCTTTCAATTCTCCTGTCGAAGACCAACCAACACCAAATGTTGAAACTACCAACACTGAAACCCCTGCCCCTAGGCAAGAGAATACAAGTTCATGCTCACATGATCTTGGTGCTAAGGTAAAAATCTTCTCATCTTTAAGACTTTATCAACAAAGCAAATTCTTTTTCGTCATAGTTTTTTCAACTTCATTATGTTTTGTCTTTCAACAGGATGTTAATGAAGAAAATGTCAACATGAATGTTGACAATGAAGAAAATCTGGCCCAAGGTGTCGGAACCAATGATGTCGAGGACAACCCAAATCAAACTGAGAAAGATCCAGAGACTGAAGAAATTCCAACTATCAACCTTGATTCTGAAGAAACTATTCCTGATCATCCTGCTGAATCTACTCATTCGTCAGAAGGCACAGATGTCGAAATGGCATTCGACAATGAAGAAGAAGCCATGCCAGAAGCTGCTGAGGGAGGTTCTGAAATACTCCCAGTTTCTTCGACTTCAAAGTTATCTGCTGATGTTGGATTGTCAGAGATGCAGTTCATTGCTATGAAAGACTCTGATCAAAGTAAAAGCAACTCAAAATGCTTCTCTCAAGTAAAAGCAACAAAGACCAAAACAAGAGTGCTTCACATCAAAGCAGTTCGACAGCCTCTGATTCAGAGATCCGTTCGACAGTGAGACAAGACTCCTTGCTCCTCAAACTGCACACAGATTATATTAACAAGGATGTCTTCTCACTAATTGAAGCTAATCCTAGCAGTGCTTTCGCCCATTTAGGCTTTCTGAGCAAATTCCATAACCCCATGACTGATGGTGCCACTCTTAGTAAGGTCATTCAACTCGAAAACCTTATTGATGGTTTTACCAAAGCCATTCAGAAAAGGCAAAGCAACGCCTCAAGGTTGGAAGCTCAGACTCAAGCTCATGCTGTATTGGTCGAAAAGGCAAAGGCTGCTCAGGCTAATGTCGAATGTCTTGAGAAGGACATCGAGTCGAATGCTGAAATCATAGGATATGATCAGAATATTGCTGACTGGGAGAATGAGGTTGCTGAGCTGAACTTGAAGATTCAGAGTCTTAATGCCAAGATCACCAATGAAAAAGCTAAGCGTGAGGAAGCCAAAACCAATATATCTCCAAAGCAACTAAGGCCATGATTGATAAAGAGGCGAATGCAGGCATCAAGTATTTTAGCCATTCTGCAGCTGTGGATGAAGAAATCAAGATTCTGATGGATTCCAACATGGTTCTCGACGCAGAAGTTGCCTCCTTCAAAAGCTTATATGAAGACTTGAAGAAGCAATTTTAATTCTGTGATGATTTTAGTTATTGTTGTTCTTAGTTTTTTGTCTCAACTGTTTGAACAATTTGTTAAGGTTTTTTGGTTTGTACTTTTGACAATGCCCATTTTGTGGCGAACCAGTTTATGATCACCATTATTTCATTATGTCTCAAGCTTTAATCTTCGTTAATTTTTATTTCTTGCAACGCTGGTTTATACTTTTTCAAGTATTTACCATTTATAATTAACGAACGTTGTTCTTCTGTTAATTCTTCAATTTCATAAGCACCATTTGAAAAAACTTGAACAACTTTAAAATGGCCTTCCCAATTTGGAGACCATTTGCCTAAGACTCTATCTTTTTTATCCATTGGCAAAATAACTTTCCAAACCAAATTTCCAACACCAAAGGTTTTGGACTTAACCTTTTTGTTATAAGCTTTAGCAACTCTTTTTTTCTGTCGAGTTAACATTTCTAAAGCTTTCATCCTCTCCTCATCTAAATCAACTAATTCATCTAACATCATATCCCAATAATGATCCCTTGGGATTTCTACCTGCCTTTGAATTCTAACTGATTGCAGGTGTATTTCGACTGGCAAGACTGCATCATGCCCATATGTTAGTCGAAAGGGTGTGGTGTTAGTTGATTCTTTTGGAGAATTTCTACATGCCCATAATACTTGTTCTAAAGTCTTATTCCAATTTCTATGCTTTTGGGCAATATGCTTTTTAATCAAGCCAATGATGATCTTATTAGCAGCTTCTACTTGACCATTTGCTTGGGCATAATATGGTGTAGAGGTCAAAAGTTTAAAACCAGTTTGTTGGCCAAATTCAACCATCTTTCGTCCAGTGAATACTGAACCTTGATCTGTAGTAATAGACTCAGGTATACCAAATTTATAAATGATGTGACTTTGTATAAAACTAATCACTGCTTCTTGGTCAACATTTGGTAATGGAATTGCTTCTATCCATTTGGTAAAATAATCTATACCAACTAAAATATAACGCTGGTTTTTAGACGAACTTGGTTTAATTTCACCAATTAAATCTAAAGCCCATCCTCTAAAAGGCCAAGGTTTTACTATTGAATGGAGTTCACTTGCAGGTACATGTTGTATACCTGAATGTCTTTGACACTCTTGACAACCTTTAGCAAACTCTATACAGTCCTTTAAAATTGTTGGCCAATACACACCTTGTCGAAATAACAACCATTTCATCTTGTGACCTGCCTGATGAGATCCACATGCACCACTGTGCACATCAGATATAGCCAAATAAGCTTCAGTTTCACTTAAACATTTCAGCAAAACTCCCTCAGGTGTTTTCTTCATTAGTTCATTACCAATGATAACGTAGCTTAAAGCTCTATACTTGATTTTCCTATTGTCGTTCCATTTGGGTCTTTCAAATATTCGACAAGTTGTTTTCTCCAATCATTATCAGATAAATTGTCAATGGCAAAAATTTCAAAAATTTCTGAATTTTCGTCATAATCATAAGTGGTATCATGACCATTGTCCTGTGGTAGGTCTGCCCCCACAAGTTTTGGCATTGACAATTCAATAGAAGTTGGCTGATCAACAATGAGTTTATTTTTAATCTCAATCAGCTCTTCTAGTTTTTCACTAGAGATTTCATAACCAGAAGCTATTTGAGCCAAATCATTCGCTTCTTGATTTTCTATACGAGGTACATGTTCAAAGATAACTTGGTCGAAACGTTTTAACAAAGAAATTGCTATGACGAAGTATTTCATCAAGTGTTCTTTTATGCATTTGTATTCCTTTGTCAATTGTTTCAACACCAATTCTAAATCACCTCTGATCAAAATATTTTTTGCCCCCAAGTCTAATAAAATTTCTAAGCCTGCTATTAAAGCCTCATATTCTGCTTCATTATTTGAGCAGAACCCATTGATTTTATATTTGAACTTGGTGGGAATTCTAGAAGGAGAAATGATTAAAATCCCAATTCCAACTCCATGTTTATATTTAGAACCATCAAAATATAATTTCCAAGGTTCTGAATCTACATAGTTTTGTGGAGTTTCTAATGCAGAATGATCCACTATAAAATCAGCCACGATTTGGCCTTTAACTGCCTTTAAAGGTTTATAAGTGAGTGAATATTCTGTTAAGACCAGGGCCCATTTTCCAATTCGACTATGCAGAATTGGTTTAGACAACATATGCTTGATGATATCACAATGAGAATAAACAAAAACATCAACAGGCTTTATATAATGCTTCAGTTTCATACAAGAAAAATACAAACATAAGCATAATTTTTCAATACTACTATATCTAGTTTCAGCATCATTTAAAACCCTACTTAAGTAATAGATGGCTTTTTCTTCACCATTTTCATCTTCCTGAGCAAGCATACTACCCAGTGTCGAATCTGATGCTGATATATACAACTTCATGAATTTGTTCCTCATTGGAGGCATTAACATTGGTGGCTTTGACAAATAACTCTTGATTTCGTCAAAAGCTTGTTGTTGATCTTGCCCCCAAGTGAAAACACTTTCTTTCTTGAGTCGAAGTAATGGCGAAAACGGTTGAGCTTTACCACTTAGATTCGAAATGAATCTTCTCAAGAAATTGATCTTCCCAAGTAAGGACTGAAGCTGCTTTTTTGTAGTGGAGATTTGGTCTCCATAATAGCCTTTGTTTTGTTTTGATTTAATTCAATGCCCTTTTTGTGCACAACAAACCCAAGGAAATCTCCTGCATTAACACAAAAAGCACACTTTAATGGATTCATTTTTAATCCATATTTCCTCATCTTTTCAAAGGATTTTCTCAAATGATCTAAATGATCATCATTCGACGAGGATTTGACAACTATGTCGTAAATGTACACTTGCATAAAAGTGTCTATGTACTCATGAAAGATTAGATTCATTGCTCTTTGATAAGTAGCCCCAGCATTTTTTAAACCAAAGGGCATCACTACCCATTCATATGTGCCTAATGCTCCTGGGCACCTAAAAGCAGTTTTGGGTACATCATGCTCAGCAATGAAAATCTGGTTATAACCAGAATAACCATCCAACATACTCAAATATTCAAAACCAGCTGCTGAGTCTATTAACATTTCTGCCACAGACATTGGATATTCGTCTTTTGGTGTAGCATTATTTAAATCTCTAAAGTCTGTGCATACTCTAAGAGAACCATTTTTCTTAATCACAGGCACTATATTAGCTAACCATTCGACATACCTTGCAGTTCTGATGAATTTGCTCCTCAGCAGCCTTTCAATTTCTTCTTTGATCTTTGACATTATTTCTGGTGCGAATCTCCTAGGCAATTGTTTCACTGGCTTTTTATCTGGTCGAACTGGTAGTTCGTGTTCCACCAACTTTCTGCTCAAACCTGGCATTTCATTGTAATCCCAAGCAAAACAATCTTTGAATTCCACCAGAAGTTGCACCACTTTTGCCTTCAGATCAGGAGGAATGTTTGCACTAATGTATGTTGGTCTTTTTGTCAGACCATCTCCAAGGTCAATTTCTTGCAAAGGATCTTGTGCTTGCATCTTGTGACTTTCACTAATTGGGTCTTTCTCAAACCCCAGGGGTTCGTCATCATAAATGCAGTCTAGCTTTTGCATTTCTGGCTTGTGTTTGCCAAATTTTATATCATTGGCTGCAACAGCCATATTTTCTGACAGTGTATTGGCTTCCAAAGCCATTTTGATTCTATTTTTAGCCATATAGGCCGAAATTTTTGCCCAAGTTTGGGACTCAAACATAGTAATCTTCATTGATATCCCACCCAGTTGGGTAGTTATGGCCTTCATATTCGCCATCTTCAATGTCTCCATTTTCTCTTTCCCACAGAAAACCATGTGTGGGGTCCAACTTGATTAAGTGGTGAACATTTCTCATTGAGCGATATGCAAAATCCCTTTCAGTGCATGGCGAAATAGTCGCCAATTTCTTGTCGAATGAATGCTTTGTAAGATGATGAACTTCAGTTTTGAAGTAGCTTTGGTCTGCTTCAACATTTTCAACAATACCATCATTTCACCAGATAATCAGGCGTTGGTGCAAGGTAGATGGGACTGCCCCCACGCCATGAATCCACTCTCGTCCTAGGAGCAGATTGTAGTTTGCCTTAGAGGCCACAACCAAAAACAAGGTTGGCCTTATAGTACTTCCAACAACTACATCCAACTGGATTGCTCCTAATGACAAACCAATTTCACCCTCATAATTTGACAGAACTATGTTGTGAGGATGAAGATCCACCAAGGACTTGCCAATCTTTTTCAGAAGAAATTCTGGCATTAGGTTGACAGCAGCACCACCATCAATTAGTACTTTGTTGATTCCCACATTATTCACCTTAGCCTGTATGAAGAGAGGCTTCAAGTGATTTTTCATGCCTTCATCTGGCTTCTCAAATGTAGCAATTTGGTCTTCCAAAGCACCATTGTTCATTACATAGTAACAGACTGGCCTGTGAAGGGCCATTTGCATCCCAGATTCCTCCTCCTCATCTGTTATTTCAGAACAGACGTCGAACTCTCTTGGCAGAATTGACACAACATTTACTATTATGTTGAGATCAGGTTCAGAATCTAAGAAATCATCAGCTTCCATGTGTTCGTCTTCGACATCATCAGCAACTGAAGACTCTATTTTTGGTTCAACTAACCTTTCTTTCATTGGTTTCTTAGCCAATTCCATAGGTTTCTTCCCGTTACCATCAGTAGCAACTTGGGATTTCTGAGCAGCCATCTTTTTCTGGCGTTGATATCTACACCATTGAGATCTTGTCATAGGGTTTTTCCCTTTGTAGTTATTCCTGTAATCATACTTCCTTGATTCAGAATCCTTTTTGGGATTGGAGTTACTGGAACTTCCTTTATGAAAATTCCTTTGGGCAGAGACCATGTTTCTTCCGTGGACCCATTGATTGACAGGTGCCCTGTTTGAGGGGACAAATGATTTTTGTGGTCCCAACCTTTGATGCACAGGCGCCTATTGGCTATTCAAAATGTTAGAGTAAGTTGGCCTTTGATTTGGCCAATTGTTTCTGCCCTGCTATGAGGCAAAAATTTGGTAAGGCCTGCAGCAGCCTTTTTGTCGAACATGGCACTACAATGAGGACATAATGTAGCTTCGCCGTCATTCTCTTTGCAGCGTTGAAGGAAATCTAGCAACTTCTCTCCAGCCTGTGGATACACCTCTTCCACTTTGTTTTCGTATTCTTCCTCAGGAATTGAAACCAATTGCCCCCCTTCAGTGAGGTTCAATGCTTTTAACATCAGACACTCGAATGGCTCTGTGTAAGCAGCATCAGCAATCTGCAATGGATCCTCATCCACCTGCTGTTTGGATTTTGGCTTTTCGCCAAATTTGAGTCTTCCCTCCTGCAAGGCTTTCTGGACCAGATCCCTGAAAAGAACACATTGTGAGGTTTTATGACCCAAAAAATTATGGTATTTACAAAAACCTCTTTTCTTACGTTGTTCCAAAGGTGGAACTTTTAAACCCATTGGTACAATTATTTGGCCATCAGTGACCAATAAGTCAAAAATTTCATCACATTTAGTAATGTCGAACGTATATGTCTTAGAAACAAATCTATCATTTTTTGGTTCGACAAGATTATTTCCATTTGATGGTTTCAACATTTTACAAGTATAGGGAGGTCCAGGTTTCAATTCAGCAATATTAACCTAATTTACTTTCTATGTAATCCTGACCATCGTCGAACTCATTTTCACTTTCATAAGTTTCTATATACGCTACTTTTTCTTTTTTATGGAATTTAGAATTTCTGACTTTTTCAGCCCCGAGGCGTTCGACCTGTCGAACACGATCTGCTAATTGGGCCATATCTCTTAAATGTTGAGTATCTAACTTCTTCCTAATAGAATAGTCAAGGCCACCAGCAGCCATTTCAACCAATTCATGTTCAGGCACTTGAGTAAAGCACCTTGCCTTAAGGAGGCGAAACCTATTCAGATAATCATCAATGGCCTCTGAAGTTTTACGTTTCATACTGGCTAATTCTTTGAGGCTAATCCTAGATTGTCCCATATAAAATTGTTCATGAAATAGCCTTTCCAACTGAGTCCAATTATGAATTGAATGAGGGGGAAGCGTGGTAAACCATGTAAAAGCATTCTTTGTGAGGGAATTGGGGAAGAATTTCATTCTTAAATCTTCATTATTTGCTAAATTCCCTGCTTCTGCCATATATCTGGCAATGTGTTCGACAGTAGACTCATTAGTATCACCAGCAAATTTTGTAAATTTGGGAATTTTCCATCCCTTTGGTAGTTCTATCTGCAATACATATTCAAACAATGCTGACACAAAATTTGGCCTATGCAATCCTATATTCAAACCATTTTGGGCCAAGATATTTTCTACTAAGTTGGCCAAGTTATTCTTCCCTACTACGTTATCTTGTCGAACGTTCCTAAGAACATTATCAGCATTTTGGTTTCTATTAACCAATACCACTCCCTGTTCCGGCTGTTCTCCTTCAATGCGCAGTGGTTGGGCTTGAACTTCTGGTTGAATCTCTGGGTTTGCACGAGGAATCCTTTGGTTATTTGGAGCATCAGGGGCTCCAAAAAAGTCTGTCATCCTTCCCATTTGATTGACTAATAACAAGTAACTATCGTTGGTTGTCTGTAACATGGGATTAAAGATTGTGCCAATCTGTTGGGTCAAAGCGTTCACCATATCATGGTTGCTCTCATCCATTTGTTGCCTTAGTACTGCCATAGAATTATTTGTCAAATTAAGAGAGTTGCCTCTATTTCCCATCGCAGAAGACGAGGGAGAACTTTCTATCGAAGGCCAATTATACAGGTTTGCCATCGTTGTTGTTGGCATTCCAAATTGAGGGTTTCTAGGCAACCATGGGGGTCTTGACGGTGTTCCACCAACTTGACTACCGTCTGTGTATCCATGTGTGTGTGATACGTTCGTTGGTATGGATGACATGTTCAATTGTGTCATTGCTGCACCATTAGGATTTGGAGGAGGAAATCCTCCTGTCATATTTGAAGTAGTGGCAGACATTGTTGATCCACTGGCATTTGCACCAATGGTACTGGAAATTATTACAGGGTTCGAACTTCTGCCATTATTATTATTATTTGGGATACTTTCAGAAGTTGTAGAATTTATTGCAGGGCCTGTTGGCCCACCAGTAGAATTGGCGTTAGAATTGCCAGATACTGGTTGATTTGGTTGCCCTGTCACATTCTGGGCATTTAGAATCAGATTCGTTTCTGCTCCATTATTATTGTTATTATTAGAAGGATTGTTTGGTGGTCTCACCATTCTGGTACGAGGACGAGTTGGTATTTTTGAGAATTCTGGGAGAGATTTACCACTCCTCAAATGCATATACAGAGATGCACACAATCAAACTTTAACACCAAACAACAATTTAGCAAAAAATTTCAAAAACAAACTAAATAAAAACACACAATCCAAGAGTCCCACTGGGCGTGCCAATTTGTTTACCCCGATTTTTAGTAAACAACCGCTAGTTTAATTATTACAAGAAGGATCAACTAGTAAATCCTGGGACATATGGATTGTGCAAAGGTTGACGAAAACATGTTCATATTTTCTGGGTTAAATCGGATATATTAATTAAGACAGTAAAATCACTCGACGTGGTCGAATGGATTGTTTAAAGTAAATGCTTCAAAGTTTAAATTTGCAGAAAACTTGTAAATGAATTGCAGATAAAGTTTAAAGAAGACTTTGAAAAATAAAAGCATGCAACAAAGTAAATTGCAGAAGGTTTAAAGTGCATGAACTTTAAAGGAAAAGCAAGTAATCAATACTTGAAAAGATAAATTGCATTTGACAATTGTAAAATGTTTACAAAAGATGGTACACAGATTCGTACATGTTCCATATTGCACTCATTTCGCTCGTTGACATGGGTACTTTGAGTTTCTTAGGAATTTGCATGAGAATTGTGAACCTGTTTCTCATATGAGAAACTAATATTTATAGACAAACAGAATAACTGCCAAAAACCTACATAACGTCTAACTAAACTCAACGTGTCTCGACAATTTGAATTCCTTGGACACCTGGCGAGGCTTTCGAACGTTATCCACTTTGAATATTTTGCTAAGTCCAGAGTATGCTTTCTCCGTACTGCACAATACGTTATACAAACAAACACACACACATATATATATATATATATATATATATATAATTTCGACAAATGCATAATAATGTCGAAGCACACGAAATACATATTTATTTGAATAAGGTTCTGTCGAATTCGACATTTCCTTAGGACTCGACAACAATCTTATACATAAAAAGGCTTTCGACGTCGAATGCCTTAATCTTCTCTTGATTTATTACTAAAACCAATTCCCAAGAGAATATTAAAATACAGCAATGTACATTAAATGAGATTTCATCATCTCATTCTAATTCATTAATGCCTGTCGAAAATACAGGCTAACACAAACCCATCTCAATTCTAAGCGGGAACAAAAAGTATAATCTCAAACACATAACTAACGGGGATCAGGCATTCCAAAGGGATTCAGATATTCCCATTACGCCTCTTTCCACATGAATTTTGATTGTATTTTAGTATTTTTTTTATTAAAAAAAGAAGTTAAAAGCACAAAATTATTTTTTGTTTCAACAAAATTTTTCTAAATAAAGAAAAAAAATAGAGACAATGGTTTGTTTATTACTCAAATTAAGAATAAAAAAAAAAAAAACATATGCATGTAATTTAAGAGATATTTAAGGGTTTCTAATTTAAGAGGTAAAATTTAATTTCAATATACGTAGGGCGGGAATCAATGTCCCCATTTCTCACCCCAACTTCGTCTTTTGAAATCGAAAAAACCCAAACCCAGTCAATTCAAATTTTCTCCGTCAAAGCGGGTAGAATTTAAGCAGGTACCTGCATATATAGATTTTATTGTCATGCCTAGTTGGGACAAATCAGTCCTCTTATTATGATAAATAAGTGACTAGTTTGTCCTCAATATGGAAATATAAAAAATTAATTTGAATTTTATTTTTGTCGGAGCTAAATTGACTTGTCAAAAATTTATGAAGAACCTAAATGGATCTTCACTCTCTTTTTGGCCCAATTCTAATCCTTATTACACTTTTTGTTTAATTTTAAATGATCTATTTAATTATTTCATACAGTTAAAAATATATAGTAATTAAAGAAGAAGAAATGTAATTTTATTTAGGGTTAAATAAATTTTTGGTCTCTATAAATATCTCGAATTTTGTTTTTAATCTCAATGAAAGATTTCAGCAACTTTTAGTCTTCCAAATATTTTCTATCACAATTTTTAGTCCAAACTTTTAATCTAACCCTTGTAGCACACCTGGGTTGGTCTGTGGTAGTGGAACTTGTGAGTGTACTCCTCCTTATGGTTTCTGGTTTTTACCGCCCTGCAAAGTAACCGAGTTTTGCTTTACCCCCTGTAAATTTTTTTTTTGAGATCACCCCTTGTAATTTTTTTTATTTGAATTACCCCCTGTAATATTATTTTTTTGGATTATCCCCTGGTAATATTTTTTTTATTTGATTTATCCCCATAATTGATAACGTGACATGACCAATGAGGGGGATAAACCAAAATTAGCTAACATTACAGGAGCTAAATAGTGCAGATTTTTAAGTCAAAATATTCTATTGGGGAGATAAACCAAATAAAAAAATATTATAGGGGGTAATGTCAAAAAGGAAATATTACAGGGGATAAAACAAAACTCATCTATAGAGGGCAAAATCCTATTTACCCTATTTTTATACATGTTTATAATATTATAAATTCCTCTCCCATAAGAAAGATGAATTTTTCAACAAGTTGTAAATTTGATTACACACCAATAAAACGTATGATGCGTGGAGCAAATTGAATAAGCATCCAAACAAACGAGAGCAAGCAATATAATCAGACACAAAAGATAAACAACAAAAGCGGTAAAGAACACAAGAATATTGTTTAGGCCATTACCTGCAAGTTCGCCTTGGCGAGCTTGGTAACTCGCCGTAGCGAGTAAGCCCAGAAATGACTTATTTTCTTATTTTCAAACGATAAGTGAAGCACTCGTTTTATATCCTCGTTAAAGATTGCTATTTTGCAGAAATGTAAATAAATTGATGTAAACAGGAGGTCAATTACAGTTGAATTCTTAGGGTAATAACTTAAGAAATTTTAGAATGTTATATGCACCCCGGGTTTGGGAATTATTGGTAGCATGTTAATAATTTAGTGATCAGTCGAATTATTAATATTATGATTATGTTATCAGTATGGACTTCGTTTTAGATGTTCCATTAGAAAAATTTATGTGAGCTTTATGCCGGAGCGCTTTCTGCTCGCGGATAAGGCGAACCCCTGAGACGTGCTCACCTTAGAGGGTTTGCGGTTTAAAATGAACAAGATAAACTTTGTGTTACACCTTTATATTATTGCTTATGATAATTATGTTATGGATATAGATTATGATATGACTGATTAGGAGCCCCGGCTTTATAGCCTAGGAGGGTAGTAGAATTCATTGGGACGAAGTGACTGTCTCACCCCACTCCCTATTTGAAACAGGAAAACAGGTTGAATAGGTAAGCGTTGGTCTTGGAGTCGCTGCTGCACTCGGAGGATTGCATTTAGTTTTCATGCTTTCTCACTTTCTTATTGTGTTGTATTTGTTTCCGCTGTTGATTTTTCTGCACTCTCGATGTATTTGGCACCTGCGTGTGCAATAAACTTTGTTGTAATAATAATGAATTCTGTTACCAATAATAATATTCCAAGATTATTCTAGATTTATCTATGGGGTGTTATAATTGGTATCAGAGCAGGTCGATTCAGATCTTGCGTGAGTTCATTAGTATTACCATTCCAATCCCAGTAGCTGTCTAGTTTCCCTACATACGTTCTAGGTGTCATGTCACTTTAGGCCTAGCTAACTTGATTTGATATTGGCAATTAGAGCGAAATGTCTGGACCGAGACGAGGACCTGGAAGGCCACCAAGAAGGCATGATAGTGATGAGGAACCAGAAGTGTTCGGAGATGCTAACACCAACATGTGGGCAGAGATGATGCATCAGCATCAGCAGTTTCAAGCCCAACAAGCGCAACAACATCAGGAGTTTATGGCCATGTTTCAGCAGCACATGAATGCTCCCCCTCCTCAGAACTTAGGGTCGAGCGCTGCCTTCCGAGAGTTTTGTAGGATGAGCCCTCCAGAGTTTTATGGTGAATATAATCCCGCTAAAACCAGGGAATGGTTGCAAAGGATGACTGGCATTCTGGACTTCATGACTTGCTCAGAGACAGATAAAGTAACCTTCGTCTCCCGCTTCTTCAGGGGTGACGCTTGCAATTGGTGGGAAAGTACCAAGCAGTACATGGAAGCCAGCCATACGGAGATTAACTGGCAAAACTTCAGGCGTTTGTTCATTGGTCATTACATTCCTGAGAGCTACCAATTCCAGATGGAACGGGAGTTAACTGAGTTGAAGCAAGGTAGTCTGACGGTAGCTGAATATACCATGAAGTTCAACGAGTTGGTCCGGTATGTTGCTGATCGTGACGATGCCCCTACCGAAGCCTGGAAAATGAAGAAATACAGGATAGGGCTTCGAGCGGATATAGCTCACGACGTGGCAATGCAGCAGATCACTAGCTTTGGTGATCTAGTGCAGAAGAGCTATCACGCCGAAGCTGGTCTCAGCAACATCCACAAGGAGAAGAATGAGGTGAATCAGAAGAAGAAGGGTTTGTTTGGTAAGTTTGGTTTGAACTTGAAGTCTAAGGGTAACTCCAGCATGGGCAAGCAGAGTCACTCTCAACGCTCGCCCAAGAACTGTTCAGACTGTGGATATCCTCACAGCGGCGAATGCATGAAAGGCAAAAATATGTGCTATTACTGCAAGCAACCTGGTCACTTCAGGAACGAGTGCCCGAAATTGAAAAAGCACGGAGAATCCAGTGGATCCGCAAAGAATAAAGGTCGGGTATATTCTTTAGACTGCAATGAAATAAGATCTAATAATGCTTTGATTATGGATGTATGTTTGTTAGGACAATCTAAGGTCTTAGTACTCTTTGATTGTGGAGCCACCAACTCTTTTATAGCCGTAGACTGTGTCATGCGGTTAGGAATTCCTTCTGTACCCCTCGTACCTCCAATGTCTGTCGCTGTCGCTACTGGCGGCAGAGTCACTTCAAAGAAAGTTTGTCAGAATTGTCCCATCTTAGTCGGAAGTAAGGTCTACCACATTGATTTAATATGTCTACCTCTAAAAGACTTTGATGTCGTTCTTGGCATGGATTGGCTCTCAGCCAATACCGTGTACATCAGTTGTGCGGAAAAGAATTTGTTCATTCCTTCAGAAACTTCTGCAGAAAGTAGAGCCTTATCTGCTTTATTGCAAAACACCCACCAGTTGATCCAGTATTTAGGTGCCAGCAGCAAGTGTTTCAGTGTCTTTTTCACTATTGATCATGAGTCTAGTTTGAGTCCTAGCGACATCCCTATAGTTAGCGAGTATCTAGATGTTTTCCCTAATGATATTATGAGTCTCCCTCCCGAGCGTGAAATAGAGTTCTCTATAGATCTTGTTCCGGGTTCACAGCCCATTTTAGTTGCACCTTATAGAATGTCTCCATTAGAACTCCATGAGCTTAAAACTCAACTTGAGGAACTACTCCAGAAGCATTTCATTCGGCCTAGTGTCTCTCCTTGGGGAGCACCTGTTCTACTTGTCAAGAAGAAGGATGGTACTATGCGCTTATGCATTGATTATCGTCAGCTTAACAAAGTTACAATCAAAAACAAGTATCCGCTACCTCGGATTAATGATCTATTAGATCAACTCAGAGGTGCCACCGTGTTTTCAAAGATTGATCTTCGTTCCGGCTACCATCAGATCAGAATCAAATCCTCGGACGTGTCTAACACGGCATTCAGGACGCGTTATGGGCATTACGAATTCCTAGTTATGCCTTTTGGATTGACTAATGCTCCTGCTGTGTTTATGGATTACATGAACAGAATTTTCCAACCCTACCTCGACAAATTTGTTGTCATCTTCATAGATGATATTTTAATCTATTCTCACAACCAAGAGGATCATGCTGAACATCTCAGAATTGTTCTGGAAGTTCTGAGAGAGAAGAAGTTATATGCCAAGTTCAGCAAGTGCGAATTCTGGCTCTCAGAAATTAAATTTCTGGGACATGTCATTTCCCAAGGCGGTGTGTCTGTTGATCCATCCAAAGTAGAAGCAGTTCTTAACTGGGAAAGACCCAACAATGTATCAGAAGTCAGAAGTTTCTTGGGATTAGCAGGTTATTACCGGAGGTTCATTCTTGGATTTTCGGAAATCGCCTTACTTTTGACTCGTTTGACCAGGAAGGGTACTGCTTTTATTTGGGACGCTGATTGTGAAGTGAGTTTCAGGACGTTGAAAGAAAAGCTGACCAGTACTCCAGTATTGATCATTCCTGATCCTAATCGGAAGTACGTGGTGTATTGCGATGCATCACATAAAGGTCTTGGTTGTGTTCTAATGCAAGATGGAGATGTGGTAGCATATGCCTCGCGGCAATTGAAACCACACGAGCAAAATTACCCAACCCATGATCTGGAATTAACAGCAATTATTTTCGCTCTAAAGATTTGGAGGCATCACTTGTATGGTGTCCAATTTGATCTTTTCAGCGACCATAAGAGTCTGAAATACCTGTTTGATCAGAAAGACCTGAATATGAGGCAGCGTAGGTGGATGGATTATTTGATGGACTTCGATTTCAATCTCAACTACCATCCTGGCAAAGCGAATGTTGTGGCAGACGCTTTGAGCAGGAAAGCCTTATATGCTTCCGAACTCTTAATGCAGCAATGTGGATTGTATGAGAAGTTCAGAGACCTGAATCTGAATGTTGTGTATAGAAAGAGTGGCATAAGAATCAACCGTATGGAGTTGTCATGCGATCTGCGCTCGAGGATAGTGCAGGCGCAACGAAGCGATATGGACCTTCAAAGGAGATTGAATAACCCAGAGTTCTCAATTGCATCAGATGGTGCTATGTTGTATGAAGGGAGATTGTGTGTTCCGAATGATGATGAACTAAAGAGGCTAATTCTTGACGAGGCACACAAAAGTGGATTCTCGATTCATCCAGGATCCACCAAAATGTACCACGACTTGAAGCAGAATTACTGGTGGCCGAACATGAAGGCAGAAATCGCTGATTTTGTGTCTAGATGTTTGGTTTGTCAACAAGTGAAGATTGAACACCAGAAACCTGGAGGTCCGTTGCAACCGTTAGAAATTCCAGAGTGGAAGTGGTAACACATCACTATGGATTTCGTTGGAGGTTTACCCCGAAACCAGAAGGGCCAAGATTCAATCTGGGTAGTTGTGGATAGATTGACTAAGTCAGCTCATTTCATTCCTGTAAAATCTACCAATAAGGCCACGCAATATGCAGCTATTTTTATAGAACATATTGTGAGGCTGCATGGGGTACCGCTCAGTATCGTTTCAGATCGTGACCCAATCTTTACTTCTAGGTTTTGGAAAGCCTTCCAGCATGCGATAGGTACTCGGTTGAGAATGAGCACATCGCATCATCCTCAGACAGATGGACAGTCTGAAAGAACTATTCAAACTCTTGAATATATGCTTCGTGCATGTGTTTTGGAAGATGGCGGTAGTTGGAGCAACTACTTGCACTTGATTGAATTATCTTATAATAACAGTTACCATTCCAGTATCGGGATGGCACCGTTTGAAGCTTTATATGGAAGAAAGTGTAGAACTCCTTTGTGTTGGACGGAAGTCGGTGATCGCGGATTGTTGGGACCAGACCTGATACAAGAGACAACTTTAAAGGTTAAGTCAATCCGTGAAAAGATGAAGGTTGCGCAGAGTCGGCAAAAGAGTTATGCTGACAGGAGAAGGAGACCGTTGGAATTTGAGGAAGGAGATCATGTGTTTTTGAAGGTTACGCCGAAGTTGGGTTTACGTGGTGTGTTTAGAACCAAGAAACTCTGTCCAAGATATATTGGACCCTATCAGATCTTGCGACGCGTTGGTGCAGTAGCCTATCAGCTAGCTCTTCCCCCTTCTATGTCAGGGCTACACGACGTGTTCCATGTCTCTCAACTTCGCAAGTATATTCCAGATCCTTATCAGCCAATAGCAATTGAACAAATTGATCTTCAGCCAGACCTAACTTATCAACCTGATCCTGTTCGAATTGTTGCTCGCGATGTCAAAACTCTTCGCAATAAGAGGATTCCCATTGTCAAAGTTGAATGGTCGCAGTCTCCGGACGGCGAATATACATGGGAATTGGAATCGGACATGATGAACAGCTATCCTCATCTATTCTAAAGGTAAATTTCTGAATTTCGAGGACGAAATTTCTTTAAGGGGGGTAGATTGTAACATCCCCAAATTCTAAATCACTTAATTAATTTAATTAGAGGCTATCTATTAAATTAGAATTAATTAAAAGTGATTGGTTAATTAAACCCTAGGAGTTAAGTGTGAATTATGTGAGATTAGGTAAATTTCTTATGAGCTTAAACTACACACTAGAATACTAACTCATGGCTTTAATTTAATCAACACCATTAGTAACTTCATTCTATCTTGTAAGTAATTAGCACTAAGCACTCAAATTTCCCACTCCTTTAGTGACTCATAATTCCACTTGAAGCATAAGCTTACACCTCAAGCAAAACCATGAGTCACATAAACCCACTCAAGCTTACTTTCCCTCACAACACAACACCTCAATTCCAACTCATGAATTGCACCTAAGTCACATGCAACTACTCCCATCTCTCTCATTATTCACTTCAGCAAAACTGAACTCAATGCCTCATCTTTCTCTCTTCTCCACGCCAAACACACACAAAATAGCATATGGTTCCAAAATCTTCAATCTCTCATTAACCCCTAGTTTGGCTTGTATATACACATGCAATACTACTACCCACTGTACCTCAGAGATTCCCTCTCCACAAACACTTCAGTAAACAGAGAATCCCTGAGCAATTGATTCACATGCCAAGCTTCACATGAAGCTAAACAACAACCACATCAATTCCACCCTTAGTTCATCCAATGAGGTTACATGCAACCACCAACAGAGCAAATTCGTATACTGTATAGGGCTCAGAAACTCTACTATATATACCCCTTATATCCCTCAGTTCTGATCATCAAACCAAACTCAATTCTTAGAGCTAAAGCAAAAGGGTTTCAAGTGTCAAATTCCAAGTTCCTTCCAAGTCTGTTCGTGTGAGTAGCTGTGGTTGCTGTAGCTGTTTAGTAGAGCCCAGGAGCAAGTAAAGCTTCAATCCAGGTGGGTTCTTAGGCTAGTTTAGCTAGTTTCCCAAATTTATGAATATGCATGCAAACTTAGGATTTATAGGGAAATAACTGTGTGTGTGAAATTAGCTCCCAAATTTCATACTATCCTGTTCTATATTGTTTAAATTATGTTTCTGCACGTTCTTACATGAGGATTGTAGGTGTAACTTGTAAAAATTGAAGATTTTCGCAAAACAGAGGCAATTCTGCTCTAACTCGCCATAGCGAGTTGCTAGCGAGCCTTCATGGCGAGCTCCAGGTTCTGGGCTGAAGAATTTCGCCATGGCGAGCATCTGCTCGCCTAGCGAGTTGTTTAGACCATTACCTGCAAGTTCGCCTTGGCGAGCTTGGTAACTCGCCGTAGCGAGTAAGCCCATAAATGACTTATTTTCTTATTTTCAAACGATAATTGAAGCACTCGTTTTATATCCTCGTTAAAGATTGCTATTTTGCAGAAATGTAAATAAATTGATGTAAACAGGAGGTCAATTACAGTTGAATTCTTAGGGTAATAACTTAAGAAATTTTAGAATGTTGTATGCACCCCGGGTTTGGGAATTATTGGTAGCATGTTAATAATTTAGTGATCAGTCGAATTAATAATATGATTATGTTATCAGTATGGACTTCGTTTTAAATGTTCCATTAGAAAAATTTATGTGAGCTTTATGCCGGAGCGCTTTCTGCTCGCGGATAAGGCGAACCCCTGAGACGTGCTCACCTTAGAGGGTTTGCGGTTTAAAATGAACAAGATAAACTTTCTGTTACACCTTTATATTATTGCTTATGATAATTATGCTATGGATATAGATTATGATATGACTGATTAGGAGCCCCGGCTTTATAGCCTAGGAGGGTAGTAGAATTCACTGGGACGAAGTGACTGTCTCACCCCACTCCCTATTTGAAACAGGAAAACAGGTTGAATAGGTAAGCGTTGGTCTTGGAGTCGCTACTGCACTCGGAGGATTGCATTTAGTTTTCATGCTTTCTCACTTTCTTATCGTGTTGTATTTGTTTCCGCTGTTGATTTTTCTGCACTCTCGATGTATTTGGCACCTGCGTGTGCAATAAACTTTGTTGTGATAATAATGAATTCCGTTACCAATAATAATATTCCAAGATTATTCTAGATTTATCTATGGGTGTTATACTTACTTTTTATTAAAAAAAATTATTTAATAGATGTTTTTAGTTTTTATAAGGGAACAAATGATAAAATACCATTAACTGTACTTTGATTTTTTAAAAGACTTAAAATTTTGTGATAAAAATAAAGAGTTAAAAAAATAAAAAAATTGGAGACAATAATCAAATATTTTATTTCTTTTCTAGCTGAACTGTTTTGTAAAAATACATGTAGAGGTCAAAATTGGGTGCATAATAATTTTTTAGGGATTAAAAATTTAATAAAAATTAATTAAAGACTAAATTTAAAATGTCACTATTTTATAGAGACCAAAAATATATGTAACTTTTTTTTTTGTGTCTATTAGTTTAGTAGCTAGAAATTTCACCTTAAAAGTGAATAAGTGGAGCGTCCGAAGTTCGAACCCCGGCTCCTGCATAATATATGTGATATCCCAACCAACTGAGTTAAACTCACGGGGATAAAATATACTTCCTTCGGTTCTATATATAAGCAAATTTAACTTTTTAAATTCATTAAAAAATAATGTATTTGGTCGATAATATAAATTAGATACAATATTTTTTTAATGTATCTAAAAAATTAAAATTTGTTTATATATAAAACCAAATGGAGTATTTAACTTTATACATACTTACATACAAATATGTATAAAACAAGTTGAAATTTTTTGGTGTGGCCATGGCCACACTAGGCCCACACATGCATCTGTCCCTGATTATATAGCATATCTCACATTCCAGTATCATATTTTGCATTGAAGGGTCATCAGGCACAAAACCACCATATATGTCATTATTTGCATTGAAGGGTCATCGTGACACAAAACCATCATATTTCGCATGTAATGTCTCAAAATTAAATACCATCCATTAAACTTTTCGAATGTAGGCTCATATGATCTCTAATAAAAAATTTACCATTCAAGGGTTATCGAGACACTATCATACTTTCACTTTGTTGAATTTAGAGTCATATAAACTCAATATGATATTTCACAATCAAGGTTCATCAATGCACAAAACCATCGTATATCATATTTCGCATTCAAGGGTCATCGAGTACAAAATCATCATATATCATATTTCTCATTCAAGAAACCTCGAGGCACAAAACCATCATATATGATTTCATCATTAAAGGATCATCAAGGCACAAAACCATCATTTGTAATATTTCATATTTAAGGGTCCTCAAGACACCAATCCATTGTATACCATGTATCACATTCAAATGTCATCGAAGCATAAAATTAGCCATCATATGTCATATTTCGCGTTCAAGGGTCATCAAGGTACAAAACCATCATATATCATTCCGCACTCTAGGGTCATTGAGGCACAAAACCATCATATATCATATTTCTCATTCAAGAGACATTAATGAACAAAACCATCATATATAATATTTCTCATTCAAGGATCATCGAGACAGCAATCCATTATATATCATATATCACAATCAAGTGTCATAAAGGCACAAAACCAATCATCATATGTCATATTTCGCATTCAATGGTCATCGAGGGACAAAACCATCATATATCATTCCGCATTCTAGGGTCATTGAGGAATAAAACCATCATATATCATATTTCTCATTCAAAAGACATTGAGGCACAAAACTATCATATATAATATTTCCCATTCAAGGGTCACCGAGGCAACAATCCATTATACATCATATATCACAATCAAGTGTCATAAAGGCACAAAACCAACCATCATATGTCATATTTCGCGTTCAAGGGACAAAATTATCATATATCATTCTACATTCAAGGGTCATCGAGCATAAAACCATCATATATCATATTTTGCATTCAAGAGTCATCAAGACACAAAGTCTTAATAATTTGCATTCAAGAGTCATCAAGAGTTCAAGACAAAGAGTCTTAATATTTTGCATATAATGTCTCAAGGTGTAAGGTCATCAATCAAACTTTTCAAATATGTTGTCATCTAATCTCAAATATCAAATTTAGCATTCAAGGGTCATCCAAGCACAATATTATTCATCCAATTTATTGAATTTAGATTCATATAGACTCATTATTTCACATTCAAAACCATCATATATCATATGAGCAGGATCGAACACTGCACCTCGTGCCTACTACCCAAACCCTTCACCAATAGACCAAACCTAGTGGCTTTGTACCGTTATATTTTGATAAATAATAAGCTAGACGTGGGGTTTTTTTCTCTTTTAAGTTAGAATTGGAGATTATTTTTAGCAATTTAGCAATCTTAATTTTTTTGTGTACCATTATAATTGAGGGTATAGATGTTGTCACTTTACCCTCTAAAGTGAGAAAGTCACGTTAGAGGAGACAAATCGATTGAATGAAAAAACATTTATGCTTAAGTCACTATTTACCTAAATGCACAAAAAATTCATGAGGCACACTACAAGAAATTTGACTTGTACCTACAGACAAAATTCGTCATTTAAAGTCAAAAACCGTAAGTATAGGTTCCGTCTGACTTTGACCGACGGCCATTGTATCCGTAAACTATGTACGCCGATTACCAACGGATATTTGGCCGTCTGTCATTGTGTGCTGGCCGTCAGTGAAAGTGTTTGACCTTTGGCTACAAATTTGTCTGTAGGTACAACCCAGAGAGCAATTAAAAGAAAATACTTCTGCCCACAGTATATGCTGTCACTAAAAGCAACCAATATTTTTATAATTTAATTTTTATACTATTATACATTAAAATGAATAAATTATTTAAGCTATTACTATTAAAATATTTAATTGATTAAAAAATAATAACAAATTTAGAATATTTGATAACACAAAATATGAACAACAATTAATCATAGTATTTCCGCTGCAAATATTTCTATAGGAACCTCATTTATAAACACAATCACATGAAAAAAAATAAAATCAAAATTAACACAATTAACTAAAAAAGTGAAAATAAATCCAAACCCCACCATGAAGCAAACCCTTTAGCTTCAAAATCACAATAAAAAAAATCACAACCCACAATTCAAAACAAATATGGGACCATATCCAATCATATACTTTATGAAAGCCCCGACTACAATTATCCTTTTTTAATTCAAACTAGTTTTCATATCCCGTGCGAATGCACGGGTTTATTGACTTTTATATATAAAATATTATTAAAATATAAGTGATATAGTGTATAAAAATAAATAAAAATAATAAGTGACGCTATTCTGCTATTTTTTTGTATAACTTATTAAATTAAGTAGATTTATTTTATTAAAGCAATTGTCCCGTGTATGATTTTTGTGTAATAAATTATAATTAATAATAACAAATATTTATTATTCAATTCTTTTTTTATTAAATCAATTGTCTCGTGTATGATTAAATTTTTTTATTAAAACAATTGTCCTGTGTATTATTATAATATATATTCATCAATAATATATTTATCAACACTTGTTCTATGTATTATTATAATATATTATTCAATTCTTTTCTTTTATTAAAGCAATTGTCCCGATTAATTTTTTTTTTAATTAAAACAATTGTCCCATGTGTAATTATAATATATATTTATCCTGTAATTATTATTAGTATAATATATATTCATCAATAATATACTTCTCCTGTATTTTATATATAAGAGTAAACAAAAATAGAGTAAATTTTTTTTATAATAAATATAGAGTACAATATAACTAGGGGAATTCATCATTTTAGTCCCTCAATGTGCACTTCGCTGTCATTTTGGTCCCTTAATGAGGAAAAATTACAAAACAGTCCCCGAATCAGCACTCCGTTAATCACTTTAGTACAAATTGTTAGTATGATTAAGGGACCAAAATGTTGATCTGGCCCTTTTTTGTCACACGTCAGCATGGTGATTAGACTAAAATGATGATATGGCGATGATATGACACAAGGACCAAAATGATAGTGGAGGACCAAGTTGACACCCTCCAACACAATCTTTATAAAGTAAAATTATTAAAAAATTAATGGGGAAAAAAAATAAAGTTCCTAAAATTCTTCTTCAACTTTCATAGTTCTTTATCAACAATTTTAATCATAAACCATTTTAATTCAGCAACACTACAAGCTGCAATCGCAACCCAACAACAGCAACAATGAAGCAACAACCCAACGCAAACAACAACTCAACAACAATGTAGCAGCAGCAACATCAATTCATCACATTAACAACAAACTCAAATCCTTCAAATCCCTAATTTTATTTAATTTCCCTCGGTGATGGCTTCTACCCATAAATTTTATAAGTTCAAAGCTAGAAATTTCGTTATTCATAAATTGATAAAAACTTTCAAAAAATCAATGATTAAAATTTAGTTATTTGTAAAGTTTCCATGATGAAGATGAAACAAAGAGAGTATATGAAAAAATAGATGAGAATTTAATAATGATTGAGATGAAAGTGGAGCTGGGTGGTGGTTATCTAGCCATGGGTGTTGATGGTAGAAGAAGAAGCCATGGTAGTGAGTTGAAGATGATGGAAGAAGAAAAAATGGGTTTCACGTTAAACCAATCCTTTTGTAAAAAGGGTTTTTTTTCTTAATTAATAATAGCAATAATAAATTAGAAATACTTTAATTTAATATTTTAATAATTTTAATTTTGTCTAATTCTTCACTTTGGTTCCTTATGCCACCTCACCATGCTCACATGTGTCCAAAAAAAGGTCAAATCAGCGTTTTTGTTGACTTAACGGCCAAAATTAACGGATTGGACTAAATTGACTAACGGAGCGCTGATTCAGGGATTTTTTTGTAGTTTTTCATCCTTGAGGGACTATAATGACAGCGAAGTGCACATTGGAGGATCAAAATGATTATTTCCCCATATAACTATTATATAAAAAATTAGTAAATTGAAAAATATAATTTCTTTTTTTATGAAATAGAAGATTTGAAATATTTTTAAGAATTGATGAAGACAAATTAAGATTTTTAATAGTAATACCTTTAATATATTGGGCTCGTTTGAACTTGACTTATTTTTAAACTTATGAAAATGCTTTATGATTATAATTTATAAATAAACATTTATGTTATTTCATAAGTTTTTTTAAATATGTTAATTCATAAGATTTCACTAACAAAAATTTTTATAAACTGTTTTCATAAACAACCTTAAAAAACTTATAATAATACTTAAAAACTTATATATTTACATAAGTTATTTCGCATAAGATCATAAATAAGTAAATCCAAACGGGCCCATTGTGTTTTTGATTTTGTTTTTATGTTCTTTTATTTTTAAGCTCATAAATAAGTATCTTCTTTTATTAGGTTCTTCTATTTTTATTTATAAGTTTTTATATGTTAGATTGAGTACTATTTTTTGCGCGTATCTTTTATTGTGATTTTTGTTTCTATTTTTATGCGTCTATTTAGTCAAATAGGCCAGGCTGCAGGCCATTAAAAAAGCCTTATTAACCTATTAGGCCGGCCTATTTAAGTTAATATTAATAATGTTTTTAATAATATTATTATTTATATATTAAAATTTGTACTTTCATTAAATTATACATTTATTATATTTTTTAGTAGTTTAAGTTTATTAATCTACATTAGTTTTTCACATATATATAAATGTATTATTATAAACTAAAATTGAAATATGATGATATATATAGTTAAATTCTCTAAAATATCATATTATAAATTAAAAGGACGTTTGTTTATTAGTTCATAAATATTTTTAAAAATAAATATAATTATTTATTTAAATATGTTTATGTAAAATAGGCTTTTAAACAGGCTAACAAGCCACATTAGGCTTTCAAACTATGATAGGCCACATGCCAGGTTCAGACCTTTGATTTTTTTTGACAGGCCAAGCTTATACTTGGCAAAGCCTAGCTCGGCCTAGCCTATTCCCAACTCTATAGATTTGGTCATAAAAATAAGATTTGAAAACTAATTTTATCTGGTTTTGTTGAAGCAAACAGACAATATGCATATGTTTAGTAAAAAGAAAAGAAAAACTAGCCTCAAATGTTGGATAATGCAAAAGGCTGTTGATAAATTTAAGCATACTTCAGTACAAAAGAGATGATTTGGAGATAGCAGTTCCACATGTAATGAGAGCACAAAATCCCTACAATATGAGACCAAAAATGAAGGTAAAACAAAAATAAACATAAAAGACAACATGAGTAAAGGAATTCATAGCCGACGGTCAACATGTTTTCTGTGGAAAAGAAATCGAAAAATTAACTGGTACTTTGTAAAGGTTTTACATGATAATACTATAGACAGTGGCAAGTGCACCTGAAAAGAGAACAAAAACAACCATAACAATGATGCAGCTAATAAAAGGCAGACTTTCTTAGAAACTTGTAGAGAAAAAATACCTAATAACTTAGTGAAAATGTTTCTTAGAGACTTTCTTAGGCAGCTAACAAAAGGCCTTCATGATAAGGGTCGACGACAGCCAAAGCAAACAAAAGATAAAGGAAAGTTAGCGCCAAGCACCCATGCAAAATTAAAATAGGCAGATGACGATTGAAATTTAAAAGGAGAAATAAATGTATATAAAGTGAATAATATCCTATAACTATACCTGCAGCTTTTCAACCGAGGCTTCATCAAGTTTTTTGGCCAGCTCATCTCGATCGACATCCATATAACGTTCTAAGAAATCGCCCTGTGTAATTATGAACATATATAAAAGTATCAATCAAGATGTGTTCCTGAAGAAGAGTAAATTATAAATGAGTATTGACGTCCATAAGGAAGGAAAAAAAACTATTTATATGCATCTATACTGAAGTTTCATTAACTTGAAAGAAGTGCCTATACCACTTAATCATCACCAAACCATCTTATCACTCCCTGCTAGATAAATTATGATAAGATCAAACCAATTGTGGCTAACAGTAAAATAAATCCTCACAATAAATTTAGACTCAACACAAAGCTTGCATACTCTATAGTGCAGAAAGCTTTTTGTGGTGGCAAAGCTTTAAATGATTTATAACTTCCAAATTCCCTCTAATGCAAAATTGAGAAAACTTAAAATCCCTCTAATGCAATCCTCATTAGTTACAGAGTTGTTCGATGCCTCATGAATGTTGGTTTGCTGTGATCCCCATAGACAATGACAGACACAAAACCACAACTAGTTTGAATTTTGAATATGATGCTCCTGAATATGAATGATATAGTTAGTATGATCAATGGGAGAATGGTCCTTATGTATAAAATACATTATCAGATACTAACATAAATAATATTTCAAGTTAGAAAATGAAGCCTGCGGAACTAAGAACCAGAACAAGAGAAAAGAATGCTTTATTTCATAAAGACAACTTTAGTGTTCAATAAACATACCATCAACCAAACCCTGACTTTTACATGAGAAAATGCTCTAGGAACCATAACCTTATAAATCTATAATTCCATGTCCAACCAAAAGCACAAAACCTCCATCAATCATGTTTCTAAAAAACACTGTAAAAGATGAACATGATGAACAAAATAAAAGGATTATGGCAATTGAGAGGTACAACATACCAGTCATACTCATTTTTATTATTTTCCGAATTGACAAATTCATCAGCGCCACTCGTTTCTGATTTTCTTATCTCTACGAGCAGAAATTCATAAAATCATATTCAAATGCTTTTAGCATAAAAGTAAACAACAAACACAAAGATTGTGATACAGATCAAACATGACATGGGAAACTTATGTACAAGGCAAATTAGGTGTTAGACCAAATACATGACATTAACAAAGCATTATCCTCACATAGATTGTCATTCCACAAATTGACACAGATACATGACATGGGCAGGGAGAGGAATACACTTCATTGAGGTGACTGAAAAAAATTGAATAAACTTCACATAATCAATTATAAAAGGCTTGACATACCTCAGTTGCAAGAAGAGAGTTCAACAATTCAGTTTGTGACGATACTGTGAAATTCAAGGCATAAATAAGTATGACATCTATATTAATAACAAATTATCAAAAGTTAAAAAAATGAAGACACACACCTTTTATAGGGTTCCCATTAAAAAAGCACCTTTTCCACGAACTGCGGTGAAATGCTACATACAACAATCCCAAATTTTAATTTATAATGTTTTCTCGCATAAGCTTAAGTAAATAACCCAACTAATAAAAGTAATACAATTTCGACAAAATAACACCCAAAATTGTAAAAAGCAGACAATAGTAGCATTAAAATACATACCGTGTTCTAGCTTAAAGGAGCTATAAGAGCCAGCTGATCAAGTCACAACTCTATCTCTTCAGGTTGTATCGAAAAGGTCCATATAGAATCATATATCAATCAAATCAAAGTTAAAAACTATGGAGAAAAATAAATGAAACTAACAATGAGAACTTGAATTAAAACTATACTTGACAACTGGGATGAGGACCACGAATCATACCGTCATTTAACCTCTGCATCTTCAAACAAAGCAACTTTTGTCTTAGATCCATTCTTCATTAATGTCCTGCAATGGGAAAGTTGAATAGGTTTCAATAACAAACTACGAAGAGAAACTAGTGTTTCCTTTCACCAAGAGTAAAATACCTAAACAAAAAGCTTCTATAATAATAGCACCATGTTTTTTCAAAAGAATTAAATTATGAAATAATCTGCCAAACTAAAGCATAATTAAATTATGAATTTCTTAGAATTGAGTTTTGGGCCTAACTCATCCTCACAAAACCGGCTTATAAGGTGAGACTTCTTAACACACCCCCTCACACCCAGCACTATTGGGCTTGGTGCGTGGATATAAACGGTGGGTGGCCCGATAGCGGGTGGTCCAATGGATCTTAGAGAGGCTCTGATACCATATTAGAAATAAGTATGGACCTAACTCATCCTCACAAAACCGGCTTGTAAGGTGAGACTTCTTAACAGAATTAAATTAAATAATGTTTTTATAAATGAAAATTAAGTGTGATTGACTTATTATATGATCATTTATCATGTTCCTTCAGTTATATATATATATATATATATATATATATATATATATATATATATATATATATATATATATATATATATATCTCACAAACAAAGCCTAAAAGATTAATCTACACTAAGACTCCTAAATAGTTGCTCTTAAAAAGTGGATTCACCACAAAACATGAGGATTCAATGAAGTTAGCTTTTAAAATTAAATTCTTATATGGAGTTAGGAGCAAAAACATTTGTAGTGTAAAATTTGTCAGGCCATGTACAAGGGATGTGGGAATCTGTGCATATGGTCTTCACTTTCTCAAATTTCAACACAACCTTATCTTGGGAAAAATTGGCCTGAAGATCTAAAAATACAAAACACATCCACGTATGCTATTTTATAGCAATATAGTCTACAATCTATATTCTATAGTTACTCCATTTATGACCAGTGGGCAAGGGTCCAATAACACTTAAAACCACCCTGTTTTCCCTAAAAATTCCTTCCCAAAAGACCGGTTTACTAAAAGGCTTCCATAAAACAACTGCCTATAATCAAAAGATTGGAATCATTAGTGAAATAATCCTCATGTTTTCTTTTGCAGTGTAACTATTCAGTTAGTAATAAAATGCATAACAGCTCAGGCAGGTTCTTTAATCGCATGATAAATATTATTGTGATGCTCCGACCTTTTTCTACTTAAATTTAAAAAATTAATTGCTAATGCTAGAAAGTAACCAAATGATATCAGGAAAAAAAATCATTCAACATCAGTTTTTCAAACAAAAACAACATGCATAATGTAATTCAGCGGCTGCCATTGAAAATCAACTTGCTTATGTCATAACAGTATAGCTGTATGCAGAGTTAATAATAAAAAGCCTACAACCAAATAAATATATCAAGGCCAGAATTCATTTGAATCATCTTTTTGTAAGTATCAATTGGTATAAGGTGTAGATTAACTTAATAAATAACAATTGTCCAAATGAATTCATACTATGAAATCACAGAAAACTTGGTACCATGGTTTTTCTTGCAAATAGTTTTGGCAAAAAGTTAAATCATGTTTAGAACCACAGGGAAAAGTGAAGCTTTAGCAACTACAAATAGTTTGAAAACGCATTTCCATCAGAATCTAACCTCCTTTAAACGAGGAACAATGTGCATGACTTCAAGTCCTCTGCAATCAACCTCAAATTAGAATATTGGACTCAACAGCATCAGTAACATCAATGGTCTCTGTATTCTTCAAGAAATAGAATACTCTCGCACAAACAAACTTGCATATTTTCAATGAGTATAGTGATATGCAGAGTTCCGCGCCCACTGACAATGAATGTATCGGCTGTTTCACCATCTTCAACCTTCATAGCCAGATTTCGCTCAAGTTCGCGATAAAGCATGTCCCTTAAATTCCAACTGGTAACATACTTTCCCTGGAAAGTACAAAATAAGTTTTAGATGTTCTCATATTGCATAACTGTGAAACAACTTAACAAATTACAAATGAAGGCGAATCTGATAATAACTAGTGTGTCCAACAAATGGCATAAGGATATCAACAACGTAAAAGATACAAATAGAAGACTTCTTTTGATGGAAATAAAATATTATTCTATATACATACCTCACGACCGACAAAAGGTAAAGTGTTTACGGAGAAAGCCATTTTCACTGTCAGTTCTTCCACTTTGATGGAAGGTAGTGCCTTCCCAGTCACTTTATCCGCAATTGTCTCCCCTATCTAAGTTGCTTAAAGACAAGATTATGCACTTCATCTAAAATCCTAAATCTTTACCTGAATATCAGAAAATTATATCACCAGCCTCCACTCTTTTTGCAGGGACCCTAAAGAATTTTTCATATACATAAAGCTCCCTAACTCTTGCATATCTACATGAATCTTCTGAAGTGAATACCTGTACAATTAGTGAAGTATTATTACCTTGGACAAATTCACAAATTAAACAATAAAATTAAAGGACAAGGAATAGCGACCTTGACCTCCATCCTTTTTTCTAAAACTCCAGCTTCCAAGCGCCCAATTGCTATACGCCCTTTAACGTCATCCCTCATACTCGGTATTTGTAACCTAGTTGATGAATAAGTATATGATAAGACTACAAATTAGGTCTTGTATATATCACTTCACATAATTTGGTCTGTATCATGATATTTAAAAATGAAACTTGAGAGTTTATTTGTGTTTCGAATTTTGCTAAGGTTTATTAAGACACTATAGAGAATTTCCGATAAACTTATTAAGTGGTTGTGTCTAACCCGAAATGGAATCATCCAATCCAAGTTAAGTAGAAATTAGACAGGATTGTCATACATATTTTGCCTCAGCTGAATCAAATGGTAAAGATTTTCAACTGCTTCTGTTATTTGTGTTGCCCATGTGGTAGTAAATTAGTAGGAGCACATTTATATATACAAAATAAAATCAATAGAATAATTGAAATGAGAAACCAGGAAGCAATATGATAAACAAACAGCTAATAACAAGCATTTGGAGTGAGCCATCTTTATCAATACGTAGTTCAGGGATACATCTCGTGATGGATTCAAACAATGGCCCAAGCTCATCTGCCAGATTTTTAGGGGACAACCCTGCATATATTACCTGCAAAGACAGAAAAAACATTACATATACTGAAAGAATAACAATCTTTAACTTAAACACAGCTGATATGTTTGTATTTACCGGCAAACATTTGAAATCTTAATGACAATATACCTTTCCTACAGATCATTGTGAATCACAGTTAACTGACTACCGACAGACTTCCAATTCCAAGTATGATATGAACCCAAATTATAAAAAACAGAAAACAAACTAATTAAATTATATCCCAAGCATACCTGTTCATCTGTTGCATTTAGTTTAATGAAAAGTTTAAAAGTAGAATAGACGACAAACTCAAGGCGAGCAAAAGACCTGTCTATTTCATTCACAACTACGACAACCGCATGACCAAACTCTAAAGCCTTCTTTAAGACAAATCTTGTCTGCGGCATTGGCCCTTCAACAGAATCTACCTATAAAAACAAAGAGAAGCTTGAAAAACCATATATTACAAGAAGCTGCATTTTAAGCCGCATTGGATCTTCGGTGGATTGGAAAAGGAGTTGGAGTAAGTACCGGTGTACCACCACAAGGATTCCTTCGACCATATTCAAGATGCGCTCGACTTCACCACCAAAATCATATTGGCCAGGAGTATCAGTTATATTAATCTTGGCATCTTTATAAGTCACAGATGTATTTTAACTCAGTATAGTGATTCCTCTTTCACGCTCCAAAGCATTTGAGTCCATAATCCTTTCTTGTACGGTATCACGAAACACAAACACAAAAGCCAATAGATATATTACATCATCAACAAATTCATCTACTCTGTCACACTTTTCTCCAATGTAGGGTCATACAATCTCGAATATAAAATTTAGCATTCAAGAGTTATCGAGACATTATCATCCTTTCAATTTATTGAGTTTAAAGTCATAGACTTAATATCATATTTCGCAATCAAGGGTCATCGAGACACAAGGGTCATCTAGGCGCAAAGCCATGATATTTTGCATCTAATGTGTCAGAATTTAACACCATCAATCAAACTTCTAAAATGTAGGGTCATCTAATCTCAAATATCATTTTTAGCTTTCAAGGGTCAACGAAGCACAACATTATTGTTGCAATTTATTGAATTTAAAGTCATATAGACTCAATATCGTATTTACCAACAAGGGCCATTGAGGCATAATACCATCATATATCATATTTCCCATTCAATGGTCATTGAAGCAACAAATCATAATATATCATTTTCGCATTGAAGGATCATCGAGGCATAAAACCATCATATATCATATTTCGCATTCAAGGGTCATCCAGGCACCAATCCATTATTTATTAAATCTCACATTCAAGGATTATCGACGCAAAAAACTATCATATGTCATATTTCGCGTTCAAGGGCCATCGAGGCACAAAACCCTCATATAAAATATTTTGCATTCAAGGGTCAGTAAGGGCACCATTCCATTATATATCAAATCTCACATTTAAGGGTCATCGATGCACAAAACCAACATATGTCGTATTTCTCGTTCAAGGGTTATCTTGGCACAACACAAAACCATCATATATCATTTCACATTCAAGGGTCATCGAGACACAAAACCATCATATTTTGCATGTAATGTGTCACAAATTTAACACCATCAATCAAACTTCTAAAATGTAGGGTCATCTAATCTCAAATAACATTTTTAGCTTTCAAGGGTCAACGAAGCACAACATTATTGTTGCAATTTATTGAATTTAAACATAATACCATCATATATCATATTTCCCATTCAATGGTCATCGAAGCAAAAAATCATAATATATCATTTTTGCATTGAAGGATCATCGAGGCATAAAACCATCATATATCATATTTCGCATTCAAGGGTCATCCAGGCACCAATCCATTATTTATTCTATCTCACATTCAAGGATTATCGACGCAAAAAACTATCATATGTCATATTTCGCGTTCAAGGGCCATCGAGGCACAAAACCCTCATATAAAATATTTTGCATTCAAGGGTCAGTAAGGGCACCATTCCATTATATATCAAATCTCACATTTAAGGGTCATCGATGCACAAAACCAACATATGTCGTATTTCTCGTTCAAGGGTTATCGTGGCACAACACAAAACCATCATATATCATTTCACATTCAAGGGTCATCAAGACACAAAACCATCATATTTTGCATGTAATGTGTCACAAATTTAATACCATCAATTAAACTTTTCGAAAGTAGGGTCATACAATCTACAATATAAAATTTAGAATTCAAGAGTTATTATTTAAGACACCACAATTTATTGAGTTTAGAGTCATATAGGCTCAATATCATATTTCGCAATCAAGGGTCATCGATGCACAAGACCATCATATATTATATTTCACATTCACGGGTCATCGAGGTACAAAGACATCATAAATCATATTTCTCATTCAAGAGACATCGAGGCACAAAACCATCATATGTCACTTTCGTATTAAAGGATCACTTAGGCACAAAACCATCATATGTAATATTTCACATTCAAGGGTCATCGAGGAATCAATCCATTTATAGCATATCTAACATTTACGGGTCATCGAGACACAAAACCATCATATGTCATAATGTCATATTTCGCATTCAAGGGTCATTGAGGCAAAAACCATCATATAACATTTCACATTCAAGGGTCATGGAGGTACAAAACCATCATAATTCGCATGTAATGTCTCAAGATTTAATACCGTCAATTAAACTTTCTGAATGTGGTCATATAATCTCTATATAAAATTCATTAAAAATATTGAACTTAAGAGTCATATGGACTCAATATCATATTTCGCAATCAAGGGTCATCGGTGCACAAAACCATCATATATCATATTTCACATTCAAGGGTCATTGAGTATAAAGCCATCACATATCATATTTCTCATTCAAAAAACACTGAGGCACAAAACCATCATATATCATTTTCGCACTAATGGATCATCGAAGCTCAAAGCCATCGAGACAAAAGCATCTTATATCATATTTTTATTTAAAGGGTCATTAAGACACACAAACTTCATATTTTGCATCTAATATGTCAAGATTTAAGACCATCAATCAAACTTTTTGAATGTAGGGTCATCTTATCTCAAATATCAACTTTAACATTCAAGGGTAACCTATGCACAATATTTCCTTGCAATTTATTGAATTTAGAGTGATATATACTAACTATCATAAAGCAAGGGTTATCGAGCCAAAAACCATCATATATCATATTTCTCATTCAAGGTTCATCGGGGTACAAAGCCATCATATATCGTATTTCTCATTCAAGAAGCATCGAGACACAAAATCATCTTATATAATATTTTGTATTAAAGGGTCATCAAGACACACGACCTTCATATTTTGCATCTAATGTGTCAAGATTTACGACCATCAATCAAACTTTTTGAATGTAAGGTTATAAAATCTTAAATATCATTTTTAGCATTCAAGGGTCAACAAGGCACAATATTATTTTTGTAATATATTGAATTTAGTTTCATATAAACTCCATATCAAATTTCCCAATCAAAGGTAACCAAGCAACAAAATCATAATATATCATATTTCACAAGGGTGTCATCGGGTACAAAGCCATCATATATCATATTAATCATTCAAGAGGCATCAAGACATAAAACCATCATATATCATTTTTCGCATTAAAGGGTCATCGAGACACAAAAACCATCATATATCATATTTTACATTCAAGGGTTATCAAGACACGAAACATCATATATCATATTTCACATTCAAGGGTCATTGACGCACAAAGCCCTCGTATATCATATTTTGCATTCAAGGATCATTGAGCCACAAGACCATCATATATCATATTTCACATTCAAGGGTCATTGACGCACAAAGCCCTCGTATATCATATTTTGCATTCAAGGATCATTGAGCCACAAAACCATCATAGTTCGCATCTTATTGTCAAGATTTAATATCATCAATCAAACATTACGAATGTTGGGTCATCAAATCTCAACTTTCAAATGTATCATTAAAAGGTTAACGAGTCACAATATCATGCATTCAATTTATTGAGTTTACAATCAAGGATCATCGAGACACAAAACCATCATATATCATATTTCGCATTCAATGGTCATCGAAAAACAAAACCATCATATACCATATTTCATATTCAAAGGTCATTAAGGCCAAAAGCCATCATATTAGGCATCTAATGTCTCAAGATGTAAGATCATCAATCAAACTTTTTCAATAATTTAGTTTCATCTAATCTCAATTATCAAATTTAACATTAAAGTGTATGAGTCATATCATCCATCCAATTTATTGAATTTTGAGTCATATAAACTCAATATCATATTTTGCAATAAAGGGTCATTAAGGCGCATAATCATCATATAATCATATTTCACATTCAAGAGTCATCGAGCACAAAACCATCATATGTCATATTTCGCATTCAAGAGTTATCAAGACACAAAGTCTTCATATTTTGCATATAATGTATCAAGATGTAAGATTATCAATCAAATTTTTTAAAACTTGTGTAATCTAATCTCAAATATAAAATTTAGCATCCAAGTGTCTACCAAGCACAACATTATTCATCTAATTTATTGAATTTAGAGTCATATAGTCTCAATACCATATTTCGCATTCAAAGGTCATTGAGGAATAAAACCATCAATTAAACTTATCAAAGATGTGGTCATCTAATCATAAATATCATATTTAGCATCTAAGGTTCAACGAGTCACAATATTATCCTTCCATGTATGTATCATCTTCTATATTGCAGGCGCTAGAATAGGTGGTGTATTTATTAAAGGATGAATCAAAGACAATAAATCCCAATAATTAAAAGAAACTTAGTATAATATTGTGCCGTTATATTTTGATAAATAATAAGATAGACTTGGGATTTTTTTTCTCTTTAAACTTGAATTTGGAAAGTATTTTTAGCTTTTAAGCAGTCCTAATTTTTACGGGTCAGGGAGCATAAAAGCATCATATGTCATATTTATCGTTCAAGGGTCATCGTAGCACAAAACTATCATATTTTGCAAGTCATCTCAAGATTTAATTTCATCAATTAAACTTTTCGAAGGTAGGGTCATATAATCTCTAATATAAAATTTAGCATTCAAGAGCTATTGAGACACTCATCCTTTCAATTTATTGAACTTTAGTCATATACGCTCAATATCATATTTCACATTAAAGGATAACCGAGGCACAAAACCATTCATATATATATAATTTTTTTTTTTTTTTTCGGTTTTCACCACCAGTTGAATCTAGTTCGGGGGTCAGTTCTGGCATCAAGTGGTTCCAGCCCCCTCCCGATCGCAGTTGCGGGGGATCGAACCGTGGTCCTCCCTACCAAGTTCAGCGCCAATCAACACTGAACCAACTAACGATTGGTATATATAATATTTCACATTCAAGGTCACTGATACACAAAACCATCATATATCATATTTTGGATTCAATTTCAAGGGTCATGTTGGCACAAAGTCATGATAGTTTGCATCTAATGCGACAATATTTACAACCATCAATCAAACTTTTTGAATGTAAGGTTATCTAATCTCAAATATCATTTTTAGTATTAAAGGGTCAACTTTTTTAGCATTCTTAATTATTTTTAGTACCATTATAATTGAGGGTATAAATGTTGTCACGTTACCCTCTAAAGTGAGCCAAATCCATTAATTGAAAAAACAATTTAGCTCAAGTAATTATTTACCTAAATGCAGATAAAATTTATGAGTCAATTCAACTGACAAGATTCATCCACTCGGCACATAATTTTTTAAAGATCCATCGCTTCTAATTATCTCACCTAAAACTAGATAAGAAGAAAAAAAAATGAAAACTTATTTGAGCAATGAAATTGGTTATTATGATCAGAACCTGGGTATCAAGAAGTGTAATACACTCAGCAGATATCCTTGGTTCAATGACAATAGAGCAATGTCTAGCCACAACTCCATTCTCTTCAGATTGTATGAAAAAGGTCCCTATAGAATCATATATCAATCAAATCAAAGTTAAAAACTATGGAGAAAAATAAAAGAAATAAACAATGAGAACTTGAATTAAAACTATACAGTTTGTACATGTATACTTAACAACTGTGAAGAGAACCACAAATCATACCGTCGTTTAACCTCTGCCTCTTCAAACCATCATAACAAAAGCGGGTTTGGTCTTAAATCCATTCTTCATTAATGTCCTGCAAAGGGAAAGGGGAATAGGTTTCTATAACAAACTACAAATAAAAACCAATGTTTCCTTTCACCAAGAGTAAAACATCTAAACAAAAAGCTTCCAATAATAATAGCACCAAGTTATTTCAAGGTCACTGATACACAAAACCATCATATATCATATTTTGGATTCAATTTCAAGGGTCATGTTGGCACAAAGTCATGATAGTTTGCATCTAATGCGACAATATTTACAACCATCAATCAAACTTTTTGAATGTAAGGTTATCTAATCTCAAATATCATTTTTAGTATTAAAGGGTCAACTTTTTTAGCATTCTTAATTATTTTTAGTACCATTATAATTGAGGGTATAAATGTTGTCACGTTACCCTCTAAAGTGAGCCAAATCCATTAATTGAAAAAACAATTTAGCTCAAGTAATTATTTACCTAAATGCAGATAAAATTTATGAGTCAATTCAACTGACAAAATTCATCCACTCAGCACATAATTTTTTAAAGATCCATCGCTTCTAATTATCTCACCTAAAACTAGATAAGAAGAAAAAAAAATGAAAACTTATTTGAGCAATGAAATTGGTTATTATGATCAGAACCTGGGTATCAAGAAGTGTAATACACTCAGCAGATATCCTTGGTTCAATGACAATAGAGCAATGTCTAGCCACAACTCCATTCTCTTCAGATTGTATGAAAAAGGTCCCTATAGAATCATATATCAATCAAATCAAAGTTAAAAACTATGGAGAAAAATAAAAGAAATAAACAATGAGAACTTGAATTAAAACTATACAGTTTGTACATGTATACTTAACAACTGTGAAGAGAACCACAAATCATACCGTCGTTTAACCTCTGCCTCTTCAAACCATCATAACAAAAGCGGGTTTGGTCTTAAATCCATTCTTCATTAATGTCCTGCAAAGGGAAAGGTGAATAGGTTTCTATAACAAACTACAAATAAAAACCAATGTTTCCTTTCACCAAGAGTAAAACATCTAAACAAAAAGCTTCCAATAATAATAGCACCAAGTTATTTCAAAAGACTTAAATTATGAAATAATCTGCCAAACTAAAGCATAATAAATGTAACCAAGAGAAAGTAAGGACACTAAAATGTATGAAAATTAAGCGTGACTTACATTGTATGATCATTTTCAATTTTTTATAAATATCAATACACACACACACACAATATATATATATATATATATATATATATATATATATATATATATATATATATAGAGAGAGAGAGAGAGAGAGAGAGAGTAATGCTAATAACACACTCTTTTTGACACACTCTCATTGATTGGTACACCTCATCCAATTTTCAAACCTTCAAACCGGCTACTTGTTGTTTACCTCTTAACACTTTTATTTTATTTTATTTTTAAAAAATGCTGGGTTTTAAACCGTCATGGTAAAAGAACCGTCATCTCTTATGAAACTCAGATTCTCTGTTCCTTAAATGAACATGAGATGTTTGTATTGCTTTTTTTATAAAAAAAAAAAAAAAAATCCCCTTCCAAAAATCATTGACAGACAAGCTAATATTTTGTATCTCCAATTTCTAAACTTTATACATATGGCAAAACCCTCCAATGATTAAAATGATACTGTATCTCCAGTTGCTCTCCATGAAAGTGTTCTCTGTGTTTGATTAAATTGAGAAACACAGGAAGATGATGTTGTACACTAATATAAAAAGGGATCAAATAGCAAACGAGAATTAATGCCACGACCACAATTGAAGCTATTGTCAAATTTATGCTTCACAATGCCCATCAGTTGGGGGCAATTGGAGCTGTCTACAAAGACAACAGAGACATAAATGACCACCACCGCAGCTCACAACAGAGATGGTGGCCACAACAGAGCGCGACAGAACAAATCGGAACTCCCGACAAAACGATGGGAATAGAAATGACAACAAAAGCTTGCTACAGAGTCAGAGTTAGTAGCTGATAACGGAAGTGGCAGATGAATCAGATAGAAAAATCATGGAGCTTGTGGTCATGGAAATGGCGATAATGTCAAAGAGACATTGACAAATTAAAAAAATAAAAAATACATAAAGGCTTGTGTCTCTGAACCTGCACAGCCGGTTAACAAGAATTAAAAAAAGTTGTTGAGCTGGCTTTACATGTGTGGATGTGTTTAAGTGAGTGTGTTAAAGAGTGTGACCCTAGCACTCCTCATATATATATATATATATATATATATATATATATATATATATACACACACACACACACACTTAGACCTCCGAAACCCCACTCACAAACAAAGCCAATAACTATTCAGTTAGCAATAAAATGCATAACAGCTCGGGCAGGTTCTTTAATCGCATGATAAATATTATTGTGATGCTCCGACATTTTTCTACTTAAATTTAAAAAATTATTGCTAATGATAGAAAGTAACCAAATTGATATCAGGCAAAAACAAATTCAACATCAGCTTTTCAAACAAAAACAACATGCATAATGTGATTCAGAGGCTGCCGGTGAAAATCAACTTTGCTTATTTCATAACAGTATAGTTGTAATGCAGAGTTAATAATAAAAAACCTACAACCAAATAAATATATCATGGCCAGAATTCATTTGTATCATCTTTTGGTAAGTATCAATTCTTACAATGTGTAGATTAACTTAATAAATAACAATTTTTCCAAATGAATTCATCCTATGAAATCACAGAATAACACTCCTTAATATTTAAGGTTGCTTAAACACAAGATTATGCACTTCATCTAAAATCCTAAATCTTTACCTGAATATCAGAAAATTATATATCACCAGCCTCCACTCTTTTTGCAGGGACCCTAAAGAATTTTTCATATACATAAAGCTCGCTAACTCTTGCATATCTACATAAATCTTCTGAAGTGCATACCTGTACAATTAATGAAGTATTATTACCTTGGACGAATTCACAAATTAAACAATAAAATTAAAGGACAAGGAATAGCGACCTTGACCTCCATCCTTTTTTTCTAAAACTCCAGCTTCCAAGCGCCCAATTGCTATACACCCTTTAACGTCGTCCCTCATACTCGGTACTTGTAACCTAGTTGATGAATAAGTATATGATAAGACCACAAATTAGGTCTTGTATATATCACTTCACATAATTTGGTCTGTATCATGATGTTTAAAAATGAAACTTGTGTTTCGAATTTTGCTAAGGTTTATTAAGACTATAATGGACTATAGAGAATTTCCGATAAACTTATTAAGTGGTTGTGTCTATCCCGAAATGGAATCATCCAATCCAAGTTAAGTAGAAATTAGACAGGATTGTCATACATATTTTGCCTCAGCTGAATCAAATGGTAAAGATTTTCAACTGCTTCTGTTATTTATGTTTCCCATGTGGTAGTAAATTAGTAGGAGCACATACTTACCAGTTACATTTATATATACAAAATAAAATCAATAGAATAATTGAGATAAGATACCAGGAAGCAATATGATAAACAAACAGCTAATAGAAGCATTTGGAGTGAGCCATCTTTATCAATACGTAGTTCAGGGATACATCTCGTGATGGATTCAAACAATGGCCAAAGCTCATCTGCCAGATTTTAAGGAGACAACCCTGCATATATTACCTGCAAAGACAGAAAAAACATTACATATACTGAAACAATAACAATCTTTTACTCAAACACAGCTGATATGTTTGTATTTACCGGCAAACATTTGAAATCTTAATGACAATATACCTTTCCTACAGATCATTGTGAATAAATAAATCACAGTTAACTGACTAATGACAGACTTCGAATTCCAAGTATGATATGAACCCAAATTATAAAAAACAGAAAACAAACTAATTAAATTATATCCCAAGCATACCTGTTCATCTGTTGCATTTAGTTTAATGAAAACTTCAAAAGTAGAATAGACAACAAACTCAAGGCGAGCAAAAGACATGTCTATTTTATTCACAACTACAACAACCGCATGACTAAACTCTAAAGCCTTCTTTAAGACAAATCTTGTCTGCGGCATTGGCCCTTCAACAGAATCTACCTATAAAAACAAAGAGAAGCTTGAAAAACCATATATTACAAGAAGCTGCATTTTAAGCGGCATTGGATCTTCGGTGGATTGGAAAAGGAGTTGGAGTAAGTATCGGTGTACCACCACAAGGATTCCTTCGACCATATTCAAGATGCGCTCGACTTCACCACCAAAATCATATTGGCCAGGAGTATCAGTTATATTAATCTTGGCATCTTTATAAGTCATATGTGTATTTTTACTCAGTATAGTGATTCCTGTTTCACGCTCCAGAGCATTTGAGTCCATAATCCTTTCTTGTACGGTATCACGAAACACCAACACAAAAGCCAATAGATATATTACATCATCAACAAATTCATCTACTATGTCACACTTTTCTCCAATGTAGGGTCATATAATCTCTAATATAAAATTTAGCATTCAAGAGTTATCGAGACATTATCATCCTTTCAATTTATTGAGTTTAAAGTCATAGACTTAATATCATATTTCGCAATCAAGGGTCATCCAGGCACAAAGCCATGATATTTTGCGTCTAATGTAATTTAACACCATCAATCAAACTTCTAAAATGTAGGGTCATCTAATCTCAAATTACATTTTTAGCTTTCAAGGGTCAACGAAGCACAACATTATTGTTGCAATTTATTGAATTTAAACATAATACCATCATATATCATATTTCCCATTCAATGGTCATCGAAGCAAAAAATCATAATATATCATTTTCACATCGAAGGATCATCGAGGCATAAAACCATCATATATCATATTTCGCATTCAAGGGTCATCCAGGCACCGATCCATTATTTATTATATCTCACATTCAAGGATTATCGAGGCAAAAAACTATCATATGTCATATTTCGCGTTCAAGGGCCATTGAGGCACAAAACCCTCATATAAAATATTTTCCATTCAAAGGGTCAGTAAGGGCACCATTCCATTATATATCAAATCTCACATTTAAGGGTCATTGATGCACAAAACCAACATATGTCGTATTTCTCGTTCAAGGGTTATCGTGGCACAACACAAAACCATCATATTTCATTTCACATTCAAGGGTCATCAAGACCCAAAACCATCATATTTTGCATGTAATGTGTCACAAATTTAATACCATCAATTAAACTTTTCGAAAGTAGGGTCATACAATCTCCAATATAAAATTTAGAATTCAAGAGTTATTATTTAAGACACCACAATTTATTGAGTTTAGAGTCGTATAGGCTCAATATCATATATCATTTCACATTCAAGGGTCATCAAGACAAAACCATCATATTTTGCATGTAATGTGTCACAAATTTAATACCATCAATTAAACTTTTCGAAAGTAGGGTCATACAATCTCCAATATAAAATTTAGAATTCAAGAGTTATTATTTAAGACACCACAATTTATTGAGTTTAGAGTCGTATAGGCTCAATATCATATTTCGCAATCAAGGGTCATCGATGCACAAGACCATCATATATTATATTTCACCTTCACGGGTCATCAAGGTACAAAGACATCATAAATCATATTTCTCATTCAAGAGACATCGAGGCACAAAACCATCATATGTCACTTTCGTATTAAAGGGTCACTTAGGCACAAAACCATCATATGTAATATTTCACATTTAAGGGTCATCGAGACATCAATCCATTTATAGCATATCTAACATTTACGGGTAATCGAGACACAAAATCATCGTATGTCATAATGTCATATTTCGCATTCAAGGGTCATTGAGGCAAAAACCATCATATAACATTTCACATTCAAGGGTCATTGAGGCATAAAACCATCATAATTCGCATGTAATGTCTCAAGATTTAATACCGTCAATTAAACTTTCTAAATGTGGTCATATAATCTCTATATAAAATCCATTAAAAATATTGAACTTAAGAGTCATATGGACTCAATATCATATTTCGCAGTCAAGGGTCATCGGTGCAAAACCATCATATATCATATTTCTCATTCAAAAAACACTGAGGCACAAAACCATCATATATCATTTTCGCACTAATGGATCATCGAGGCACAAAGCCATCGAGACAAAATCATCTTATATCATATCATATTTTGATTTAAAGGGTCATTAAGACACACAAACTTCATATTTTGCATCTAATATGTCAAGATTTAAGACCATCAATCAAACTTTTTGAATGTAGGGTCATCTTATCTCAAATATAAACTTTAACATTCAAGGGTAACCTATGCACAATATTTCCTTGCAATTTATTGAATTTAGATTGATATATACTAAATATCATAAAGCAAGGGTTATCGAGCCAAAAACCATCATATATCATATTTCTGATTCAAGGTTCATCGGGGTACAATGCCATCATATATCGTATTTCTCATTCAAGAAGCATCGAGACACAAAATCATCTTATATCATATTTTTTATTAAAGCGTCATCAAGACACACGACCTTCATATTTTGCATCTAATGTGTCAAGATTTAGGACCATCAATCGAACTTTTTCAATGTATAAAATCTCAAATATCATTTTTAGCATTCAAGGGTCAACAAGGCACAATATTATTTTTGCAGTATATTGAATTTAGAGTCATATAAACTCCATATCAAATTTCCCAATCAAAGGTAACCAAGCAACAAAATCATCATATATCTTATTTCACAAGGGTGTCATCGGGTACAAAGCCATCATATATCATATTAATCATTTAAGAGGCATCAAGACACAAAAGCATCATATATCATTTTTCGCATTAAAGGGTCATCGAGACACAAAACCACCATATATCATATTTTACATTCAAGGATTATCAAGACACAAAACATCATATATCATATTTCACATTCAAGGGTCATCGACGCACAAAGCCATCGTATATCATATTTTGCATTCAAGGATCATTGAGCCACAAAACCATCATAGTTCGCATCTTATTGTCAAGATTTAAGATCATCAATCAAACATTTCGAATGTTGGGTCATCAAATCTCAACTTTCAAATTTATCATTAAAAGGTTAACGAGTCACAATATCATGCATCCAATTTATTGAGTTTAGCAATCAAGGATCGTCGAGACACAAAACCATCATATATCATATTTCGCATTCAATGGTCATCGAAAAACAAAACCATCATATACCATATTTCATATTCAAAGGTCATTAAGGCCAAAAGCCATCATATTAGGCATCTAATGTCTCAAGATGTAAAATCATCAATCAAACCTTTTCAATAATTTAGTTTCATCTAATCTCAATTATCAAATTTAGCATTAAAGTGTAATATGAGTCATATCATCCAACCAATTTATTGAATTTTGAGTCATATATAGACTCAATATCATATTTTGCAATAAAGAGTCATTAAGGTGCATAATCATCATATTTCGCATTCAAGAGTCATCGAGCACAAAACCATCATATGTCATATTTCGCATTCAAGGGTTATCAAGACACAAAGTCGTCATATTTTTCATATAATGTATCAAGATGTAAGATTATCAATCAAATTTTTTAAATCTTGCGTCATCTAATCTCAAATATAAAATTTAGCATCCAAGGTTCTACCAAGCACAACATTATTCATCTATTTTATTGAATTTAGAGTCATATAGTCTAAATACCATATTTCGCATTCAAAGGTCATTGAGGAATAAAACCATCAATTAAACTTATCAAAGATGTGGTCATCTAATCACAAATATCATATTTAGCATCTAAGGTTCAACGAGTCACAATATTATCCTTCCATGTATCATCTTCTACATTTCAGGCGCTAGAATAGAATAGGTGGTGTATTTATTAAAGGATCAATGAAAAACAATAAATCCCAATAATTAAAAGCAACTTAGTATAATATTGTGCCGTTATATTTTGATAAATAATAAGATAGACTTGGGATTTATTTCTCTTTAAACTTGGATTTGGAAATTATTTTTAGCTTTTAAGCAGTCCTAATTTTTACGGGTCAGGGAGCATAAAAGCATCATATGTCATATTTATCGTTCAAGGGTCATCGTAGCACAACACAAAACCATCATATATCATTTCACATTCAAGGGTCATCGTAGCACAGAACTATCATATTTTGCAAGTAATGTCTCAAGATTTAATATCATCAATTAAACTTTTCGAAGGTAGGGTCATATAATCTCTAATATAAAATTTAGCATTCAAGATCTATTGAGACACTATCATCCTTTCAATTTATAGAATGTATAGTCATATACGCTCAATATCATATTTCACATTAAAGGATAATCAAGGCTCAAAACCATTCATTTATATAATATTTCACATTCAAGGGTCACCGATACACAACCATCATATATCATATTTTGGATTCAATTTCAAGGGTCATGTTGGCACAAAGTCATGATAGTTTGCATCTAATGTGACAATATTTACCAACATCAATCAAAATTTTTGAATGTAAGGTTATCTAATCTCAAATATCATTTTTAGTATTAAAGGGTCAACTTTTTTAGCATTCTTAATTATTTTTAGTACCATTATAATTGAGGGTATAAATGTTGTCACGTTACCCTCTAAAGTGAGCCAAATCCATTAGTTGAAAAAACAATTTAGCTCAAGTAATTATTTACCTAAATGCAGATAAAATTCATGAGTCAATTCAACTGACAAGATTTATCCACTCAGCACATAATTTTTTAAAGATCCATCGCTTCTAATTATCTCACCTAAAACTAGATAAGAAGGAAAAAAATGAAAACTTATTTCAGCAATGAAATTGGTTATTATGATCAGAACCTGGGTATCAAGAAGTGTAATGCATTCAGCAGATATCCTTGGTTCAATGACAATAGAGCACTGTCTAGCCACAGCTCCATTCTCTTCAGATTGTATGAAAAAGGTCCCTATAGAATCATATATCAATCAAATCAAAGTTAAAAACTATGGAGAAAAATAAAAGAAATTAACAATGAGAACTTGAATTAAAACTATACAGTTTGTACATGTATACTTAACAACCGTGATGAGAACCACAAATCATACCATCGTTTAACCTCTGCCTCTTCAAACCATCATAACAAAAGTGGGTTTGGTCTTAAATCCATTCTCCATTAATGTCCTGCAAAGGAAAAGGTGAATAGGTATCAATAACAAACTACAAATAAAAACCAATGTTTCCTTTCACCAAGAGTAAAACATCTAAACAAAAAGCTTCCAATAATAATAGCACCAAGTTATTTCGAAAGACTTAAATTATGAAATAATCTGTGCCAAACTAAAGCATAATAAATGTAACCAAGAGAAAGTAAGGACACTAAAATGTATAAAAACTAGTGCAAGACCCGTGCATCGCACGAGATTAATAATCAGTGTATTAAAAAAGTAATAATATAAGAATGAGGTAAAAAATTTAACCATTTCCCTAAATTTAAGGACCAAGATTAAAAGTAATAGAAAAATAAATATGAACTAATAGTGCAAAATAATTTTGAACTATCAATTAATCAAGAATATAGTTTTCCCGACTGCAAATTCTTGGAATGACATGTAAGAATTGAACTATTTTTATTAGTTGACACCGTAAAGTTAATTTACACTGACATTATATTTCTTTTAAATATTAAAAGTGACGTGTTTATCTCCAGAATTCTTTAATAAATCAATGTAAGCCAAAATAATAACAACAACAACAACAACAACAACAACAGGAACAGGATCTTAGATTAGTACTTGAAATCAAAATCAAAATCAAATAAAAAAGTGAATAATTGAGATTTGGAAGAGTAAGTGAATAAAAGATGCCTTCACTTGAGGTTGGAGTGTTAGAATCCACATTAGAGTTGGTGGAAATCAAACAGACAAATAAAAATGAAACAATTTCATCTTTTTTATTGTTCTTTTTTACTTCACTTCTATCTAACTAACTATAGTTATAGACTACATGTCATATCTAAGTAAAAACCACACCTATAATATAAGTTAGCCAAACAAATTGTGCATAAAACAAATTTTTGGAAAATAAAACATACCACATTATCAGCATATGAAATAATCCAGGTCTTTTTTCTTAGAATTCTTATTGTGCTTATGCTTTTGGTAATGAAACAAAAGTAAAATAAATTGCAGCTCAGTCACATTTTTCCTTTTATTGATGGGAGAAACAATTAGTGAGAGGAACACACAATGGCTAGAAACTCTGCAGCATTAGAGTCTTTGATCCCTAATGGCGCTGAAAACTTTGCTAGAGTTAAGCCTTCATCATTGCGTACAATACCTCCAATGCCCGCTATCCCCGGCTTTCCTCGTGCCGAACCATCGACATGTGTGTGTGAAACAGAAAAATCAAATGCGAAAATAAAAGTCAATAGGGAACAACAATGATTGTTTGTGAACCACAGCAAGGCAATACAATTGACTTTATGTTCTTCATTTCCTACTTACACACACCAACAATTCATCATTTATTTAGCTATATTTATTGTATTCAAACAAATTAAAACATATCCCTCCAATAGATCTTGTCTTTTATATCAAATATAATTTCATGGAGCCTATAAATGTCTTGAGAAAATCCACTCTAATTGATTAATAAAGCATACCATGAAACAAAAAGTTCATATTGGCCTTTTGTTAGATATAATTTTAGTAGCTAGCAAACAATGCATCATTGTTTTTTATTTATTTTAAGAATTAATGAAAGAGAAGGTTAAATATAGTAAAGTCATATGCCAAAGAATAACCATTGAGCAAAAAACCAATGTAAAAGGACATCAAGTGTATAAAAAAAACAGAAAATAGAAAAGGGAAAAAGAATAAAAATTCATAGCAACAATGTGTTAAAGAATAACCAGCATCTAACAAACTTGATCTGGAGCAGGGAGTTTTATCCGAAACAGAACAACTTGCACACTCATGAAGTTCATTTTCTGAAGGAGAATAATACATTTGAGGTTAAGATCAGCAACACACATTTTTTCTTCTACTTTAAAGACTTCTTTTATAGCATAGCCCACAACACAATTGGATATTCAACAAACACCCATTTAAGGTAACACAACAAAAAAAAAAGATGATTTCAACTAAAGAAGCCAATGAACCAACCGATAAACCAATAAAGCAATTAAGATAGTACAACGGTGATCTTTATCAATACAATGCAACACTTGTTGACCATATTGATCTCTTGAGATCAGATCCTAGTATCTTTAACATAAACAAATATAATATAGCATCCCAATTAATAAACCCATAAAAAAGAAACTAATAAAAAATGTTCATGTGACTAAACTACACCAAATAGAACATAGCATATAGGGAAGTTGACTATAATTGCTCTAAACTAAAAAATTAATGTAAACTCTCTCTACATGTACACAAAAAACAAAAAAAATTGCAAGAGAGAAAAAGGATCAGCATGTATATAATTAATGTAAACTCTTTCTCCTTGTAATACATATGTGTTTGCCAAAAAATTGAATCTAAAATAGCAAACAAAGTTACCTCAATTTCCATGAAAAGAAGCTAGATTATCTGTCATCGATATTTTTTTTATCAATATTTGGTGGCCTCCTTGTTTACTGCATAGTTAATATAGATGAATATATTTTGAAGGAAAGTCAATAGGAAAAAAACAAATTGAGTAGTGAGTGGGCACATAAAAAATCTATTTATGACCATAAAACTTGAATAATGGATTAAAAAGTTGACCCTATATACACTGCAAACACAAAAGGCATTTACCTTCTTTATCAAGAGTTTCAAATCTGCAAAAGTTTACTCTTACAAAACAGAAATAATTCAAAACAAACCAAAATTTAAGTAATTTGCCGCAACAAACATGTGAAATTGAATTGTGAAATGAAATGGCCAACACGCTATCACCATTAGTCTATATTTTCTACAATCTTTCTCAATCTTCTACAAACACAAATAGCAGAGGAATATTTAAATTCACAATTTCTTATGAGCAGAATCAAGGCCACGTGAACTTTTTGACTCTAAATCTTGGTTTGAATATCATACCAAAAGAGAAGAATACTACAATCAAATTAGCATAGGATCCCAAAACGAACACGAATAACTGTTGGCAGAGTGTCACATTCTGTTAACCTGACAAACCTAAATGACCATAGAAAATCAATTGGTATATGTAAATATATTGCAATAATGAACACACATATGCATGTATTATTAGCTTTCTATTCAATGTTATTGTCAGGTCTTTTATAATATGTGCTGATGAACTCATTGTCTTCTTCTCATTAACAAAGTATCTACCTCTTGCAATCTAAGATATTTATGCCGCGTTTTCAGGTTAGAGAACTCTATTCAAACATAAGGTGGCATGATATTGAGAATAGCCATCCTCTATATGTATTGGATAAGGAATCTAAAAAATCAGTCAGGCTGTTCAAAAAATCCAGAACTATCTTAGTGTACAACTTCTCCCATCCTTCATGAATATTGGAAGGTTTGAATCATATCATATTTAAATACACAGTTGAAGAAAGCTTGATTAACAATTTCTTATTGAGATCAAATTCAATCGGTAAGAATTTTCTAAAAGAGTATATGCAGTTTAAGAGCTTTTTTAACATGAAACAAAAACTCATTTTAAGACCAAGCATAGTGTTTGTGAAAATTAACTCCTCCTCTTAGTTGTAAATTTAAACTGAAAAATGCTTAGATTTAAAACAATGATAAAAAAGTGAAAGATAAAAAAGATAAAAACTGCCTCCATAAAAAATAAAAATGGATTCATGGCTTGTTTTTGTACACACATAAGAGAAGGTATACACGGAAAGTCGAAGTTGTGAGTATAATCAAAGTACTTAAACATTACAAGATTCCAATCATAATTTCCAAAACCAAATAGTCAGATAAATCAAAGATAAAATTTTGAAGACCAATCGATAAACATTGAAAGTAACCAAATTTGAAGAGGGAAAATTGAAGAAATCAATGAATGAATCTAACATATTTTGTCCATCTTCCTCCAAAATATTTTGTCCCTCCTAAGACATAATAAATGAAGTTCAATCAATCACTGAAAAAAAAAGGTGTAAAAATGTGAAAATGCTAGAAATCAAGGTAAATAAAAAAATAGTTATAATTTGAGATATATATCAAAACTTAATGCTATTAAATATATATATCAAAACTAAAACAGTTACTTCCTTCAAAACAATAACTTCTCCTTAGTTAATGATATTCCAAGTAATGATGCAAGGTGAACATACAATGTGTCCACATTAAGACAATAACAATCAGCTAGAAAACCATAGGCTGTAAACTGATTAAAAATTTAAAAGAAAATATAGATATTCATCCAAAATGCAGGACAAATTAAGAAAATCATGACGGTCAGATTTGCTACATGTGCCACACATACCGGAAAGAAACTCAGTTTAAGAACTTATATAACATGAAAGAAATGTTTAAGAACTCAGTTTTAAGACCAATCAGTGTCCTTGTGCAAATTAACTCCTCTTAGTTGTAAATTTATACCAAAAAATGCTTAACTTTACCTTTGAGGACTCACAATTGTCTTTTGAAGTTGTCCTTGAATCGTGTTGCCTAGTGAATCAAACTTATATAATCACCTATCAATGTATCAATTATTCCAAATAACTCATAATTGAATCAATACTTCAAATTAAATTTAGCAAATAGAATGGTTAAAATGATGCATATTATAAATGCCACAGAAAAATACATTCAAAATTAAGTCCATGACATATAGTTCTATTGTATCTACCACAATTTTCCACACTGACATTTTATCAAACACCAACAATGCATTTTATCTCAATTACTAATTCTATTTCTACCCCCACTAATAGACACCCCCAAAAACAAATAGTTTAACTAAAATTGAGATTGGGATAACAACTCACAATATTTTAGCAATTTGGCATATAAATTTGCAAAAGGAACAATAGTTTAAGTGCATGAAATGAGAAGAGAACCATGTCTATTATGCATAAAAGTTATGGGTAGAAAAAATAAACACGGAGAAGATGGAACTTTACCAAGAATTGATATGAGCAATCCTTACAACCCTAACCTTCATTCTCCATGCCTTCCTACCTGGGTGGAAATCAGAAACCAAATCAAATGAAGAATTCATTACAAAACAACTTACAATAAAAAGCAACAAAAACAACAGAATGAGCTCAAATCCGAACTATGAAGCCATGGGTAGTTATAAGGTGAATGGAAAATTTGTGTGATGCTGCGATGGAAGAAGAAAGTGATGAGGAAGAATCAGAATTAGAATAAGATAACATATCAAGATCCTAAACCACTGCAACCTCTGATGCAAATCTAACAAACCTGTCGGAAGAAAGTGACATTCCACCATATCCGTTAAGGCGCTAAGATAACATTGTTTTTCAATAATACATATAGCATTTAATTTGATAACAAAAAAAGCATGGCTCCCAAATGTTGGAGGTTAGGTTTTACAAAATTGCTAACACCTATTGTTACCAAATGTTGTTAACATGAAATTATGTAAAAAATACAATGAAACTAAAATATTGAAGAAAAAAAGCCCTAAGATTGAGTTTCTCTCTCATGAATCGAAATTTAATGGAACACAATCGAAAAAACAAATTGGGGAAATCACCCTTCAAATCAAAGAAATAAAAAATTAGAACGAGAAACGAAAGAAATGTAAACAGTGGTGAATAATACGAACCGGTGATTTGAAAATGCAAATCAGAACAGCAACGGAATCTCGAGGCGAGATAGGAAAAGAAATGGAAACGAAGATCGTGCAAAGAGAAATGTGAATGATTTAGGGTTTGGAGAGCGTGAATGAACGAATGAGTGTTAAGATAAACAAAGGTTATATTAATGAAGGATCTGCTTAAAAAACAAAACGGCTATATTTTTTTTTGACGGGAACAAAACGGCTATATTAGTAACAGGATCTATCTAGAATATATATAAAGGAAGCGTCATGTTAAATAGTGCACTTGGTGCACTTATTAAACATGATAAAAATGGAAATAAAAGATAAAATTAATATAGATAAGATAACTTTTTATACTTTTAAAGCATTGAATGCATAATTTTTAAGAAAAAGTTTCCATAAAAACTTGCTTAACTAGTGCATCCGGTGAGAATATATATAAAATAAGGGTCATGTTAAATAGTGCACTTGATGCACTTATTAAACATGCTAAAAATGAAAATAAAAGATAAAAGTAATATAAATAAGATAACTTTTTATACTTTCAAAGCATTAAATACACAATTTCCAAGAAAAAGTTCCCATAAAAGTTTGCATAAAAATTTTCCATAAAGTAAACACAACTTTGATAAGTAGACAAAGGAAGTGTTCTGAAAGGACTAAGAAAGTTAAATATTTTTGTAATTGTTTTTCTTACAAGTGTAATTAATTAATTTTTTAAAAGTATAAAAAGTGACATTTTTAATCAAAAGTTATTTTTTTCTTCTTAACTAGTGTTGGGGATACTAGTTAGTGCTTGTATTAAAATATAAGTCATTTTGGTTATATTGTACAAATTAAAAAATGTAATTATTATTGTATGGAAAAGAAAAATTATAAGTTAGGTTACAAAATTGTATTTCATTAATGTATGAGAATGATAAATTGAAGAATTAAAAGTAAAAAGAGAAATAAACAATTAAGGGTATAATAGAAAAAAGAGCATTAAATGTTTCGTAGGAAATGTAAAATGACTTATAATTTGATACAATTTTTTTTTCTTAAAGTGACTTATATTTTGGTACGGGGGTATTAATATGCTATTAATTATGTTTTTCATTTTTTTTTTACAAACTCTCGGTGCTTCTTGTGGATGCATCGTGAGTTTTAAAAATTGGTTATGAGAGACTGAACAAAATAGATAGTAAGGAATAAGACAAAAATAAAATATTTTATCATGTCTTATACAGTACTACTTTATTCTATCATATGTTTTTTTAATCATCTATCATATAATATTTTGTCTCATACTTACTATTTTGCGAATCAAACTCACGTTTAGTTTGAGGTGTTTGGCATGTAGGCTCCGCAAATAGGCGTTCCTTCCACAAGGTAATAACACAAACCATTTTAGTTTTGGAGATTATAAATTTTCTAACAATTTCTAAAGATTAAACTAAGAGATTTACTTCTGTTATCCTATCAATCTCTCGCACGTCCTACGTCTTTCTCGTTTTATTCTTCTGGCAAGATGTGGTGGAAAATATAATTGGTATTGGTTGTAAAATTATCTTACATTGTCAGCGCGGATTTTTTTTTCTTGATATATTTCTCCATATGGTCATTGACGAGACATCAATTATTCAATAAATCTAATAATTTTTTTTTTTTTGGAATTACCCTTTGGTTCCTATGGGAGGGGCCCCTAGTATTCAATCGCGGGGTCAAGAAAGTCTGATAAAAAATTCTTTCCATTAGAAATTAAGTTTATTTTTACTTTTATTTTTATTTTGCGGAGTGAACTCAATTTTATTTATACTAAGAAGTGAAAAACGCATCCTCTTAATTGTTTTTATTTTTTATTTTATTTTTATTTAAATAAGTAATAACCACATATATGTTTTTTAGAATTCATTTAAATCTTATACTATTAACTCAAATGTTGTGAGCTTATTTAAAAATTCATCTTTATTAATTTTTAACAAAATTAAATATGTAATGATTTCGAATTTCAATTACTGTATGAGAAATACTTGCATAGTCTCTCCCTTAACACTTAATTTTTAAGCTCAACCAACCAAAATTGAACACATCATTTAATTAGAAATACATTAAATTTTTATGAATATATAAACGGAAGGATTTCATTCAAATTAAATGTGATTGATATCCATAAATGCAGCCTTATTTTATAGGTTTAAATTAATGTGCATGTACACATGTATTTTTTTTTTTTTATAAAATCATGTACAAATGTTTCTCACCACAAAACTTCAAATTTTCATATTCAAATTAAATTACTATTATTATTTTAAATTCAATTAATTCAAATAAATAATTATTTTCGAATTTAAATTACTATTATTGTTTTATATTGAATTAATTTTAAAATTAAAATTAATATATTATTTTCGTGCAAAACTTTTTTCAAAAGAAAAAAATTGATCAACTTTAAATAATTTACATATATAAATTACCAATATAATAAAATATTATAAGAAATCTGAAAATAAATTTAAAAAAGTAATTGTATTAAAAGAAATAACATGAACATGAAATACTCATTCGATTGGCAACAAAAAGAGGGAATATTATATGAGTATATTGGTTTCAAAAAAAATTATATGAGTATATTAGGTGCTAATAAATATCAATGATTTTCTAAAAAAAAAGAAGTCAATGATTTGCATTTATGGATATCAATCACATTTAATTCGAATGAAATTCTTCATTTTAAATATTCATATAAATTCCATGTATTTCTAATTAAATGATGTGTCAAATTTTGGTTTGTTGAGCCTAAAGATTAAGTGTTAAGGGAGAGACTATGCAATAATTTTTCTTAATGTATTTCTTATGAGTTTGAATAAATCAATAATATTGTTGTTTTTGAGTAAGTAAACAAACTCACAAAGCCTATTTATTTTCTTTAAAAAGAAAATAAAAATTCAGAGCATCCTCGGTCTCTCGAGAATGTTAGAATTTTCAAGAAGTGAGTGAGTGGTGACAAAATGAATAAATTAACAGCGTTTTCTCGATAATACATGATGATTCCTCCATCTCATTTATATACCTGATTCGCGCAAACAATGTCATTCACACAAAACATTCATAGCAATTGCCAATTAATCATTACATTCTCAATTTACAGAGTACTCAACTACTTACACCAAAGTCAGAAGAATGTCGCTTATTCCAAGTTTCTTCGGTGGCCGAAGGACCAATGCTTTTGATCCATTCTCCATTGATGTTTGGGATACTTTGAGAGACTTTCAATTTCCCAATTCTCGTGAGAATTCTGCTTTTGTGAGCACAAGGGTGGACTGGAAGGAGACACCAGAAGCACATGTGTTCAAGGCTGATCTTCCTGGATTGAAGAAGGAAGAAGTCAAGGTTGAAATTGAAGATGACAGAGTTCTTCATATTACGGAGAAAGGAACGTTGAGAAAGAAGATAAGAACGATCAATGGCATCGCGTGGAGCGTAGCAGTGGAAAATTCGTGAGAAAATTCAGGTTACCTGAGAATGCTAAAATGGATCAAGTAAAAGCTTCAATGGAAAACGGTGTTCTAACTGTCACAGTTCCAAAAGAAGAGATTAAGAAGCCTCAAGTTAAGTCCATTGAAATTTCTGGTTAAACTCACATTTAGAACTGGTGTATTTAAGAGTCTTGGTTGTAATGGTTGTCTTTTGTGTAATGCGTGAGATATGATGATGAATGTTTCAGTATAAATAAATAAATAAATAAATATTTGTTATTATTCTTAGTGTTATATTCCATTCCAAACAATGAATAATGATAAGTGCTTAATTGATTGAAAACTAAACACAAGTTTAGAGGAGACATCTTCTATGGTGCGCAACTACTTGGTGCATTGGTCCCTTCGTAATCATGTTATATTTAGAGAAGCGTCGGCAAACTTAAATCACTTGTTGGAAAATATTAAGCTAGTGTCTTGGTTTTGATTTATTAGTAGGAGCGGGAGACACTTAAGTTGTCTCCTCCGATTGGTGCACCAATCCCATGGCCTGTTTAGACAGTATCTAATGTCTCTCTTCTTGTAAGGATTGTTGTACTCCTAGTACAACCTTTTAATACAAATCTTTGCTTATAAAAATAAAAATAAAAATGAAATGCAATTAGTTTGTTTTGGATTTGGTCCCTTCATTTTGTTTCTTTTTTGGTTTTAGTCCTTCATTGCCACCTCAGAAGTGCTACGTGTGTCACCGTTTGCTACCTAAGCTTTTTTTTAACGGAAGTTGACGGGAGGGACTAAAACGAAAAAAATTAAGACATTGAGGGACTAATGTAAAAAAAAAACTTACAGGGACTAAAACCAAAAATTTGGAAACATACAGGTACCGAAATGATATTTAAGCCTATATAAAAATTATAAAAGTTGTTTGCATAAGATCAAAACTAAGTTAATCCAAACAGGCCATATATCATAGTATAGAAACATGATAAAATAAAAATATGATAATGATAAAATGAAAAGTCATTCTATCATTTGTTTAATACACACATAATAATAAATAAGTTAGTTTATGAAGAAATTATCCATAAAATAAATAGATTAATTTTTTTAAGTTAATTTTAAAAGCATAATTCGGACTCGAATCGGAATCTCTCAAATTGAAAACACGTTTTATACCACCAGACCAAACTTTTAAATCAAAATTTTATCAAATTAAAATAATCATATGGCCTCATGATTCCACCTTCTGCATCAATTGGATATTGCTGCATATCTCCAATAATGTCTGATTTAGATGTGTAAGCTTTAGCAGCCGACACTAGAGTATACTGCATAATCATTTGATAACTAGGATATGTCTTGATAACTAGGATATGTCTTCACTTAGCAACATTCCTTGCTTGACTTATAAAAAACTAACCCTTGCATGCATAGCCGTGTGTGCGTGCGCGCGCCAAACCTTTCACGAACTCATAATAGAGCAAACATCATTCAATACCATACTAGATTTGCAACAGGCATAACAAATTGATTATGGACATCATCCAATCAATGCAGTTTTAGTTAAGTTAGACTAGTTTTACGAATCAAAGCATCAGAGACTCAAAACTAGAACCTCATAAACCACAATCAAGCATTCTGGTTTTCTTCTAAAATTTGAGTTTCAACGATCATTTACAAACCATAATAATTTCTTTCAAAATCTTCCTAAGCTCTTGACAACACAAAAATGTGAGCAACCCTCATCTGCTACTGTTATCTCCATTTCCTCAAATATCGATACAATACAATGACAAAGGCAAGACCAAAACATAACAAACAATTGAATCCAAAAAATCTAAATACACAATCCATACAAGAAAATTCATATCAAAATAATTGAAGAGACAAAGGATAAGGTTCACCGGAGAAACACTTGGATGGTAGATACCATCCTGGTACGTTTCTGTTGGAGCAGTTCTTGATTTTGCAAGGATTCGCAAAATAAAAAATATAATATTTTTATTGGAGATTCCACATACTATTCTTTATTAGGCAATTTTGCCCAAACTTTCAACAAACTATAAGCTACCAATGAATTTGCCATATTCAGGTCGGTTTGCGCCATACGACAATCACAAAATATACTTTTTTTTCTTTCAGATAAATGATATATGATATATACAGCTGACTAAAAACAACATGAACAAATTAATTCTTACTATCACTACATCAAAAATTCTTCTGATAATATAGTCAACAAGGAATATTTTGCCTTGATTGAGATTCTGCCACCTTCTATACATAGCTTTGCACCCGTGACAACCCAATATCCAGGTGGATCCTCTGGCCCCCTTACCATTTCCTTTGTGTCCACAAAATTAAGCATTTTCGGTGCCCTTGTTGGAACAGGTGGACCAGCATTATAAATTGCTGAGTTTATGTCAACTTTATTTGTTTTCTCAGGTGACTGCAATTCTTTGCTAAGCTTTGTACTCATCAATGCTGAAAAAAATCCTGACTTTCTTGATGAGGTTGAAGGTCCGTCCCATTCTGATCTGCGGATTTTTGCAGATGCTACTGTTGAGTATCCAAGCCTTAAGAAAAGAACTTTCTTCATCCCCAATAGCTTAACTTCAAACCAGGCTTTGGTTACAATAGCTGCGGACTCATCCATTCTTGAGCTATTGTATTGTACAGGTGCTGTGTAGACATGAGAAAACATGCTCCACTTCACTGGTTCATAGTAGCCTCGGTTATCAGGTTCGTCGATAGGTACATAACTGTGATCTTCTGAAATTTCTAGGACACCTGGAACCTCTGAAAGATGCTGGAGATGGATTGACAGGTGGTCATTTTTTTTCCCTTCCAAGTACAAGCGAATACCTGTTACAGGCCGGTTTCCCGAATCAACCTGCTTATTGGAAAAATGTCAAACATGAGTTGTCCAGTTATAACTAATTCTTACATTAATTAGAGCATATCGTAAATTTGGGATAGGTTTTTAAACGTCTTATGACTATTAAAGAGTATTGGAACTTGGAAGAACGAATTACCTTCACAGTATTAACATAAAGTTTAGGTCCTAGAAGAGTAAACTGAAGTGATGGAGATGCATTCCTTTTATACTTATGGTCGAATACAAGCGGCAGATCACCATACATCGGTGCCCATTGTCGTGGCAATTGGAATTCTAGAAATTGATGAAGTTCTTCTATTGCAGGTTTATCTGTTTGAAACAGAAAACTTTTAAACAGATGTACCAACATATATTCCAACAAAGAATTAAACTCCAGAAAGGAAAAACAAATGGAGCCGAGGGAAACTGAAGTCGCAGGTGTTTACTCACATCTAAGATACAAATTCACCGCATGACTTAAAAATCCATTTCCTGGGACAGAATTCAGTAGTGAAGTAATAGGAACCAAAGACATTGATATGACATCAGGAGACTGTGATATCGTTGATAGCCACTGGTTATAAGGTTGACCTAAATTAATACCTCCCCTTCGAACAGAAATGCTTACTATATCCTGGAAAACAAATTCATATAATAAGTTCAAGTATATGTTAGATTCAAAATAGCTACAAGGTGCACCAGAAAATGTAAACTTGTAAAGATAACAAAAAAGATACTAACATCATTCTTGGAGTGGCCCTTTACTACTGGCCTGCCTACAACCGATGGAGGTTTGTTCTTGTTCTGTCCTCTAAGCTTCACATGATCATCCTGCAAACATGATCAAAGATATATTTAGACAAGTTAAAACTTATTAGATTTCCATTTCAATATTTTTATCTTCGTGTTCTAGGAAGACAAAAACATTTACTTTTACCTTTAGTTCTGCTGAAAACCTCTCGTCGGCTAATTGCTTAAGCAATTTTTGTAGTTCAGTTGGCTGAAAATCTGATTTTTTGGATTGCTTGATATGAACTACATCTTTACCTCCCATCTTCACCCCAACAACTACATGTGTACCATACTTTTCAATGAACCTGAAGAGCCATGTTTAATATAAAACACTATTAACTCGAGTCCAAGTTACATATAGAAACTATAGAGAAACAGTTAGGTAATCAAAGTAATTTTATTACGACTATTAACAAGAAGCGCTTGAAGGATAACAATGACAATAATAATACTTACTCGGCAAGAGCAACAGGGTTCCACGAAGAAGGCACGTCTTTTTTTACAGTTTCGGAAAGGGTAATGTTAGTTCTATCTAATTCAACAGTATACAATGTTATGAACCATCCATCAAAGGCAAGGCTTTTAGTGGAAGCTGCATCCCTGGACCAACATTTTCTCATGTCAAACATGTTATTGAATTGGCCGGATGGAATCTTTCCCGACAAAGATAGCTGTCTGTTGAAATGCTCAGACATCTGCAATAGTCCAATTCACTTAAATTCAGACTCATTTTATCACAACCACTCATGATTCACACCTAAAATTTCCCTTTTATACCAAGGGAAGTGAAGGAAACTTAACAGTTATCACATGCTCAGTCTTCAAAAGTCAAATGATTCAAAGGAATTTCAGTAACATAAACTCAAATGCAAAACTAACATCACTCAACCTGTAAAAGGCGCGAATTGCAATAGCAAATTTTAAAGCTAGTGATCAGAATTCAATTATGGCATACTAGTATCAATTAAAGCCTTTAACTTCATACTACATGGATCAAACACAATCAAAATATCCATGATGAATCATATCTAATTATGATTCAACTGATAAAATAAAAAATAATAATTGTGGAATCTTTACCACAACTAGAATATCATATTTTTTATAAAGCAAAGTAAGGCTATCCAAGTCAACTCCATCTTCCGGTTAAGTAGTCAGTTTTTTCTGTTATATAATTGCGCCGAATACAGATTCAATCAACTAACTGAAAATAAGAACAAGCATATACAATCATCTACCAAACACTAACACCGATAAATGATAATAATATGAAAAAAATAAGAAACTAATTATCAGACACACTTTCAATCTGAAGTGTCGATTCTACAAACAATCATAAGAAATTGAAGCAGAAGTAAGTCAAATAAAAAAGTTGCAATGACCTGATTGAAAGTGAGAACATCAGAGCGAAATCTAGTGCAGTCACCTTTATCCGACTTAATAGATAAGGGAACATCAGAGACAACAACACCAGAAGGAAAAACAAGGTCCCTTGTATGAGAACTACTATTATCAATATGAATCAACCTTGACTTACAAGCAGAGAATCTTATATCACTGCATAAATTATATCCTTGACCAATCACACTGACAGCTTTCTCAGCAGCTGATTGAGGATCCAATCCAACAACATTTCCATAGGTATTAGTATGAACATTGAAACCCATTATAAGTTAGCTTGTAGCTATTAAAGTTTCTTGAATCTTGAATATAGATGAGAATGAGAATGATGATAATAATAATAATAGCAAGTGTTGAAGTGGTATATAATAACAATGTTTGAAGAGGTCATAAGTGTGTTTTTCTTGTTCTTGCTGTACTATTAGTATAATGAGTCGTTTCAAAGAGTCATATACGCGGGTCATATTTTATTTTTCTTTATTATTATTATTAATTTTTGGTTGAATGAAGGGTGTTTGTTTGTTTTTGTGGAGAAGTAAAAGGGACGGTTTTTTAATTGAGAGAGAGAGAGAGAGAGAGAGATTGGACCATTGAATTGGAAGATGGTGACTAGTGAATGGGAAAGAAGGAGGCGGCTTGAGTGTGTTTGATACCGTCCACGTGGCAGTATGAGATGGTAACTAACGTATGAGATCTATCTTTGGACACTTTTCAAGTGGGAAGAAAAAGAACTGGTCATAAGCTTTGCGGTTCACTTGATATTTTTTTGTATAGTGTTTTCAATGAAGAAATTATGTGATAAATGTGATAAGTAGCTAGCTGCTTTATTAATAGTGAAAGATAGATAAAATACAATTATGTCAATATAATTTGGTTGCTTTCAACATTGTAATATGGGTTAAATTTAGTTTGAGTTTGTACTGTGAGCCTAACTCTAACTCAGTTGGTAGGACATTTGCATGTAAAGTGCAGTGATTGGAATTCGAACCCCGATACGCTCATTTATTCACCTTTAAGGGGTGAAATTCTAACCACTAAACTGCCTGATAAAAAAAAATAGTTTGAGTTTCAAATTTGAAGTTTTTTGTTTATTTTTTTAAATGATGAATTTTTATCATTAGACTACTTAACCATAAAAATTTAAAATAAATAGAGGTTGAAAATAAGTGTTTGATATAGTGAAGTGTAGATTTCTACCTTTCAATTATTTTGATCGTATGAATAGTATAAATGTATAATGTAAAAATAAAATGGTTAACTAAGATGTCTATAAATAAAATTCACAGTAGAGGATCTGTTCTTCTTATTGATCATTCAACAACTAATTTTTTATGAGAATTTTTTTGTTTGACTCTCATTTTTTATGAGTTTTTTTTTTTTACTAACATTTTTTATGAGAGTTGAACTCATTTTTGTAGAATATGAGTTAACTTATACCAATTAGAATACTTTTATTATGGACACAGTAAAAATATTACTATATTAAAACTGCATCAACCAGATTTCATTTTTGTTATAAATCTTAAAAAGTATTTGACTGATATACGTTAATCTGATCAAAGAACAAACGTCTACGTCTTAACAGACTTGACGTTTGATGGACTGTGGACTTGTATGGAGATCATACCATACGTACACTATTAAACTCTGATCATTCATATCACCATGAGCTTCATTTTCAGTCCAGCCCAATTCGACCAAAGGTTTTGATTCAGCTCAACTCAGCCAATAGCTCTAGCTTTAGCACAACAAGATCATGGCCATTCAAGCCATGTTGAGCTCACGTGAGCTGCACGAGCGGGTGACGTGACCATCACATGCGTTAACACCACGTGTCCTGTACGGACGAGCTGCTTCAGTATTGTAACCTAATGGGCCTGAACCTCTCAATCCAAAAGAAGGTCCATTAGGTCAATGAATGTTGGACTATAAAAGGAAGACACTTAGAAGGTAAAAGGTAGATTCATTACATTGTAAACAATAAATTTCAAAATAAGTCTTTTTCTGAAGTGCTCTTAGAAATCCCTAGAGCGGCTCACCTGTTGTAACTAATTTGTGTTTACATACATGAACAATATCCTAAAGTTTGACAAATGTTTAGGACAATAAGAAGAAACCGGTGCCTAATTTTTTAGAGTATTTTTTAAAAAACATATTTCATAATTTAAAGCTCTTTTTTTATAGCTCTTGAATTTGTTTATTTTTGCTGAAATTAATAAATCCGTGGTTGTTAAACTGGGATATCGTATATTCTCTAATTTATTTGACTTTCTGAAGGATATATTTTATAAAATTTGCATGTGGTTGTTAAACTATTGTCTAGGAGTGTGAACATTGTTTTCCCCCAACCCATTTGTATAATTTCGTTTTTTAGCTATAAAATTAAACCTTGTATGTTAAGAGTTAAGAGCAACAAGCCAAGAACTAACAACTCGTTGTTTTTATTTTTTATATACAATAAATAGAAATATAGCACACCATATATCGTTTTAAGGGCTACAATACAATTCCTTTTTCTTTTTGAATTTTGACAAATGCACTACAACTTTATTTGTGTCATATACATGTATTATAAAATTTCCCTTAAAACTACATATTCACTAAAAACATGCTAACATTCCAAAAACAAATTTAAAATATATAAGAGAGCATGACCTTGCTGAAATGGAAAGAACTATATAATAATTTCAAATAAAAATTATTTAAATAAAAGTTAGACATATATATACTGCACAACTTTTTCAGAATTGATTTGTTAGCACATCTCATTGGATTTAACTTATTTTTAAACTTTTGATGAAAACAATTTATGTAAATAAATAAAATTTTATATTAATTCATGTTAATGAAAATTGTATCTTTATAAATAGTTTTTTCATAAGTTCAAAAATAAATTAATTTAAACAAGTCCTTAAAACATTACAATTATGGCGGACTAGAAATTACACATGGATTAATTTGGTTTTTTTTTAATGAGGATTTGACTTTTTTTTGAACTTATGAAAATAACTTAGGCAAATAAATAAACTTTATGTTGATTCATAAGTTTTTATTGAAAAAAATTGTATCTTTATAAACATTTTTTCTCATAAGCTCAAAAATAAGTTCATTTAAACGAGTTATTAAAACATTAAAGTTACGGTGGACTATAAATTACACATGGTAGTTTTAGAGCTCTAAATTCACACAGACAAATATTCATCGTCCAACCAAACACACCTCTAATCTATTACATTCTATCAAAGTTTCACTTATGTTATAGTTATTTCGGTTGTATATTCATTACGAGTGGTTAGTGAACATACTATCTATTGAGACCAGTAGCAGCGAACAAAATCATAAAAGAGGGAGACGTCACATTTTCACCTAAAATCTTAAGGCATTAGGTTAATGAGTCATATTTCTTATAATATATCAAATCTAACATTCTTTTCATTAATAGTCGATTTATGTGGAACTTAACCACTCACACTTGAAACCGACATGTTCCATGCGACTCCTCTCAACACCAGGAGACTGATAGGTTCTCTATCTTTGTTTGGATCTTAGTGATTTGGAAATTGCCAAATTTTCAAGTCTCCCGCCTGTTTAAGGCTAGATAATCACAGGGGCGGCTGTACCACATGTGCGACGGCATTCGGGCCTCCAAATTTGCAGGAAATTTTAGGATCTTTAAATTTTGAGGTCCTTCTATATTTGTAGTTATATATTTTCAATCTTCATTAAATATTAAATGTGCATCGATAAATTATCATTAGATTATAATATTTGTGTGTGCAAAGTCCTTGGTTCAAATAATCGGAGTATGTAACAAATTTAACGCAATATAAATTACAACTAAAAGGAATTTCCAGGAAACATGTTTCCATATTTAATTTCTATGGATGTATGTGAGTAACGAGCAAGGCATGGATGCGTCAACTTGGGACTAGACTTTTTGCTTTTTGTTTTTGGGTCAATAGCTAGTACCTATAATACTAAACTTAATTTGCTGTACGCGTCTTAAGTCACAAAATATAATTTCAAAGATAGCACATGCTGCATTGTTTGTTACTAGTATTTTGGATTGTCAAAGACAATAAAGTCAATGGATGATAAACAATAGTTTCTTTTTTCTAGTCTTAACTTTCAATTTGAATTCTAATATACAACAAACTATATACTCTCCGTTTTTCTCTTAAATTTTTTCAATTTTTACATTTTAATCATTAATCAAATTTTTTTTAATTAAAATATTATTATCACATTTATGATTCAATGGTCTAGATACAAAGACGGATCCCACTATCCTCGTGCTATCTAGTACGTATTAACTAAAAGTACAATAAGCAATTGGGGTCGATACAATAAGCTTGTAAGAAGAGTTGGTGTAGACTTTGGTTTCAGACTAACTCTAAGCAAATTATCTTAGCTTTCAGAAACTCTAGTATTGTGCCTTAGCAACTAAATATGGATGAATTGCATGAAGATTACTAAATATATGCAATTTTTAGAGAACAAAATCAATGTGGAGAAGAGCACCCACATCCATAACACCCACTTTAGTGGTATAAATGTATCCCACTTAATACATTATTTTACTCTTTTCAATTATTTAAACCACTCATTTAGTTTTTTTAAATATCCATATCACTCATCTAAAAATCTAAACTAGGTCCCACTTACCATACAATATACACTAACTTCATATTTTATAGAATAAATAATTGGTCAAAAGTACTATAGATACGGGGCTTTCTTCGGAAACGGTAGTATATATGTTTCACATCAATTGAATTTAAATAATATTACTTTCTGACACATGGTGGCTTTGTGGAGTAATACCACCACCGATGTGTATGCTCTAAATTGCCTCTATCGGCTTCTGGTAAATTGGAATGCTTTGGATGAATTATGTACCTATTTGCATCTTAGATCGTTTGAATCAGATAGGGGTCCTTACTTACTTGTTATTGTTTTTTTTGGTTGCCTTGAACTCTTTTTTGTTGTCAGGCTTCATCCCTTTGAGTTTTATTGGCAAGGCTTTTGATGAGACAAAAACCGAATTCTCCTAATTTTCGGACTAGATTTTTGATCTAGTCCCGCCGAGTGTTTTTTTACCTTTCTCTTTTTTTAATAATAATTAGTTTTGAGACCCGTGCATTTGTACGAATTTATTGACTTTTATTTATTAGATATTGTTAAAATATAAATGACGTCATGTACAAAAATAATAATAATAAGTGACGTTATTCTGCTAGTTTTTTTTTATTAAAGTTATTAAATTAAGTAATTTTTTTCATTAAAACAATTGTCCCGTGGACGATTTTTGTATAATAAAATATAATTAATAATAAAAAATATTTATTATTCAATGTTTTTTTATTAAAGCAATTGTCCCGTGTATGATTTTTTTTTTATTAAAACAATTGTGCCGTGTATTATTATAATATATATTCATCAACAATTGTTCCATGTATTATTATAATATATTATTCAATTTCTTTTTTAATTAAAACAATTGTCCCGTGTAAGATTAATTTTTTTTTATTAAAACAATTGTCTCGTGTGTGTTACTATAATATATATTTAACCCGTTTATCTTCAGAAGTGTTTTCTATTGCTATTTTTTTTAGTATATTTATTTTATTCTCTTTTTTAAATTTTTTTTATGAGTAGATTTGTTTTAGGTTTTTTTTTGGATTTTTTTGTTATTTTTGTTTTGTATCTTTTTTTTTTTTATGAGTATATTTGTTTTATGCTTATCTTCTTTTTTTGTTATTTTTGTTTTGCACTTGTCTTTTTCTCAGTTTAGAGTTAAAATTACATTTAAGGGCATAAATGGTGAAATATTATTGAATGTGCTAAGGACAAAATAGATTTTTTAGTAGTAGTTTCTTTTAATATATTGTAAATAGATTTGAGAGTGATGCAAATGATAGGTGGTGGCTATGTTAAGCCAATGGATCAGACTTATTTTACAAATTTTTTATCAAATAATCTAAGGATATAAGGGTATATTTGATAACACAAATAAGCTTAGCTTATAACTTACTCCCTCCGTTCCTTTTTATTTGTCTTTTTAGAATAGTAACACCAAAGTAAGGAAGTGTATATTTGCACTTTATCTTCCTATTATATCCTCGTTTTAATCCACTAATAAATTCCTATTTTTTTCACACACTTTCTCTTTCCAATAAATTTAATATATTATGTTAAAAAAAAAAATTTAATATGTTATGTTCCAAAAAAAATAAAAAAGATTTAGTTTTCCAAATATATAGCATTAATTTGTTTTATTTAAAAAGATAAGAGCAATTGACAAATGGTATAATTGACAAATCATACCGATAAAATACCAAAAGGACAATTAAATAGAAACGCTAAATCTAGCCCTAAAAGACAAGTAAAAAGGAACGGAGGGAGTATTATATTAGTTTATAAGTTTGTTTCATGAAATTAGAGGTGTTTGATAACAAAATTCTTTTATTGGTTTGTAACCTTTTTTTCAGATGTTATTTCAATTAGTGTTTGAACTTATAATTTTTTACCTTTAATTTATTCTAACTTTGATCATATTATTTTAATTATTTTAATTTTTTGACAAAAAAACTATCTATAGAAAAAAAATAACTACACACTAACATAAACTAATCACATACTTTTATATGGTTTTCTAATTACAATAGCTAAATTTATCAAACGATTTCATTTCAATCTATTGATTTCAACTATCAATTAAAAGGGAATGAAATTCTCTAACTTACATTTTCCTAACTTTGGGTGACTTTAGGCAAATTTTGGAGAGAGAAAAGTGAAAAAAGAAAAACATTTGGAGGGAAATAAAATGAGAGAAAGTGTATTATAGGAGAGAGATAGAGACAAAGCCAGGGAAAGTTAGAGAAATTTTTTCCCCTTAAAGTTAGAGGATTGTGGTCCAATTAAAAGTTAGCTTATCAGCTGGGTTATAGTTTAATTCTAGTCTAAGTGTGCAGAAATAAAAAATTTCTAAATTTAAACTTATTTAACAAATCATATTTGCACCAATATGATTTTTGTTTATCCAAAATGATTTTGTCACTTTCTCTCCCATGCGAAAACCAAAACAGACCATAAATAAAAGCAGTAAAAAAAAAGAAAAGAAGAAAGTTTGAACGAAAGAAAACATCATTATTACTACAAATAAATATCGAAGCTCTCTCCACCTTAATCGGACGGACGCCTGAAGAGGATGGGTAGGATTTTCTTTCTTGATTTGGAAGGAAGAGCTTACCGATGCATTTTCTGTCATACCCCTTTTGCCCTTGCCGATCACGTTCTCTCCAGGGTACTCTCCCTTTTCTTCTTTCTCAATTTTAATTAGGATTTATATGATTTCATTTTTTATATCAATATTTCAAGGTTGATTAATTCAGACAAGCCTTCAGTTTTGAAATGCCTGAGTGATATATAAGATTATATGTGGAGCTGGTGTTTCATCATGTAGGTTAGATTCATAATTCTATTAGGCAGAATTTGAGGTTAATGAAGGTTTTGCCATTAAAAATTAGAATAACATGATATAGAGAACAAAATAACTCACTTGGTTGGTCCGGTGATATTGGCTTGGGACCTGGGAGTGTGCTTCTCCTTAAGGTCTTAGGTTCGATTCTCTCTGGTGTCTCTGGTGTCAATTTGGGTGGGCTAGTTTAGCTTCTTCAAAAAATATAGAGAACAAAATAAGATTACTTCTTTTTCTGACCCAACGACTAACTAATCCGAGGGACACCGGTCCCACCGTCCACTAGTGGGGGTGGAGGGGCATTTAAAGCCTTAGTTTTGCTTAATCTGTATGGACTGACCTAACATAGAAAGTGGTTTCGGGAGAGGATTCAAACTTGAGACCTTGTGAGGAGCACACTCAAAAGTCCAAATACTTCACCACCAGGTAAACCCTTTGGGTTACAACATTAAGACAACAGTACAACTCCACAGTTAGTTTGTCTGATGAGAGGGAACTCGTGGATTTGGAAAACAAATAGATCATCTCATCCTCTTGTTCTATCTTAAATAAAAAAGAGAGAGCTTCATTCAAGACATGAATCATGCTTTTCTCTGCCGTGAATTTAGACACATTATCAAAAGGGAAGATATTAAAAGAGGGGGTGATTGGGTGGACAAGCATACCCTTTTCTATAAGAAGCATATCCATTTCTTTTAGAGCCTGTGGAAGGATGTGCATAGAGGACTTTCTTTCACTTATTTCAATGCAAAAACCAAAGAAGCAATATGGAGCAAAGAGTCCATTTATCGTACTCAAATTATGAAAACTTATCAGTGTAAGATATACGATAGCTTTTAAGTCACCTGCCTTTTGGTTACTTGCCAATTTATTCTGTCAAACATCTACTACTCTACCTCTGGTGTTGGTCTCAGACCTGTAACTCATTAAAAGAAGGTTCTCCCCTGATTCTTGGCTTTTAGGAGCCAGATCTCCTCTACGTAAATGCTGTTCAAAAGTTTGTTTATTGTGCCACATTTTATTTGCAGCTTCTAAACACGGTAGCGGTACAAAAATTAAAATTGTAGTAAGGTTTGAACATTTTATGTACAAGTATTATTAGTCTGTTATGTAAGATACATAACATTTTAAAATTGATTCTGTATCTGTTCATATCTTAATACTTTTGCGGTGCATTTCTCCTTCCACATGAATACACATTAATTGTTGGAATGTAATTTGACTGCTAATGGAGATGCTAGATTGCTAGTTACCGGTAATTCTCCCACATACCTTTTGTAAGCTGTTTTTTTTGCTCGCTACATTTGTAATATAGCACAGAGCAAGTTATGACACAAGAATATAAAAGCCACTTCAACAGTGAAAATACAGTCTGGTCGTAGATAATTGTTAATATATGGTCCATTACTGAAAATGTAATTAGTTCTCGCGTACAAGTATTCTGATATGTCATAGCAATTTGACTGTTTATTTCTCTATGATGATCAGTCCTTCACCTGCGGTCGAGGGAGGGCATACCTTTTCAGCAAAGTGTAAGTTTATTTGAAACATTTGTTTGTATTCTTTGTTCCCTGCCCCTTTCTCCTTTATTATCCATGTTTATTATCACACTTTCATATAGATGTACTATGATATCTGTTCAGTATTGTGCTTCAGACAATTTAGTAATCACACCATGTGCGGGCCTCCTAATCCATATATTCTCTAATGGTTTGGGAAAATTGAAACACTGTGTTTGTTATTGATATAAGATATTGTGATTTTCTTTTGGTTTGCAGTTTGCACAATTAGCACCTTTTCTTACCATGAAACATCCATCTAGCATCTTCTAGACTGACTATTTCGTATATCCTTGTTTTTTAATTATTGGTCTTTGATAGGGTGAATGTTACACTTGGGACTCAAGTAGAGAGATTAATGATTTCTGGAACGCACACGGTTGAAGACATATTTTGTTGCTGCTGTGGACAAATTGTGGGATGGAAATATGTGAGCTTTGCCTTTCCACCTCTTGTTTCTTTCATCATACTTTTGGTCACTTTAGGGGGTTACCTTAACACATCATGTTGATAATATGAAATGTTAATGAAAATTTAATTAAGAAATAATATTTTTAGGAAAGTTTAATGAACTTGAGTATTTCTTTGACATGATGGGTTAGCTTGATTTATGGACATACTTTATGATAGGAGAACTTTATCACGTCTTTCAATTCATGCAACCAACCTCATCACGTTGGAAAAGGCTTTTCGTTGTTTTAGTCCAATGAGTAACAATTAAAAATTTAACCTCAAATTCTGAAATGCTATACTCTTCAATTTTTCTTTGGTTTTTAAAGAAATTGGAATTTAATCTGGGAGTTCCAGAAGTATTTTTTTATTTTATTTAATACAGGAGGTAGTTCATTGACACCATTGATTTGATTAAATATGATATTTGTAGATTTATATACCTCAGATATGGAGAATTTTATCCATTAAACCATGTTAAACACTTAAATTTAAATTGCCAACAACTTTTAACAAATTAAAGAACATGCAGGCATGAATTTTGTGGTTTCCCAATATATTGTGTATATGTTATTCGTTTAAAGAAATTGTTTTCTATTCCATAAGAAGTTTATTTAGTTGATGCATTCCATGAAACTCTGGACTTATTTAATATCCTGTTAGTCTTTTCTCCACACACACACACATATATCAGCATCACCTTTTGATGAGCTCAATGCAGTTTGAAGTAATAATGATTTTGGATTCATTCAGATCATAGCACATGAGAAAAGTGAAAAATATAAAGAAGGAAAATTTGTGCTCGAGAGGTATGTGGTAAAATAAGATTTTGAGTCTTTGACTTTTATCATGTTAAGCTATAATTTGATCACTGTTGATGAATATTGCAGATGGAGGATAGTTGATGACGTTGAAGATGAATTAAATTTGGATGCTCATGCTAGTTCAAGCGACACAGAAAACACCTAGCCAGTTGCTTCTTTCATGAACTCAAGTGCTGTAGCTAAGCTAGAAAATATATTATATTGTTAGTACTTAGTATTCGTCAAGATAAATTTTCATAAAGAAACTCTCTTTTTGGAGCTACATAGGCTTGGCCCGTTTCTAGCATTTATAAATCTTTTCATTCGGCACTGGATGTTGCTATGTATTTATAGAGGGCATATATACTAGGCATGCCTGAGCAAACATCTTGCATTTCTTTTGGGTTGGAAAAGTAATAAATCGCATTTTGTGATAGTTAACATTTTTACTTGATCTCAATATATCTCATATTTGTTCAAAGTTAGGTTACTGTTCTAGCAATACGTTCGCAAATACAATTTAGACTAGTAGGATTTGTTCTGTTATCCATTTGTTTGAAACGAAAAATATTTTGATCCTTTGTTTAGTTTTTCTTTACTCTGGTAGTTATTTCCCTTTCGTCTAGTATAGAACATATATGTCTAAAGACTCCAAGCGAATGAATTGACATTTTTCAAGATCAAGGTCTTGAATTGTGATTGCGATTGCAGTTGCTTTGCTGCTATTGCAGGTTAACTGCAGCTGATGCTGTTCGCAATCAAAGCCTGATGCAGATGTGGTAAACATTGCAATCTGCTATTAAAGGACCTCAATATCAAACTATGCAAATTAGTTTATCTAAAAGCTTAGATAGATTATTCATTAAGAAAATACTACTTATCAGAGAAAGTAAAGAGTGCAAATCTGGGTTTTTTTTGCTCATAGTGGAAGGGATCTAACTCAGTGAGGATGCAGGAGTGCATTATATCCGAACCTCCGATAATTCCATTTACTTTTCTTTTTGTTTCTTCATTTAGACACTTTCTTCTTTAGGATGTGTGAATGCTGACCTGCATTTGCAGCATTGCTGAGAGCTTAGTTCCAGGGCAATTCCGTGATACATACAATTATATAACCAAGTATGATATGGAGAAATTTACTGCTGACAATGATTTTAGTCTTTGGAGGATCAAGAGGAAAGCCCTTCTTGTATCAAGAGCTTGATTGATGCCTTTGGACGACTCCCTGCAACTAGGGGTGGCAAAACGGGCATGCCCGCCCCGTTTAGACCCGCCCCATTTAAGCCCGCTAAAATACGGGGTGGGGCGGGCCAACTTAGATGCGCGGGCTCAAAATTCAAGCCCGCCCGTTTATTGGCGGGTTGCGGGTTGGCGGGCATGCCTACCAAATACTTTTTTTTTTTTTTTTTTTTACGATTTGAATTACAACTCACAATTAAATGTTAAAAAAATATTAAACAGGTTGAATTATAATAACTTCACAATTCCTTGCAATTCTTACCTCTTATTTTAAAACTAACAATAATACTATAATATGGATAATTAAGAGAAGCTTGCAGCAGAGAATAGAGATAATTAAACTAAAAGAAACATTAACCAAGTTAATAAACAATTTCTTATAATTATGCTTAATTAAACTAATAAATCATCAACCAAGTTAATAAGTACCCCTTAAAATATAAGATAAAACGATAAATACTAGAAAGGGATGGAAAAACGGGCATGCACGTCCCCGTTTAGGCCCGCCCCATTTAAGCCCGCTCAAAAACGGTGTGGGGCGGGGCAGGCCAACTTAGGTGTGCGGGCCGAAAACCTCAGCCCAGCCCGCCAAAAATTGCGGGCCAAACGGGTCAGCCCCGCGGGCTCGACCCGTTTTGCCACCCCTACCTGCAACCATCGCAGACAAGGAGAAGGATTTTGTAAGTAATGTCCACAACACTCATTCTTTCTTGGGAGATGAGGTGCTGCTAGAAGTTGCAGATGAAGACACTGCAACATCAGTGTGGCTGAAACTGGAGAGTCTTTACACGACCAAGTCATTAACTAACAAGGTAGGAATACATTATCTTCAAACCTCCGTAATTCTGTGTAGTTAGCTCGATTTTTTTCTCTCTTTCTATTTCTGCATTTAGAAAAACGCTGACCATGTTTTTTTTTTTTGAATAGCCAAAGATATATTAAAGCACACCATAGCACAAGGAGTGCTAAGAGGCAAAGAAACAGTACAACAGGGAACCATTACAACAAACACAAACCAGAGGCACAAAATAGGCCCTGCCAAAGCAAAAGGCCGAGGCTCCCACACCAGCAAACCACTCCGAAACAGAGAAAAAACAGAAAAATACAAATACAGCAGCAGAGGAAAAAAAATACAACAGCAGAGGAATAAAAATACAACGCTGACCATGTGTAGATGCAGATTCTCTTACCAGAATCATTTAACATGCATGTTCCAACATTTTGGTTATTGAGTGAGATATTCACATTAATATCTAAACAAAAGAGTATAACTATTAAACATACATCTTAAATGTGCTTTTAAAAAATTTAGATCTTTAACTTAAAAATATAAATTCGACGGTAGCGCCTAAAACGATCGCAACAAAAACATAAATAATTGATTTTAACAATGCAGAATTGAGTCATAATTTACACCAAGATACAACTCATATAAAAAGACGAGTAAAATATCCATATATGTGATCCCTATTATTTTGAATACATTGATGCAGAAACAGAATTTGATCACTCAGTGTCATCAAACACTACAGTAAAAATGCAAAATTCCCCCGACATGAATTTTCTGGGCCTGCTGGGAAAAATGTCATAGACAGAGAAGCTTTATAACAATGACATTGCATCTAGTACCTTTCTTGCGGAACAGTTTGTCCTTTAATAGAGCCTGGCTGCACGGCTTCGCATTTCCTGCAAGGTGATATTAAAGTCTTAAACACTTGTCCAAACCGTGTTTTTGTCTCAGTTCTTTCCTTGTTTTTAAGGTTTCTTGCTTTGACAAGTTGTTCATGATATTTCCTAGCTCTGCTACTGGTTTCTCCATTGATATGTTGTCCAATATCAATTGCTAGTAATGATCTTAGCGAAAGTGGGGGATCTGTGAAGAAAGATCTGTTTGGTTGAAATGCAATTGCATGTGGCTTAATTTGTCCATTAGAAATCAACATATCAGCAGGTGTGATCTTGAATGGATTGGCAACAGTTGAATATAATTCTGTTTTGGTAGTGGAAAATTCGAAATCCGGGTTTGGTTTAGAAGCTGCATAGTGATTTTGATGTTGCTGGTCTTGAATTGAAACAAGACCAGCAAAAGAGAATGAATCAGCTGAAATGCTGTCTCTTGCTGCATCAGAACTATGCTTATTTCTTTGTAGAGTACTCATTGATTTATGACTGAATTGGTCATTTCTAGGCCATATATATAATTACATTGCATGGTGAGTATTCATGTGTATAATAATTAATTGAGCACTTTCACATAACGTATATATAATCAATATGATTTTATATCCAGTAACATAATTAGGATTAATTAGTATATCTTTTTTTTTATATTTAATTTTAAAAAAAGAAGTTTAAATCAGTTGGACCCAAAGGCTGACAAATGCATCATGAATCTCATCATTCATAAGAGTAGATGTTAATGTTATATTTAAGTTGCATTTTAAAATCGAGTCGATTTTGTAAGGTTAAAATACAAATTTTCCGATCTTTGCCTAACTATTCATAACACGTTTTTCCTAAATGTAGAGAGTTCGCATACCAAAATTGTATTTGCCAACGTGAATTATAGCGTATAAACTTGTATAACTAAAGTATAATATTCCTAGAAAGAAAAACCAACTAAAGCATAACTATTTGGTAAAAATCTCTCTTTAAGAGTTTATTTATATTATGGTTTCAAATATCTACCATTAATTTGGATCATTGTATCATTGATTCATGTATGAGGAGTCTGCATAACGGTGGATATTACAACGTTAATATTCTTAACCCCTCTTGATGTCATTTTCAAATCTCAGCAGTTTGATACCAAGTACAGTGAATCTTAAATTTGTATTTGTTGTGACTGTTATGTCTTGTGCATAAATGCTTGTTGATGCATCCAAGTGATGATACGCGATTGAAAACTCATACACATAAAGTGGAGGGACCTGAATTCAAATCTCGGTCATATCGTTCTACCTAACAATTTCGATATTTCTGTCAGCTAGGCTAGAAGACGAGATTATTTTATAATTTTTTTTTGTCAAGTAGCCCAGTGGCTAGAAAATTCACCTTAAATGTGAATAAGTGAAGTGTTCCGGACTCGAACCCGAACTTCTGCACATATAGTGCGATGTCTCTACCAACTGAGCTCACGAAGACGAGATTATATTATAATGATTACTGCTTGATTGTGTTTTGCTGTCGTCATGGTGTTTACTAGACCTTGCTGTTTATGAAAGGGTAAACATAAGGCCATGGCCTGCATTGAATTGAAGTGACTTTGATTTTCATTCCTTTGAAAATATGTATTATAATTTTCTTTCATCATGTATGCGTAATTTCCGTGAAGAGCTACTGGTCTAATTGTGTGACTTTTTTTGATATGCATGACCCTTCTTAAACATGGAAAGGTACATCCAGTTAAATTTTCTAATTATGCATATTTTATTATTTTTAGAAAAGAGGAAAATAGAGAGAAAAAATGGTCCAATTAAAAAGCGCTATGCTTTTTAAGAAGTTAAAAGATGATATATTAAAATAAGTTCTACTTAAGCGCAAAATGTGTCTAGAAAGAAATTAGATAGAAGTCAAAATACAAGTTATGTCATCATAAAAAGACAACAAAAGAAGAAAAATTCTAAAATGGAATATCTAATACAAAAATTCACAAAATAATACAATAATTCTAGCTTTTAACCACTTGAAGACAAGATTTTTTGGTTTGTCTATCAACTATAGACCTAATAATTCTTTAAAATGCCTGTTCAAAAAATAATTCCTAATGAAAAATTCGAGCACCTCTCTCTTTTAAAATGATCCAAATATTTGCTAATCAAATTAGATGCAACATTGACCTAACCTTTTTAAAAAATGAATGAGAACCCCTAGACATGGCAATGGGGCGGATTGGGGACATATTTTGTTATCCGCAAACCCAAACTCATAAAGTTCGGGTATTTTCAAACTCGTCTCAATTCTTAACGGAGATGAAAATTGACACCCCAAACTCATACCCAATGGGGTTGTTCGGGTATCATCATTCCGCTCTATCTCTATATTAATTTGAGTTGCACTTTGTTATTTTTTTTATTAAAAAAATAGTTAAAAGTAGAAATTTATTTTGTTTCAACAATATCTATACATAGAAAATAAATTGATTAATACTCAATTTAAAAATATGAATATAATAATCTAAAAAAATAAAATATGAATGCAATCTAGAGTTTGTTTAAGAGTTTCTAATTTATAAATGATAAAATGTAATTCAATATGAGCGGGGCGGATCCGGGGACAGATTCGGGGTGGATATCAATATTCTCATTACCCGCCCCAACCCAAACTTTTAAAAACGGGGAAAACCCAAACTCGTATCCAAATCCAGTCAACTCGGGTTTTTACCCGTCAAAATCGGAACGGGACGGGCGGGTACCCACAGATATGGATTATTTTATCATGCCTAAGAACCCCTAAATTAAATCACGCGATCATCTGCGGCACGAGGAAGGGCACAATAAATCCCTAACCAATTTAACACATGAGACCAAAATACACAAAAAATCACATTATATTTAGCCTTTTAATAGTATTTTATGAGGTAAGAAAGGTTTTGGTTAAAAAAAAGGGTAAGAAAGGCTAAATAAGGCAATCATAAATCCTTACAAATGCAAATATTGACTTGACATATAAAAGAAAAAGTTTTAAAATATACCTGCAAATATATCATTTCTTTTAGTCTCTATAATATAGTTTAGTTTAGTTTAGTTTCCGGTCCTTGCAAATATAAATATTTTGATTATGGTTATTGGTAGTGTTTTGTTTTATTTCTTGCAAAATTTGTTTATTTTAAAATTGATCTATGTAACATTCATTTTCGTCTTTGGAGAAATTAAAATCAAACGCTCTACATATTATAATATCCAATTCTAAAATGAATTAATTTTTTAAAGACTAAAACAAAATATCGTGGATTAAAAACAAAATGTAATGACTAAAACTAAAAGAATAATTTTACGGGGACTAAAATAAAAAGCAGTATTCTAAAAAAAAAAGTTAGTTGGCAAAAAAATAAAAAATAAAAACAGTTATATTTTCTAGTACTGAATATAAATTTAGATCAAAGACAAGTATAGAAAGGAGGTAGGTTGCTCTGTCATGAATTGTCCTCACATAACTAACTTGCATTTTACTATTGGTTTGGATCAACATTGTAGATTGGGTTAATCACTAAAAGCAAAAGAAATATGGATGCAATGGATAAAACTTGTGTGATTATTAGATTTGTGAGGCATTACATGCATTATACTTAGCTTAGCACCATATAAATTAAAAGTCCTTAATACATTAGCAAGTTTTAGAATAACATTATAAAACTTAAACATATCTCCTTGGCTGCCAACTACTAGGACCTCCTGCCATAGCTTCTAGAGAAACCGGTTTCATAATACAATATCCATTATTAGAGCAAAAACCAGACCTATTTCTTCTTCTAACAATATGATCACGATAACCATGCATGTCCATTGCTAGTTTTCTCTCCAAATCATGTCTCTCAAATGATCTCCTCCTTATATTTTGCCTCCTTAAACCAACACTACTTACCTTGTCTTTGCTATCACATCTTTTTCTACTTACTGGCACTGGAATTGCTTCCAAACCCATTAACTTTGCTATAACCCCTGGTTTACACCAAACCACACTCTCACCTGCAACTGTTGGTGGAAAACACATAACTTTTTCATCAACTTTTGGTTCTAAATCATTCTTTTCTAACAAATTTCTCTCACTACAAACTGATCTTCTTCCTTCTATATTTCCAAAAGATGACCTATACATGGAATCTCTTCCATCAAGTGAAAACCTTGGATATTGATTCAAAGCATTTCTTGCAGATCTTAAGATATCAGAGTTGTTGACACTCGACATCCTTCCCCTTATTCCACTATATTCATTCAGCTTTTCTTTCCTTGCCATCTCTTCCTCAACTTCTAATTGTAGTATAAGATCTTCTAGTGTTGGTGTGTTTTGCTTTGAATTTGAATTATCGCATTGTAAAAATGGAGAGCTTACCTTGCTGCTTGTGATGTCAACTTGGCTATGGTTGCCGATGCCATGTCCAATGGTACTATTTTGTTGGTTGAGAGTCGAGGTTGACCCGTCAGTGTTGCAGAATGTTCTTATGCCCTTCTTCATCCTAGATCCCAAAGAGTTTTTGAGGAGAAAGAATGGCATGTTCTAATTTATTATTATCAGTATGTGAGTTATGTTGAGATAAAAAGGAGTCGATAAGGTGCATCTGCATGAATATTCTGAAAATGGGGTTATGAGTTTTCTTTAGTAAAGAGGAGAAGTTGCTAGCCAAAAGCATGGAAACGTGAATAGATTGAATAGGAGCGGTGCACATGGTGTGATAATGAATGAAGCATTTAGTCAAGTGAAATTAGATGAATCTTAATAGCTGTCACATGATAGATAAGGAAGACTTTCACATGTATTTCATTTCTTTGCTGCAAAGTCGTTTGAGGTGTTTATAGTAGAGTAAATAAAAAGGCACCTAATGTACTTTAAGTTTCTATCTTGGTTAAGAGAAATGAAGATCAGTTATTGGAGTCACGGTGGTAGAATAAATGAAAATTAATACTGTAGACTTAAAACAGAATTCAATCTTAGTATTACATATTGCATGTATAAGTTAGTAGTTAATACTCTGAAAATTCTTGAAGCCACCGCAGCTGTTACCATTTTGAGCTTTACCCACCTCCATTGGAGTTCAAGCACTAGTCTATGCGGACTTGCCATCCGATCTATCATCCCCAGCTTTCAATAGCAGAGCCTCCATCCTTAGCCCCAAACATACCTAGTCGTGAATATAATTTCCTTTGCAAACAATAAGAAATAAAGACAAAGTACTCCCCAATGAATGCCTTCTCCTTTTACTAAATCAAACATATTTACATAGCAATCACGCCATCCATGCATTCAAAGTGGACTCGATAAGAATAAAACCGAGAATGTGGAACTGCAAAGGACTATATACCATACAATTATAGCTGTGTGCTCACAGGTGAAGAATTCTTCTCCCTCACCATAGACAGAGCCTTATAAGTTATAATTATTAATGAAGTCTGAGTTGGAATTTGATTTTAAAAGTATATTAACCAAGTCTGTTTAAACATAAACCAATTACGGTAACATTTAGAGATTACTAAACAGCAAACACAATTTCAGGAGATAAATATGTTTCGCCTCCCCCAAAAAATTGTGATCATTTTAAGAAACCTCGGGTTTGGCAAATGCACACCTGTGGTTCTAACTTACTGTGCGCTTAACAAATAGGGTTCACTCCCTTTTTCTGTAATTTGGGGAAAGTATTAAAATTAAAATAAAGAATATAATAAAACTGAGATATCTTATATCTCTGTATAGTTGAGAACTTGGCAAAGAAGGATTTGGGTGACTGTTCATCATTCAGCTTAACCCAACTGTGTCTGAATTCTGCAACTTCCTCTTGTAAGCCATGACCTGTCAATAACAGGAAGAAAGGTCAGATAACAAGAGAGCAGAGACCGGCACTATAACAATGGGAAGAGGAAAAACAATAGATATTTATGTATATGATAGTAGTCGAATTTGAGAGTTTACCAGATAACCATAGTTGGTATTTTCATAATCTCCCATCAATTCAGCCAATGTTTCTTGGTCTCCTAGAATGCGTAAATTATCTCTGTCTGGATCAATGGTTCTTTCACCATGTACAATGCTAGTTTGTGGCTTTAGTACCAACCACAATTCAACTTCATCCACAGGCAGCGCAGTTTCATTTGCAACATGCTGTAGATTGAAAAACAATCAGACATAGTAAGAAATAGATTAGATAGAAATATCTTGTGAGGAAGAGAGAACAACCTTGCACAGTTTCTTAACTGACATAGTAGGCTTGCAATTAAGGCACGGGTCCTTTAAACTTGGCATTCTTTGCTCATCAAACGAGACAAGCATGAGAAACGCAGGAAGCTGAAATAATGTATGCCCAATCAGTGATCCTATCGATGTTCAGTATGAGCACTAAAGCAAAGAATGACTATCACAACATAAACAAAATTGTAAACATATGATCTTAGCAACCTTTTATATGAATCCAGAGTACAAGTCTAAATGTTAGTACAGGATCTCACTACTAGGAAAAAACAAACTGAGATTCACATAGATAACTGGACCTTCTGCTCACGCTGTAACTTGGGTTGAAGTCCGGAATTCTCTAGTTGGTAAGCTATACGTAAATTCTATTGTAAATCGTCGCTGAGGTTGTGTCTAGTAGGAGGTTTTGTGTCTCCCCTAGTCTAAATATTTTTTTAATAAAAAAAATCACTACTAGGAAAAAGATTTACCTCATAATCATTTGCTGCCGAGCTGCGAAGATGTTCAACCAATTTGGAGATGCGATTGCTTTTGGCATTCTTTCCATTGACTCGGTTGTGACTCCGGTGACCATTTTTTCCCCAGGAAAGTGTACCAGATGCACTTATGATGTCTCTATTTACTTCTGGAGTATTTTCTTCACCAACTCCATCTGGATCAGTAGAGGCAGACTGCTGAGGAGCTTGTGCTTCTTGTTCTCCACCTCTTTTGTATCTTCTTGGCTGGGTTTCTGTCTGCCCATCATCAGAAGATGAGTTCTTTCCCCCATCATTATCATTCATACCCTTGTTGTCATTGGATACCTGAAAGTCACCAGAATTTCTAAAGTTTCTTCGGCGTCTCTGATGTGAAGTTCGATAGTTGCCTTGTGATCTCCTCACAAAAGCCACTGCTGTTGCTTTAGCATTTCGCTTCTTACTCAATGCTTCAGATTGCCTTTGTAGCGTTTGGGCAATGGATGCTTGAAACTTGATATAAAAGATAGAACTCTTGACATATTAGTATCACAAGCCAAAGTAAAAAATCTTGCAGATGAAAAGTAACAGTAAACAGTGATCAACATCACTCTTGATTAATATTGATCATACTTTCACATTATAAAAAACTTCGTCCACTGCACAAAAGTATTCGAATAGAGTCCGTTGCAACTGTAGCAAACTAATGCAAAACTATAAATAGAGAAGAACTATGATTTCACTACTTTCCTGACAGATTATATACAGAAGGCTACTGCCATCTGTCCGATTTATAGAGATACTTATTAAAACAACTGAGCCAAAATTAGCACCCTGCTGAAACATGATATAGCTAATCTGTATAGATTCCCTAAATAATATGTTGGACTATAGGATATTGAAGTTACATAAAACAACATGAATGAAGTGATGTGTGAAGTGAAAATTTTCCTCATTTGCATAAACAAGACAGTTGCGCTATCAAAATATTATGCCCCGTTTACTTTGTGAAAACATTTTCTATTTTAATTTTTTAAATTGTGTTAATTTTACTTGCTAAATGGAGATAGTAGATTCATGAAGTGAAAATTTGTGTACATTTTTTGGAAACAAAGAAAATGCCAAAAAATTATTTTCATTATTTTCAGAAATGCAACATCTCTAGCTAGTATTCATAATCTCTACACCACAATTATTCACTTTCAAGAGTCTCACATCATATTAGAAAATTAAAATAGGCACATACTTAAGAAAATGAAAATAGGAAATGTTTTGCAAAGTAAACGAGACCTTAGTTTTCTCTGGTATGACGTCATAATTCATATATTTTACTTTATGGAATATGATAGCAAAATCATTTGATTTTCTTTTAACAAGTCATCCATATTTAAAAAATGTTTGAGTGAAGTGTCACCTGCTTATGTCGAGCCAGCTCATCCTCATGCAAAGCCAATTCCTATAACCTTGTTAATTAGTTTTTTATTCAGATAATTTTTTTTAAAAATTCAAGATGAAATATACATGTTACCTCTTGCTCATACTTGTCAATATCTGGATACATAACAGCAATCAAAGCATCAAAGTTTGGGTCATCTCTCAGCGAGCGTCGGCTAGCACAATGTGTACGGCAAGCGGGACATTCATTGTTACTGCAGAAAAAACAAGTCCAGACTAGTAAAAAATGAAAACGAAAAAATTTACAGCTAATAAACCAATGCCGTCCCAACAACAAAGATTTAAAAAGATAAAGTAGATGGTTGCAGGTTTAGGACAAACCCAAGACGCATGGATTTGTCTATGCACTCTCTGCAAAAGCGATGTAAGCATTCCATTACGGTTCTTGTTTTTCGAATGATGCCTACACATATAATTAAACCAATCATCTCTTAGTATACCATCTGATCACTATGAAAGCAAATAAAAATAATTATGCTGCAGCATCTAGCTTAACTTGTAAATGACATGAAAAGTTCATCCATGCACACACACACACACACACACACACACACAAACACACTGCAGGTCCATCCTACACGAACACGGCTCCCCTTCCTTTCCCTGCTGCCAGGACCCTGACGGAAGTCCATGGTGCTCAAGATGACAAGTGTGCAATAACTATAGAAACGAGGAATTTGAAGCAGGAAAATAGAGATGGCTGTTACTGTGTTAATATTTTTTTCTTTCAAATTCAAGAGGGTACAGAAGTGGGTAATTAACTTCATTCACGACTTCCTATGTACCGTAACTAATCTCTCAAAAAAATGGTGTGTGCTGTTATCTAAATATTGTCTTTAGATTAACACCTCAATCTATATGAATCCTACCGTCCAACATTTTGATAAAGGCATAGATAATGTGTCAATGTCTATGCTTTTGATAGGTATTGCAACTCACAAATGTTTATTTTTCAATTTTCTTTGTTTTTATAAGAGAGTCAAAGAACAATTTAATCCAATACTGCATGAATCATGTATCCCAAAAAAAACTATAACAGTATATATAGGTGATAGGTCCAATGATCTGAATTTCTTTCAACTTCACTTGCATAATATACCGTTTATGCCCACTTACAAATATATCTTTTATGTCAACATGGTTGTAAATGAATGTCCCAGTCAATGAAGAAATTCAATACAGTGTACTTTTACAAAAGCACCCAATGAAATAACCACAACTATAATTGAAGTTATATCCTAACTTCATCATATAATGCAAGTATCAGGACTCAGAAGTGTACGCATCATGTGGGAGGGGGGATACAAGACTGATAAAAAGGGGCTTATGAAAGTTTAACTTAAAGTTATATCAAAAAAAAAAAAAGTTTAACTTAAACGTGATTATGTTTCCATAGCTAGAAATTAAAACCATTATCATCCGAAATAAAATCTGTACAGAACTAATTATTATCTTTCTTACTAGAACAAGTTTTTAGGGAAACAGATCAATATTTGCAGTAATAAATTAAGCAATTCTAGCATCAGTTATCAGTTATGAATTACATACCAAGGCAGATAGGACACTGAACTTCCTTGCGTACCTCTGACAATTTTATAGTCACAAATCTTCAAATAAACAACAATATAGAGTATTAGTGAATGTTAGAATATAATATTTTAGTGATATGGATCATTGCAAATGCCAAATTCCCATCCAATCTCTCCAGGTCAATGAATTATGCTAACATCACAGCAACAACTCTTAAGACAGGTAAGGACCATTTTAATGTATTCAATTTAATAAAAATGGCCATCCTAGGACTAAAAATGGGGGTACCCAGTGCTGGAACGAATGATGTTAAAATGATTTTCAGAGGATTTTGCTGAATTCGGACATATACATACCTTCAAAAATCATATGAAGGAAAGGACAAAATATAAACAGTTTCATTTCAAAGTCATGGATTTTTGTCATGTTACATCAAATTCCAAAAAACAAAAAAAAAACCTATGCTTCACATAAATTTTCACTCTCTTAGCTTAGCAAAGTAGCTTACCCATAAAATTGTCATAAGATAATAACCTAGTTAAAATGCTTCTCGGTTCTAAAAGAAAGTTCATGATGGTGGAAAATAACATTTACAATCAAAGAATGTTACTAACTACTAAGTTGAAAATAGCACCATTGATGCAATCTCATTACACAAGATAAGAATAATTTATAATGCTTTCGCATCACATTATTCTTAGGTTGGAGCAAAGTGTATCGTTTGTACCCATTACATTAAATTATGTCATTTTTCAAATAATCATCAATGTCAATGTGTCAGTGTATGTGTCCGTACTTCATAGTTTTGTACCCTAATCTCAGATTTGTCCACAAAACATTTGGTACAAGAGAGAAAATATCGCAAGCAGAAACAATCAAATAAACCAACCAAAATCAGCTAGACACGCATACAAAATCATTGAAAAGTCAACCGAAGTAAAGCAAAAACCAGCCACAAGAAGAAAATAAAGCAGAAGAGCATGCATATGAATATAAACATAATCAAAATCCAGAATGAAAATTCAAGCAACACAATAATCACAATAATCGAATATTGAAGAAATAAAAAAAATAAAACGATAAATAATAGTAAATATAAGTGAAGAAATGCAGAACGAGGAATCAAGTTGACATACTCTTCGTCTTCATCTTCTCTTTTTTCTTCTTCGTCATCGTAGCTATCAGATGAATGGCTCTGATCTGATTCTGAAAAAATAAAATAAGCAACATGAAAAAGAGATTAACAACGATGATCACAATAACGAAACAAATCGTAAGAATTCATACGAAAATGCACGAAACAGTTACGTAATTGAGATAGGAAAAACAACGGTTACCGTCTTCATCGTTAGTTTGTTCCTCGCTGTTCATTTCGTTCTCAGACTCTTCTTCATTTTCTTCGAGAGTCTCATCGAAAGAACGCTTCTGCGCCGGCATTGCTTATACTCGAAGCGAAACCTAGCAACTATGTAAAGCGGCGGAGATGGAGCAGCAGTCTACGGCGGAGGCCGAGACTGCAGAGGAAAACGACGAAGACGGTGGTTGCGAAGTGTGGCTTAACGTCTTGACTTGAGAGAGGAACGAATAGAAGCTTTTGTTGCTGAAGATTTTTATTCTTCAGAAAATTAATTATTTTATTTTATAAAAGAAAAACTTAAAGTATGAAATTATTTTTAGAATTGCTTTTATACATGAAAATGTGAATGAAGTGAATGCAAAGCAAGTCTAATCTAGCTAATGAAAATTTGACACGTTTATGTTTAGACACGTGTAAGTTTTTGGGAGAATTTGATGGTTTGAAAGGTTGATATCTTGTTGATGAGCGTGGCATTTCATGAAGTCTAGGTGTGGGCGTACTAAGCAATCCGCACTTGATAGTTGCCTATTATTCTATTATTATTAAACTTTTTATTCAGGAAACTTTTTAAATAATTTATTATTTGGCTTATATGGCGCGAGGGTTATTAATTACTTTCTTTTTCTTAGGTGTGAAAGAAATTGGTTGACCGGCTTTTTTCATTATAATAAAATTTTGATTTAGAAAAATGTGACCAAAAAAGAATATTCAATTTCATTTTCTATAACTCCCATTAGTCGATCCTTAATTACTTTATCCATTTGCTTATTTGTGTCTTATAAATAAGACTCTTGTTATAATGTAAAGACACACATATGCGAAAAGTTGAATACAAAGGTTTCATTCTTTTTATCTTTATTCTCTAACACTCCTAGTTTATAAGATTAGGGGTGTTCGCGATGCGGTTTAGTTTGGTTTTGAGCATAAAAATCATCTTAATCACGAGATAAAATTGGATGCGGTTTGGTTTGATGGTTTTTAAAAAGTCACCCCAACCAAACCAATGCAGTTATGGTTGGTTCGGTTTCCGCAGTTTATCACGATATAAAAAATATGACAATATTACCAACATGTTACAAAATAAACATCAGAAATTTTAATTTATTTTATTGTTTAAATGATATAATATGCATATACATAAATTGCATACACATAAGAATTTATTTTTAATACTAATAGTATAGTTCTGAAACGCGTAAACTTATTTATGGACTCAATTCGGGTCCGGCTTGCAAAGTTTGATTAGGTAATAAGTTGATTGCTACTAGTTGATATAGTTAAGTTAACTTTTGCGGTTTGGTTTTTTAAAATGAAAACCGCAAACCAAACCAAACCAAACCATGCAGTTTGGAAGAAAAATGATCCGTGCGGTTTAAACTAAATGTGATTGTTTGCGATTTTCGATTTGAATTGGTTCGGATACGATCACCCATATATAAGATCATGTTTGACTCATGCACGTATGCCAAGACACAATTTTGATCACTAATATCTTTAATTGTCTATTAGTAAAAAATATAGAAACTGTTATGAATAATAAGTCTTGTTTGGTTCTGTAACTTTATTTGACTCGTTGTAACCATTGATGGACTACCTTGGCACACCTTGTGCCAGGGAGTTTGATTTTTTTTATAATATATGTCTCATTTTGGCTTGTTTAAAAAAAAAAAAGTCTTGTTTGGCCCGATTTATTTAGACACATAAGCTACTTTACACTTAAAGTTAAAAATAAAAACTTTAAAACTAAATTAAAATTGTTTGGTAAATAGTATTTTTTTTATTTTAAAAAAAGTAATTATATGTTAAAATGTGTTTGGTAATTTGTGTTTTTTATTTTAAAGTTATCTGGTAAAATATTTTTATAAAACTTTGAATTTAGAGTTAAAATAGTTTTTAATCCTTAAAATTTTAAAACGTTAAATTTAAAACTAAATAAATAGAATTAATAAATATTTTTTTTAGAAAAATCTCAAACAACAATCAATTTTAAGAAAAACACTTTACTCTAAAAAAATAAAAGCCACTCACTATATTACTGCAAATAATTTATTTTTCAAAGAATGTTACTAGTAAAATAATTAATGATTGCTTCACCTGGATATATATAAAAAATAAAATAGCCACAGTATGTTAATATTTATTTAGTGATTTTATAAAAAAAAAATCTATGATTAATCCACACTATATGTATTAATATAAAAATTAATTAATAGCGTTTCATTAAAAAATATTAAATGTATAGTGTTTCTCTCTATTGATTAACAAAAATTATTTGAGGAAAAAAGAATGACTTTGGCCATTACGGGATTCGAATAACATGGCTGGGTAAAAAGCTGCGTGTTTTAGAATTAAGTTAGTATATTTTTAACTTCTAAGCTATCTCCTTTTTAGTCAATTTTTTTTTATAAAAATAAGTTACTTATTTTCTTATCGAGCTTAATTAAAAGAGTGTTTGACCTTGCTTCTCCTTTTAAGTAAAGAAAAGTTGAAAAGAAGTTAGGTCAAACACTACCTTGGTGGATGTCCATCTTTATCTCTTCATTGTTCTGTAACTCTCAGTAGTGAAGTAAACCTTAATTGTCTTTGGCCTTTCACTTCCCTCTTTGTATTCTATAAATATATAACTCTTGTTATGATGTAAACACACATATGAAGAGAATAATACAATACTTTAATTTTATCTTCTTTATCTCTATTTTCTAGCATTTGTAGTTTATTTCTAATACGTTATCAACATGAAACTCTAAGATAATCTAAGGTAATATTGATAAACCTTTTCCATATATTGCTATTCTGTTTTATCTCTAATGTTCAATATAATTGATATGCTAATATGGGATCATCTTAATATATCTTATGTCATTGTTTTGTATGCATTGAATGGAGCCAATTAAAAACATTAGCTTTTCATGTTAGCAAGTTCATGTTGCAATATTATTTGCTATTAGTATCACACGTTGTTGGATTGATGCATTCACCATTTGTGTATAAATTGATATGTTTCTGGTATTTTTTTTTTTTTTGATAAAAAATTCAAGTGCAATTAAATTGATCGAACCATGCAAAAAAAACCGCACTGATTATAAACTAAATAACGAATAAAAGTTGATTAAACCAATGATGTTTAAACCACACTTCAATCCGATTCAAATATAGTTTAGTTTGGTTTAACCAAACTGTTATACAATTAGGATTAAATAACATAAAAAATTATTTTGTTGATAGGATTTGGTTGGTCGCACGAAACCTCAATCCAGTTAAATCATCATTGGTGATGTCAGAATTGAAAATGGAAGCAAAATAACAAATAAATAATTTACATGAAATAAAAACTAAAAAATTAAAATCTCACTGAAATCCGCTAAGATAAATCTCACATGAAGCAAATAATTTTATTTTTAAATTCGTCAACAAGATTCAAACAAAATAATTTTTTATGTTATTTAATCCTAATTGCATAGCAGTTTGGTTAAACCAAACTAAACTATATTTGAATCGGGTTGAAGTGCGGTTTAAACATGATTTGTTTAATCAATTTTTATTCGTTATTTAGTTATAATCAGTGCGGTTGTTTTTGTTTTTTTTTTATAAAAATTCAAGTGCAATTAAATTGATCGAACCATTCAAAAAGCTAGTTTTATTATAAAGAATCAAAAGTAATAACGTAAGAATTGTAATATTTTTCCAACAAGCATTCTAAGTAGATTCAGAAGTTGAGGAAAAAAAACATATATTTATGCTGTAGGGTTGAAGTGTCACAGAGGAGGCCTTTTTGCAATAGTAACAAAACTAACATAATGGTAGGCTGTGTGACATGGCGGTCATTTGTTCCAGCTTTGCTATAGAATTTAAAAGCTTTGTTAGTTGATAAAATCACTACAACAGTTCCAGCTTTTAAATTCTATAGCAGAAGAATGAACGAAAGTGATAGTAATTAACTATGTGTTTCCTTTGTTTAGTTAGTTGTTGTTATAGTGTTTCTTTTCTTCTCTCAAATCAAGTTATCAAACTGACAAATATATTTCTTTTATTATATCGGAACCACACTTTAATATATCACCACTAATACCTTCCTCTTTCAGTAACTCGGTTATTTTAAGCACAAGCCTGATTTCTACTTCCATTGGTGAAAAATGATTTCACTAAGCCTTAGTTTCTTTAATGATGCTTTATGTTTCTCTTATAGATATGTAGTTGAATAGCAGCAAAACTAGTCATTTAGTTATCTTCAAAATATTGCCGTTTTCATCATTCCATAATATTCATTCGGTTGAATATATGTGATTTTCATTTGATTTTTTTTGTATAATTTTTTTTTTGAATGACAAATTATATTATATAAATATATAATAAAAGAGTAACAAGATACAATCAGAGCAAAAAATAGAGAGGGAAGGGGTACAAGAAGTACTGAAAACTCCAAAACAAAAGATGTCAAGAGAACAAAAATTTCCCATATAAGAAACACCTAGCCTCCGGTGAAAACAAACGCCGATAAGAAGAAGAGAATAGAAGATCACCAAGAAAGGAGGCAAGAAACAGGCTCAACTCCAAGAATACCACCAAGATAGAAGTTAACCGCGACACAAACTCTAACGGCTCCAGCACCAAATGGGTTGCACCTCCCATTCATAATAAAAGCAGGGATCGCCAGGATGTTTGGCGAAATACTACATCCAAAAAAGAAGTTTCATCCTATCAACCAAGAGAGAAGTTTCTGTATAATGAATTTCTGAGTAGAAGAGACTATTGATGAAACATTGGTTAACAAGGCTTTGACTTTATACTTAGAGATTGGAGAAATCACAAGAAAAGAAGAACCAAAACATTGGTTAACAAGGCTTTTGAAAACATGTTTTGATGTAGTTAGTTTTGAAGAAGAAAACAGTGAGAGTAAATCCACTTGCCTCAAAAGTATGAGTTACTAGGAAAATAATTTTCTAATTGATTATGTTGGGAAACTACCTTGAAGTGGATCTTTGGTTTTGAAAATGAAAGGTTTAAGCTAGCCATTTTGGTAGTGGATGGCCGAGGCATATACATGGCCATGTGTCCTGTTTCTTTTAAGGCTTAAATATGTTTTTGGTCCCTGTAATTATGTCTTGTTTTAAAAAGAGCCCCTGTAAAAAAAATATTTTGATTTTAGTCTCTGCAATATTTCAAAACTTTCAAAATAGCCCCTGACTGAATTTCTTCATAATTTGCAGGGACTAAAATCAAATTTTTATTTTTTTACAGGGACTAAAATCGATTTTTTATTTTTTTTACAGGGGCTATTTTCAAAACAAGACATAATTGCAGGGACAAAAAACATATTTAAAAATTGGCCACGTCATCTCAAAATCCAGTCAGGGGCTATTTTGAAAGTTTTGAGATATTGCAGGGACTAAAATCAAAATAATTTTTTACAAGGACTCTTTTCAAAACAAGACATAATTGCAGGGACCAAAAGCATATTTAATCCTTCTTTTAAAATTTCAAGTGCTATTTCAAAAGAGAGTAATCATGTCTTTAAGGTAAAAGAGTTATTTTGGTTTTGTTTGAAGATAAAACTAGAAACTTCTTATTTAAGTAAACAAGCTAATCTTTTAAAGTTATAATGTTTTATATAATGTTTGGCAACAAGCTTGGAGTTATCAATTTCTTTGTGTTTAGATTTTTTTTTTTTTTAAAAAAAAGTGGTTAAAAAAAAAACCAAGAATTTTTTTTTTTTAAATTTTAGAAAAAACAATTTTTTTTTTTAAAAAAAAACCGGTTTGGTTAAAAAACTAATTGTAAACTAGTTATCTGAAACCAAACCGGTTTAAAGATGTAAATCGGTTCTGAACTGAACTGAAACTGGTTTAAAACATAAACTGATTTTTATTAAAGTGGTTTTTTGAACTGCATTGAACCATTAATATGATTCAGTTCAATGCAGTTAATGAACTATGAACACCCCCCTAAGCTGAAGACATCTCAGTTGTTGATCCAACTTAGAGCATCAATATCGGTTACTATTTAACGTTTCTACACAATATTCAATGTTACATTGTCAGAATCACTTGGATATTTGGCTATATTGGTTGTTCTCTAATGTAGCATCATTCACAAAGAAAAACACGCTCCTACACTTTATTTTGCCTTCATTTTTTTCTTTTCTTTTACAAATATTAATGTAAAATATAAATGTGGAGTTACGTGGGACCCATTTTAGAGTTTTTAATGGGTTGTATGGATATTTAGAAAATGTTGTTGAGTTGTTTATGTAATTAGAAAATGTGAAATAATATAAAAAAAATGAGTGGGCCCCATTTAAAAAATGATCATGAGTTCTTTGAATGTGGATGCTCTTATATATCTTTCACCTATGCAATCAAAGAAGAGGAATTCTAATGCTAGTAGCCCCTCAAAAAATCACGTGCTTGGGAGAACTTCACAAAACCACCAAAGTCTAAATGCTCAGAACCAACAACCACTAAGTTGTGTGAACTGAGAATTTTCTCATTTCCAAAGAACATGAATTATGAAGTTGTGTGAAGTAAGAATTTTCTCATTGTCCCCACTAGCCAAAAATCAAGACATTAGTTTTCTCTAGCAAAGTCATAATTCATGTTTTTAATCATACATCCAAATTTGCCCCAATAAAAAAAAAAAAATTTGAATGTGCTGCATCCAAAATATTTAGTCTTGCCATAATACATCCAATAAAACCATCTAAATTAGTTCATTAAAAAAACATCGTAATTTTTTTATGATGTTTTTTATTTCTTTGTTGGTCTGTCTTTGTTACTCTGCTGAGTTGATGCAGTATCATCGTCAGATTTTTCAACAATTGGTTCTTCATCCGCACCACGTTCATGAGCAACTATTCTTGGTCCTTTGTTAGATTCTTCCACAATAGGTGTCTGGTTAACAATTAAGGCCAAAACAAAACATTTTTTATTAGGTTTTCATTAAGATATATAAATACATAATTTTCTTTTTATTTATGAAAAAATGCATGTACATATATATCAATCTTACCTCTTTCTTAACATTTTTCATATCCGGATATACCGCGGCAATTAAGGTGTCATAAGCTTTATCATCTAATATAGATCTTTCGTCAAGAAAATCGGTAAAACAAACAGGACACTCTTTGTTACTGCAATAAATGAAAAAAGAAATCGTTTACAAATAATAAACCAATACAATAATTCAAACTAAAAATCTTGTAATATTGATAAGTAAATATATGTGGTAGTTTAAGTACAAACCCATTGCTGACATAGACGTCTATGCACTCTTTGCAAAAGCGGTGCAGACATTCCTTAATAGTTTTTGTTTGTTTAATAACCCCTACACATATATATATCATAAATATTTCAGTATACTATACACGTGAACATTATTATTATGAAGAGAATTGCAAAAATACTTAAGATGTTAGCTCTAACATATCTTGAAGTGTTAATTTAGAAATATCTATTGGAAAATCCAAAAATGTTTTAATTAAAGAAAAATATGAAATACATTTAGGAACTCGAATCACCTTCAGCCACAACACTAAATATCTCATTGTACCTCTAATTCAAATTGTAAATTGTAACATTCTGATTATAATTAATAGAGAAATATTAATTAGAGGTAATTATTAAAGACTAATTGTATATAAGTGAACAAGTATAAAAAGGATAATTAAAGGACACAAGTGCATTTGGATGATAAATAGAGGTACAAAGTAGGAATTGTACATAAAATACATGTTATGGCACTATAGAAAGGATTAAGCCTATACCATTCCATTCATTAATTCATTTCAGCAAGAAGTAAACAACCTCTTTCCTCTCATTCTTTCTAACGAACAGAACATCAACCTCACCACCCATAGACCACATGCAATCTTTCTACTTCACAAATCTCTCATAATCAAGCCTTCCATGCATCAATTAATCACATAAAAAACACATTATGAGTGAGAGGTCCAAGTATCAATCCTTCTCCTCCCTCTGTTATGGTCAGATTTTCCCCTAAATCTTCCTCTTCCATTTCCTTCAAAATGGAGTTCTATGCATGTTAGGAACTCAAATTGGGTTTGAATTGCTATATGTCCAAAAACTTAAGGTAAGAATGAAAACTCAACTCCTCTCCCTTTCTATTTATGCCAAACCCTAGCAATTTTCCCTTTCTTTTACCTAATTAAGACTATGATTATGGTTCTAATTGATGAGGCTGAAAGCTTGCTTATGAAGTTTAAGAACCATGGAGTTAGGGGCTGAATATTTGGAGTTGTTTGGGAGATTATGCAGAATTCGTTTTTAGGACAGAGCTGCACTTAAGCGGTATTTTCTCATTCCCTGTAACTCTGGTTGAGTTTCCGCTTGATTCTTTGGTTAGTTAATGAAATTTCGGTCGTTTGAGTACTAGCCTCGTGATATTTGATGGAGAAATAAGGTCTGTGATAATTTTTGAAGTGAAAGGCTCAACACAGGATTTTTTGGAATTCGTGTTTGGACACGGGTGCACTTACATGGTGAGTTATCACTCTCTATAACTCAGTTTGAGATTTCATTTGTTACTATGGATAGCTAACTCGATTACAGTCGTTATGGCTTTGGTTTTGTGAATTTTTTTATAAGGGATGAGGTCTGTATGTATTTTTATTTTTAAAGTTGGAAGTCAGTAGCTGAGTTATGCAGAAAAATCTGTCGCGGGTTTTCGTATTCGAGCGGCATGATCAGATGGTTAAGCGTGTGGAACAGCTTGATACCGCAATTTGTCTCAAATGGGTTCCTTTAGGTATTAGCAATACCTTATACTGGCCATTAAGTAGAGCCATTAGTGATGAAATTATAGATATACTTACTTGGAGTATTAGCGATCCCATTATACTCCTTGTGTTTATCAATAATGATTGATGAACATAGTTTTACATAGATAAGCTTAACCCTTCCCTTGCTTACTATCAAGTGGCGGAGCCAGAATTTTTGTTGAGCCCGGGCAAAATTTCTTAGACTAATTGCTTTGTCTCATGTCTTTCTAGAACAATTTATGTTTTGTTGCCTTTGTTATTGGGTTGTATCCTGCGACTTATGCAGATTGTGTTTGTTCAGGGACGGACCTTCTTAGAAGTGGGGAGGTCTTCTTATTTTTATATAGTAAGAAAATTGAAGTTTGTATATATATGCTTCCATGAATATCATGTTGTGTGTTCTAGCCCAGTGGCTATACTCCATAGTAAGCTTGTGGTCTTGGGTTCAATACCCACTGACTATGTGTTTTTATTTATTTTTGTTTTATTCATTTGATTTGTTCAAATACTTCAAAGTTTAATCTGGACCGTTGAAATCTTTTTTGCCACATGTCGTGCATCAGTACTATAACTGGAAAACTGAAGCATATGTAGACTGTAGTGGATCTGAACTCTTGTCCTTCTTTTCTCTTCTTCACGATAAAACAACAACATCTCCATAACCATTTTTTTCTCAAACTCACAAAAATGAATACTTTAAGCAATCCTTACCTCAAACCACCAAACTTTCTTCATTAAACCTTCACCATTTTTTATTCTCTACAACATGAACCTAACTTTATCCTTTAATTCCATAAATGACTAATTTTCGTTTTACTGTTCATCTCCTCCAAACATCGTAACAGTCAAGCCCGGGCACATGCCCAGGCAAGCTGGGCGGTGGATCCGCCCCTGCTTACTATGTAAATTAGATTACTAGGTGTGTGACGATGCTAAATCCCAAAGCATCATTAAAGCGTTAAAATTATGTTCAAGAGTTGCAAATTATGTGTATGACAAATTGGGACTGTTGGTGTTGATTTTAAAATTGTTTGGATCCAGTCACAAGTCTGTTTTCGAGCATGATTTGGGAATGAATCCTTACTCTTTTTATTACTGAAGAACACTTGTTTTAAGTTTCAATTGGTCATTAAATTATTTTACATAATGTTTGTAATCCTTAAATATAATTTTAGCTAGATCGAAACACCTAGTAATTATTGAATTAGTATCTAATAACAGGGATGATTATATTAGTTAGTAATGAATTACCCCAAAGATTACGAATCATGAACCCTAGGTCAAATCATACAAGAACGTAGTATTATTTAAGTAATGATTAAGTTTCCTGGTTCGGGATATGCATGTGTAGGATAACAACTCATGATTAGGTGATTCCTGTACATTATTAGGAATCTTTTAAGTTAAGATTATTAGAATTAATTCAGTTGATCTTATGGAATCCTTTCAGATAGTCAGGTTATCAGAGCAAGGACCAGGTGAGAACTGATGATAGAGGTTGAGCTTGAATTATCGAATGAGAAAATTTTAGTCTTCCTTGTTTAGTTTTATTTGTTTTAGTTTCATTAGTTTCTTTCGGCGGTTGTACTTTGTAAAATAAGTAATTTATTCTATAATTTTAATGTACTCTGTTATGAAACATGACATCCATGGAAAACTAGAGAGAATAGTATAAAAACTCTTATTGATGGTGATTAGTGAAAATACAATAATGAGATAGTTATGTACAAATGACTAGTGTAAAACTTATTTATAGTCTAACTAACTAGACTAACTACCTAGTCACTAGAGCAACTAACTATATCTCTAATAGCCTCCCGCAAGCTGGAACGTGGTCACAACGCTTTCAGCTTGGGATAACTAATACAAAAGTACATCAAAATAAAAGAAAATATAGTGAGATTTGCCGAAATACATCGGCTAAAAGGACAACTCAAATACAACTAGGAGTTCTTAACCATCATAAGGAAGAAACACAACCCATCAAAGCCAACTAAGGGCAAATGCTTAACCATCAAGTAGAAATCACAACTCAAGGCTACACTACTTGGAGGAAGCAACAAATCAACGCTTAACCACCATAGGCAGCAGCAAATCAACAAAGCCAACTAAGGCACAAAGCTTAACCACCAAGAGCACTCAATCACTCAAGATAGAAGCACAACAAGAAATGTCGGAAGGTCTAATGGCTACGAAGTGAAGCAACAATACTCAAGTTGTGCCAAAGATAATTAGCACAACAGAGGACCAACAAAGCAACGAGAACGATGACCAAGTAGCATGGTTGATGGCTAGAGAGTGAAGCAACAAAACCAATGTTGTGCTCAAGATGAAATAACACATCAAAACCAGCTAGTCAATCCAAAACCAATCAAATGCAACCATCTAAGATAGAAGCTAAAATCAAGTCATAAAAGGCTAAGCAACAAAGAAAGGAAGCACTAGGATCTGAACACCAAAGAAGTCCTGTGCATATAAACCACAACAATAACCCAAAAGAAGCAAGAAAATTATCAAACTGAAGCTTCTGTCCAACTATAATTATTATTATTATTATTATTATTATTATTATTATTATTATTATTATTATTATTATTATTATTTTTTAGTTGTTGCTTCCACTTGCATAATGCAACCAAAAATAGCAAGGAGCAAGAAATTGAATAAAAGAATAATCCATGTATGAGCAGCCAAACCAACTTCAATAAGCAACGCCAACCATATATCAAAGAATTTCATATCTCAAGAAATATTTGATCAAATATAACTCTTCTAACTTGCTCTAACACTATCAAAGAAGCTTCGCAAAATACACCATGAATCAAATACCAATGAGCAGCCACTGAAATTGATAATCATCTTGTAACATCTGCAAAAACTGATATGGTACTTCATCAAAATAGAACTACTTTATTCATTTCCATCCCAAAACTTCAATTGTTAAGCTAGTAACAGAGGAGCATAGCATATAACCCAAATATGTCTTCAAAATATGTTCTCAATGATAAGCTACTACTAACAGAGAACCAAGATCCCATGCCAAGTTAAGCAACAGTGAAACTTAACACCAATTGAGAAAACAGTGGAATCAAAATCTTCACATCCAACTTCAACAAAAGAAACAATAATTTGTAATACCAAAATCAATCTTCAAAGATCACTAATACCAAAAAGAACAAAGAGTAGAAGAACCATCAAATGAAGCCAACAATATGGTGAAATATCAATCAGCTAGAAGAGGAACCGAAGCAATCTATCTCCAAAATGCATATTCACTAAACACTATAGAAGTTTTCAAACCATAGCCTCAGAACAATCAACAATAACAACTTCCAGTAAATCTATGCAAATCCAATTAGACCTCTATGAAATCAATATTCAGAAACTCAGTAAGGGAAGCACTCAATTAACTTGCTGGTGGAGGATGAAGTATTAAGCAGAACGTACCAGAAAATTGAATTCAGTAAATATCATGCCTCCAAAAACATCAACAAAGAATGATTACCAGAAATTGTGGCGATGTATGTTGCGGCAAACCATCACAAGTTCAAACAAAGATCGCACAAGAACACATCAACATTCGATTGCAATCACAACACATAGCCACCGTCAACGCCGTCTAATCGAACACTATAATCTGAAGCAAAGATCTAGATCGAATACTTCGAGCCAAATCGCAAACTGAAATCTCAAACTTCTCCAAATCAAGAGATCGGCGATGCAAATGAGCGAATCGTAGAAGCAAACTGATCTTGGAACAAAATCGGACGGAAGAATCAAATTGATTCACTGTGATAGAACAAAAAATTGAAACCCTAGAAATTGGGAAAATTTGATGCGTAATCAGATCGAAACAGAACAAAGACGATTGAGTGAAAAACAAAATGGAAAATGGATCGAATGTATGGAAACAGTATCAATGGAGAAGAGAGTATATGAATGTGAGAATCACACAGTGAGAGAACTAGAAAATGATTTTCTCGGTAAAGAATAACAAAATATAGTGGAAAAGGAATTGATACAAGAAAAGAATATGAAGATTGAGAAAATTGGATTTTCTCGATAAAATGCAGCGGAAAATTCTTCAAGGTGAATACCATATTTGCTCTGATACCATGTTATGAAACATGACATCCATGGAAAACTAGAGATAATAGTATAAAAACTCTTATTGATGGTGATGAGTGAAAATACAATAATAAGAAAATTATGTACAAATGACTAGTGTAAAGCTTATTTATAGTCTAACTAACTAGTCAGTAGTCACTAGATCAACCAACTATATCTCTAATATACTCAGATTCAGTTATTTATGTCTCGATTAAATATTTTAGACGATTTAGTTGGGGCGTTATATAAATGTTCTCTTAGATACATTTTTCTTCCTCTGAGATAAATATAACGCATGAAGCTAAACTTAAAACAAATCTATAGCTAACCATATAAAGTTATGTCACATTATTACAACATTATTGATTATATATGTCTTATTATCCAGATATTACCTTAGATTTTTTATGTTCAACATTTTGACCTTTTAAATTGATCAACTAATTTTGGCAAAAAAAAATGATCAACTAATTGTTATGTTTTCTCATTAGAACAAAATTTTCAGCAAATTATCCATATTTGCAATAAATTAGGAAATGTAACATCAATTTTAAATTACGTACCATCGCAGATTGGACAATTCAAATCAGTAAGTTTAGATAAATCTGCCTCCACATATCTGCAAATAAACACCAATGAAATAATTGACAAAGGTTAGAATGTAGGGTCCATTTACAATTCCAAAAATATTTTGTGGTTAGAATTGACAAGGATATTAAAGATTTGTGTAGTAACAATTGTGATCGAAAGAATATGTATTACAAGCTTGAAAAAAAATTTCGAAAACAATGAAAATAGTGTTTTGAGATTTTCAAAATTTCCAAAAATCATAGAATTTAATAAATTGAGACGAATATGTTTGATCTATATTCTCTTAATAAAATTAGTTCCCATCAATAAGTTGCATCAAAAGTTCAAAAATATGCATACACAGAAGTGTTCACATTCTTAGCTTAGCAAAGTAGCGTTCCTATGTTGAAAAGATCAAATTAACTCATTTCAAAATTAAGTGATCAAACTCAACTTCAAACGTGAGTTAAAAAATCAATATGATATTTAAGTCAAGATAAAATCTTACTAAATACCTATTTAACAACAAATATATTGAGAAAGATTTGCAAATCATTCATAGAAAGGACATGTTGATGGCTTGGACTTTGCCATGTTACCTCTATTCCATTTTATAAGAATTGCTTTGACTAAATGCATTATTTACGTTTTGTTTTGACAGTATTTTTCTAAAAGTATATAAATATAAATATTATCATATAAGATCTTGTTTGATTTGTTTTGACGAGTATTTTCAAAATATCAAATTTCTATAATTTTTACTAATAGATAATTAAAGATATTCGTAATTAAAATTATGCATTGGCATACATACAATGGTCAATGAGTTCTTATATTTTGAGACGGAGGTATTACAATATAAGAATAAATTACTAAAACACTTCTACATCACATCATTCTTACACCAAAGCAAAGTAGTTTCTTGTTTATGCAAAAATCTCAAATCTAATTTTTTATCAGACTTACATTACGTATTTGAAGCCTCATTCTCTTGTGAACTAGAAAGTCAATATAAGGAAAGAAAAAAAAAACTCATCCATATATCTTAAATCTAAAATAAAAATAAAAATCGAAGAGCGGAAAAGTTTATGTTGGAACATGATGAACATTAGAGACAAATTTAGTATGAATATAAACACAAGTTATGGAACAAGTGAAGTGTGAATTGAAAAAAAAGGGATCTTTGAGTCTCACATTGAAACGAACACACCCCTTGATAGTGTTTATATATTGGAAGTTGCTCTCTTGAGGTGTAATTTGCCTTTGAATTGAACAGGAAAACAAGAAAACAGTTGGCCCCCTGCCACCTGCGCTGGGCTCAGGACAGGTTGCGCTGGATGCAGGCCTGTTGTAAAGTTGGAGCCTTAGCTCCTGCCACCTGCGCTGGGCGCAGGACAGGCTGCGCTTGGCGCAGGTCTGTTGTGAAGTTGAAGCCTTAGCTCCTGCCACCTGCGCCAGCGTAGGTTGGCCACGCTGGGCGCGATGCCTTGAATAGCTGAGCACGTTTCTGTTCATATTACGCGTGGCATTTAATTTACGCACATGTTAATTGTGCGAGAGACCAAGTCAGAAGGAATATTCAGCAGTTCAAAATTGAAATTCCTAAAATTCCGATCTACATCCCACGTTCTGATCCATTATCAGTTCCCCACTTTCCTCATTTAAATAAAAAAAAAGTATCGTATTTTATTTTATATATTCCTGATTTCTGTATTCTGAAATCTCTCTGCTTTTCTCTCATCTCCTTTGTTTTCTTCGAAATTAAATTAAACACTCTTGTTGTTATTCGACTGGTTTTTAAACCATAACCGAACTGATAATTTGTTTATCAGTTATCAATATTGAAAGGTGTAATTCGGTCCGAATTCTAAAGTGCATAGAATTCGGTATAAACATTATGAATGCTATTTTATCCTGGGGACTTCGCGGTTGATAGTCTACCTTGCACAAATTATTGGGTAGTGCTGCGAAACGTCTTAAAGAAAGCGTATCGATCCGTGACTCGACCAATAATTATTTTCGGTAGCAATTTTTAAACTGGTTTTCAAAACCGATTTTTAACAATCATGTCTGCCGAAGAAGTTATTGGTAACAATTCTGCGGTTGGAACTGAAAAACCTTTTAAGTTTGAAGGACTCCACTTCAAACGATGGGAACAAAAGATGTATTTTTTCTTGACATTGAAAAAGGCTGTCCATGTTCTGACTGAAAACATGCCCGAGGTTCATGCTGCTTCTGCTTCGGGAACGAAGGTTGTTATTATTAATGGAACCGCGACCGATAAATCGGCCGACGGTAAAGATAAGGATCAAAGTGATCCCATGGTCGCTGCTGAACAGTTGAAAGCTCAAGAGCTACAACTGAGAAAAGAAAAACAGCTATGGATGAATAATGACTACTTATGTAAGAATTATATCATTAATGGACTTGCTGATGATTTGTATGACTATTATCGGTCATACAAAACTGCTAAGGATGTATGGGAGGCCCTGCAGAAAAAGTATGACACTGAGGAGGCTGGAGTGAAGAAGTATGCGGTCAGTCGGTATCTAAAGTATCAGATGGTGGAAAAGAGGTCGGTAGAGGCGCAGTCCCATGAACTCCAAAAGATTGCACATGAGATTATCTCCGAAGGTATGCCTCTCGATGAACAGTTTCAAATTGCTGTTATTATAGACAAATTGCCCCCTGCGTGGAAAGATTTTAAAAACTTTTTACGTCACAAAACTAAAGAATTTTCTATCGAAATTTTGATTACCCGCCTCCGTATAGAAGAGGAATCTCGGAGACAAGATATGAAAGAAGAAGAAAAAATTAATGCTGTCTCTAAAAAGAAAACTGGAGTGGTTCTGAAGCCTACGGGCAAACCATTTAAGAATCAGAACCGTAATGCATCCAATCGGTCTAAGAATGGGAATCCTTCAAGGACCCATAATGCTGCTCAGCAAAATCCACCACCACCTAAGAATGACGCCGGTGAATCTCTTTGTTACAATTGCTGGAAACAGGGTCATATGGCTAAAAAGAGTAGAAACAAAACTAGGCCAAAATATGCTCATTTGAATGCACAAGTGAACGTGACTGAAGCGCCGCTTGCTGCAATGATCACCGAAATTAACATGGTCGGTGTAACTGAAGGTTGATGGATAGACACTGGTGCTACACCCCATGTCTGTTTTGACCGTGCTATGTTTAAAACATACACGATTGCTGAAAATAAGAAAGTTCAGATGGGGAATGCTCACACCTCTAAAGTTGCTGGAATTGGAGACATAGAGATTAAGTTCACCTCTGGGAAGACTCTGATTTTGAAGGATGTTATGCATGTCCCTGACATGAAGAAAAATCTTGTTTCTGGGTTTCTTTTAAATAAGGCCGGGTTTAGTCAAACTATAGGGGCTGATTTGTACACCATTACTAAGAATTGTATGTTTGTTGGGAAAGGGTACGCCACTGATGTCATGTTTAAATTAAATGTTGATTTGAATTTGAATAAAATTTCTACTTCTGTTTACTCTGTGTGTGATTTTAATATTTGGCATTATAGACTTTGTCATGTTAATATGTAATCCATTCATAATTTAAGCAACTTAGGTTTAATTCCTAAATTGAATGTTAATGAAAAAGAAAAGTGTGAATTTTGTAGTCAAGCAAAAATAACAAAGAGTAAACATAAATCAGTAATTCGAGAATCTGAACCAATGGACCTTATACATACTGATATTTGTGAACTAGATGGAACATTAACTAGAAATAACAAACACTACTTTATCACTTTTATTGATGACTGTTCTAACTATACTTTTGAAATGTTTAAAGTGTTTGTTAATGAAATTGAAAATCAATTTAGTAGGAAAGTTAAGAGACTTCGAAGTGATAGGGGAACAAAATATAATTCTAGTTTATTTAATGATTATTATAAACAACACAGAATTATACATGAAACAACTGCACTATATTCCCCTGAAATGAATGGTAAAGTAGAAAGAAAGAATATGACTTTTACTGAACTAGTCATTGCTATTATGTTAAACTCTGGTGCCGCTACACATTGGTGGGGGGAAATTATATTGACTGTTTGTTTTGTTTTGAATAGAGTGCCCAAATCCAAGAGAAATGTCTCTGCTTATGAGATATTAAAGAAAAGACAACCAAACTTGTCTTATTTGAGAACTTGGGGATGTCTAGCATATGTCCGTAAACCGGATCCGAAGCGAGTTAAACTCGCTAGTAGAGCCTATGAATATGTATTCACTGGGTGTGCATCAAACAGTAAAGCATATATGTTTTTTGACCTAAATGCAAAAGTGATCATAGAATCTAATGATGCAGAATTCTATGAAAATAAATTTCCTTTTAAATCGAAAAATAGTGGGGGCGCAGAACAGAGTCAAACCTCTGAATCGAGTCACATTCCTGTGATACGAAATGCTGATAACAGTGACGAAGTAGAAACTGAACTTTGTAGAAGCAAACGAGTAAGAGTTGCTAAAGACTATGGTCCGGTTTATGCGGTCCATATAGTAGATGAAGATCCAGCAAATCTTCAAGAAGCCTTGTCATCGATGGATGCAGATCTATGGCAAGAAGCTATTAATGATGAGATGGACTCTCTAGAATCTAACAAGACATGGCACTTGGTAGACTTACCTCCTGGTTGTAAATGGATTTTGAAAAAGAAACTAAAACCTGACGGTTTTGTTGATAAATACAAGGCTCGCCTGGTAGCCAAAGGTTTTAGGCAAAGAGAAAATATAGATTTATTTGACACATTTTCTCCGGTCACGAGAATAACATCCATTCGAGTACTTATTTCAATTGCTGCTATTTATAATTTACTAGTACACCAAATGGATGTTAAAACTGCTTTTTTTAAACGGTGACCTAGAAGAAGAAATCTATATGGAACAACCAGAAGGTTTTGTAATCCATGGACAAGAACATAAAGTCTGTAAGTTAGATAAATCTCTGTATGGTCTAAAACAAGCTCCTAAGCAATGGCATGAGAAGTTTGATAATATCAAATGGATTCAAAGTAAATGAAAGTCACAAATGTATATATTATAAATCCGAAAGTGACATTTGCACCATCATATGTCTCTATGTAGATGATTTACTCATATTTGGATCAAACCTCTCTGCCATAAATAAAGTGAAATCATTATTGTGTAAATTTTTTGATATGAAAGACCTCGGAGAAGCAAGTGTGATTCTTGGAATCAAGATCACTAGGTCTGAGAAGGGAATATCCCTAGATCAATCACATTACGTGGAAAAGATCCTAAAGAAATATAATTACTTTGACTGTAAACCTGCCAACACCCCATATGACGCCAGTGTAAAAATCTTTAAAAACACTAGTGAAAGCATAAGACAAACAGAATATGCGAGCACATTGGTAGTCTTAGGTATGCCACTGATTGTACTAGACCCGACATTGCCTATGTCGTGGGACTTCTGTGCAGGTTCACAAGCAGACCTAGTAATGAGCATTGGCAAGCCATTAAAAGAGTCATGAGATACCTTAAAAAGACCATGAATCTCGGTTTGCATGATCAGAGATTTCCTGCTGTACTTGAAGGATACAGTGACGCTGATTGGAACACACTATCAGATGATTGCAAAGCAACTAGTGGTTTCATATTTAGTATAGTCGATGGAGCTGTATCTTGGAAATCAAAGAAACAGACCATTCTGGCACAATCCACCATGGAATCTGAAATGATAGCACTAGCAACTGCTAGTGACGAAGCAAGCTGGTTAAGATGCTTGCTATCTGAGATTCCCTTATGGGAAAAACCTATGTCAGCTGTGTTGATCCACTGCGATAGTATTGCAGCTATCGCTAAAGTTGAGAACCGGTATTACAATGGAAAAAGACGTCAGATAAGACGAAAGCACAACACTGTAAGAGATTTGATCTCTAAAGGTGCTGTAAGAGCGGATCATGTACGCACAGATGATAACTTAGCCGATCCTTTGACGAAAGGACTAGCTAGAGAGAAAGTCTTCAATACATTTGTAAAGATGGGACTAATGCTTACGAATTACTTATGATGGTAACCCAACCTATAAGACTGGAGATCTCAAGAATTAGGTTCCAATCGGTAAACAACAAGTCGTGAGTAATAGGAAGTGAACGTGCAAGTATAAGAGGCATGAATCCTGGAGAAGAAAGGATGAGCTAATAAAACTCTTAATGAGATCTATACTCTATATGAGTGGAGTACCTCAGGAATACTCTTGATAGACTCACCTATATGAATGTGGAATTGAGGCCGGTTCCTATGGAGTCTAGAGGCGAACTCCTAGATCATTCATGAAACTGGGATACACGTGCAGGGCCATAAACGCATGGGCTATAGAATACACCTTAAGAAAGGTTGTGTGCTGGTTTGAGAAAAATATGAGATAGAGTTCCAAGACTAATTGTCACCCTTGTTAAATCGGGCTCTTATTGGCTATGTAAAGGTTCCAAGACATAGTTAACCTTTGCTTATGCACAATCTTACAGAAACGTTCAACGTTATCCCTGAAACAACTTTTTTTAAAATTTAAGTGGGGGATTGTTGGAACATGATGAACATTAGAGACAAACTTGGTATGGATATAAACACAAGTTATCGAACAAGTGAAGTGTAAATTGAAAAAAAAAGGGCTCTTTGAGTCTCACATTGGAACTGACACACCCCTTGATAGTGTTTATATGTTGGAAGTTGCTCCCTTGGGGTGTAATTTGCCTTTGAATTGAACAGGAAAACAAGAAAACAGTTGGCCCCCTGCCACCTGCGCTGGGCGCAGGGCAGGCTGCGCTGGGCGCTGGACAGGCTGCGCTAGGCGCAGGCCTGTTGTAAAGTTGAAGCCTTAGCTCCTGCCACCTGCGCTGGGCGTAGGCGCGATGCCTTGAATAGGCTGAGCGCGTTTCTTTTCATATTACGCGTAGCATTTAATTTACACACATGTTAATTGTGCGAGAGACCAAGTCCGAAGGAATATTCAGAAGTTCAAAACTGAAATTCCTAAAATTCCGATCTAAATCCCACGTTCTGATCCATTATCAGTTCCCCACTTTCCTCCTTTAATTAAAAAAAGTATCGTATTTTATTTTATATATTCCTGATTTCTGTATTCTGAAATCTCTGCTTTTCTCTCATCTCCTTTGTTTTCTTCGAAATTAAATTAAACACTCTTGTTGTTATTCGACTGGTTTTTAAACCATAACAGAACTGATACTTTGTTTATCAGTTATCGAATTGATTCACCGAATCAATATTGAAAGGTGTAATTCGGTCCGACTTTTAAAGTGCATAGAATTCGGTATAAACATTGTGAAGACTGTTTTATCCTGGGGACTTCGCGGTTGATAGTCTACCTTGCACAAATTATTAGGTAGTGCCACGAAACGTCTTAAAGAAAGCGTATCGATCCGCGACTCGGCCAATAATTATTTTCGGTAGCAATTTTTAAACTGGTTTTCAAAACCCATTTTTAACAGTTTACGATCTGAACAATATTCTTTCAATTAATTAACAAACAACTACAATAAAAATTTGATCATGTAAACAAACAAATTGATTATACAAACAAATTAATTTATTATGAAACCACAAGGGTACACACATATGCAAACTCATCCAATTAGGTCAATTGAAGTAAACAAAAAATTAAGCCTAACAAAAAAATTAAGCAAAGAGGCCACACAAGTGAAAACCACCGTGACACAATTACACTCTCTGATCTTAAATATAATACATGTATTTTGTGCAAATTTAAACCCAATATATGTAAAAAAAAAAAAAAATTAATTATATTTTAGATGAGGAATAAAACAGGAACTATGATATATTATAAACGGGAAGAAATGAGGAATTGGAATCACATACTCTTCTTCTTCTTCATCATCATCATCATCATCATCTTCATCAGCATTATAATCATTAGATTTATCATCTTCATTAATAAAAACAAATAATCAAGATGATAAATTCAATTTTATATATAAACGATAATCGTTAATTAGCAGAATCAAATAATAATGTAATTTCATATCAAAATGAAGGAAGCGATATTTACATAATTGAGATAAAAAAGATGAAAAATCTTACCAACTTCATCTTCAAATTGCTCTTGTAGGTTGTTTATCTTGTCGATCTCGTCATTTTCTCTGAGAGACTCCTGATGAAAACACTTTTGATTTTCTGACATTGTGATCATGTGCAACAATTTGATTTTTGTTAGGTTGCTTTAATTTATACTTGTTTATATGAATTTAAATGCAAATGAAGAGTAATTGAGACCAAGAAAAATAATCTTACCAGCTTCATTTTTGGGTATCTCATGGTTATTGGTATGATTCTCAATCTTCTCATTTTGTTTGAGGGTCTTCTCTTGAGAATTCTTATTTTCAGACATTGTAATAACAAGTGTTGAGAACTCTTATTTTCTGACTTGTAACCAAGTTCTTTGATATGATTTTTCTTATGTTGGGTTTTATACTTATTTATATGGGTTTCTAGATTGCATACAATTGAAGAGAGATAATTGTACTGCAGTAGATTATATTTAAATTGTTTGATTAAGATCAAACGATTTAGATTTTTAGCTCAAATTTATATTCTAAAAACAATTAAAATTCAATTTTAAATTTGAATCATACAATATTGATCAAACGATCTAAATAGTCTGACCGATGAATTTTAATAAAGATAATATTGTAATTTGCAAGGCTGATGCGTCCTTCATGCGTGCCATTTCTATGAAAGATTAGGTGTACCCGTCCTAAGCAATTTGCACTTGATTATTCTATCCCCTTTTATTTTATTTTTTGGTAAATTTTTTAAATCAACTTTATTTTTGGTAAATTATATCCCCTTTTATTTATTGATCTTTCTTCTTCTTTTGACCAACTTAATGATACATCCATTTATATATTGACTACTAACTATAAAAAATAAGTTGACCAAAAATAAATAAATAAATAAATAAAATATGTAGCATAGAAAATTATAAAAAATTATCAATAGAAAACAATTTAATACTCCCTCATGACAATATTATATGTAATTTTAGATCAAATTTTTTTACTTATTTTGGTTGTCATTTTATATTAAATTAAATAGTATTAAATTAAAATAATGACAATATTAATCATAAATTAAGTATTCTATTTTTTTGACAGAATAATAATTAAGTATTATATGAAAACTTTTTTGACCGAATAATTAAGTATTATATGAAAACTTTTTTGATGTACTAATAAAGTATTATATGAAAACTAATGACATGTTATATTAGTAGGAATTTTAAATATAAAATTATTTATAATATAAATAATTATTATTACCACCATCAACAAAAAAACTATTTAATTAATACAAAAAAAAACCTATTATTTATAATTTATAATAAATTATAGTCAAATTAAAACAAAATATGGAGAAATATACTATTATTTTAATTAACTCAAGAGGTATTTAATGACTATTTTTCAATTATCTCTGATGAAATTCGAACAAATTAAATATATTATCAAGTATAAAAAAAAACCATGTCGCAACCAATATTATTGTCTCTCAAGTAATATGTTGCATGCACAAGAAGATTTAGCCGGTATATTTGGAGTTAGACATGTTTTGGGTACAAGCATTTATCTAGGACTACCGTCTATGATAGGAAGAAACAAGAATGTAATTTTTTTCCTACATTAAGGATCGTATCTGGAAGAAGATTAATTCATGGAGAGAAAGAGTCTTAACGAAAGTTGGAAAAGAGATTATGATAAAGTTGGTACTTCAAGTTATTCTATCGTATGTTATGAGTATTTTTATCATCCTTTCTTCTTTTATTGATGATATTGGAAAAAAGTTGAATGTTTTTTGGTGGGGAGGTGGTAATGCTAATAGTAAAGGTATTCATTGGCTAACCTGGGAGAGACTTGCTTGTCCTAAAGACAAAGATGGTTTGGATTTCCGTAACTTTGAAGCATTCAATATGGCTATGGTAGCAAAACAAACGTGGCACATCTTACAAAATCCGGAGAGTTTGGTGGCTAAACTTATTAAAGCAAGGTACTTTTCACTCTCTACTTTATTTGAAGCTCTCTTGAGTTATAATCCTAGTTTTTCATGGTGTAGTATTTGGAAAGCTAGACAAGTTCTCTTAATTGGGTGTAGGTGGAGAATCGGTGGTGGTGATAAGATACGCGTCATGTCTAATCCTTGGCTACGCGAGAATGGAGAACGTTGGATTATGGCGCTTCAACCTGAAGGTGTGTATGACTTACTTGTTAGAGACTTTATGGTAGAAAATTATAAAGCTTGAAATATTCACTACAAGAAATATGATTTTTAGCAACAACTTTGTTTGTTACAAGTCGCTGGTAAAATTATCTTTGCTTGTTTTGCCAGCAACTTGTAACAACTTTTGACGAAAAAAATTGTTGCCAAAAATTCGTATGTTATTTCCAGACCATGTGGCAGAGCGGATTATTGTGACACCTCTCATTGGTTCAGTTATGAGGACAAAATGGTTTGGGATGGGGAGAGAAACTGTTGTTACACTGTCAAATCGGGTTACAAGCATGCTATGCAATGTACTATTCACAGTGATAAATACCATGTGGAGGGTAATTCACAAGCAATATGGAAAGCAAACATGCTCCACGTAAAATGCATGATCTTCTTTGGCGCTTATGTAGGGGTTGCCTCCCAACGAGGTGTCAGTTATTAGAACGTAATGTGGACTGTGACGTTCATTCTCCATTGTGTGAAGAGGATGTAGAAGATGATGTACACACCTTCTTCACCTATGCTCCAGCCTGGTCTAGCTGGCAAGTAGCCGGACTATCATATGTCATAGTTTCTGTAGCGTGTCAGCACGGTAGTGCGACAGAGAGAGTGTTTGCCTTGTTTAGAAATGAGGATTATGCTACTATAGATAGAGCGGCTACGTTGTTATGGAGCATATGGCATAACCATAATGATAAAATATGGAATGATAATGTTAGAAGGCCAAGTCAAGTTGGTCGAGCTGCCTTTGACAATTGGAATGAGTGGTTTGCTGTTCATAAGCTGCGAAGTCATGATGATCATGATGTTCCAATTTTAAGCACGGATTGGTGGGAAAAGCCTTGTATAGAATGGTTAAAATGCAATGTAGATGCAGCATTTTTTGTCAGATTGGGAAGGACAACGATGAGTGCATGTTTTCATAGTAGTTTTGATGAGTTTACGATTAGACTCACACAGTGGCAACAATTGACTTTGTCAATAGAGGAGGGAGAAGCATGAACATTATTACAAGCTGTGAATGAAGCAAAATATAAGGTTTCGAACGAGTTCAATTCGAAAGTGATTCTCAAGTGTTGGTTAAAGCTATTCGCACAAAGCGGCAAGGCAATTCAGAGTTTCTCTCAATCGTTAATGATATTATTCTTAGTATGTTATCACGTGCAAACTTTGAAGTTAAGTTTGTTAGGAGACAAGTGAATTCAGTTGCTCATACATTAGCTAGGGCGGCCAATTCGTGAGCTGATTTCCATAGATTTGAGATTATTATTTAATGTATTAAATCTTTGATAATTAATGAAATGCATTAAGTTTGTTTGGTTAAAAAAAGTACAAACAAATCATATTTATACTTTTTTAGAAACAAATTATATTTTCAATCAAAATATAAATCATTAAAATTATTTAAGAAATATAATTAAAGTAATATTGAGTTACTGATGAATATTTTACAACTTTCTTTTACAATATTTAACTTTATCTCTTGAAGTTTTAAGGTTAAACTGATCTTACCACTCAACACCTTAAATAAAATTTTGAAATCATATTAATTAAAATAAAATATGATTTTAGTTATTCAACCTATTGTTAATAATATTGTTTGAATAATAATTAGTTTTAATATATTTTAAAATACATATTTTTGACAATATGTTTTAGGGTTAAATAAGTTTTTAGTCCCTCTAACTATAACAAATTTTATTTTCAGTCCCTTTAAAATTTTTCTTCCAATTTTGGTCCTCTAAAATTTCAGTTTTCAATTTTAGTCCCTTTTTTTTTAAAAGTTCATGTATCTTGTTCTAAATGACGTTTTTTGAAACTATATCATTATTAAGATCTAAAAATATTATTAGTTTGATTATTTAACTATTTAATCTTTAGTTTAACAATTTAATCTTTAATTTGAAATTATAGATAAATTAACAAAAATTAGAGACTAAAAAGTTAAATTATTAAATTTACTGTATTTTATGATCTTAATAATCACATTTTCAAAAAAAATCATTTAAAATGTAATACATAAAGTTTTGAAAACAAGCAAGGATAACTTTTAATTAAGTTGAGCCTTTCACATAGAAAGTTGGAATCCACAAGGATAAATCGTCCGCATTGTTCACAAATACACCAACCTCATCCAGTTACATCACTCTTGTTATAGAAGCTAGCATCAACAATACATTTTAATCAGCCTTGTAATGAAGGCTCCCATTGCATTGCTATTGTTTGTTTTTGTTGTTCTTGCACTGTTGTTATAGTGGCGGAGCCAAAATTATTATATAGTCCGAGTAAAATTTCACATGTGACATAATATACAAATTAACCCTTAAACTAACTTTTAAATATCTCAATTTTACCATAAACAAACCCCTAAAAATATCAACAATTTTGGCCAGAGCCGAAACAATTATCCAAGTTTGTTGGGCCTTAGAACCGCCCCTTTGTTATGGGTTGTTGTCTTTGTTCTTCTACTATGTGTTGTTGTTCGAACACTGTTGTGACCACATTAACAGTTTTTGGTGCGCGTGTCGCATGTCTTGCACCGCCTTCCACACGTAGGATCCACTTAAGTATTTAAAATTGAATTTCCTTATTATGGATGCTGTAAGGAAAACAAGTTCTAAAATTGATGAAGAAAAGTACATGGCAAAGCAATTACAAATCTACAACACTGAAACATCAATAACTATAGCCCCACAAATCTCCATCTCCATCTCCATCTCCCACCCCTAGAACGACAAACTAGTCCAAAACATAACAAAAGTGATGCTTACAAGACCTTATTCACCCGAAACAATCAATAGGGTCAGATGGCCTAAGACATAAGGGGCGAATGAACCCCTTTGATCTATTGTTTGCATCGGTTTTGTGCCGAATTTATTTTTTGCAGGACAAGTCGTTGATGTTACAATTGCTTTATGATATGCTTTTCTTCGCTAGTTTATCTTCATGGAGTAATTTGTTAAAAAAAACGAAGATACAATTTAAACAAAAAAGGCAACTATACAAAAATTTAGAGAAGTACCTCGCATGGAGAAGATTTTTGAATTTAAAGGGAAGCAATGCTATAAATAATTTTAAATTTAGATGAATCTAAAATTATTCAAATATCTATTGAAAAATTGAGAAATGTTTTAATTATAGAAATGTATGGAATGTATTTAGAAGTGCATGTGTAATGTAATATTAATGAAGAAGCTCATAAGAGTGTCCAGAGTTCATCTTTTATTTAGTTTTTTTTATGAAGCAGTAGCTAGTGATTAGATCCAGTGGCGGATTGAGCGCCCAGCAAGCCTGGGCAGGTGCCCGGGCTGCCCAAGTATTATTATTATTATTTTTTTTAAAATAAAACAAAATAAAAAAGGTAAAGGTAAAGGTAAAGGTTGACTCGTCGTTGGTTCCCTTTCTTCATCTCAGTCGCCGCGAACCTGTCACACTCTCTCCCTCTCTGCTCGTCGTCGCCGCCGCTCACCTCTCAGCCAGCCTCTACAAACTCCACCGCTCTCAGAGTCAGCCTCACCTCACCAGTCACCACCGCCGCTCCGATCTGAGTCACGCTGCTCCTGCAGGTATAACAACACAACACAACCCATTTCTTCAATTTTCCTTTTCGTTGTCTATTTTTACCAATTGGGTTTGCTAAATTTTCAACCTTTTTCATTATTCTACCTCAAATCCAAACTGCTATTGCTAAATTTTTACCAAATGGGTATTTTTCATTTATTTCTTTCCTTGTTTTATGGTTAATTAGTTGATCAATGTTGTTAATAAATCAGGGTCATCGATTAAGCATTTATCTTCACTTATTAAATGGACAAGGACAAGGTCTGCTACTACTAAATCACAAGACTTAGGTATTTCCATAAACTGCTATTTATTTCTGGTCTGCTATTTATGGATAAGACTTAGTATTTAAACAGGATCAAATGTTTGTAGTTAAATAGGATAAAAAAAATAAACTGATTATTTATTGTATAAGTGCTTATCAATACTAAACAAAATATGTGTTGCTATTGAGATTTTTTATCAGACTCACTATTCTTCACCATTACCGTGCAGAGATTTTTTATGTTGCTATTGACAAAATATGTGTTGAGATGGATCACCGCTTTAGTGAAAGAGGTAACGTTGTACTTAATTGCTTCTCATGTCTTGACCCGAAGAACTCTTTCTCCAAGTTTGATGTTGATAAGCTTGCTCGTCTTGCTGATATTTATGAGGCGGACTTTTCTAATGATGACCGTGGAATAATAAGAGAGCAACTTCAGACTTATATAATTCATGTGAAAAGAATTGCTTCCTTTTCTACTTGTGAAGATGTTCAAAGTTTGGCTATGAAGATGGTTGAAACTGATAAGCATTTGGTATTTTCGTTGGTCTACAAACTTATTGAGTTGACTTTGATATTGCCGGTGTCGACAGCATCTGTTGAAAGAACGTTTTCAGCCATGAATATTATCAAGTCTAATTTGCGCAACAAGATCAACGATGATTGGTTCAGTGACTTATTAATGATGTGTTACACCGAGCGGGAGATATTCAAGTCACTTGAAGATGTTGATATTATTCGAACATTCAGCGCAAAAAGAAGTCGGAGAGGGCATTTACCTCCTGGTTATATTTAGCACACTATTGGTATGTTATGGCGTTTCATCTTTCTGAGTTTAAATTATACTTTTGTTATATTTAGCACACTATTGGCATATTTAATGTATTTTGGTTTATAACTAATTATATATTATGTTATATGCGAATTTGCGGTTAAATTTTTTGCCCAGGCTTAATTTAAATCCTGGCTCCGCCACTGATTAGATCCACATATTAAATGTGGAGAAGTGAAGAACATTTAAAGTTCAAATCTCAAATGATGATCATTAGAGCTACTAATTAAGCTAAACTTATGGAATATTTTTGATTTAGTTTTTTTTTTTTTACAAGAGAGAAAACGAAAAAAAAACCACGTAAAAATAAAAATTAAGTTCTATATATCTATTCAACATGTATTCATTAATGATTTTTTTACAACCATGTTTCAAACATTATAAAAAGTTTTTTCACCAAAGATTGACTAAAAAATTAGTTTTTATGTCAAAAATTACGTTACTTTTATCTTAAGCTTATGAATTTTAAAAAAATTATATTTAATTCATCTCATCTTAAAAATTCTAAATATTAATAAATGAATATTTTAGAAAAAGTTAAATATACCTATAAAAATCATTAAAAAATTTAATAGTTTAAGACTAATTAAACAAATTTGATTTTTGGAGAGTCTAAAAATTGTGTCAAAAAAAAATTAGGATTAGAAATACTATAAAAATTAATTAGGGACTAAATTTAGAACATTCCCATTTTATAGAAAATAAAAATATATTTAACCGTTAATTATATATATTTTATGATATAATATTACCTTAGAGTTGGTCATCAACTAATATTTAACCGGCCTCTTCAATATTTGAATCTTTGATTATTTAATTGTTACAGTTTTTCATATAACAAAATTTTCAGCAAAATTACCCATATTTGCAGTAATACATTAAGCAATTAAGAATCAATTATATAGATTACATACCAATATATAGGACATTCAACATTCCTGCGTATTTCTGAAAAATCTAGACTCCCATATCTGGAAATAAACACCAGTAATAATAAAGGTATTGGCAAACATTATAATGTAATATAAATTGCTTAATTGCCAAATACCCACCACACCACACTAATTAAAAATGATCATGCTAAGAATGAAAAATGGTATTTTCAAAGGATATGTTGATATTTATTTTGCAAAATATTTTAAGCCTATTTAAAGGCATTTATATTTTTTTGAAAAAAGTTTGATATCATATTTGCAAATCATCAAGGGAAAAATAATTGATCAAAGAATAAAATAGTAAATAAATAGTTTACGAGGAAAGAAAAGAAGAATAAGGTTGACATACTCTTCTTTAATTTGCTTCTACGTCAGATGAATGGCTTTGATCCAATTTTGATGGAAAAATTTATGCAAGATATAAATATATATAGTCAGATATATAGATAAATAAATAGCAATTATTAACGAAACAAATTATACAAGTTACATGGAAAAATGCTTACCATTCATTTTGATTCATTTTTATGTTTGAGAAACTCATCCTAATAAGAACTTTTATTTTTTGACATTGTGATCAAGTGTAGTGATATGATTTTTCTTAAGTTGGCTTTATACTTGTTTATAAAAATGCAAATAAATAATTATTGTAGCCAATAAAAATTTGACATGGTGTCTTAACCAAAAATTTTTTGGCATGCATTGTGTATGTAAGTTTAAAGACAAATTTGCACTTGATTATTCTTTCAATTTTATTTATTGACATTTCTTCTTCTTTTGACCAACTTTAATGATATACAATTAAGTAATAAAAGGAAATTATCAAAAAATCATTTCATTTTATAATAGAAAACTATTTACTATCCGAAAATAAAAAGAAATACCATTAATAATAAATTCTAGTCAAATTAAAACCAAACATAACAATTGTGTCATTTTGACCTTAATGCGACAACGACCATCAATAGCTTCAGAAATTGTTTATTCACTATGATTGATCAAAGTGTTTATGCTTCACCAGAAAGTCGGTTCCGAAGCTCAGACACTGATCTTTCAAATGAACAATAATTACTTGACTAATCAAATGGACGAGTTGTGCCGTTATGAACCCTAATACAACAACGACCATTAATAACTTCAGATTCAATATGATTGATGGAAGTGTTTGTGCTTCACCAACAAGTGGGTTCCGAAGCTCAAACACTGACCAATCAAATTTGCAACAATTACTTGATTAATCGAATGGGCGAGTTGTGTCGTTTTCACCTTAACGCGACAACGACCATCAATAGCTTCAGAGATTGTTTATTCACAATGATTGATCGAAGTGTTTATGCTTCACCAGAAAGTCGGTTCCGAAGCTCAGCCACTGATCATTCAAATGCACAACAATAACTTGACTAATCGAATGGACGAATTATGTCGTTATGACCCTAATGCGACAACAACCATCAATAACTTCAGCGATTGTTTATTCAATATGATTGATCGAAGTGTTTATGCTTCACCAGATAATCGGTTCTGAAGCTCAGACACTGATCATTCAAATGAACAACAATAACTCGACTAATCGAATGGACAAATTGTGTCGTTGTGACCCTAATACGAAAACGACCATCAATAGCTTTAGTGACTGTTTATTCATTATGATTGATCAAAGTTTATGCTTCACCAGAAAGTCGGTTCCGAAGCTTAAACACTGATCATTCAAATGCAGAACAATTACTTAACTAATCGAATGGACAAGTTGTACTATTATGAACCCTAATGCGACAACGACTATCAATAGTTTCAAAATTTGTTTATCCAATATGTGAAAATCATCAAAGAAAAGAAGAAAGATGAGTTAGAAGTTGAAAACATAGTGAGAATTATCAACATAAATTAAAAAAAAAAAAAAAAAGAACACAATGAGAAAGTGAGGCTGGTGGCACATCATTGGAAAGAAGGAATGATGAACATTGCCTTAACAAATTATGTTATTAGGGTTAGCATACAACAACAATATATAGTAGAATGAAAGTATATTGGGCCTAGCCCATATACAAGACCCACATGATAAGTAAACAATGCTATATGATATATTGCTAATTCCCTTTTTTAATTTGGAAAAACTCTTTTTCCACCTCCCATGTTTTTTTTTCACTCTCCAAAAATTCAATTTTACTTTTCAAGACTTCGGTAAATAGAAACTAAAATTTTCAAAATTTCGATTTCTATTTACCGAAGTTCTGCGATATAGAAACATGTGTTTCAACTGTTTATTTTTCAAAAAAACCCAGAAAAAATTGGTAAATGTTTTCTGAATATTTCAAAAGAAACAATTTTAGGGGCATAAATGGAAAGCAAGTGGTGAAAAAGAAACGTGGGGGGTGGAAAAATAAATTTTCTTTAATTTGTACTTAAGTATTATATCATGTTAAAAAAAATTATGATGTAATATGTTAATATTTTTTTATACCATTTTAATTTTATTATGTAAGATAAAATTATTTTTTTGAATTCTTTTATTTATTATTATCATTATTATTATTATACATATTATTTAAAAATATAATAATATAATTTAATTAAAAACGGTTAGATTCGGACGTTGAACCTCGGTGCATCCAGTTGGACTTCCAATCTGCAAGCTCATCGGTTCAATAGTCGATCCCACCACGTTTCACTTAAATGCATTGTACCTTACGATGGACCGCATTTCTCAAATTTGTAAAATAAATCATACTTAATTATATAATTACTAATAAGTCATATATATATATATATATATATATATATTCAATGTGTGCGACCCTATAAGCTCTCCTAACATTGACAATAATATTAAATTATATATTTAATATTATAAACAGTGACCGATATCTAACAACATATCATCACTACTATTCAAGTGATGAGAATGTCACATGTTCTGCAAACCTTTCCACGATAAGAATTATGCGTATATAATTATCTTTTTGCTCTCATTTTTATATTGAACACAAGAAATAGTATCTCACCCTTGTCCAATTCAATATTGGTCCGATAGACATTTCTCGTATTATCTAGGAGGAGTAAATTTCGTCTAGGTCACTCATGTTCCTCAACATGATTTGTAGAGTACCGTCAATCGACTTTATTGTCATTTTGTTACGAACAACAGACAAACGACAACAAAGTGGTTTCAGGTTAAAGGGTAGAAGCAGCATTATCACTATGAGAATAACTTATGCCACTTAGATATCATTCTTTGTAGTATTCTCATGGAAGATCAATCCAATACTCTTATTGTTTATATCTATGTGAAGACTTAATAACTCTTTATCCATGAATCGTGAGATATAATCATCAGTCTATTAGCATTATAGTCTCTATTAATTTTATCTCACTTCATAATAAAATTTGACAACGGATACTTTAAGAATAATATCCTTAATGACATCTCACAAGTAATTAACTTATACTTAATGTTCCAATAAACGGACTAACTATTCTAGGGTTATTATTATTTTAAAAAATCAATAAAGAAATGCCTTATTATTTTTTTTTAAAAAGCGAAGAACATCTAGACATCAAGATACAAAGCAGGTTTTGTCCCCATCCTTTGTCTGTATCTGTTTATTATATTAAAATGCAATATATATATATATATATATATATATATATATATATATATATATATATATATATATATATATATATATATATACACACACACACAGATATCTGTTTATTATATTAAAAAGCAATCCAAATCTTATTTTGTTGTCACAATGACCTTGACAGGTTCATCATCATAAGAGTCTTTATTTGAGAAACACTCATCAACAAAATGGTCAAATTTTTGACAAAAGTAACATTGAATGTTACTCTCATTAAAATTCTTTCTTACCACTTCTTCCTTTATATTTGTTACCAACTCTTTAATTTCCATTAGAACCACAACAATTGTTATTACCACCAATTTTATGATTTGAAGTGTTACTCTCTCCTTGGTTATCTCTTCCATTTGAGTTGTGATGACCACCTCTATCTCTATTCTCGAAGACTTCCCTTTTCCCTTCTTATCTTTGTTATTTTCTTGAGCTTGTAAGGCAACTTCTGTCGTCACTTTCTCAAATTTTCCATTGAGTCTTTATTCATATGCTTCAAATGAGCCTTGTAAATCCTCAATTGTCCCACTGGCAAGATCCTTTGATTCTTCAATGACAGCTACACTATCAAATATTGGTGTGACAAATCTCAAGATCTTCTCAACCACAGATTGATCAGTGATCACTTCACATCAACCTTTCATGGAGTGCAGCAGTTTGTGACTCTTGTGAAAAAAAAAAATCACCTACATGCTACACCATCTTTTCCTTCCATTTGTAGTAGTTTATACCGGCGTTTGTGAGTTTGTAACCTCACTTTCTTAACTTTTGTTGCTTTAGCATAAGCCTTATCAAGATTATCCCATGTCTCCTTCGATGGTTGAGCTTCACTCACTCTTTCAAAATTATCAAGACTCACACATTGATGGATAATGAATAAAGCTTTGTAGTCTTTCTTCTTTGCCTCTTTGTACGCATTCTTTTGTGTATCAGTTGATGATTTAGTGATGAGATCAATGTTAAAGTACTTTTGCAAGTATTTTGAGTATAACGTATCCACAGGGACTAGTGCAATATTAGATACCATTCAACAATTTGTACCATTTCAAGTTATGATTTCAAAGATAATTGGTGATAAAACTTTCGAACATAAAAGTGTAATTGCGCTAAAAGATTTGATTTCAGAGAAAAAGAATTGTCGGGATTAGAGTTCACTTAATCATTCCTATGTATTGATTCAACCAAACATATACATGCTTTAGCTATTAGTTCATATTTTCACATATTGTTCATCGAATGTTTCCGTATCCGGAATACATCGCGAAATCGATTGTGTCAATTAATATCCGATCTCTCGACTTATCGATCGACACACTAGCATTAAGATTCAATATTAAAGTGAATATTAAAACCTAAATCTATGTCTAGAGTTTAGAGTTTTAATATGTGATTATCCTAGTTCTAAAGGTTCAATTAACATATGTCTATATCAATTGAATCATTGAAGTAAAACATAAAAAGCAAGGATAACACAAATATGAATGAATAACTAAAACATATATATTATAAGATCAATACATATTCATGAGTAGTTATATCTAATCCCAACAATAAATAAGTTTAGCCACTCATTGTCATGGTGACAAGCTTACAAAGATGAAAGGAAGAACAAATGATGAACATCAACACTTGATATCTCAAGTTGAATGAATCCACCTTCAATCTCCTATGATAAGATACTTCTCTGGTTTTCTTTTCTCCCAAAAAGTCAGAATGAATGCATTTTCTCTTTCTAAAAGCTATTTATATTAATCTGAAAAGTGCACGGTCGCTCAGCTACGAAGAAGTCGCTCAGCTACCAGACCTTTCTTCAGGAGGAGGGTTTTCTGACACGTGTCCCACTAAACCTCTGAGTCACTCATTTTCTCTTTTTGGTCGCTCCAAGCTAGCCCTGGTCGCTCCAAGCTATCTCAGCCAGATCCAGCTTTGCCTTGCTCGCTACCCATCGCTCCAAGCCACCAACCGTCTGTTTGCAGATTTTGTTTCTTTAGCTTTTCTTTACTTTTTAACACAAAAACCTATAAAAAGGGTTAGGATTAAGATATACTACCTATCTTTAACTAAAACAAGTATATACACAATCTTGGGGATTTAAATACAACTTCTATGCAAATCAAGTTGATAATTGCCGTTTATGAGTGAAGAAATTAACTATTTTTGGCACTTATCAATCAACACCATTATTCACAGGATCCCACACTTCTTGAAAGCCAAACACGACCCTCATTTGTTTACACCAATATCATAATTCTTGCCATTCAAGATTAAATTATTGCTGAGGAAATTTTCATTTGAACGTGTACCCAATTGAACATTGGACATGATCGAACTAGACTCATATGTGTAGCACAATCCCTTATACGCAGGGATAAGCATTGAAAATGAGCGCAAGATAGGCGCAAAAATGAACCTCACACACACAATTTTTATAATGAATAAAGAGTGATGAAAGAGATAGAGAAGACGAAAAGGAGAGAGTTTTATTCACATAACACTTGATTACAATGATCAAATATTACAAAGATAATTTTAAGGACATTGCTTGCACATCAAGTTAGTAACTAATCATAACTAACACACTCTAAAAAGGGTCCGGTTACCGTCCATAAGGGATACTTATGTACCGTCCATAAGTCCTAGCCCATTTCAGCGTAGCCCAATATAATTACTTCATACACCACACCCCATTTCGTTATACACCCCTAAGCAACAGTTACCACGAAACGCTTGCAACTAACGGTTACCATTTCTGAATTCAAAATCGCTTTTCTGTCCAAAACCACGAAATCATCGTTCATCACCATCGCAGAAATCACCATAACCGTCATTCACCGTACGTTCGCCGTAAGTTCGTCGCCATCACCGTTCCAGCATTCATCACTGTCACCGTCGTTCGCTGTACATTCGTCATCACCGTTCTAGACATCATCGAAACAAACAACAAAAAGATGAAAACAAAACAGGTTCGACGTTATTCTATATGATTTCTTCCTCAAATTTCTTATGCTTTCAAGTAATTTCAATTAGTTTAGAAAGTGTATTGTTATTTGGAAATCATTTTGTTGTTAGAAAGTGTATTGTTAGTTGGAAATTTCTTACTGATGTACTTAATGGTTTTCTTCCTCATTCTGTTGTTGATGTATTGCTAAAAATATTGTGTTTGAGTTTAAATCAAATGTGTAACCCTAAATTGGTATTGTTGGAAATGTTTTAAGTAATTGTAAGCATCTATGAAACCCTAAATCAACAATTTGTTTTTACTTCTCATTTCAACTCAAATAAATAGTTTAAAATTTGTTAGTTGGAAAGGATTTCTGAAAGTTGATTTGATTCACAACATGTGTGCAACAAATTTTGGTGTGGAATGGTTTCAGGGGGTTTAACTCTAAACCATTTGTTGAACTTAATGGTTTTCACTCACATGAGTCTAACATGCTGCACGATTAAGGACTGTTCTAATTTGTTTTAAGGGATGTTTTAGCAATATATTAAAAATGACTCCTATTTAAAAAAATTCTTTACATATTGGTGAAAGTGGACCATGTGTTTTGTGCTATTAGAATAGTGATTTGGGTGCCTGTGTTATTAGAATGCTTTTTTTTAATCAATGTGCATGCATGATACAGCAAATCATTTGTGATCATTTCTTATGCATCAATCTTTGAATGAACAAATGTCTGACACAAATAGTGGATTTACTAGGCATTTATTACCAATAGGAAAACCATTATACCAGCAAAATGGTTTTAGAGTACATATCTCTGAAACCATTATACCAGCAAAATGGTTTTAAAGTACAATAGTCTGAAACCATTTTACAAGCAAAATGGTTTAATAATATGATTTAAATTCAAATGCAGTACCTAATCTTAATGTATGATTGGCTTCTTGTGCTAATTAACATGCTGCTATTTTAATACTTAAGATGTCAAATTCAATGTTGCTTCCGTAGAACAACTTCACAACTGATATGTAAATAAGCTTGTAGAATCTGATTGTTGTTCTTAACCAAAAGTTAACATGACTTTATTTCGAACTTAAATTGCCAATTTTTCTTATGCTCATGTATTGAGGTTTATGTGTGACCATGTATCAATTGATTAAGTAATCCTAGTGAATGCAGTTTTCTTGTGATATTAATTATTCATATGCTAATTATTCATATGTTGCAAATTGTTAATATATTGTCTAAAACCATTTTGGACAAAAAATAGTTTCAAAAAGTTTTACACCACAACCATTTGATGCTGGTAATTGTTTTCTTTGATCTAGGCTAGCAAATCTGAGCACCTAGGGCCAATTCCAAATTTCAGTATTGGACTTACACCATCTGATAAAGAAAGCTCAGATGATAACAAAGCAAAGATGAAGCCGGATACAAAAAACCGTGGCAAAAGGAAACAACAAACTTCTGGAGAAGAATCTGATGGAGGAAAGAAGTTGGAAAAGAAGCGTGGGAAAAGAAAACAAGAAAATGTCGGACATGAATCTGATGAAGCAAGTTCCGATAACGACAATGCAAATAAAGACTTGGATGTCAGTCAGCGATTGAGGCACAAACTTAGCATACCTAAAATCTATGACCTTATGAAGTCAGTAGATGGAAAAAGAAGAAAAGATGATATCATTCAAATTTTGAACGAAAGTGGCTTTGGGGGAATGGTCCATATATGTAAATGGACAAAAATCCATACATTTTTTGTTGAATGGGTTGTCAAGCACTTCGAAAAGGAAAATATGTGGATAAGACTGAGCAAGACGGATGTGCTCCCATTGAAAGAAGAAGATGTGCACAGAGTGTATGAACTCCCAATGGCGGGGGAGCAAATAAACACTAAAGTTTGCTCAGAAGCAGCAATAAAGAGGCTGAGGGTAGAGTTAGGATTGGATGGTGATAACTCTGCATTTGTCAAGGCGACAGAGTTGGAAAAAAGACTGAATAAAATGGAGAAACCAAAGGCATGGGTAAAAGGGGCCATTTGTCTTATAATTCACCACATTTTATGTCCAACCAACAGCAGCTTTGTTTCTCTACACTATGCTAAAGTATTAGAAAAGTGTTCTTCTTATAACTGGTGCTCCCACGTTCTCCAGTATATGAAAGACGGATTGCAAAATCCGAAAGTGGCAAATCCATTAGCGGACTTCCACTTCCTAATGGTAATCAATCTCTCTCTCTGGTGTCGACTTGTTAGTGTCATGTATTATGTCTCTGTTTTAATGTTTCATAGATGACGTGTTTACTTAATTTTAGGTAGTTAATTCAATTTCACTACTTTGGATTGTATGTCTGAAACCAATTTGCACAAGAAATGGTTTTAGACTGTTATATTACAAAACCATTTTGCATCTTAGTATGGTTTTATACTGTTATATTACAAAACCATTTTGCAGATTATGATGATACTAATTATTTTACAGGTTAATTACATGGAGAAAATGGGGAAGAGAAGCCCATTCCTGACAGGAAAATACAAAAGGCCATCGCTTCGTGATTGGGATGTCAAGATGGCAAACCAAGACCTTCAAAAAGTGCATGAGCTTATGGGCCTGGATAATGGTTTGACAGCTGGGGTCAAAAGACTGCATGGAACCGAAGATGTGCCATGTGTAATTTGTTTTGATGCAGATACCTGTCCACTATCTAAGGTGAGAGAAAATTAATGATATTCATATAATGTTAATGTAGAAACCATTAATTAACATTTTCTATGTAAGTTTATAATACTTACAGAAGATGGTTGCTCTTCTCAACAGTATTGCTTGTTTTTTCAATCATTAGCTTTTGTTTCATACATGTAGTGTATTTGTATTCAATGATATTTTGCTGTAGGGTTGTCTCTATATGTATTGGTATTCATGTATTTTTTTTAATAAAACAATTGCAGGCAGAGGAGCATCTTAATTATTGTAGGGATTGCATAAAGGTCTACACTACAGCCGCAAAAACCTTGCAGAGGAGAATAGCTGAGGGAAATGTTGGAACTTCTGCGAAAAATGGGGTGGTAATAGCTGACACTGAAGAAGATGAAACTGAAAGTGAAGACAGTGACGCTGAAACTGACAGTGAAGAGGGTCAACCTGAAGCTGAAGATACTCAGTTTTTGGATGCCAAAAAAGATGTAGCACGAAAAGGAATAGAAGCTGAAACAACCAAGGAAAACAAGAGTTCAAGTCATGAAAAAGGGGTGGAAGTAGTTGAAACTAAAGAAGCAGAAACTGAACTTGAAGAGAGTGAAACTGAAGAGGGTAAAAGTTTGGAGGCCGGAATAGATCTAGAAAGGTACTAACTTTTATTTTAAGTCTAAATTTATTGATCACCTAATTGTAAATAAATTAGATAATATTGGTTGATGAATTTTTTAATACTGTATGAAACCATGTTGCACATGGAATGGTTTCACTCATTTGTTCACCAAAACCATTTGATGCTGATAATGGTTTTCTTTGATCCAGGTTAAAAAATGTCAAGTATAAATGTAGTTAATACTGTTTAATAATATTTGTGAAATGATGAACTTAATATTTTTGTGACTTTGCTTATGCAATCCGCATGCTACCTAGTTGATCTGGATTTCTTAATATTTTAATAAAATTTCAATGATATTATTTTTATATAAGTTTGACCAAATAGCATGTGTAAATGTTGTCAGGTTCAATAATGATGAAAATGAGGATGCGATCAATGCCAAAACCATTCGAGCAGGACCAAAAACAAACAAGGAAAACAAGAGTTCAAGTAACGAAAAAGGGGTGGAAGTACCTGAAACTAAAGAACCTGAAACTGAAGTCGAAGAGAGTGGCGCTGGAACTGAAACTAAATATGGTAAAAGTTTGGAGGCTGGAACAAATCTAGAAAGGTACTAACTTTTATTTTAAGTCTGAACATGGTTTACTGAAAATCTAATTGTAAATAAATAAGATAATACTGTTTGATTAATTTTTTTATACTGTCTGAAACCATGTTGCACATGGAATGGTTTCACTCATTTGTTAAGCAAAACAATTTTATGCTGATAATGGTTTTAACTCACATGGAATTTGTTAGTACTATCAGGTTAAATAATGATGATAATGAGCATGTAATCAATGTCAAAACCATTGGAACCATTGGTGAAAGTGAAGATAATGAAGAAATTGAGATCAATGCCAAGATCCTTGATGATTCGGTGAAGGCAGCATGCAATGTGGGGCTGACATTGACTCAGGAAACTATCTTGAAATTCCCACAGTTTTTTGATGGGGCTGAAGCTAAGAATGCAGAGTAAGAAATTAATCTATATGATGTCTTTTAATGGCTTCTCATTTGTGATTGTGTAAAACTATAATAATCATAACTTAGAAAATGTTTCTCAATTGTTTTGATATGTGGTGTCTAAAAACCAAAATGATTTTTAATGGTTCAGGTTGAATAAAAATGATTCAGAAAACAAAGATTCAATGTCACAAGGAACAGATTCAGTGACACAGGAAACTATCTTGAAGTTTCCACAGTTTTTTGCTGGGGATGAAGCTTCGCATGCAGAGTAAGCAATGCATATATATGATGTCTTTTAAGGGTTTTTATTTGTCATGTGTAAAACTATAATAACTATGATGTATTTAGAGAAAATATATTAATGGTTTTGATGGTTTCAGGTTGAATAAGACAGATTCAGTATCACAGGAAACTGAATCAGTGACACTTGAAACAATTTTGAAATATCCACAGTTTTTCAATGCGGGCGAAACTTCAATGAGGACAGAATGCAGTCAAAGTCTTGCACTTGTTGTGGTACCAAAGGATGAGACGGTACCAAATGTGACGCATGAGGATAAGTCCGACCCAGAAATTTGTATACAGTAAGAAACCACCAGTGTGACAATTGTACTCTAGAATCGATTAATTAAAATCTGCAAACTAACAATTATGTAATTTATTTGACAGTGCAACTCCGTTAAGGTCCGTGTTACCGGATGAGACCATCGACATGGATGATGTCGAACCTGTGCAGAAAAAGAAAAGAAGGAACCATGATATGCTTTACTCTAGTGGCGCTATCCCTGAACGAAAAAGACTTTTGAAGAAGTCAAAGTACCTCTCAAGCCCCTATGATGAAGCTGTCCATGAGTCAAAGGCAACTAAAAAGCAGAAGGATCTAGCAACATATGCATGGAGTGATGCACATGATGGGTAATAACTTAGACCTTGTATTCATGACATTCCTGAATTATTAGTATTATTAAATGGTGGAAACGAAACCATTAGTAGTTTTAAATGGTTTCAGGATGTTATACACTGAAACCATAAGTATTGGAAAATGGTTTCCAAGTCTTTGCTTAAGATTGTACTAGTTCTAGTAGTTTGTTACCTTATGATCTTTTGTTCTTTTGTTGTATTACTGCTTCTGCATTATTAATATTGTTAAATAATGGAAATGAAACCATTAGTAGTTTTAAATGGTTTTAAGGTGTTGTACACTGAAACCATTAGTATAGAAAAATGGTTTCCAGATGTTTTGGCCTTATTCTTTTGTACTAGTGAATACTACTGCTTGTAATCTTAGATCAAATACTAGTATTACAATTCCTAACTGATTAATTACTATATAGGCATCAGATTATGTACTGCTCAGACAGCAAGGCTCATTTTTATTCTCTGCAAAGGAGTGACTTGTGGACACTTCGGAAAGATCAATGGGTGTCATGCTGGGTCATAAACAGCTGGGTCAATTGCTTGAATTGGAATCAACCAACTGAAAACATGAAAAGACTGATTACACCATTGGTCAATTATGTAAGAATTATGTTCCATGAATATTAACAGTTTACATACTCTTTAAGTCTTTTTGAAATTAATTTTACTCTTTTTATATAAACATATTGACATGCAAAGATTTGACGCTGTTAGTAAATCGATTGCATGTGCAAGATTCATTGAGAGGTTGAAAAACTTCAAATACATGGATTGGGAGGCAATTGATCCTACGAGGCTAGAATATGTAAGTCTCAGTTCAATAATATGTTACTATAACTGAATACCTGATGATAAATTTCTTTTAATAATAATATGATTTTAGACATAATTCTAGTTTAATAATATGTTTGAGATGATGACTTTATTGATGAAACAGGTCATGACACCGGCATTAATTGGGGATTCGGGGAGTCATTATGTCTGCTTTGTAGTGAATTTGAAGAGTCAAAAATTTGAATTGTTGAACAGCTTGACGGGGCCAGGAGAGAAATTGCACCACAAGAATGGCGAACCCACAATATACAAGAACATGTTTGATGTGTGGCTTTACGAGGTTGAAGCATTTGTAACGGAAATGTATAAGCAAAAAAAGATCAAAATGCCTTTCCAGTTTGCCAAATTTAAGTGGGATACACCAAAGGTGCCAAATCAAGCTGATTCAGACAATTGCGGAGTCTTTTGCATGAAGTTTTTTGCTGAGTGGGGACGCCAAACAGACAGTTTCAAAGGTTGGTCCACCATGAGAAAACATGGTCCAAGTGGAAAGCAAGCAACAATTATGGATCTCCGAATTGATATCTGTTCAGAAATATTAAGCAACCCAAGTAATTCTAGAAAAGTTCAAGTCGAGAAGGAAGCAACATCATATTGTGAAGAAATGTTGAGAAAGCTAGCAAGTAGTTCTGGTTGAAACAATTAGTACTGTAAAATGGTTTCAGGATGTTATATATGGAAACCATTATTAATGTATAATGGTTTACAGATGTTTTGCCTAACATTGTTCTAGTACTTTATCATTCCAGTATTTTATTAGCTTCTGATAATTTAGACTTATTCTGTTGGCCTTATTCTATTATTCAAGAACTATATTGCGTAAAATACTTTCAAATAAATACATTTCCTTTCAAATTTGTTAAGTAATTTGACATTTTAATTCCTAAAGACATTATTTTGTTAACATATTATAAAGTCGGATGCATGTTTACAACTGTCAATTCATGTAAATACAAATTGTTATCAATTCATGTGTTCCCAGTTTACTACATTTAACAAATGTGAATCAATCAATCAGCGACAAATACAGATTCATCGAGTATAAAAAGTTTGTGAAATAATAAAATACATTATAATAGTTTTTGATGGTATCGTGAAATACAAATTCATCTCTCTTTGATTGTTTTTGAAGTCAATCTGTCCATGTGAGTGTTAAAATCGTAGTCAATGAGGTAGATTGTGTGTTGAAATTTATTAACACACAAGCTGTGAACCAAATCAACACTCAGAAACCCTTTCCTTATGTCAAATTGTTTCAGACATATACAAAGATTGTTCATTCAAATTGTTTCCCTACTGGAAACTATTTTACAATTCTAATGGTTTTAGTGTAAAACATCTTGCAACCATTTATGATTACTAATGGTTTACACAATAACAACTTTGCTAACTTTTGATACATTTCTTCATAGGCCTTCTCCAACTTTTTTTTAAAGCCTCATCATCTCTCTGTTTTTTCCAGAATAATTCAACAATGCATAATCAGAATTACAACTAAAATATCAATAATCATCAATGTTGAGTCCTTCGTATTGGCTGCATTTTTGGTGATCAGGATGCTATGCAAGATGCTCCAACATCGTGTTCGTCATCGTGTACTCTGAAGGCGCGCGTTCTATTTATGGAATGATTTATGTTTTCTCTTTCATGAATCTTGCATGGCGCGTTTGTGTTTGGACTTTATTGAGGATCATCATTTATTACTTCAGATCCTTGACTTGACTAATTAATGAAGAATATTCTTGAAGATTATTTTAGGAAAGAATCCTTTTTAATTAATGTGGTCAAAGGCTTGAGTCAAGAAGAATCAAGGTCTTAATTGTTTCAGAATCAAGGACTTTGCTGGAGTATATATATGTAGTGCAAAACCTAATTTGAGGTTGTTGTTCACGCCGTTGTTATTGAGTCTAGTGCTTAGGTTTTGTGTGTGTTATTTGTGAGCCTTCCTTGTGTCACCTTGATACAAGCTAAGGACGTGTTTCTATTGAGTTGTAACTTGTGATCCTCTCCTAAGCTTTGAAGTATGGAGTTAGGGTTATGTGTGTTGTGTGCACTCTAAGCCTTTAGGTACGAGTGTTAGTTTTTAGGAGTGTGTCTCCAAAACTTTTCTTGTGTGTGTTAAAAATCCTTGCTGTTTGTAAGGTTGCAAGGAAGTGAGATCAGGTATATCTCAGATCTAGGCTAGGACCCTAGGTTATAGACAATAGGGGAGTTGCTAGATGGAAATGGCATAACTTGAGAGTTAGTGTCATCAGTCTAGGGCTATTGCTTATTGGACATCTTCCTGGATTGGTATCCCCCAGACTAGGGCTTGCTTTGAGCGCCGAACTGGGTTAACAAACACCAAGTGTCCTTTACTTGCTTTCTGTTATTTGGTTTATTTATATTAAGTTACCAGCGCAGCAGGATGCTATAGCATCGTGTGTAGCATCACGTTTTGAGGACCAAGAAGCTATAGCATCGTGCTTAGCATCGTAACACGCGTGCCAGGAATTTCAATTGGCATCAGAGCAGGCACCCTGCCTGTTTCTAGGGTGAGATCCAGGACCTAATATTTCTGGCATTATGGAGAAGGAAGGAGGATACATGAATAGACCACCATTGCTCAATGGATCAAACAACTATGATCACTGGAAATCCAAAATGACCGCATTTTTAAGATCCATTGATAGCAAAGTTTGGAAAGCTGTTTTGACTGGATGGGAACATCCCACTGTTGCTAGCAAGGAAGGAACCTCAACAGGAGTGAAGAAACCAGAAGTTGAGTGGACTACAGAGGAAGAGGCTGCAGCTCTTTACAATAACAAAGCCATTTATGCTTTATTCAATGGGGTTGATGCAAATGTTTTCAAGTTGATCAAGAACTGTGTGTCAGCTAAGGAAGCATGGGAGATATTGAAGACTTGCTATGAAGGTACCACAAAGGTAAAGCAATCCAAAATTCAACATCTCACATCTAGGTTTGAAACTCTCAAGATGAAAGATGATGAGAGCATTCAAGATTTTCATATGACACTCTTGGATATTGCAAACTCTTTTGAAGCCTTGGGAGAAAAAGTATCTGATGAGAAATTGTCAAGAAAACTACTCAGATCCCTTCCCAAGAGATTTGACATGAAGGTGACAGCCATTGAGGAAGCACATGACATTTCAACTATGAAGATGGATGAATTGGTTGGCTCACTTCAAACCTTTGAGACTGTTCTTGATGAGCGTGGTGAGAAGAAGACCAAGAGCATTGCATTTGTCTCTAATGCTGATGATAACAATGATCAAGATGAAGATGAGGAAGAAGAAAGCATTGCTGATGCTATAGCCATGCTTGGCAGACAATTCAACAAAGTACTGAAGAGAGTTGATCGCAGAAATCGTCAGAATGCTCCTGGCATCCGACCCGACATCAACAAACAACAGAACAATTTCAAGAAATTCAAACCTGAAGAAAAGAACAGCCAAAGCAAGGGTGTTCAATGCCATGAGTGTGAAGGGTATGGTCACATAAGAACAGAATGTGGAACCTATCAGAAAAGACAGAAAAAGGGTTTGAATGTTTCTTGGTCAGATGAAGATTCAGAAGATGAGCATGAATCAGCTAAGCATGTAACTGCACTAACTGGAATTTGTACTCCAGACAGTGATACTGAGGAAGAAGGAGATGTGGCCTATGAAGAACTGGCAAGCACTTACAAGGAGCTACTGTCAAGATTTGAAGAAATGTGTAGAATTCTTGAGAAGCAGAAAAAGACAATCAATCTGCTTCAATCAGAAGTAAAGGCTCAAACTGAGAAGGCCTCTGAAGCTCAAGAAGAAGCTGCCCTTGCAAATGCTCAAATGGAGGACTTGAAGAAACGTGTGGGTCAATTAAGCTCTGGAACAAATATTCTAGAGGAAATTCTTGAAGGTTTACCAAATGGTAAGGCTAAAGCAGTAGGTTACAATTACTCTCATTTGAACAAATATCAACAGAATCTTGAGACAAAATTTAAATCTGCTGAAGATGTCTTTGACCCTTGCACTGGTGCCACGATGCTAAAGCATCCTGCACAGCATTCCAAAACCTATCCTGTTCCCAAGTTTGCTTTGGAATCTAACCCAAAAGGTCATCAAAGGCCCAAAATCCAAAGAACATACAGAAGGTGGGTTTGTCATTACTGCGGAAGAAGAGGTCACATCAGGCCATTTTGCTACAGACTTCATGGTTACCCTGTTCAGCAACCTGAAGCTAATGAAACAAAGGAAGATGTGAAACAAGAAGTCCCTGTGAAGAAGGAGTGGAGGACTAAGACAGAAAATGTAGGTTTGATTGCACATACCTCCTTGAGAGCATCATCAAGGGAAGATTGGTATTTTGACAGTGGGTGCTCCAGGCACATGACTGGTGAAGAAAAGTTTCTCAGAAACCTAAAGCCATACAAAACCAGTTTTGTTACCTTTGGAGATGGTGCTAAGGGAGAAATTCTTGGAATTGGAAATTTAGTGAAACATGGACTGCCTAATTTGGAGAATGTTCTGTTAGTAAAGGGACTCACAGCAAACCTAATAAGTATCAGTCAATTGTGTGACCAAGGGTTGAAGGTTAATTTCACCAAGACTGAGTGTACTGTGAACAATGAAGAGAATCAATTGTTGATGAAAGGAACCAGGTCCAAGGATAATTGCTACCTCTGGATACCTCATGAGGAAGATCTGAACACCACCTGTCTCAGTACAACTACAGATGAAGTGAGACTGTGGCACCAGAGATTAGGCCATCTACACTTAAAGGGGATGAAGAAAGTTATTACATCAGAAGCCATTAGAGGCTTGCCCAAACTGAAGATCACAGAAGGGAACAAGTGTGGAGAGTGTCAGATTGGTAAGCAAGTCAGGATGTCACATCCAATGCTAGAGCATCATACAACCACCAAGGTTCTTGAGCTACTTCACATGGATCTCATGGGTCCCATGCAAGTTGAAAGTCTTGGAGGAAAAAGGTATGCATTTGTTATGGTAGATGATTACTCAAGGTATACCTGGATAGATTTCATAAGGGAAAAATCAGATACCTTTGAAGCATTCAAGGAGCTATGTCTGCAAGTTCAAAGGGAAAAGGCAAGTAGTGTGGTAAAGATCAGGACAGACCATGGAAAGGAGTTTGAGAACTCTAGGTTTGATGAATTCTGTGCCTCTGAAGGAATCAAACACGAGTACTCCTCAGCTACCACTCCACAGCAAAATGGGATAGTTGAAAGGAAGAACAGAACTATTCAAGAGTCAGCAAGAGTCATGCTTCATGCCAAGAATGTCCCCTACTATTTTTGGGCTGAAGCTATGAACACTGCCTGCTACATTCACAACAGGGTCACTTTGAGAAAAGGTACCACATCTACTCTGTATGAACTATGGAAAGATAGGAAACCAACTGTAAAACATTTCCATGTATTTGGAAGCAAGTGTTACATTCTGGCTGATAGAGAACCTAGGAGGAAACTTGATCCAAAGAGCCATGAAGGGATTTTTCTAGGATATTCTCCAAACAGCAGAGCCTACAGAGTATTTAATTCCAAGACTCAGGTAATGATGGAATCCATAAATGTTGTAATCCAAGACTCTACTCTGGAAGAAACTGTTGATAAATACCAGGGTACTCCTGTTGTACATGATGCTGAACAAGATGCTACAGCATCTGAACATCCAGTTGAAGGTCAGTTTGATGAAGAGATTGAAGAAGAGATTAATGCCACAGATTCTGGAGATCAAGCTCAAAAGAAAGGACCTTCAGTACGTGTACAGAAGAACCATCCCACAGAGTTGATCATAGGCAACCCAGAACAAGGGATAACCACTAGAAGGACAAATGATGTGGTTTCAAACTCTTGTTTTGTGTCACTATTTGAACCCAGAAATGTCAAGGAAGCTTTATCTGATAGTGCATGGATAGAGGCTATGCAGGAAGAGTTGAATCAGTTCAAAAGAAGTGAAGTGTGGGATTTGGTCCCAAGACCAAAAGATGTGAATGTGATTGGTACCAAGTGGGTGTATAAGAACAAATCAGATGAAAATGGGATTGTCACCAGGAACAAAGCAAGGCTTGTGGCACAAGGATATACTCAAGTTGAGGGATTAGACTTTGAAGAGACCTTTGCACCTGTGGCAAGGTTAGAATCCATCAGACTTCTCTTGGGAGTTGCTTGCATCCTTAAGTTCAAGCTCTACCAAATGGATGTAAAAAGTGCCTTTCTGAATGGGTACCTACAGGAAGAAGTGTATGTTGAACAACCAAAAGGCTTTGTTGATCCTGAGCATCCAAATCATGTCTACAAATTGAAGAAAGCTTTGTATGGCTTGAAGCAAGCACCCAGGGCTTGGTATGAAAGATTAACTCAGTTCTTAGAAGATCAAGGCTACAGGAAGGGAGCCTCAGACAAAACTTTGTTTGTTAAGCAAGAAAAAGGTGAATTCATCATAGCTCAAATTTATGTTGATGATATTGTTTTTGGTGGGATGTCAGACAAGATGGTACAGCATTTTGTCAAGCAGATGCAATCAGAGTTCGAAATGAGTCTTGTTGGGGAATTGACATATTTTCTTGGGCTGCAAATCAAGCAAATGGATGATACTATATTTATCTCTCAGAGTAAGTATACAAGAAATATTGTCAAAAAGTTTGGTATGGAAAGTGCCACATCCAAGAGAACACCAGCACCAACTCATCTGAAGCTCACTAAAGATGAAAAAGGAATAAGCGTAGATCAAAGCTTATATAGAAGCATGATTGGAAGCCTGCTATACTTGACTGCAAGTAGGCCTGATATCACCTATGCTGTTGGGGTTTGTGCCAGATATCAATCTGATCCTAAGGTGAGCCATTTGACTCAAGTCAAAAGAATTGTGAAGTATGTGAATGGAACTAGTGAATATGGAATAATGTACTATCACTCTGAAGATTCTAAGCTTTTTGGGTTTTGTGATGCTGATTGGGCTGGGAGTGCTGATGACAGAAAAAGCACTTCAGGTGGTTGTTTCTTCTTAGGAAATAACCTAATTTCTTGGTTTAGTAAGAAGCAAAACTGTGTGGCCTTATCTACAGCAGAGGCTGAGTACATAGCTGCTGGTAGCAGTTGCTCACAACTTGTTTGGATGAAGCAGATGCTGACTGAGTATGATGTTGTACAAGATGCTATGACATTGTATTGTGACAACATGAGTGCTATAAACATCTCAAAAAATCCTGTTCAACATAGCAAGACTAAACATATTGATATTCGCCATCACTTCATAAGAGATCTTGTTGAGAGCAAAATTGTTACTTTGGAGCATGTTGGCACAAAAGAGCAAGTGGCAGACATTTTTACAAAAGCTCTTGATGCTGTGCAGTTTGAGAAGCTGAGGGGCAAGTTAGGAATTTGCCTCCATGAGGAGTTATAGCAGTTACCGTTAGTGGCGCGTGCAGCAGTTATTTGCCTTCTTCAGAGGCTGCACGTTAATCAAGGCAATCATGGCCTAATTTCCTCCTTAAACACGCCACTACACCTAGTTGGTTATTTTTGTTTCAAATCTTTAACCTTTGATTCTTTCCCTTTTTATTTCACTCTACACTATAACTTCTCCACCTCTCCATCAAATCTCTCCATTCAACCCTCACAACTCTCTCACTTCCAATCCTACTTTCTCATTCTTGCCGTCACAATGTCTTCCCCTGTTAACTCTCCCACCGTCGCCTCTCCTGCACAATCTCCACCCCATGATCAACAGCCCGATTTCATCACCAATGCTGTTCCCCTCACCACCATTCATCCTTCTGTTGCCTCTGTCCTTAACAAAAGCTCTTCCTCTAAACCCAAGTCATCGAAGAAAGGCAAATCCACGGGGAGTAAGAAACCAAGGGTGAAGAAATCCAAATCTCGTTACAACTCCGATTTCGACATGCAAGCTTTTCTTTTGGCCAATCAGGGCTCTGAGGAGTTGGTTGTTCCATCTGTTGTTACAGCACCCACTCGTAGTGAGCAGATCGAGCCTGATACTGTTCAAATCCCTAATGCTGAAAAGGGGGAAACTGAGTTGGAAACTGAGAAGACACAATCCCCTGCTCCTAACGTTCCACAAGAAGATGAACTCAATGAGGAAGACCATATTGTTGGTGATGTGCTACAATCCTTGGCTAATAGCATCTCTCAAGAGGATGCTGCTCCTGATGCTTCAGCATCTCAGGTACAAGAAGAAGCTGACAAGGATGTTGTTGAAGATGCTTTAGCATCTGATGCTGAGCCTGACCAAGGTGCAGATCTGAATCCTGCTGATGTGGAAGCAAGTGAGGAAGAAGAAGTGGTTGTGATCAAGTCTGTTGGGTCTTCTCTTGCAGGCAAGACTGGCATTGGTAGGCGTCTCAAGGAAAGAAAAGGTAAAGAAACTGAGGTGGTAAAGGAGACACCTAAGTCTGTGAAGAAGAAAAAGGGTGTGGCCACAAAGTCACCTAAGAAGAAACTTGTGGGGCCCAGTAGAAGCTCTAGCAAGGTTGAGATTCCTGTTCAACCAAAGAAGAAGGCTTCTAAAAGAAAGAATGTGAGTGACTCTGAGTATGAAGCTGAGCATGATGCTCCTATCATTACACCTTCTCCTCAGAAAAGGTCCTTGAAAAGGAAGAAGGTTATTACTGATGTGTCTGATGATGATGATGCTGAACATGATGCTCCTAGCATCACAGCATCTCAGAAGAGAGTTGGCAGAAAACTCGTGCCAACCAATGTTCCTGATGTCCCCATAGATGATGTTTCCTTCCACTTTGTGGACAGTGCCAAGAAGTGGAAATTTGTGTTTGCAAGAAGGATAGGGCTGGAAAGAGAGTTGTCTGATGAGACTTTGGCTTGGAAGGAGGTAGTTGAACTGTTGGAAGATGCTGGGCTGATGAGAACTGTCAGTGGCATGAGCACCTGCTATGCCAAGCTTGTAAAGGAGTTTGTGGTCAACATTGCTGAGGACTGTGACAATCCTCTCAGCACTGAATATCAAAAGGTCTGGGTTAGAAACAAGTGTGTGGAGTTCTCCCCAAAAATCATCAACAAATATCTGGGTAGGCAAGAAGAGGATTACACTGCTATTGATGTTACCAACAATGAAGTGTGCAGAACCATCACAGCCAATCAGGTCAAGGTGTGGCCATCTAAAGGTAAAGTACCCTCTTGTATGCTGTCTGTGAAGTATGCTGTTCTGAACAGAATAGGGTCTTTGAACTGGGTTCCTACAACCCATACATCTCATATTGCCACTGGTCTAGCTAGATTCATATACTCTATTGGTACTGGCACTGTTGCTGATTATGGAGCTTACATTTTTGAGCAAACCATGGCTCATGGCAAGTCTTGGGCAATCAAGATGCCTATAGCTTTTCCTAGTCTCATCTGTGGAATTATTCTTGATCAACACCCTGGTATTCTGAAAGCTACTGATGAACCTCTCAAAAGAGAACCACCTCTGTCTCTACATTTTAGGCTGTTTGAAGGGACCCATGCTGCAGATATAGCAGGGCCCATGATTAAGAAGTCTGTACCTAGGCAAGATCCTCCTCCAACTCTGAGTAGGAAGGAAATGATTGCCTCTTTGGAAGCAACTGTGCAAGCTCTGGATGAGCAAAAGAAAGGGCTTGAGCTTGTTATATCTGCCCTGAAGAAAGAATAAGCTGAGGAAGCAGGTCCTAGTTCTGGTACTGCAGTTGGTAATGATGCTGAGCAGGATGCTGCAGCATCTGATGCAGAAGAGAATGAAGATGCTGGTGGTGACACAGAGGAGCTGGAGGTGACTGATTCCAGCACTTCTGAGTGAAGACTGTCTGCTTGTGGAGCTGATTAGCTACTTTTTGTTACTTTTGTTCTCTTTCTTTTGATATTTTGATGTTTTTGTTACTGTTCTGATTAATGGGCTGAGACTCTGACACCCCTAATTCCTGTTTTGTAATAAGCTCCTGAACCTCATATGTCTGTACTGCTAAATTTGTCAAATTTGTGGCAAAAAGGGGGAGTATAATATGGTATTGATATTGAGTGTAGTATGTATTTGCGTGGCCTTGTGTGATCTGATGTCTGATGTGTGTGTGCATGAGTACCCTAGAAAAATGTGATGTGATCTGCAGGGGGCGATGTTGGATAAGATGCTCCAACATCCTATGCATATGTGCAGGGGGAGATGTGTGATGTGATCTGCAGGGGGCGATGTTGGATAAGATGCTCCAACATCCTATGCATATGTGCAGGGGGAGATGTAGTATGAAATGTTGTAGCATTCCCTACAGCATCCTGTTACTTTTGATTGTTCTGACCATCTAAGGCTAAGTTGTTTTTATGTTCCGCTGTTGCATGCCTCTCTGATGTTCTTAAAAGATACACATATATTCTTGTCTGTTGGTCTCCATGGAGATGTAGTATGGAATCTACTTTGAAGAATAGTCTCTACAGATCTTTATGCTTATGTGTTTATGTTGAGAAAAAGATGTGTAGTTGAAGTATCTATTTAAGTATCTGTATGGTCCTTATTTGTTTTAGCCAAAAATTTGCCAAAGGGGGAGTTTGTTGAGTCCTTCGTATTGGCTGCATTTTTTGTGATCAGGATGCTATGCAAGATGCTCCAACATCGTGTTCGTCATCGTGTACTCTGAAGGCGCGCGTTCTATTTATGGAATGATTTATGTTTTCTCTTTCATGAATCTTGCATGGCGCGTTTGTGTTTGGACTTTATTGAGGATCATCATTTATTACTTCAGATCCTTGACTTGACTAATTAATGAAGAATATTCTTGAAGATTATTTTAGGAAAGAATCCTTTTTAATTAATGTGGTCAAAGGCTTGAGTCAAGAAGAATCAAGGTCTTAATTGTTTCAGAATCAAGGACTTTGCTGGAGTATATATATGTAGTGCAAAACCTAATTTGAGGTTGTTGTTCACGCCGTTGTTATTGAGTCTAGTGCTTAGGTTTTGCGTGTGTTATTTGTGAGCCTTCCTTGTGTCACCTTGATACAAGCTAAGGACGTGTTTCTATTGAGTTGTAACTTGTGATCCTCTCCTAAGCTTTGAAGTATGGAGTTAGGGTTATGTGTGTTGTGTGCACTCTAAGCCTTTAGGTACGAGTGTTAGTTTTTAGGAGTGTGTCTCCAAAACTTTTCTTGTGTGTGTTAAAAATCCTTGCTGTTTGTAAGGTTGCAAGGAAGTGAGATCAGGTATATCTCAGATCTAGGCTAGGACCCTAGGTTATAGACAATAGGGGAGTTGCTAGATGGAAAGGGCATAACTTGAGAGTTAGTGTCATCAGTCTAGGGCTATTGCTTATTGGACATCTTCCTGGATTGGTATCCCCCAGACTAGGGCTTGCTTTGAGCGCCGAACTGGGTTAACAAACACCAAGTGTCCTTTACTTGCTTTCTGTTATTTGGTTTATTTATATTAAGTTACCAGCGCAGCAGGATGCTATAGCATCGTGTGTAGCATCACGTTTTGAGGACCAAGAAGCTATAGCATCGTGCTTAGCATCGTAACACGCGTGCCAGGAATTTCAATCAATACATAACACAAAGACATATGATTAAGATTAACAAAAAAAGTGTTGTGCAACCAAAAAAGATGTCATTAAAACATAATTCAATCTCAGTCCAGCTTTGACCACTAGCGAATGATTTTACTGGCTGTTCTACTTTCAAAACGTAAAGATGAATACATAAGCAAATTTAATTAGTAAGTGCTTAAGTAATGAACCTATGTAACAATTTCTATTAGTAAATAACACAATATGGTTCTTAGATAATAGAATAAGACCAACAGAATAAATCCTTATAATTTCTTAGTCAAGTGATCATAAACTAACAAACGACTAGAACAATCTTAGGCAACAAATATGAAAACCATTTTACAATACTAATGGTTTACACCAGAACAACTTTGCTAGCTTTTAAAGCATTCCTTCATAGCCCTTCTCCAACTTTCTTTTTTAAAGCTTCATCATCATCTCTCTGTTTTTTCTTCCGTTGTATGAGGAATTTCTGTCTTTCTCTAGCTTTTTCCATTTCAGGTTTAAGTCGCTTCTTTGACTTATTTGGATTTAATCTTTCTTTGAACTTTGGTGCAGAAGATAGTTCACCAGAAGCAGCTGCTGCAGCTGCTATTGAAGACTTAGATGACGTCACCGAAGATGGGTTTGTACTTTTACCTTTAGAAACAAGTAACTCCTCTGCCTTTTTCCCAGCTTCAAGAAAACCTTCAAGAAAGATCTGAGAAGCCTCAGGATCTGAACAAACCCGTGTGGAAAGCTGAACAGTAACCGCACAAATTTGTTGATACCGTTGTGCTTGAGTGCTATCTTCAGTAACAGAACTCGTGATAGATTTCAGCTTATCGGCAGACGGATGCACATCTTTCATCCAACGCTTTAAAACATAATGTGCAGGTATTGTCTTCAAAGAATGATATTGAACTGAACCACCTAAAAACTCCAGGATTTTGAAAACATGTCGACATAAGAAGCCCCTGTTTTCAAACATCCGACATGTGCAGCAAAAACTTTTGCTCCTGACATCAACTGTGACAACCCTTTCATCAAGTCGATCATGATCTTGAAGTTCTTCATCCAAAACATCAACATTTGAGCCCCCATCATTATCAGCATCATCATAATTCACATCATCTACTCCATCAGGATCATCAACCTTTTCAACTGTGAACACATTGAAAACCCTATTCAAGTCAGACCCTTTGGTTGTGTCCTCTTCATAATAGTATTTGAATGAAAGGTCATACTGCCTGTGAATAAATGCAAAGGAAGCTGGTGTATACTTATTAACAACAGACCGCATCAGCTGACTGTTAGGATAATTATTTTTAGTTTTAGTGTTTGCAGTCTTGAAGTCCAACTCAGCATGATTATCCCTCAACCTTTGAACCATAATATTGAAATGATGAAAAAATCGAACAAGAGAATGATCTGGTTGCAAAAAACCACGGAGGAAAGCATTGAATGACTCGCTCAACTGAGTTGTTTTTAGACCAGCTGTGAAATGTGACTTGACCCAAGCTGACGACCAATGCATACGAAGTTTGTGAGTTTGAACAAGCCACCTAAAATCTGAAATAGGCCTTCCATCAAAGCAGTTTTTCATCATCTGATCCCAATTGTAGTCGAAATCTACTTCATTGTCTACATTTGAAACCAAATTACTAAACTCATCAAAAAATGCACTGTTTGCACGGGAGCCGAGATTTTTCTTTGCATTTTCTCCCATATGCCATGAGCAAATCCCATGAAAAACACCTTGGAAGATATTCGGAACTGACTTCAACAACGCACCAGCCTGGTCGGTATATATTGTCTGTGGTTTCTTATTGGACATACACTTCAAAAAAGTTGTAAACAACCAATCAAACGTGGCTGCAGTCTCATCATACAGTAATGCAGCACCAAATAAGACACTCTTCCGATGATTGTCAAAACCAAGAAAGGCAGCTGCAATGTAAACCAATAAAACAATTATCAGCATCAAATGGTTTATCTACACAACTGACTGAAACCATTCCTTGTGCAAAATGGTTCTGACAGTACAAACAAATTAATCAGACAGTATTAACATTATTAAGGACCCCAGATCAACTAGGTAGCATGCTGATTGTATAAGCAAAGTCACAAGAAAATAAATATCATGATCTAACAGAAATATCTATCGCCATAACCACATAAAAATATTATTAAACAGTAATAACTACATTTATCCTTACATTTTTTAACCTGGATCAAAGCAAACCATTATCAGTATCAAATGGTTTTTGTGAATAACTGATTGAAACCATTCCATATACAATATGGTTTTCTAGACAGTATTAAAAAATTCTTGTAACCATATCTATCACCCTAACCACATAAATAATACAACAAATCAGCAGCACAAAAACCAGATATAAATTGGAATCCTGAGAAAGGCTCAAAAAATGATACTAAAGCATAAACGAATAACTACCTATGATATAATAGTAACCATACTTTTCCATGAAGAAAATTGAGGATCTAACAGACATATCTATCGCCCTAACCACATAAAATACTAAGTACATAAACTCAAAAAAATCATTGAACAGTATTAACTACATCAATCCTTACAATTATAACATGGACCCAAGAAAACCATTATCAGGATCCAATGGTTTTGCTGAACAATTGGGTGAAACCATTCCAGATGCAACATGGTTTCAGACAGAATTAAAAAATAAATCAAGCAGTATTAACAAATTCTTTAATAAAGAACTATCACCTTAAACACATAAAATACCATGACTATTCAGAAGCACAGAAACAAAATAAACTGAGAGAAGTTCAACAAACTAACCTAAAGAGCGATACTGATTGTTGGTTCGGTAAGTTGTATCAAAGCTTATAACATCACCAAATAAAGCATAATCAAGCTGCATAATCCCATCTGCCCAAAATATACTAGCTATATCTTCCGCGGCATCAACTTGAATATCATAATAAAATGATGGTTTTGATAAAGCTTCATTTCTAAAAAATTCTTGAATCACAGTTGCGTCACCAACAACCATCTGTTTCGAACGAATTGTCATCAAATAATTTTTCAAATCTGAAAATCGAAAAGGCAGATTATCTGTCCCTCCAACACCCTGACCCATAACTTCATACGAAGTTCTCATCGACATTCCAGCTTTCGAATTTATTACAGCGAGCTGTCCTTGAACTTCATTAATTTCTCTGAATGATCTCAAGTAGCGCGAATGTTCTGGTTTATGTAATTGATGGCAATGATCCACATCCCATCTGTATATCTTATAAACACTCAAAGCTTCATCCCACTTCAAAGAAATCCCAGCTTTACAACCAACCCTTTCCTCGGATTTTTCTTTCACTTTCTCAAACTCAATAACAACCGGACTGTCTGATTTTGACCTATTCTGGACATAATGTATCTTGTCTGATTTCTTGTTTTGTGAATTGACCTTCGCCTTCAAGTGAGTCCTAATAGAAAATCCAGTGTTATATGCATAATTACCATAAAACTCTTCAATCTCTTTAACAGTTCCAAATCCTAAAGACTCCCATGATTCCTTATTTGTAGCGGAGTAACATTGAGCCCTAACAACATCTGTTTCTGAGCTACCATCATCAATGAGTGCTAGAGTTGATGTCGAAGCCATTTAAAACATCAACAATCCCTGTAAAACAAGACAACCATTATCAGCTTCAAATGCTGTTGGTGAGCAACTGTATGAAACCATTCCTTATGCAAAATGGTTTCAGCCAGTAATACCAAATTAATCAAACAGTATTATCAAAATCATGTAGGTTAATCTATTCTAAACATTACAACTGACATATCTATCACCCTAAACCACATAAAAACTACCCAACAAGAACAACAACAACAACAACACTTCAACAATAATGTAAAGCTTAGACCTTGTGACATGCCACTCAAAATAAGCAAGATACATGATGAATCAATAATTCAATATACATGATTACTCAAATATCATTATACAATAATAATTCAGCACGAAAGTTAACGCACAACAAAATTCATCCATTACCTCTTCAAAACGAATGTAAACGAAAAACAACTGTCCTACAGAAGTGACGTTTAGAAAGAAATCGATCACGTCAGATAAGGATTAGCTTGTGCAACTGCCACATATATCACGCCGGACCAATTTAAAAAATCAACAACCCCTGTAAACGAAGAAAACCATTATCAGAATCAAATGGTGTTGGTGACCAACTGTCTGAAACCATTCCTTCTGCAACATTGTTTCATATTAGCAGAATAATCAAACACTATTAACAAATTCCTGTTAATACAATCATCATATAGGCTTCAAACAAAACTCAAGAACATACAACTGTAAAGCAAAGCAAATATTAAAATTGCACAACTAGCCTCATAACTAAACACAAAAATCAAAAATTAAGCATAATCAAACTCATCACAACAATCAAACATTAAACATAAACTCATACATTTATAGCTTGTAACTTCTTATGTGATCTAAACGTATAATATTAAGTAAATTAAATGATATGATACAAAGATGTAAGGTCTGAAACCAATAATTGAGAGAAGAAACTGACTATAATCAAGTAATCACAACAATCAAAAATCACAACAGTCACGCACCTGTGCAATCGTCGGAGGTATCACGCCGGGAAAGAGGAACAAATCGATCACGCCGAAGAAGATAAGCTCGTCGCGATCGTGTGAGTTCGTCGGAGGAAGAGATCGATTACGACGGAGAAAGATCGTGTGAAGGATAGCTCGTGAGAGTTCGTTGTATGCGTGCGAGTTCGTTGTGAGCGTGTGAACAGAATTGCAGTACGATTATGACACGTGGAAAGCAGATCTGATAGTTGTGAAAGCCTTATGTACCGTCCATAAATTTAAGGCTTATGGACAATAACTTTTGCCCTCTAAAAACTAGCTATCCATAACAACCTTGCATTCTAACTAACAAAACACACACAACTAATCACAAATAAGCTCACAAAACATGAATTGTCACATGCTATTAATATTCGCATACTAAGGTATAAAAATATCTATTACTCAACAACAATGAATTGTCCAAGAGTAAGAATATTGGATCCCTTAAACTAATGATGAGATATTTGATTCCCTAGTTTCTAAAAGTATAACTTGCTGTCATATTAATTTATTAAATCTATCAGAATTGCAAACACATTCTTTCTGTCTTTTTTCTTTTTTGCGCATAAAATACAAGATTCTTATTGTCTTTTTTATTGGTAACTTTAAATATTAAATTGACTAATAAAAAATACATTTGATAAACAAATCAACTAACTAAAAAAACAAATTTAAAATTTTGTCAAAAAAATAAATAAATTTGAAAACAAAAATAACTGATAACATCAATGTGCGGATTTAATTATTTTGGGACATTTAAATATCATTTTCGTCCTTGTATGTTTGTGATTTTTTAATTTTAATTTTTAGTATATGTTTTTTTTGTTAGAAATACATCCATAAATGTGGTTTTAATCTATCTCGTTAAAAAACAAGTGTATTTATAAATAATTAATAGATAATAGATAATTAACTACAAAGTTTGGAGAACTAAAATCAATCAACATATTGGATCTTAAACTCTGTCTAAACTCTAAATATTAATTAAACCTGATTCCGGCGACAGCGACAGCGGCAGCAACGATTTGATACCGTGTCTGTCTTTGAGCCAACGAACGACAATACAGCTCATATGTAGTTGACAAGTCCAATTCTACCCAAATGGCCGAAATTTCACATTCAGGGTACAAAGATTATATCGCTGGTTTACTCGCTGGAGTTTCCGCTGTAGTCACTGGTCACCCTTTTGACACCGTTAAGGTGAGCAATTTTCATTCTTTCTTTCTTTGCAATTCTCTACTCTCCATTTGCGTAACTTTTAGCTGAAATAGTTAATTGAGCTAACTCTTGTAGTAGAATTTAACCATTTTGTTATGTAATTAGATCAGTAGTACTATGTTTTTGACCTAGATGATGTAATCTTGATTATAATTCATTTCATTCCGTCTACTATCCGAACAATGGATTGGGAATCATGTTCTGATCCGTCATAAAATATCCGAACAATGGAATGAAATCTTCCGCTTCATTCCATTTTGTTCCATTCCGCTCGTTTTAAAAGCCTAAACCGATAATATTTTTTATAAGGCATGAAAACTTGTACATTAGAATATACATATTCGTTCCCGTGAGCATAGCTTAGTTGCCAGGAACATCATATTATATATGCAGAATGGGGTTAGAATCCAGGATTACCATCTTATTCATCTTAAGGGGTGAATTTCTGGCCACTAGGTTACTTGACCAAAAGAATATACATATGCATTCAGCAATCAGCATACCTTGTTTTGAACAATTTTCCTAGATCATGATTCTCTAGGTTCAGTGAGATATCGCGAGATATCACTTGGTGCAGTAATTTACCACTAATAGCATTTCCATTGATCATTGCCCCTATAGTTCTAAAGGTTTTGGACTATTACTTCGATTTGTGACAAACCAAAACATTTGTTTCAAGCCCTCTCATCTTCTTAAATTTTCTTCTAGTACATAGTATTCTACAATGTTTTTCTAAATTCTAACTCTCATACTTGCTTTCATATCTGCTTTAGGTTCTTCCTATGCATTTTTATTGCTGATTAAGGATCTTTTATTTTTCTTTGACTATATGATTAGTTTTTACCTACCATTTTAAAATTAGTCTATCTACCAACAATATTTTTTCGTTCCATTTATTAGGTGAAGCTGCAGACGCACAACACAAAAGCACATCTAGTTCAATACAGAAATGGATTGCACTGTACTGCTAGGATATTACAGACTGAAGGGGTATGTCTTTTGACTGACCTGCTATAATTTTTTTCCCATATATACACTACAACATCAAGATATTATAATTTGTTTTAATATCTTTTATAATGGTCTTTAACTTCCAAAAGATGAAATTAACAAGTTAACCATTTGAGGTAAACAGAGGAATGTGAAATAGTAGATAACTGCTAATTTGTATCAGTGATGATTAATATGATTTTTTGTGTATAAAAGCAGGAAGTCTAACCAATTGTAGTTTATCATAAGTAGGCAAATATGCATGTTGTGGGATTATTTACTTGATTGATACCATTTTATTTAGTAATTTAAATTTAGTATTCTATTTTTTTTTGGTCTTAGATGAAGTGGTAATCCACTGAAATTAAACTCACACACAACTGTGAGGTCCCGGGTTCAAACCCGGGTCACGAGTCCGGCCTAGCAATTTCGGCATTTGTCAGTTGTGCTAGGATTTCTAGACAGATTTAGTATTCTATTAATTGTGAGACTATCATATCATTCAATACGTAATAATGAAGTTATTTGGCCATCTGATATTTGTCTTCTGCTTCTGTAGTCTAATTAGATGCACATTAAATCTGTGTTTGGTAAACATTTGAAATTAATTTTGTATAGTTCATTTTGTTGAAATTGGATTTGAAGTGAAGTAATTTATGTTTGGATATTTGTACTCTAATAGCAACTTTGATGCTAAACTTAGATTCATTTTTTCTTTTTGGCTGAACTTGGCGCAAATTTTTCAACCCAACACAGTTTTTCTTATTTATCATCTTTAGTCAAACCGAGATTTGGAAACAAAATCAATTTTGATTTGATGCAATCAAACATCTAAACTTTTACTGAATGATGTCAAGTTTAAACTGGATATTATATTTCATGGAAACTGATCATTGCACTTATTTTGGTTATTATTTGTAAAATCTGCATGCTACTATGCATAACATCAGTTATGCATAGCTACACTCACATTTGTAGTTCCTTTCTGCTGTGATGCTTTCCTCTCAAGTGAAATTGTTTCCCTTTCTCTGGCTTTCACATCTTGCCTTTTGAATATTGATTGGTAAAATAAAATAGGCAAATATTAATCCTACACCTGCACTTTTTTCACCTTGAACTTTTAACCTTTTCTACTTACGATAATTTTTCCCTCCAAAGTTGCACAAGAGAGATAATATTGATTATCTCAAAGGAAAATTTTAAAAGTGGATTTGAACTGTTGTCTTATACTGACACGTGTCTAAGACTAGGCTCATTTTACTTGGTCATCACATTTAATTTAATCACGAAGAACAGGAGTTGAGTAGTTGAACTCGCGAACTCTTAAATATAGTGCTATGATAGATCAAAGGCTAACTATCCTAAAAGAATCAACTGTTCGACATAGTGGTGGTGGTCTATGAATGATGTTATATCTCCTTTTCTTTTTTCTGGTGCTATAATGATTTTATATGTCTCTTAACTTTATGCAAAACCAAGTTTTCTTTTTCTTGTTCATTTTTAATAAGAGATTTGAGGGAAATGATTTGAGATTCCTAACTAGTACCAACTGTATTTCAGATCAAAGGATTTTATAGAGGAGCAACGTCATCTTTTGCTGGGATGGCTTTGGAAGGATCTCTCTTTTTCGGCATTTATTCTCAGACAAAACAATACCTTCAGGTGTGCATAAAAATGGCATAAATGAGGTTATTCAATTGAGTATTAAGATCTTTTTAATGGTTTTATGAATTTTCTCTGTTGTGGTGTATCATATGCTTCATAGCATGCTTTAATTCATGCCTTCGACTTTTGTAGGGGGGCGTGCAAAGCGGTGCGCCACGACCTCAAGTGATAATACCGTCTGCAGCTTTTAGTGGTGCCATCAACAGTTTTGTGTTAGGTCCAACAGAATTGATAAAGGTAAAGTGAACCTAAGGTTTGTATATATGTAATATACTGCAGTTTATTTGGTCGATTGTCTATATAACCATTCCAATTTAATTTGAACTTCTCCAGTGTAGGATGCAGATCCAAGGTACCGACTCTTTAGTTCCCGTGTCAAGTAGATACAGTAGTCCCCTTGATTGTGCCCTGAAAACTTTAAAAACTGAAGGGGTGAGGAAATTCTGCAATATTCTGTACCATAATGCTTATTGATTAATGTGTTATAGCTGACGGAATTACTTTCAGTTGAAAGGAGTATTTCGTGGAAGTGGTACAACATTGCTTAGAGAATCTATAGGGAATGCTACCTTTTTCAGTGTATACGAATATATGCGTTATCGAATGCATTCATATATCAAACCCGCTTCATCCGATTACAGCCAGCTGATTGAAATTGGAATTGGAGTTGTTACCGGTGGAGTTAGTGGTGTGGCCGTAAGCATCTTGAGAACTAAGCATGTATTTTACTTATGTAGTTTACATCTAAATATACTATTAACCCTACTAAACTTTTGTTGGTTGTGATTTTTCTTGATTGTTCTACCAGTTTTGGTTGGTAGTTATGCCCCTTGACGTGGCAAAGACTCTAATTCAGACAAACCCTGATAAAAACTGTCCCAGAAATCCTTTTACGATCTTGAGTTCAGTAAGTTCTCTCAAACCTTTCTTCATCTGATTCTCTTATTGCGAATCATATAAAAAAAAAAACTATAGATCGGAAAGGCCTAAATTGTTTTTTTGTAGATCTACAAGAGGACTGGTTTGAAGGGGTGCTATACAGGTCTAGGCCCCACGGTAAGTCGAGCATTTCCGGCTAATGCTGCAACAATTGTCACCTGGGAGCTAGCAATGAAAATGCTAGGCATTAGGCATGACTGAGGTTAGTTCCTTTCAATCGCAATTTGATGTCATTTTAATTATGACTCGTAAAGTGATGATTGACGTTATATTATATTTTTAGACTCTAAAGTCTACTTCATTTCAATTGCAGATAATACAACAATAATACACAAAGCTCAAGTATGCTTTCATGAACCCCATTTTACACACTAGAACATAGAAGATCTTCAAATTTTCATTTTTTTTTTATATTAAAGTTTTCACTATGTAGACAGCATACATTATTGCATTCGAAGCTTCTTAATTTTGACACTAAGGAGCTTGGTTAATGAAGTTGAAACAAAGGGGCTTGATTAACTTCCCCTAATACATGTATTTTTTGTCCTCCATTCTTTCTTATGGATAGAACATTTCTCTAGTGGACTGAAATTATATATGATGAAGGAATGAGCATTCAATTACAGGGATTGCTTTTCACCCCCTCCATTTTCTGAATTCTAGAAAATCACACATTATTTCTTTCAGGTCATATAACATATATAAAACTTTCTATCAGAAAAACATATATAAAGCAGAATATTTTTGGGTGACGAGCAAAGGGTTTTAAATGCTTCACTCTAAAATTCTCGCCACTTGATCAAACCTAATAGCTTGACTTATCATATTTTTTGTTGTTCCAAAAGTTGCGATGGTTTCATTATTGATATATGAGATGAACTATATATTGTTAAAGAGAAAGTAGGTGAACAATGTAACATTGTAACACCTCAATTGTTGGTGATATTTTAGTTATTTTATTTAAAATCAGTCTTGAAATATTATAATACTTTGGTGATAATATTTTGATTAAAGATATTAAAAAGGAAAACATTTAAGTATATTTCTGTTGGTTTTTGTTTTTAAAAAATGTAAATATATTTCTGCAGGTGTTGTTGGTGTTCTGCACTAAATAATTTTCTATGTATGATTGATGTCGATGTTATATAGCAGAGACATTAGATTTATATGATCTCTCCATTATATAGTCAATTTTTTTTTATCAACATCACATGAAGACAAGTCATAGCAAAAGATAAATACATTAACAAGGAATTTATCAAACATTTTTGTGGAACATTTGACAGGGATTAAATCACCATCTTACTCATCAAAAAAGTAAATAGATCTTCACCCCCTTGCAAAATAGGCGAGTTTTGCGTTATCTCATACATTTTTTTTAGAAATATCCCCTGCAATATATATTTTTTATAATGTATTTTACCTTCCTACCGAATTTTTTTTTTAATACAGGGGTAAAATACACTAAGAATAAAAAATACTGTAGGAGGATATTTCTATAAAAGAAAATTGCAGGAGTAATGCAAAACTCGTTTATTTTACGGAGGTAAGACCTATTTACTTAAAAAAATGCTCACGTTATGTAAATGTTGCATTGTAGCTCACGTTATGTAACTATGTCCTAAAAATATTACTAAAAATGTCCGAGTTCGAATTTTGTATTTTTTAATTTTTTTCACACTTAAAGCATGTAACTTTAATTATTAAAAAAACCCCGCAAACTTCCATATATGATAATCTATTGTGTGAGGTCGTGAAGTATAAAGAAAATGCATTTGGAATTTTAAGCTTTGTGAGTATACTTTAAGGGAAAAGAAAAAACTAAGTAAATGCAAAAAATAAATAAAATGAAGGCTAATAAATAATTGGAAAGATAAATTGCATCAAAAGAGAAAATAATAAGGAATATAATTACTTTTAAAAATATTTCATGTGTTTGTTACATATTTTAAAAAAAAATAAATCAAAATTTAAAAATAATCAGAAAACAGCTTCAAATGAGAAGCTGCTAAGATTAATTAACTTCTCAAATAATAAAAAAAAATTAACTGAGAGATGTTAAGAGTGAAATGGTATTGGAGATTTGTCATGAAAATGCTTGAGTTGCAGAGAGAAGCTAAAGCAAGGAGAAATACAAAAGCTTAAAGCTAGAGAACGAAGAAGAAGTGAAAATTTTATTATGCAACTCAATGATCACAAATGAGTGATTTACAAGTATATATACAAGTGTGATTATGAGAAACTAACTACCTTATGAATAACTAACTAACTAACTAGTTATAACTAACATAACAAACACTTAACTGTCATATAACTACCAAATCCTAACTATCACAACTTAACCAAGGGTTAACTTGTGTTACAAGTAAAGGAAAATGGTGTGTGATCTAAGTGTTCTCAACAGCCTCCCTCAGACTGGAAAACATGTCAGTGGTTCCAAGCTTGGATTGAAGAATATTGAAGGGACCAGGATGCAGAGATTTGGTGAACAAGTCTGCAATTTGTTCCTTGGATGAGACAGGAAGTAAGTGGATAATGTTGGCCTGAAGCTTGTCACGAACAACATGGCAGTCAATCTCTATATGCTTTGTCCTTTCATGAAACACAGGATTGGCTGCAATATGCATTGCTAACTGATTATCACAATATAAAATGATAGGTGTGTCATGTGAAACACAGAGATCCTGCAGTAGATAAAGTAACCATTGTCCTTCACATGTGGCATGAGCCAATGCACGATATTCAGCTTCAGAGGAGGACCTGGAGATAACAGTTTGCTTATTACTTTTCCAACTGATCAAAGAACTACCAAGGAAAAAGCAAAAACCAGTTGTGGATCTTCTAGTGTCAGGACAAGCTCCCCAATCAGAATCAGAGAATCCTTTTAGGGTGAGAGGTGATGATGAGCTGAAGAAGAGACCTTGGCCAGGGTGATTCTTGAGAAACTTCGGAACATGAAGCCCAGCTAACATGTGAGCATCAGTAGGAGCATCTAAGAATTGACTAAGCTTACTGACAGCATAAGAAATCTCTGGTCTGGTATTGGTTAAGTATAGTAGCCTGCCAATTAACCTTCTATAGGTAGTAGGCTCAGTGAGAGGTTGACCAGAAGACTTATGAAGTTGTAACAAGGGCTGCATGGGAGTGGAGCAGGGCTTAGTGGCAAGCAGGCCTGTATCCTGAAGCAAATCCAAGGTGTATTTTCTTTGACAAAGATTTATGCCAGATTCAGATCTAGAAACTTCAAACCCTAAGAAGTATTTGAGAGAACCTAGGTCTTTAATACTGAACTTTGTGTCAAGGAGGGATTTGAGCTGATGGATTTCATGCATGTCAGTACCTCCCAGAACTAAATCATCGACATATACTAAAATAGTTGTGAAGCCAGTTGAAGATTTCTTAGTGAACAAGGAATAATCTGCCTTAGATTGCACATAGCCTGAAGCTATCAATGTCTCAGTCAATTTTGCATTCCATTGTCTGCTTGCCTGTTTGAGCCCATATAATGATCTTTGTTGCTTGCAGACCAAGTCAGGTTGAGCAAGGGTAAGACCAGGTGGAGGTTTCATATACACTTCTTCATTAAGATCACCATGTAAGAAGGCAGTGTTAACATCCAATTGAAACAAGGGCCATTGTTGAGAAGCAGCTACAGCTAAGAAAGTTCTAACAGTTGTCATTTTGACTACAGGACTAAAAGTGTCAACGTAGTCTATGCCTTCTGTTTGAGTGAAACTCTTAGCAACTAGTCTTGCCTTGTGCCTTTCAGTGGATCCATCAGCATGTAATTTCAATTTGAATACCCATTTGCTGCCTATGGCTTTCTTATGAACAGGTAACTTTGTCAGAGTCCAAGTGTTATTCTTGGTCAGGGCAAACAATTCAGCATTAACAGCATTCTTTCAATGCTCATCATGCATAGCATCCTCATAGCATGATGGTTCAGTGAGGGTGGATAAATTGAAAACAAAGTGTTTGTGTGCAGCAGGAACATTTTTGTATGAAATAAAAGAAGATAAAGGATACTTACAAGTAGGAGATGATTGAGGAATAGAAGTGGAAGAATCATGATCAGTACTGGTGAGTAAGGTGCAGTGGAAGTCTTGTAGATAAGGTGGTGGATTTGATGGTCTAGTGGATCTTCTAAGTTGTTTTATAGGTGTTGTAGATTGTGGATCAGAGTTTGTAGTGTTGGAAGCATGTGTAGGAGTGAGTGAAGGAGAATGAGCTATTTCTGATGGCAATGCATATGGTAAGGCATTTGAAGTAGATGGAGAAGGTTGTATAGGTTGTGTTGGACTAGTGTTAATAGGAGGTGAAGATGTATAATGATGTAAGGTGGAAGAAGAATGTTTATGATAGTCTAGATCCTCATAAGTATTAGGAGAAGTAGTAACACAAGGGAAAGTTGGCATTGTCTGGTTAGAGGATTTCTGAGAGTATGGGAAAATGTGTTCAAAGAAAGTAACATCTCTTGAAACAAATATTTCCCTAGTTTTAAGATCAAATAAAATGTGTCCTTTGACACCAGGCTTAAAACCAAGGCAAATGCATTTCCTTGACCTAATGTCAAGTTTTTGTCTGTGAGACTGAAGGGTAGAGGCAAAAACTAAGGAGCCAAAGACTTTTAGATTGTTTATATCAGGGAGCTCATTGTAAAGAACTTGAAAAGGAGATTGTTGTTTGAGAAAAGGAGAAGGTAGTCTATTGATGATATGAACAGCTTGACCAACTGCATATGACCAAAAAATAGGAGGTAGATTGGCTTGGAACAGGAGAGCTCGAGCAATGCCTAAGATATGTTGATGCTTCCTTTCCACTATGCCATTTTGTTGGGGTGTAGCTACACAAGAACATTGGTGAATGATGCCATGTTCAGAGTAAAAATCTTTGAGTAAGAATTCAGGTCCATTGTCTGACCTTATACATTTGATATTGAGATTAAATTGAGTCTTAACTAAAGAGTGAAAAGTTTTAATGTGAGTGGAAGCTTCAGATTTTAGTTTCATAAAATATAGCCAAGTAAATCTAGACTTGTCATCAACTATAGTTAGAAAATATCTGAATCCCATCATAGAAGGAGTGGACAAGGGTCCCCAAATATCAATATGGACTAAATCAAAACATTGAACAGAAGTATGTGAGCTGAGATTGAAAGACATTCTTTTCTGTTTAGCAAAAAAGCAAACATCACAGGGAGAATTGGATTTAACAAATTTGACAAAAGGAAACACTTTATTGATTTCAATGAGTTTAGTATCAGAGGGGTGGCCAGATCTCTTATGCCACAGATTACAATTGTTTGTCTTATGAGAATCTATTGCACTATCAAGACTAGAACTAATGGAATTTATACAATGAGTAAAATTGTGTGTGTTCCCTATGCTAATGGTAGGAGTTTTGAGGATGTAGAGACCATGATTCACCTCAGCTAATCCAATCATCTTCTGTGTGTAAAGGTCATGTATCATACATTTATGAACATCAAAAATTAACTTGCAGTGCAACAAAGAGGTTAGTTTTGGCACATAAATCAAATTAAATGAAAGGTTAGGAAAGTACAATGCATCATTCAAGTAAAAATGTTTATCAAAGAAAATTGTGCCAGAGAAACAAGAAGTAATGACAGAGCCATTAGGTAATTTTAGGTTGACAGGAGGAATCTTTTTTATGCATTGAAATTTTTTTAGAGAAAAACAAACATGGTCTGTAGCTCCTGTATCAAGGATGAAATCACTGGAGCTACTAATGAAAGGAGTGGTACAAATTATACCTGAGTTTGTGGTTACATGGTTAATGCTATGAGAAGAAGATGCTTGTGAACCTTGAAGGAGTGCTAGTAATGCTTTATGCTGAGCTCGTGTGAAGAATAGCTTCCCAGTTTCTGACTCGGTAGTGTCCTCTTCATAAGAACCTTGATTGAGCTCATCATCATCATCATTAGCAACATGATTTAATGCTCCATTGTTCTGAAGGTGTTGTAGGTGTGGTGGATAACCATGTTTCTTCCAGCAATTGTCCACAATGTGATTAGTTTGACCACAGTGTGAACACATTTTGTTACCTTTTCCACCACCACCTCTACCATTGGAGGTTCTACCACCTCTAGAGTTGCCTCTGCCTCTGAATGATTGTCCTCTTCCTCCATATGAATTGCCATTGTTGGCTCTGTAGTCATAGGAATTGTTGCCAGATGCTGCTGCTAGTAACTTTGACTCATCAATAGGAATCACATGTTACCTTTCTTGCTGAACTAATAGTGAATATACCCTACTAATGTTTGGAAGAGGATCCATCAACATGATTTGGGATCTTACTGCAGAGTATTGCTCATTAAGCCCTTTTAAGAACCTGATAACTTGATCACTTTCTTTATACTATTGTTCTGAAGGTGCTGTAGGTGTGGTGGATAACCATGTTTCTTCCAGCAATTGTCCACAATGTGATTAGTTTGACCACAATGTGAACACATTTTGTTACCTTTTCCACCACCACCTCTACCATTGGAGGTTCTACCACCTCTAGAGTTGCCTCTGAATGATTGTCCTCTTCCTCCATATGAATTGCCAGTTGGCTCTGTAGTCATAGGAATTGTTGCCAGATGCTGCTGCTAGTAACTTTGACTCATCAATAGGAATCACATGTTGCCTTTCTTGCTGAACTAATAGTGAATATACCCTACTAATGTTTGGAAGAGGATCCATCAACATGATTTGGGATCTTACTGCAGAGTATTGCTCATTAAGCCCTTTTAAGAACCTGATAACTTGATCACTTTCTTTATACTCTTTCATCTTTGCAGTAGCAACACAGTTAAGGACACAATTGGAGATAGGAATGGGCCTGAAATTATCAAGCTCCTGCCATAATTTCTTCATCTTAGTATAGTAGGTAGAAATAGAGTTATCACCTTGCTTGAGTGTGTATATCTCATCTTGGATGTCTGAGATTCGAAAGATATCACCTTGACAAAATCTTTCCTTAAGGTCCTACCATATCTCTGAGGCAGTATTCATCCATAGCACACTTTGTGAGATTTCAGCTTCAACAGCATTCCCTAGCCAGGACATAATCATTGTGTTGCAGCGATCCCATGCAAGTGAGTCATGATCATCATCATCAGGCCTAGGTAAAGAACCATTAATGAAGTGAAGCTTGTTCTTTGACCTAAGAGCCATTGTCATAGCTCGTGACCAAGAATGGTAATTAGAGCCTGAGAGAAGTGGTGTAACTAAAACAAGGCCAGGGTTCTCATTAGGGTGCAAGAAATAAGGATTGAGAGTATCGTTTTGATAACCCATATTGTGATTTGGAGTGTGATTCTGAGAACCAAAGTGTCCTCCACCATGAACACTAGCAGAGCTTTCAGCAGCCATAATGAGGAGAAAACAAATGAAGGGAAGAAGAAAAAGAATGAAGCAAGATGAATCTTGATTTCTGGGGTAGAAATGCAAGAATCAGAAGAAAAAAAACGATGAAGGAAAATGGTAACAGAGAAGAAATGAATATCAATGGCACACCTCTTTTAGAGGCCTGATACCATGTTAAGAGTGAAATGGTATTGGAGATTTGCCATGAAAATGCTTGAGTTGCAGAGAGAAGCTAAAGCAAGGAGAAATACAAAAGCTTAAAGCTAGAGAACGAAGAAGAAGTGAAAATTTTATTATGCAACTCAATGATCACAAATGAGTGATTTACAAGTATATATACAAGTGTGATTATGAGAAACTAACTACCTTATGAATAACTAACTAACTCACTAGTTATAACTAACATAACAAACACCCAACTGTCATATAACTACCAAATCCTAACTATCACAACTTAACCAAGGGTTAACTTGTGTTACAAGTAAAGGAAAATGGTGTGTGATCTAAGTGTTCTCAACAAGAGAAAACAAGTGTTAAAAGTTGAAGGTTATTTTGTAATTAAAATAATTATTTTTACAAGTATCCAAACAAACAAACACAAGATTATTTTATTAAAGAAATGATTTTTATCATAATAAACAAACACAAAGTAAATTCTATTTTTTTTTATAAATCTCTAAAAATTAATCTAATGCCCCGGAGCAATAGTTAAAGAAACAAAAATAGAAACAAAAGAAAATATTTTAAGTAGAAAATATCATTTTAAAAAAAAAATCAAGGTCGTGAATGCACTACTCTTAAAATTGTATTACCATTTTTATTTCATTAACCATTTCCTTTTTAATCCGTAACAAATAGACTCACAATCTAAATTATATCAAGACACTACTTTTAAGAAAGCCACTTAGTTTGATCTAATGGTGAGAGGTTTGTATAATATGCATGAGATAATGGATTTGATCCTCTAATCAATTGTAAAATAGTTAAAAGACACAACTTCTAAGTCCTAACATATATATATATATATATATATATATATATATATATATATATATATATATATATCTAAGTAAAAGTTGAATTATAAGGTGTACAAGGGGTACTCAATCATTACAATTCAAAGAGAGTCACTCATGATGCTTTGGATACAACTTATGGGATTATATATTACACCAATCAAAAAAAATTATGGTAGATTTAATCCCTACACGACTAATAAACCAAAGCCACGAAAAGTAAATAATATTATCCATTATGGATGAAACACTCCCTAGACCTCCTCTAAAAATAATGTTATTGCAAGTCCGCCATAAACACCAAATCGTTACTGTGCTTGGCTCTCTTACCATGCTTGCCTTTTATTACTCCTCCAAACAAAATAAAATGTTGCTGCACATTATCCACACCTAGACCATGTATTCCCATCCATTTAAACACGGCACACCATACGGCACTAGTTATATCACAATTAAAAAAAACATGATCTATTGTCTCTTCGGAATTGAAACAAAAAACGCAGCACCGCTCATGGTTATTAGTAAGAATTCCTTTACGAAATAATTCCTCTCATGTGGATAGTTTTTCGATTAATAATCTCCAACCGAAAACACTAACCTATAAACAATAATATGCTGATTTTACTATGAATATACCATCCACGGCTGGGATCCATCGTCGTCTATCCTTTACCCCAAAATTGGGCCGAACCTGCTCAAGCAAAGAGAGAATTCACAGACCAAGACAACCTCCAGTTCCAATCATTGTTACTCGCTAATCCCATCTCAAATATCTTCCCATCTTGCTGCGATGACACATTAAAAAGGGCAGGAAATATCACATGCAAGGGATCCATGCCAATCCATTCGTCTTCATAAATCATAAAGCATTTTCATAATCACCCCATATGTTAATTTATTAGGTCACACATTTTTGCGACTTAACTCAATTCTTACAAAACGGTGTGTTAATTTTTTAAAAAAAACACATATCAATATTTCAATCAATAAGGGATTAATGTTAATAACCAAGTAAGCAAAAGAAAAAGTATAATTCAAAAACAAGTGTTCAAATGCATTAATTTATTAATGATGAGTCAAGGTGAAAATATTACATGATATAGATGTAACACAAGCTGCTAGACTAGTCTTAATTTGCAAACATATATAGAGAAAAGATTTGACAGAAGATAGAGAGCATGACTATCCTTAGACAGACCAGCAACATATATTATTTGAAGGTTTGAATGAGAGATTTTATTTCAATCATATATATGCATGCTTGTCTCAATGTTCCTTATTAATGTCCATCTAATGATGACATTATTCTCCTTGATAATCGCTTGCATTTTTGCGACGCCTCTCATTATGCCCGGCCAAACGCCTTCTACAACTCCTTTTTGTGTCATCAAATTCGGATAGCTCGTGGAATCTGAAAAATAAAATTTGTTGATCAGGAAAATTGTCTAGGCATTTGTAAATTTTCATAGAAATATTGAGAACAAATTTTTTTTGTTCATTTATTTTAAATAAGAGCCAAGCTGTTCAAATATTTTGCTTTCAAAAAACAAAAAATTAGTGATCAATGAACTTAAAACAGTATGTAATGAACCAATGGATCACATAAACACAAAAATACGTAATAAAATATCAAAGCATTGCTAATTCTCACCCTAACAACCTTAACACAAAATACCAAAACACAAAGGGCAAAGTCACATGTAATGAACCAATAGAGAGCAATTGTTAATCAAAGGTTTTCAAGTTGACTTCTTCCAAGAGTTTCCCCCTACATGTAAATTGAGATATCTGATAAGGACAAATTAAAGCCAATAAAACCACTACAATTGTTTGAATGTTTTAAAGGGGGCTCTAAATCTTTACAATGATCAATAAGTGGGGGCGTTAGATATATCGATATATGTATATGTATTTGGATATTGGTGTTTAACACACCCTCCTAATATATCTAATCTAATTACAAATAACATTTAAGCACAAGCAAAAAGAATGCCAAAACATCAATAAAGTTGTGCTTAAATTGCATTATCTAATTTGGACAAGACACTTTTTTTTTTTATCAAGTAGGATAGTGGCTAGAAAATCCACCTTAAAGATGAATAAATGGAGTGTCCCGGATTCGAACCCGGACTCTTGCACATACAGTACGATATATCTATCAAATGAGCCAAGTTCACGGACACATATTAAATAGTCCCGTAATGAGTGTCTTTTTTGTAGACTTTAATATGAACAATTTTTTTTCTAACAAAATAATATGTACCACTTAAAAATGGTTTAAAGGCGAATCTTTACCATTTTTAAGCAAAAATGAATTCTGTAATAAAAAAATTGAAGAATAAAAATAATATAATTTATTAAAATTTACTAAAAATAATACTAAAGCTAAGCTAATTAATTAATTAATAAAACTACATATTGTCTGAAAGTAATAGAAAAAATTAATTATTTTGCTTCTGATTTCTTGGTCAGTATATTTAGAGATAGATTTAAAAAATTTAAAGATTTTAATGTTGACTCATAATAAACAAAATTACTAGTAATATCATAGGTATGGGGTATGGTGGGTACTGGGTATTAAGATACCCGCACACATACCCGTTCAATTTTACGGATAATTACTCATACCCGTATAAAAAATACGGAATTTTACACTAGCCATTGTGGATACTCACTGGATATGAGTCAAATTGACATCCTTAAATTTAAGGTTTGTTTTTTCTAAACACTATTCCGGAGTATGTTAAATCTTTCATTTTATTTTTTTATAAAAAAAATATCTTTCATTTTTGTAAATAAGAAAATATATATTAAAATAGACTATAAGGTACAATATAACCATTCAAAATTTTAATTTTAGACACCCAACAAAATAACTACTCCATGATAAAGATTTGATGTAGAATTGTACCAAAAATAAATAAAAAAGATTGATGTAGAAAGTCACATAATTTATGGTGAACTATATGTATCCTTTGTGATATAATCCAACCATGCACACAGTAAAGAACCTACCCCCTTTACCCAAAATTAGGCACCGTACTCTTTCTGAAAAAAGAAATAATTTATTTAAGTCACATATAGAACAGTTTATATCACTGTTGGTAGAAGTGAAAATACCAAATTAAAATTCTGGAGATAGTACTTGTACTGTAAACAGAAGATGAGTCTTGGATTGGAGCCTAGATTCTAGGAAGCATGCCTCTACCTTCAATTATAAGAAGAAAAAAAAAAAAACTAATTCCTCAAGATAGGGCAGTTTATCATTAATTTTTGAGTTATACTATTTAAACACACAAAATCCAACACCACATTCAAACACTGTATACAAATAATACATTCTACATAAGTGTTGATGTTGGCCTAAAGATAGAAAATAAATTATTTAAAAAATTAAAATTATATCTTTGTACACAATGTCTATAGAGTGTCTGTACATATCTCGATCTGTTTTTGTCTTTGAAAATCATTTCAATAATTTCTTTTAATAGAAAAGTGTAAACAGTAATCCAATTGCTCAACAAGAATATTTCACATCTAGCAAAGATTACTCTTAAAATAAAAATCATAATAATAAAATTAAAAATTTAGTTGAAAGAGATTAGGGTTTGTCAACCTGCTACATTGCTGACAAAACCTTTGCTGCATCCCACCAATGTGTACGGCAGGTGCCTTAGCATGATACTCACAAACCTTATGTCTCCGATGATACTGCTTAGCTTCACTCAGATCAGCATCACAATTCTCAACTTGACAACAAGGTGTAATATTTGAACCACCAGCTTTGTTAGAACCTCTCTTGTTGCTATAGAGATCTGTCACTACTCTCTTCCTTCTACCATCTTCTTCCTCTTCAAAATCCATATCATCTTCATCTTCATCTTCTTCTTCCTCATTAGGATCATCCACTTCTTCTTTGTACCTCAAACTCCTCTTGCCCTCTGACCTTCTTGTGTCCATAACTTCAAAAGAAAAAGGCCAGAGAGAAAGTGAGAGAGAGAGATCTAGAAATTAATTAAACAAACAAGTTTATTTATGTGGAGAAAATGCCGTATATAGAATCTTGTCTTGTTGTTAATTGTTAGTGGTCCACCTTTGATCGATATTTAAAATTATCAAAAATTCTAATGATTGTTAATAATATTCTTTAAAATTAAAAGATCATGAGTCTCCTCTTTTTTATGTCAGTTCAATACAATTTATGTTTTTATTATCTATTATTTTAATAAAATCTGTATTAATTAAGTCATTATTTCAATAAAAAAAATTATAATGAATATCAACTTATGCTTTCAAATAATAATGTATGTTGTCGATAAAATTTTAAATATTTTTTTAATATTAATATATGATAGACCATTTTTTTTGTCTTAAACAAAGTGGCAATCCACTGAAATTAAACTCACACACAATAATGAGGTCCCGAGTTCGAACCCGGGTCATGATAGACCACTTCTATTAGTGGTTTATTTTAGAATTTTTCCTTGTTATATATATATATATGAGTCAGGATCCGTTGACACCAAATAGTTTGACATCAAATGTTACACCTCTCAATAACGTTTTAACCGATATAAATTTTATAAAATCCACCGTTGGATTGAAAGTTTATATCATCTAGATCATTTGTGTGAATTGTCAGACAAATCTAAAATCATTTGATAAGTTATTGAGATACATCAAAATTAATGGTTTTGACTTTTTTTAAATGCCGTTAATTTTTATGCGTCTCAACAACATATCAAATAATTTTGAATTTGTCTGACAGTTTACACAAATGATCTAGATGATATAAACTTTCAATCCAACGATGGATTTTATAAAATTTATATCGGTTAAGACGTTATTGAGAGATGTAACATTTGGTGTCAACGGATTCTAACTCTATATATATATATAGTGAAACATCACATTTAAGTGTGAATAGTGTGAGAGAATGTATTAGGACCACAAGTGGTATATGGTCTTCAAATTTTCTTTGTCGTGAACTAGCTAGAGGGTAACAGTAAAAGGTGGTGGAATTAAAAGCCTGCTTATTGTTAGGTATGAATAGTACAAGAAGACCTAGTGAAGACCATAAACAAACCCCTCACTTTAATTACCTCTAATTTGGAGTACATTATAGTTTGTGGACTTTTCTTTGGACAGAATTTTGAATATAATGATAGATGAGTTAGTGGGAAAGAATCTAATTCCTATTGATAGAAACAATATATGTTGCCTTATTTAGTGGCTCTCAATCATGTGTTAGTATTTCCAAATATTTCCTACCATGGCGGCTACCATCCATTCTATAAAAGTATCTACTTAGTCAAAAGAGTAGAGCACATGTGACATTGGTAGTGTGATGAGGATGCGACCGTAAAGAACTCTGTCTTTTATGCCGACGAATGGTCTATTAAATTTGACAGTCGATATATGTATATCTAAATTAAATTGAAAGACTAATTAATTATATCCATATTATTCAATGAAAACTTTTGATATTTATGTTGCATTTAAAACTCATTTGAAACATAGTAATTGCATGCAGAAGATGCGACCACAAAGAACTCTGTCTTTTATGTTGACAAATAATCTATCAAATCTAATAGTCGATCTATATAAGTATATCTAAACTGAATTGAAAGACTAATTAATTAGGTCAAATATATATTATTCAATGAGAACTTTTAAAATTATATATGTTGCATAAATTTTGAAACTTTTTTGAAACATAGTAATTGTTATATAATCTTGATGAGTTATCATTGAGTTTATTTGTGCCACTTACTTTTTTGGTGCTCTTATGTTATGATTATTTCCCAAGTTTGTGATATTTGGGTTTTTTTAATGACATCTTGGTGTTTTGGGTTAACTCTCTTTCAATAAATTTAGCCATCTAAAAAAAAAAATATTCCATATTGATTATTAGGTTTAATCACTATTTTGATTCCCTTAACTGACTCACGAAATTATTCCTTCTATTTTAAAATTACTTAATTATATCTTATTTAATTTATTTTTTTGACAAATATCTTATTTAATTATTTTTTTTTGAAACAAATATCTTATTTAATTTTTGAACTTCAAAAAATGGTAAAATTGAAATTTTTAATAGATTATAATTTCATGAGTGTCAATTACTCCATACATACATAATTATCTCACCTAAAATCCCAAGACATACATACATGCATACATAACACAAAACACCTAAAATTTCAAGATAACTGTGATCAAAACTAAACATTATACCACTAAAATTCATGTTGTACATATGCAAAAGAGAGATGTTGGAGCCACTAAAATTCATGTTGTACATATGCAAAAGAGAGATGTTGGAGAGCGGGGTTAGATTTAAAATGGTGAAGGGTAGAACAAATACACATGATGGTTGCGATGATGAGGTAAAAATGGTGTCGCGGTGGCAATAGTTAGTCTTTTTTTTTTAACGGCAAAATATATTATTAATTAGGTTTTCGCACAAGACGAACAGAGACTGGTAAAAAAGAACTATATAATATAGGTGTCATATATATGCGGAACACCCAACGAAAAGAATCCCTAAACAAACACCATCTAGTCAAGATTCATCTCCTAATCCCAAATCAGAAAGGCACCAATCAGATTCCATACACTATAAGAAAAGCTTGACTTTCTGACGAAATTTATTAAAGGGTATTGGTGGCTTGGGCCATCTGTAAGTTAGTGACGGCCTAGGCCGTCGCAAAGTATTAAAAAGTCGTCAAAAAATTAAAAAAATACTAAAATTTGTGAACAATTCCGTCGAAAAGTTACTGACAGCCATTTTCGTCACAAAATGGAGTGTTACTGACGGCTGGAACCGTCACAAATTCTGGACAGACTTAGTGACGGTCTAAGTCGTCGCTAAGTATTGACGAATTTTTTTTAAAAAAGAAGTTGTTCAGTCTTGGTCCACACGCAGCATTTAGTGACGGCCTGGGCCCTCGCAAAGTCATGGCACGAATTTTTTTAAAATTTTGAGAGGATTGCAATGATTATAACCATTCTTCCTTCCCTTTCATTTCATTACACCATTCTCTTTGAAAAATTCTCCTCCATCTCTCTAAAAACTCTTCTACACCTTTCTATAAAATCTTCATCATATATATTGTTTTTGTTCTTCTTCAAAGCTTTGATTTCTTAATTAAACTATGTTCTTCTTCATACAATATATATATATATTTCTTCCTTCCCTTTCAATTTCATTTACACCACTCTTTGAAAATTTCTCCAACATCTCTCTAAAATTTCTCCAACATCTCTCTAAAAATTCTTCAACAACTTTCTATAAATCTTCATCATATATATTTCTTCTTGATACAATATATTTCTTCCTTCCCTTTCAATTTCATTTACACCATTCTCTTTGAAAATTATTACTATTTAAAACATCCTATTTTCTTCCCAAGAAATCCTATTTTTAATTTTATTTATTATTATATTTTATGTGTTAATATGTATTAAAAATAATGTTATGTTGATTTTTATTTTACAAAATAATAAATAAATTTGTTTTTAGGAAATAATAAGTAAGTTTTTTTAAAAAAAAAATTAAAGATTAAAATTTTTTTTTTTAAATTAAATTTTTAATTTTTTAAAAAAAATAATATATATTTTTTTAAAAAAATTAGCCCAGATTTAGCGACGGCCTAAGCCGTCGCAAAATCCGTCGTTACCTGTACAGACTTGAATTGACCGTTGCCCATTAGTGACGGCCACAAGCCGTCGCAAAATCCGTCCTGGCCATTACTGACGGCCTGGGCCGTCATAAAACTTACCGATGCCCGTTTTAGCGACGACCAAAGGTCGCCAGCTGGCCGCCAATAACATAGCGATTAGCGACGTCTTTTAGCCATTAGCGAGGGCTTTTGGCCCTCGCAAAATCGTGTTTTTCTTGTAGTGATACTACTAGAGCAATCACTGACCGAACCCAGAAAATTGCGACTACTAGACGCTAACTTCCGAACTCGGAGCAAAAGCGCTCGGCCCATCAGAATCCAGAACCAGCTCCATCAGGCGAATCGCTGATCAAACAAGTCTCGACAATGACAGGGGCACCACCATGAGACCGGTAATGGCGAAATAAACACTAAAGAAAACAAAACACAATCCGAAGATAAAACAGCTGACGCGGAAAAAGTCAACTTAGATACGAGTTCAAGAGTTTTTCATATTATATCATGTATAAATTCGGATGGAAACAATCATTAGTTAGACTTTACTTATTTCGCGGTCGAACTTTTGACTATCGAAGTCTTTCTCTCAAATAACCAGAGGATTAAAAACAAAGAAAAAATCATGAGTACCGTACTCCATTTCCCCACAATTTTTTGAGAGATAGATAGATTAGAATTGAAAACCTACCAAAATATTTGGAAACAAAATCTTTTTAAGTAGATGTTTGTAAATTATGTTAGTTTATGCAACTAATTCACTTCTTTTGTATTTTTTAAATATGTGTTTGATCTACTTAAAAATAAGAAACTGAATAAGAAAATTTTAGTTGTATTGTATTTACTTTTAAAACTGTTCATGAGACTAAAAAATTAGAGGTTAAAAGATATATTGGACAAAAGTTGAAATTTTTGTGGAGTTTTTTTTTTTTTTTTTGTGATCATTTTTGTGGACATTATTTTGATCCACAAAAGTTGTTTAAAATATCAAAATAACATTGTCCATCAAATATCGTATATGACAAAATTTATTTAATATTTTAAATATTTATTTTATGTTGTTTTATCCTGTACCGTTATATTTAATACTTATATTTTATATTTATAACCAAATTATTAAAAATAGTCCTTTTTAAAACTTTAGCTTAATTTAGTCGTTTAACTATTGAACCCGTCTATTTACAATATATTAAAAGAAACTACTACCAAAAAACCTATTTTATCCTACATATAAAAATTGAATAAATATTTATCACCGATAATTATAATTTATTACTACGTCCGTTTCTTTTTATTAGTTTTAAAATAATTTATTACTACGTCCGATCAAGAAAGATAAGCATAAAATAATTCTTTCCACTAAAATAACATTAAAAACTACATCTCTAAACAAACAAAAAAAAATAAAAAGAAAAAAAATGATAAGCATAAAAGAAATTTTTCATACACAAAAATCATACACAGTACAATTGTTTTAATAATTTTTTTATTAAAACAATTGTCCCGTGTATAATTAAATTTTTATTATTATTAATTATAATTTATTATACAAAAATCATACACGGTACAATTGCTTTAATAATTTTTTTTACTTAATTTAATAAGTTTTACAAAAAAATAGCAGAACAACGTCAATTATTATTTTTATTTTTTTTATACACTAAGTCACTTATATTTTAACAATATTTTATAAAAAAAAAATCGATTTGCACGGGTCTCAAAACTAGTTCCTTGTAAAATAAAAAACTCTTGAACCTGCTCCTGTTAATGCTCCCTAATTATTATTACAAATTGCATAAAAAAAAATTATTATTACAAATTGGAGGCAAAAGTTTGTTGTACGGATGAATAGCTTCCCCCTTACAGGAGAACTCTTAATTTTCTATATGGAGAACTTTTTCATGGCTGCTTGTGCTGTCAATTTTAGAAAAGAAAAAAAATAATAATATAGTACATTTTATCGTTCTTAGTTACCCGGTGTAAAAAAACAACGAAAATGACATCTAGTAATGTTCATTTTCCGGCCACTTTGTGGGGGTCCTATATTTTAAATGCAAAAAAAAAAAACACAACACACCAATTGAATGTCTTTTATTAAATGTAGACAAAATTATTAGAAAGAAACAAAGCTCTGTGTCCCCCTCTTTCCCGGCTTCACTATTGATCATAGTCCTTTCCAATTCTCAACCAGATCTTGAACATTATAGAATTGAATTGAACAAAACAAAACAAAGGAAAGAAGATATGGTGAATATAATTGGCAGCCATTAGCCTATATGTCTTCTCCACGTGTTACACATAAGACTATTCAATGGTTTTGGATAATTAGAAATAATATAAAATTATTGATATGACTCTATCTTAACGGCTTAAGTTTTTAGGATAATCTGTTATTTGACATGATGTCAGGACTTTTATAACTAAGTAGAATTTAAGCATATGGTAAGTGGATCTATACATTATCCACGCTTCAAGTCCAAGTGGACTATTGCGTGAGGTGACATGTTAAAAATAATATAAAATCATTAATGTGTCTTTATCCTAACAGCTTAAACTTTTGGAATAATCGATTATTTAACATAGATAATATTTTTATTTTACAAAAAGACAATTGAAATGCACACACAACCGCAAGGATTAAAGTTGTTGGAATGAATGATTTCAACTTTATAATATCAATATTTATTAGTTGAATTATGACTTACAGACAATAATTTTAGAAATTTTAAATATAATTTTATGTCACTCATATGTCTTGAAAACTATCAAGCTAATTTTTTTTTATTATACCTTTAATATTGATGTATCATTTTCTCCATGTTAAATTGATGGAGCTATTTTGGCTACCGAAATTTCTTTTAATAAGGGTTTGCATTATTTTTGGTTAAATATGGATTCACAGTTTGTTATCTTGACTTTGAAGCAATCTCGCATTATTTCTTGAACTCTTTAAGACACATGAATATTTTTTTAATGGAAATGACACATAAAATAATAACATGTATGTTCTTTCTCAAATGCATTTTAAAGTCACACTTGTTTAAATAAAGAAATTGCTGTGCTGATAAAATGATTGTTGTGCTCAATTATTTTAATATAATGCCACTTGTTTCAAAAAAAAAACTAATACAAGGTTTTTTTCTTAGCTTGGTAAGACATATCGACAATAAAGATATTTGAAGTGCAAGACAAGACAAGAATCTTGCTAATTGCAAGTCTCTTGTAGTCCACAATATTGTGTAGGGGTCGGCATAATAACCAAAAAAAACTTAATCAAGTCGTCGAATTAAACCAAACCAAACAAAAAAAACTGAATAATTAACGGTTTTGAAATTGAACTGGAATATATATATAGTTCAGTTCGGTTCAATTATTATCAGTTTGATTTGGTGCAGTTCACTTTAGTGGTTCAGTTAAACTTAATTGTTCAAATCGGTTTTATGATTTAAAAAGTTATAACATTTGATTTGGTTTTTTATATTTTTTGAACGATACTAATAATAACAATACGATTAAACACAATTCAATTAGGTTAGGAATAATAAATTTAAATATTTTTAAAAGTTAGTTATGGTTTGATTCGGAACCATAGAACCGAATCATTTAGTTTAGTTCGGTTCGAAAGACAAACAGTTCAGTTTGGTTCAGTTATTATGAATTTTGAAAAACAGTTCAGTTCGATTTTTCTCTCAAATCAAACGATGCACACCCCTAATATTGTGTCTTAAAGTGCAAGACAAGTAGATTAACGTCTATACATACGGAATTGAATCCTCTCCAACACTTTGTGTTCATTCCTGTCTCTTTTTTCTAATATAAAGATTGTTGATCAACAAAAGAAAAAAGTATAGTCTAGAGGAGAGAGAAATTAAGAGATGATTGAATGACTGAGATGAGAGAATGATGAAAAATTTGAGAGAAATGGTTGGAGATGATCCAGATCGCTATACATACACTACATGAGTTTTAGTTTTAGAAATTTAGAGCGAGAGAAAAGATGAAAAAAGGCAATCTTACAGAAATTAAAAGAGAAAGTTTTTCGAGTTGAGAAGCACATTGTAAACACCTTGATGAGTGAAATCATAAAATCTCTTGGTCATGGATAGAGATTGAGAAAAATGGTAGAATTACGATTGAAGGTTAAATCTTGTAATTTCTTTGTGAATTTATGTAATGAAACTCAATTGATTAGAGGAACAAGGAGTTGATATCTCTACAAAATGAAACTCAAAAATGTGTGTTATCTCAATTGTGTTCTCCATTTCTTTGGAGAAATGGAAAGAAATGGAGAGGAACCTAAACCCTTTCCCATACCTCAAAATGTGTTGGCCTGCCCCCTAAAAATAAGTTAAGGAAAATATTAAACAATGTCTCCGAGGCATTACGTCTTGTAACTTGTGTATTCAATACTTAACACTTTTAAATTTTCAGCTACGTACTAAAAAACCATGAATTTCAGTATGCTCCTTCACGATTCTAGCATGGACCGGGAAGGTATATACATTCTTCCTCTGGTCATTTTAAAAATGGATAAAGAAGAAAAATAACAAAAATAAACGATTTATTAAAATAAGTAATTATTGTTATGGACCAATTTTTTTTAATAGAAATTAGTTTTTATTGTGTTCAGAATTTTTAATTGTTCCTTTTATAAGGGTAGTTTAGGTTTGAACTAAGTTGTCTCATTCTTTTTATAGAACTAAATATTACATTTATTTTATATAAAGATGAAATTAAGAATCATGGAATTTGGAAGTTATAAGGATAGTTTGATAGCCGGGAGAGGACGTGTTAGGGAGTAGAAATGAAGAAGATGTTTTAGAATATCACAGAACTTTTTTTTAGTTATTAAAATTAGTCTTCATTTTTAGAAATTTGGGAGGGCTCCGAGCAATGAAGGGGGAGCAAAGAGCAATCTTGTTTCAAAAATTACAGGGAATGCCACTCCGAAACCCAAACAAGGAATCGGCCCATTAAGAGGCATCACTTTCGGGCTTGGCCCAGTCTTTTCCCAAAAAAATGGTGAAGCAACCTAACCTCATGAAAATTTCTCTTCCTCCTTCCCTCCCCCAAATTGTTATTCTCATCCAAAAAATATCTAGAAAACTTTGGTAAATGTTTCCTGAAATTTAATCTAACCTTATTAATCATTTGTTTAATATTTTGTTTAATTGCATGTACAATCCTAACAAGGTTCGTTCATATATCCATTACTGCAAAACACATGAGTGGGCTCACTTTTTTTGTTGGAGGGTATACTGCATTCAACGAACAAAGAAAAAGCACAAGTATATTGCATTATTTAATTTGAGATTTTATTTTTGCACTACTTAGCCTTCTCGCGTCTTGTAAATTTTTCAAAATATTCATGTCCTCCACCGGTTAACTAACGAACATTACATAAGTAGTGGATATATATTAAAAAAGGTATTTAAACTCAATATCATTTTAAGATTCAAACTCGCCATAGACACCGGTGAAATTTTTGAAATCCCGCCCATTCCGGTAGTTTTCAAAAACGTACACTACAACTTCGTCAATAAAAGTGTTAAACAGTAGTCATGTGACATTAGTTAAAAAAATATAGAAAATAACTAAATTTTTAGGATAAGTTCACACATATTTTCAAAAAAAATATTTCTAGATAGCTTTTACTCTTACAAAAAATTTCCCCTTCCTTACCAATATTGATTGAGATATAAAACATAGTAGTACCATAAACAATAGTATTTTGTAATTGATAGGATTGTTTTGGAGAATTAAAAATATTTAAATAACGAGTTAGACATAGACAATATACTCCGTATTCTATTCTTGATATAGGAAAGTGGAGTGGAGGTATCTAGTGATCAACTGATGAACAGGAGATAGGAGGGTCAGAACAGTATTCTGTGGTGGGACCAATTGATGAACAGAATTGTTTGTAATGAGAAAGATGCATGTTGCAAGCATGCAGCTTCTATTTATGAAAACCAAGTCTTGTATCCGTACATGACATTTCAGAGCTCTCACCTCATGAGTCATGGACGTAGAAATTAAATTGGTACTTCTTCTTTTCTTTTCTTTTTTTTTTAAAAAAAAAAAAAAAAAAAAACGCACTAGGAATAGGATTATGTGTTTTTTTTACACAAAAGAATATAGGACATGCTAGTGTGGGTAGGCTTATAAATTTGGTAACTTACGATTTTGAATTATTGAAGTATGATATGACCTTCATTTTGTATTTTATATGCAACTTTTTTATTTCAATGATTACCATATCGGGGCTCAGATTTAGAAAATCAACTATTTGCAACAAACATTAATTGCAGTTACAATCTCTTTGTCCTTGATGAAAATTAGATTATTAAGACCAAGTTATACATGAGAGTGAGGTAAGTTGAGTTCATATTATTTAGTAGAAGTTGAAAACTTTATACATAAGTAGGCAGTAAGATGACTTATAAATTTAATGTATTTTTTGGGCATCTTTCATAATTCAACAATAATATTAAAGTTAATGATTTGATGAGTGATTCGATGGGCACTTCGTATAAAAACCATTTCTAATAAAGATGATCAAACAACGTGTCCTGATTAATTGTAATATGAAACTTAAGTGAAAGGCTCCCGTTAAAATATGAGGCAAATTAAATTTCATATTACTCTTAAATTAGAATACTCAATAACTTAATATCACTTTGAATAAATATTTATGTTCAGCTTACTTGTATATAGTTAATTTCAAACTCAATATAGATAATCTCCCAAACTTCCAACTCATGATGTAGGATAAGTCTAAATTATTGCCGGCAATTTTTCATAACCGACTAAGTAAGGAAATTATATTCAATATTTTCTTTTATAGTAAAAAGGGCTAACGTCAAAAAAGAAAAGAACTATAGAGTTACATAAATATTTCTAAGCATGCAAATCCCTGAAATGTCAGAAAAATTAAGAAAATTCGAAACTTTATTTGGAGGGGTCTCTATAACATGAATGTTAAAAGAATTCAAAGAAAAATTAAAATTAAAACTTCATTAAAGAAAAATTAAAATTAGCCATCCAATCAGCACTTATATTTCATTCTCGTAAAGTATGATTAAACTGCACCAGTTCAACTTTAGCAGCTCTTCTATACGACGCACCAAGGTAGGCGGATTTCCATTGAATTTAACTTTCCCCATGATCTTGTCAACCAAATTTTTTGAGTCACTTTCCACTTGAAGATGATGGAAACCTTGTCTCCAAGCAAGCTGCATTCCCAATGTACATTCCCAACATTCAGCGGAGTGAGCATCACAAGTTCCTATTTTGCACGAGTATCCTTTAGTCAATCTGTCATTTGAATTACGAATGAGTCCACCACAACCAGCAAGACCTAAAGAATCTTTGTAGGCTCCACCAATTAAGCTTAATCCACCATTCTTCAGGTCTTTTCCAACCAATAAAAATAATGGCATATTGACGAATATTCATAGGATGATGGATGCACTTACCTATGTCTTCAACCATCTTGATAATCATGTAAGTTGGATCAGTGATGTTGAAAGTCATCTTCAAATACTCAGAGTCATAAAAAAGTAAACTTCTATGAAAATAAACATGGTAGGCCTAAGCGGTTGAAATCTGTAGCTAAATAAACTTCTACAAAAATCTAAACCTTGTTTATTTAGTAAACATATGACTTGACCGGAGCCTAACATAGTTTTCTACAATTCAAGTAAATAATTTGGTTGGTCTATCACATATGACTAGTACTTTTAGCTATAATTATTTGGAAAGGAAATTGTAATTTTAGCTAGATACCCCCCCGTTACAATTAATCTATTCACAAATCCTGATATTAAGGGCAATTAACATATGATTTTGATAAGATTACTTACACCTTGTCATCATGAGTGGTGTATTTTCAATAGAAACCTTGTTGCTTAAGACTAACTTGTGGACCTAATTTGATTCACTTTCTTAAAAAAAATCCTAATCAGGGCCCATAGCATGCTATGGTATACTATAATTTATAATTTATTATGGTCTCTAAGAAATGCTATCTGGCCATACATGTCATATGCTTAGCACATAGAAATTATATATTAATAGACACTAAGAATACTATAATTTATCAAAGGGAATGTTTATGTAAGCACATAATTAATTTATAAGTCATGATCATTAAAAATCATAGTTAATTATTATTCATAGAAACTTCATATCTGCATATATGATCTGTGGACAGGTTGGGAGCAAGTAACATCTCTTGCCACATTGCAAATTTGCAACCATAAATCATTAGTCTTTTCTAATTGTTTTTCTCCATCTTTCATTTTCATCATACAATTATTAGTAATGCTAAACAATATTTTTAGATAATAGTTCTGCATATTAATAACAAAATTTAATCTCAATATTTACACATTTAATATCTCTTTTTTTTTTTTTTGACGGGCGCATTTAATATTTTAAAAATATAAAAAGTTACATTTTCAACATTAATTTTTTTTTAATATACTTAATAAATATTCTAAAAATATTATTTAATATGACCCTACAATTATTTATTGATATATAGTCCCAATTTAAGAGAAAGAAACCCAAACAAAATTGATTTCTATTGCTCAGTTTTGAGACTCCCATTTTAAGCTCTCCCACACCCATTCCAAGGGAAAGAGAGGAAAACACTAAATAATAATTTTGGAGCATCTCATCTAAGTTGAAGATATAACAATATATAATATAGTAGGATAAAACCCTCCATAACATTCTAAAAGACCCCACAGGATTGAATATACCTGAAACTTCCATAAACAACAGTCCAAGGCATAAGAGTTTGATTTTAGTGGTTGATTCTGTTTGTTAAAAGACCGTGTATGACCAGTTTCTTCACTGGAATTTTCTATGCTTACTTCTTAATTTATTATGTTCTACTTCCAAGGTGTAACACTTTACTAAATTACTTATGCTTGCTTAATTAGAGGAATTTGGTTATGGTCAATCTTTTTATGGTTTAGAGGAATTAATTCCTGATTTATAACAAACCCAGATTATGAATGAGTTGAATTATGGTTGATTAATTTGAAATCATATTCTTTTTTTTTTTTTTTTTTACCTTCAAATTTGCCCGTGAAGTCATGATTAACGTACCATGGCATGAAACATGTTGGCATGTGTTTCAGTCTCGTGTGGTCTAATATTTTGTTTGGAATTTTATAAGGCAGACATCACCGCTTGTGGAATAGTAATAATTAAGTACGTGAGGTACACAACATGATGTATAAGTCCACCATACCCAAGGAATATGATGTTACGCAAAATTCCACTCATATTCTACCTTAGACTATAATCAATGACATATAGTACAATATATTGGCTCATTAAGTTTGATTTAATTGGTAAGAAGTTAATTTATATTTACAAAAATGCTATTTAGTAAGAAAATTTATGGAGAAGAATTGTAAGAATAAATCTCCACTCTTGTTTATATCAACTATCCCCATGATTTCCACTAAAAGAGAAGATTAAAATCACATCATCATATAAAATAATGTCATGTGTTATTCTTGCATTTCTTCTCTAAAATAATTCTTACTAAATAGCAATTCTCTTATATTTAATAGTAAGAATGAATTCAACTCTTAATATCAATGTAAGTATTTTGTTTAACGCACGACATTCTATGAATTTAAAAATTTATTTGATCTCTGATAAATTTTGAAATCTAACTGACCTAACTTTCTTTTTAAATAATTCATTCATTAAGAAGAAAAATGCATATTCTTCTTACAAGGCAAAGTCAACAAGAAATGCAAGAATACTATGTGAAAGCATGTAACATTTATAAATAACCACCGTCCACTTCTTAATATATAGTCATCCAACATTTAATTATCATATTATATTTCTATTTTGAATATAAGCAAAATTTAAGCCGTTGAATTTGATTTAATAATAAGAAAATTAAGTAATATGTTAGAGATTTTGAATTCAATCCTCAATTTCAGAAAATAATATAAGTAAAATTTGGTTAGACATATTTCCATGATATTTGAGAAAACAAAGAGTGATTTGGGCACCTATAATATCACAAGAGAATAGTCAATATTGTATGTGGGCCTTGAAAGGCAAAGATAACAAATATAAGGGCAGAAAAGTATTTTAAATCCCAAAGAAACAAAGTGGGTGTCCTTATTATAATACTACGTGGCCAATAATGAAATAAAATGGATATCAAATAGAGAGTGAGATCTATGTCTGCACATTGTTTGGGGTGCATTGTGGGCAGTTTTTGATGGGTACAGTTGGCTTCGATTTGATGCTTTGGTCCCTCAACGTAGTCTCTCATTATTTTTAACTTGAGATTTTAGTATTTTAAAGTTGGCGTCAATTCTAGCATGGACAAGGATAATAGGTCTTTTATAGTGGGAGATTAATTTTTATCTTTGGATTACAAAGGTCTACCATAGATAATATAAAAGTATTTACACCATATTTTTTCTTCTTTCACTAAAATCATTTTTTAATTTATACATCATTATTAAATTAATTATATGTTAATATTAAATAAATTGTTATATGCCAAAATTTAATTTTAATATAATAGATATTTCACGTTAAAGTGTAAATTTTTTTTTTTGACGAAAACGTTAAAGTGTACATATATAATAATAAAGGTGGAAAAAAAAATCTAAAAATCAAACTTAGAAATCAAAAAGATTGAGAGATGAAACCAATGAAGCCCCGATACTTTAAAAATGGCGAAGTATCGTATCCGATACGTGTCCGATACCGATACTCGCCCGATACTCTTCGACACTCGTATCAGAGAGTATCAAACAATTAAAATTATTTTTTTAAAAAAAATAATTACCGATACGTGTCGGATACTTCTCCGATACACGTATCAGAGAAGTATCGGAAAAATAATGTTTTTTTATGATAGAAATGAAGGAGATAAGACTGATACAATTTGTGTTTCCTCTTAAATAATGAATGTTAGAGTATGATGTTCTTTATGGATTGACAACCATGTGTTTTTTGAATGGTACCAATGATGTTTTGTTTTTTGGATAGTAATAATTATTCTTTTTCGGTAGTACTTAATTAACTTGAGATATGTAATTGTCACTTGTTTGAATAATTTGAATGGTAATTTATTATATTTCTCGATTTTTGTTATGTTTATATATTATGTATTTGTATATTTAATTTTAAAATTATTTTTAAACAACGTATCGCGACCGTATCGTATCGGTAATTTTTAAAAATTTCACGTATCGCCGTATCGGTATCGTATCGTATCGGTATCGTGTCACGTATCCGGGCTTCATAGGATGAAACACAAGAGGAAGCATCATTGTACTATACTAAATATTTCATCTTATTAATTTAATATTTCATTTTTATACTATTATTAAATTATTTTTTATTTACTGGAATTTTATTTTCAATTTATTTTCATTTTAGTTGTATAATTTTGTAAGGGCATTAATTTTATTCTTGTGTGCATTTATTGGCTCTTTTGTTGTATTTATTTTCTCTCATCTTTTACTGAGGGAATCTGTTTGCCAAGACCCAAAATTTGATTTAGAGTCTCTTTTGAAAGATCAATATACTAGTTTTTAGCTTATGGCTTATAAGCTCATATGACTAAAATTTTAGTAGCTAGAATTTTGCTCATTAAAAATAAATAAATGGACATATCCAAATTTGAACTTGAATCCCTGCACATAATGTGTGATGTCCTTAGCAATATGTTTAGTGTATTTAGAAACTTTACAGAGTTGCCTTTAACGTGCGTGTTGGGTTTCTTTCATGGTTGCTAAATTGGAATCTATTGTCCGGTGGTGATGGGTCCTCAATGACTGAGTGTGGTAGATAGGACCCACCTTCACCTCCACTTTGTACCTCTCCTCTTCCCTTCGATACCCTCTAAATTGACCAATGTCACTCCCTATGTAGCTTCGCGTGCATGTTTGTTTTTACTTCAATTTTCTAATTAAATCCACACTCCCTTTCCATATTGATGCGACACGACTCGTAGTTAACTTTTATAGAACATCCGGTTTAAAGGTAATCTTGTAAATTGAATTGTAATATTTGAAAAAAATTTAAGTTAGAATATATAGTTGCTATAAGAAAATTTGGGTTCATCTCACTTAAAAAGATACCACAACCATTTTTTGGTCGAAAATTGTAGGAAAAATTTATTAAAAGAAAATGTAGGTAATTTTGTGAACTGAATCGTAATATTTGAAAAAATTCTAAGTTAGAATATATAGTTGCTATAAGAAAATTTGGATTCAGCTCACTTGAAAGATATCGCAACCATTTTTATGGTCGAAAATGTAGATAAAATTTGCTAAAATTGTGATCGAATTTTATATATTCTTTATTTGTATTTTTTAAAATTAGAATTGCTGTTCTAGCTAGGTGATTCTTCTAGTTGTAATTCTAAATGACATTTTTGTAAACCTAAATTTAAGCAATATTAGTTAATTAAAAGTCTAGCAATGACATTGACATGTCTCTCGTTTGTTATGGTAACCATTGATTGGGTGAGTTAAATTAATTTTCACTCACATGAAAGTAGGACAACTCAAATCATGACCCATGGTGACTCAATCTCAATTAGTGAAGATAGTAGCAATCAATGGATCTAGATTATGTGCAGTTGAGGATTATACAATCATGCAATCAATAATTTATTATTGTCTGATTAAGATCGATTAATTTAGATTTTAAAATGAGAATTTTATATTAATTACAAATAAAAGACTCTATTATGATTTGAATCGTCCGATCAAAATAAGACGATATCAATAAAAGAGATGATTGCACAATAACTGCATCAATTTTAACTACATCTAATCCATTTCTAGCAATCAATATTACAACAAAAATGGTTTGTAGACAGATTTTAACATTGACATTGTATAAAACACACGATTCCTAACTCAAATGGCAGAATTCTGATTCCTCCACTTTATGTATGAGAGTTTCTAATGATTTACCATTTCATCTACCTAAAAAGAAAAGATACATGATTCAGAATTTTTAATTTTTTTTTTCTTTCACCCTGAATGAAAAACACACTACTTTGAGATATATTTTACAAGGTGTTGAAAATGGTGTCAGCTAAGTATATTTTTTATAACAGAATCATGTTAGTTACAACTTTTATAAAAGTATATGAAGTTAAAAATTTATATGAACTTGTTGTATAATCCTATTTGTAGTATTTTAAGATTCATGCTTATAAGAATGAACAAGTACAACCTTACACATGAAATAAAAAAGTATAGTAGATGTAATATTTAAGTTGGCAAATACCAAGATTTATAGTATATGACAGAGAATTAATCTGATGAAGAATAATGATGGGAAGTAGGGAGGAGAAGAAAATCCCTTGGAGGACTACAAAATCTGTTTATTTTCACCCATATCTTCTTCTGTGTTTTTGCTTTATATCATTTTCTTTAATTATTATTACTTTTTTGCTTTAAAGCTTAGCTGCTTACCACATGGTTATGTTATGTACATCAAGGTTCCATCTCATGGCTGCCTGATCTCCTCATCCTGATCACTGTCTGACACACTCACACTCCATTAACGGTTTATTGTCTTTAGATTATAATAAAAAGATAAACAAGAACAGAAGTGTTATTTTTGGTCAACATGGATGAGAGAAGAAAATTAAGTAGCAAAGAGAGAGAGAGAGAGCGCAAGATGCTTTTAATTACAAATTATGCAAAGTGTGGTCTCCTTGTGTTTGAGATGTAAACAGCCACATGGTGGTTTTTTGTCCCTTTCATTTGGAACTTTTAGTCCATAATACAAACATTTTGTTCTTATTTTTTCCCTTTATACTCTGTTAATTTGTCTCTCCCTTTACAAATACTAGTATATACCATCTTAATTCTTAAAAGAGAAATTATCTTTTCACACATTCACGCAGTCAGCATATTAGTGACTCGTAAATTGAAATTACAGTGCATAAAGCAATTAGACTATTTTTTTTAAAATTATCAAATTACGACGTTTGAAATTTGGATAGTCGATCTTGATCCAATGAGTCTAAATGTGTAGAAATTTACTTGCCTATTTATGTTTATATGTAGTAGTAGTAGTAGTACTCCATGCAATTCTGTTGTATTTTTGTTCACATTAGATTTCAATTTTGCATGTATAATATGATATGCAGATATAAATGGTAGGTGGTTTGATCAAAAACTTGATAGTATCGGTATGTAGTCTAGTAGATTGTGAAGCAAACTCTAATTGCATCTTACATTCGATTCGTAAAGTGAAGGTTATTCCTATTTATAAACTCGTATTCAAATCATCATTTTCGCATATGATGTAATACTTCTTAGTGATTACATTATTTTTTTAATGACTATTGATTAATTACTAAAACAATTTGAAGTGGGATTTGCCTTATTTTACACTACATGCCTTGGGCTTTGAGTAGGTCTTAGGGATTCCCTCTATGTATCCTATATCTCTGCACAAAAGAATGTTACGTTGTTGGAGTATATTACTTCCTCCGGACTTTTTTATAAGCAAAAATTTTCTTTTGCACACTTATTAAGGAGCTTGCTTTTTATTCTAGTTTTATATGTAATTTAAGTGCAATTCCTAAAATGTCCTTTTGTTTTTTATGAAGTCTACTCTTATTTAGATGTAATCATCATTAGTATTACTCCAACATAGATTACTTGTAGAAATGAATAAATGCATGTGAAGGGGTATTGTTGGAAAAAAATATTAATTAGAGTTGAATTTAATGACTTTTGCTTATATTTAGGGCCAAAATTTTTTGTTGACTTTTACTTATAAATAAGGTCGGAGGGAGTATGTGAGTATGAAAGTTCTTTATTTTCTTTCTTGAACAACTCAAGATTCATCCTAATCCCGCTTTACCTCTATGACCCTTTCTTGGATTTCGAATGTTCTTTTTAAAATATTCCACTCCTCAATTCCAATTCCATTATACTAATCACCTAAATTCCATCTTAGTCCAAACCCATCACGTGAACCTATCTACATAATTCAATTTATTAATTTGACATAACATATTGTAGTATTCTTAGTCTTAGGTGATTTAATTAATCTACATATTGTTGGAGTTTGTTTGAAGTCTCATATTACTTTAAATTTTTGGATTGTTGAGTATATAAATATGGGAGGATAACTTCATCATATGAGTTAATTTTTGTAGTTGATATCTAAGTATATTTAACATGATATCAGAGTCGAGTTTAAAATTTACTACGCGTTTCTCATTTTACCTTTCCGCTATTTAAGTAGCGGATATTATAAAAATAAGAAATTTTGAAAAATATCATCCGCTGCTTAAGTACGTAGCAGACATTATAATAGTAGGATATTTTTTAGAATATCTACTATTTAAATAACGGACATAAATATTTTTATAAAATCGTAAGACACGCGAAAAACGGTAGGGTGGCAAAATCATTTATCAATGTTTTTTCACCTTGTTATCATGCTATCTAGCTAGCTAGTCCCTTCACTCTCCCATTTCTAAAACCCATCAAGCGAAACTCAAGGCGCCAACTGCTCAATTTGTCTGATTTCTCCCTCATTTCAACAAACTCATACAAACCAAAATGTTTGGTAACTGTGTTCATGAGAAAACTGTAATCACTTCTAACAAATTGACACAGGTTTCATCTCTCTCTCTCTCTCACTCTCTTTCTCTTTCTCAATTATTAGACAAAATTACATGACCACCCAAATTTTGTTGTTTTCCTCTTGGAACAGAATATAACCACTGACTAAAACATGCACCACCTTAAAAACACTTTCTCTTTCTTCTTCTTTTTTTCTCATTAAAAATATCTAAACCTTTTTTTTTCTCTCTTATCTTTTTCATTGTAGAGTACTGAGATAGATGATCATCATAATAACAACATTTCAATGGCTTCTTCAAGTGCTGTTAATAATAATAGGGTTATGGAAAAACCAGGACAAGAACTTCTTCAACAACAACAGCAAGCTTTAAGATGTCCACGTTGTGATTCATCAAACACAAAATTCTGTTACTATAATAACTATAGTTTATCACAACCAAGACACTTTTGCAAAGCTTGTAAAAGATATTGGACAAGAGGTGGAACTCTTAGAAATGTTCCTGTTGGTGGTGGTTGCAGAAAAAACAAACGTGTTAAGAGACCAAATCATTCTTCTTCTTCCAACAATAACAACAACATTGATTCTCCTTCTTCTTCAACTCCTACTGATGTTACTGCTAATTCAAACCCTTCTTCTCAACAACAACATCATAGTTTTGATGTTGCTTCTACTTCAAATCATATTAATACTCTGCTTTATGGTAACTCTTGTCATGATGTTATGAATTTTCCTTTTGCAACAAGGTTTAATTCTACTAGAGTTTCTGGTTCTGGTAGTTATGATCATCTTCAGCAAAATGGTCTTGGATTAGGCTTTTCATCTGGTTTATCTAATCTTAATCATCCTCATGATGATTATAGAAATGGGTTTAGTGCTTCAAATAATAATAATTACAGTTCCATCTTTGGTTCTTCTTCTACTACTCCAGTTATGACTTCTCTACTTAGCTCTACACTACTGCAACAGAAATTCATGAGTACTGTTGGTGGTGGCGTCGGCGGCGGCGGAATGAAAGGTGATCTTTTTCATCATCAAGATATGAAAATGGAAGGAAATAGTAGAAGTGAGGTTGAGATGATGGGTTCAAAAGAAGGTCTTAATAGGTTGCATCAGTGGAACAATAGTAACATGAATGGTAATGGAACTGTTGCTTTTCAAAATCAGATGGAGAATATGGGTTTATCAGATTCATCTTCTTCTCTTTATTGGAATAATAGTAACAACAACATAGCAACAACTGGTTTGGGTAGTGTTTGGAGTACTGAACAACCTAATAATATTGGTCCTAATTCAGTTACTTCTCTGATCTAGAAACATGAAGCATGGTTTTCAAAACTATCTATCTTTTTAAGGTCTTTTTCTTTAGTTCTATATTAGGCTTTTGTTTATGGCTGAAAAATGCTGCTTTTTTCTTTGTTTTTATCATTTGGGGTCAATTGGGTTTGGTTTACTTACATTGAAGAAAGAAAAGAAGAAAAAGATAGTTAAAGATGAGAGAGTTTAGGATCGGAGAGATCATCTCGGCTACAAATATATTACTCTTCATCAACCTTGTTAGTTTTATTTCAAGGTTGAGAAAATTTGGGCCGAGATGAACCTCGGATCCTCTTCTCTCATCATGTGTGTAACTCTGGTTGCAAGACTACCACATCAGCAATATTGCCGGCGATATTGTAGATGCGGAGATCAAGAGATGGAGGTCCTTCATTTGGTGCTAGTACTTCCATAGTTGATTGATTGAGTAAGTTTGTTTTAATTTTCATTAATTTTGTAATGTGTATATGCAATGACATATCCTTTATTTTTCCTTAATTAATTTTCTAATGTATTGTCATTAATTAGTTCCTTTTTTCATGAATGAAGGAACTAATAATGTTTGTTAACTTTCTTAACATTTGGAAAGGGTTAGGTTATGGGGGATTATTGAGGGTATAATAATCATGGTTATGGTATAGAAGAGGGGGGTGATTAATTAATATTATTTACTTTGATTTGGTTGATTCTTCATATGTATGTGGGATTGGTTTGGTACTTTGGTGTGTGGTTTTTTTTCATCAATTAAGAAATTTTTAGTTCATGCAAAGTGTATTGCTATTGTTTTATTGTTATCTACTTTAGACAAAGTCACATTAAAGAATAGTACTTCCAAGCATATAGATCTTAAAATGGTGTGAAACTGTATGTGGGCTATGGTAGTCTGGCTTAAAACTGTTACACACAATAGGAATTTAAGCTGCAACACTCAAACTTGTATGTTGTCCTTTAGTGGCAGAGAACATTTCATTTGTATTCAATTTTCAGGTGCCTATAGAGGCTAGAATCATAGAGCTGTATAGGTGAGAAGAAGTTTCATGATTTCATCACTCATGCTTTTTTTATTTCAATATTAATTCCTCTTGCATATATTTTTTCACTCTCTTATTTTCAAGTAAATATACAATTTTGTCATTGAAATTGTGGGATTATATTATTTCTAGTTATGTTTCATATTAATTACAAAATGATTTTATGAAATTGCAAAATATTAATCATGTTTTTCTCTTTGTCTCTCGATCTGTTGATACTTATGAAAATTCATTAAAATAAAATTTATTTGATAATAAATCCAAATAGAGAGACAAATTAAACTTACTAATATTTTGCAAATTTATGGATATTTTAGAATATTAATATTTTTAATTTAATGAACAAATTTGATATAGTCCTGCAATTTTATGGAACAAATTGTGTATTTACTCTGATTAAATTTCTCCTTTCATTTTTTTGTTCTTTCTTTCGGCATTTTGCCAAGGTATATATCCATACTCTCATGAGGTGTACGTGGAATCAACATCCTTTTGAAGCTTCAAACTAGGCATGCATGTATATAAACATGCATTAATTTCCACAAGAAATTAGTTATCAGCTAAAAATAATTGACATGTTAATTCATTCTATACACATTTCATCTAAGAATATTTATTGTTTATAGTTCATGTCTCCTCACAAAATATGAATTGCTTGCTTAATGCTACGTGATTCAAGCATTCATTTTATTAGTGCGCCAATGACCATCTGAGTAATGGCTATTGGCTAATTCATCCAAATCCAAATATTTGCACAAACATTTTCTATTCTCAGTAACAAATTTGATGCGAACAAGAGTGCTTAAATTTGCTACTCCTTTCGTCCCACAATGAGTGAATCAGTTGATTATTTCACATATGCCAATTTATAACTTTGACGATTAATATATTTAATTATATGAAAGTAAAAATAATAAAAAATTGTTATTTTGAAAATAATCATTGAGATGAATTCAATAACATCATATATGTTAATGTTTATTTTTATTTATTACTATAATAGAAAAATATAATCAAAGCAAAATATATTAATAGTACACAACAGTCAACTGACTCACTCATCATAAAACGGATGAAGTATTCAACTTCAATAGAGATAGATTGTGTCTCTTCTTAGGGCAAATGCAAGCTTTAGTAGACTTGATGAAAATAAAAATTCATTTTGTTAGTAGTATTATGTTTTTTTAAGCCCCCCTTGATTCGCTCATCACAAATTTAATTGTTTAAATTTTTAAGTTTTTACTAGCATTAATTTTCTTTCACTCTTTCAGTAAAATTTTCACTAATAGTGTCTTTTAACTTTACTCTTTTTTTTAGTAAAAAAAAAAATTTACTCTTCTTCTCTTTTTAGAGGACAATTGTAATCTATTCAAGCTTTTATATATTTGGAAATATTTTTTTTACTACATAATTATAAATTTTGTAGAAGTTCATAAATTTCTCATTAGTCTTTCTGTCTCTAATTATAAACTTATTTTCTATTTTTTGTTGTACCTTAGTATAAGATCCTTTTTAAAATCCAACATACATTAAAAATTTCTTTACAAAATATCTCAATATTGAAAATATAATTGAAAAACGTAAATTGTATTTTCCATTTCATAGTTCAACATATATTAATGATTTCTTTACAAAAATATCTCTATGTTTTTATAAATTTATTACTAACTATTTATCTTAACACCTATAAATTTTCAGAGGGAATATTTTCTAGCCCCTGCTAAATTTTTTGCTAATATAGTGATGTCATTATTGCCTAATTCCTTTTCAATATGGTGAAATATTTTATGTTTTGTTCCCCACCCTCCTCCCAATTTATTAAGAAGTCTAATATCATGCCAGAAACACTCGTTAAAAGTTCTCTAACAATTACAATCAACTTATACTATTTAGATTTTTGAGGGAATTTTTTTAGCACCCCCAAGTTTTCTAATGTGCTTTGCTAAATTTTCAAAACATTGGTGTCTGCTATTTACGTAACAAAAAGAATCCGCCACATAATTAGTGGTTTAAAAAAATATTCAAATTCACCAACTTTTTAAGATTTTGCACTCCCAGAGAAGTTTTTGAATATTTTTTTATTATTCGCCGCTTAAGTGGCAAATCAGAGGTGTACCGTTGGACCAGTTCGCTACTTTGAAAGAATAAACAATACTATATGAGATTCTAAAAGGTTCTCTACTTTTGTAGAAGTTCATAAATTTCTCATTAGTCTTTCTGTCTCTAATTATAAACTTATTTTCTATTTTTTGTTGTACCTTAGTATAAGATCCTTTTTAAAATCCAACATACATTAAAAATTTCTTTACAAAATATCTCAATATTGAAAATATAATTGAAAAACGTAAATTGTATTTGCCATTTCATAGTTCAACATATATTAATGATTTCTTTACAAAAATATCTCTATGTTTTTACTTTTTATAAATTTATTACTAACTATTTATCTTGACACCTATAAATTTTCAGAGGGAATATTTTCTAGCCCGTGCTAAATTTTTTGCTAATATAGTGATGTCATTATTGCCTAATTCCTTTTCAATATGGTGAAATATTTTATGTTTTGTTCCCCACCCTCCTCCCAATTTATTAAGAAGTCTAATCTCATAGCTCATTTGGCACTTGCATATGAGTCGGGCATGCTAGAAACACTCGTTAACATTTCTCTAACAATTACAATCAACTTATACTATTTAGATTTTTGAGTGAATTTTTTTAGCACCCCCAAGTTTTCTAATGTGCTTTGCTAAATTTTCAAAACATTGGTGTCTGCTATTTACGTAACAAAAAAAATCCGCCACATAATTAGTGGTTTAAAAAAATATTCAAATTCACCAACTTTTTAAGATTTTGCGCTCCCAGAGAAGTTTTTGAATAAGTTTTTATTATTCGCCGCTTAAGTGGCAAATCAGAGGTGTACCGTTGGACCAGTTCGCTACTTTGAAAGAAAGGTTCTCTACACCCCCCCCCCCCCCCCCCAAGTTTTCTAATGTGCTTTGCTAAATTTTCAAAACATTGGTGTCTGCTATTTACGTAACAAAAAGAATCCGCCACATAATTAGTGGTTTAAAAAAATATTCAAATTCACCAAGTTTTTAAGATTTTGCGCTCTCAGAGAAGTTTTTGAATATTTTTTTATTATTCGCCGCTTAAGTGGCAAATCAGAGGTGTACCGTTGGACCAGTTCGCTACTTTGAAAGAAAGGTTCTCTACACCCCCCCCCCCCCCCCCCCCCCAAGTTTTCTAATGTGCTTTGCTAAATTTTCAAAACATTGGTGTCTGCTATTTACGTAACAAAAAGAATCCGCCACATAATTAGTGGTTTAAAAAAATATTCAAATTCACCAAGTTTTTAAGATTTTGCGCTCTCAGAGAAGTTTTTGAATATTTTTTATTATTCGCCGCTTAAGTGGCAAATCAGAGGTGTACCGTTGGACCAGTTCGCTACTTTGAAAGAAAGGTTCTCTACCCCCCCCTTCCCCCCCCCCCACACACACACACACACATTTCTTATTCTCCTTTGGAAGTTTTGGAAAATGCATTCTGAAGTTTTTATTCAAGAGCAAAATTGAAATATTGGAGGGTTAAAAATGGTGTGGAGGGAAGAGAAAAATTCTGAGATTCTAATATCTAAGCCCAATCAACTTCCTTCGAATAGGCCCATATAATTAACAAGATAACAAAATTCAGCAGAGCTCCATTAAAAACAAAAAAGAAGAAAAAGAGAGAATCAGCAGCTGTGTTGCTTTGCATTTGTATCACAAACAACTTCATTCAACTCAACCGGCCGCCGGAAAACGCAACCGGAATTTGTCACCTGCCGCCAGAAACAGCGGAAGACTCCTCCAGGTTTCCCACTTTTTGTCCTTTTAATTTCATCTTCCTTTCCCATCACATATAGCGCGTTCGAGATGCGATTCCACCCAACTTGCGGCAGCAATAGCTGCACCTGCAAAGAGAATAACGTCCCAGAAGAGGCTGAAAAGCTCTACTCCGCATCGCCATACTACGCGCTAAAGCGGATTAATAGCCAAATAGTTATTTAGTGTCACGTAATAAGCATAAGTTTTTGTTTTTAGGGTTTAAGGTTTAGTAATCCAATTAATCAGTTTTTGAATCTTTAATTTTAAATTTTCATGCTGTATATTGGGAATTATTAATGTTTAGTTTTTAGATTAGATGCAAAATGTGGCTAAATAAACTTAAGTATAGTACTTGGATTTTATATGTTTGATTATTATCATTTCAAAGTTCTCAAAATTATGTAACATGAAATGCAGCTTTTTTATTCACACCAATGTCGAACAAGAAATCTACGATAACCCCGAATAAGTTGCAAGAGAATACCATTGTGGAAGAGCAAAAGAAGCCTTCTTCTGCACCGAAAAAAGCAGTTAATGAAATTGACGAAATTTTCGCTGGAAAAAAGAGAAAGAAGACTGATGTGAAAAAGACTGGAAAAGCCAATGAAGCAACTAAAAGTACGGATAAAACTAAGAAGAAGAAGAATGACAAGAAAAAACCCAGAAGGCTAGATGAGAGTGAGTATCTAGAACGGTCTTCTCGGCCGAGAAAGAAAACAGAAGATGGGCTTACCATTTATACTGAAGAGGAGTTAGGTCTTAGTAAAGGGGATGCTGGAAGTACCCCACTCTGTCCATTTGATTGCTCTTGTTGTTTTTGATGGAAGCTGGATAATGATTTGTGCACTCATTTTCTTGTTCTAATGAACAAAATTGTTGTGATTGTATTACATCCTTTATTACATTTATAGTTTGGTTGATTATAGCTTGAGTTGTCTTGTACTGACCTTGAAATCTTTAGATCTAGATATGGTTTTGAGTAATTTCAATTTTGTAACAGTCTCACTTCCGCTCTTATAGGGTTTATATCCTTGAAACAGAATTATTCATGTATGGTGTTGTATCTACCAGACCGTTTGACGGTTTGAGTGATTTATTAGAGAATGAAGGAAATGTTTTGAGGTGCTTGAATTATGTTATAGTTTGTGTTTCTTCTATTTCATTTTAACATGTTCAATCGAACCAAGTATGTATAAGTTATTCTTCTGTGTTTTTTATTATCTTAATATGCATAATGATTTGTTTCATCATGAATCATGATCATTTTTTATCCTTTGAAACCTTGATATTTGATTTCAATGTTTGAGTTGTACTTTGATTAGCTTTATTGGAACTACCCAAGATGGGTGATTTGATTTTATCAATTCAGAGGAAAGGCAATTTTCACCTTCTCATCTTGGTGCGCCAACTTCAGAATTCTTGTAAATCAAGCCTTGTGACATTATGATGTATGTGCACAATAAAACATTTAATGTGGATTGCAGAGACAAGCAATGAACTGGTGCTGGTTGAAGCAGAGGCAAAGCAATACCAAAGCCAATGTGAAGAGGTTGCTTGGCATTCTTAAACGTGGTAGTGGTTTTTTTTCTTTTCAGATTGTACTAGTCCATTTGAATCTATGATCTAAGAATTACTAGAGCTAGAATTTCTTGCAATGCTAAAGGATATGTTAGGGTTGAAAGAAGGCAGTGAGGAAGGTGAAGCCAGTTTGAAATCCTAAAAAAGACAGTAAACTACATCTTTGGTAAATGAATCTAGGATATTAGTAGAGAGGGTGATAAAGAGGAAAAATCAAATTGTTATCTCAGATTTTCAAGGGGAACTAACTAGGTTCCAATAATCAGGCATTAGTTGGTCTTGATGGGACGGATAAGATCACCGTTGCCAAGAATTGCTTTGGTGAGTCGAACAACAGTTAAAGATTTCAAAACATAGACCTAAGCTTTAAGTTCAAATTGCTCCTGCATCTTATTATCATTATGCAAAGGTTGGACAAGGTGGTGGTTTTACTCATTGTACTATCATTCTCTGAAAGTGAAAATTTCATTGCTTCCTCCTTATTATATGGTAGTTTCATCCACCAAAGATGTAGTTGGCATCTGGAAATCTTTTTAAGGGTTTCAAACTAACTCAACCTTCATTTTTAACCCATTAGTCTTCTCTTTTACTCCTAAGGAAATTCTAGCTTCTCTGGCAATTTTTTGTTCCGGGATTCAAATGACTAGTAAAAGCTGCAAAGAAGCTTACTAACCTTGATGGTAGTAGTAGGTTCAACTTCTTTGGTTGTGCATCAATAACAACATTTGGTAGTAGGTTCATCTACAATATGTGCTTTGCTGTCTCTGCTTCATCCAGCACCTAGTGCAGAGACAAATATGTCGCAATGAGCCTGTTTATTTCATATCTTTGAAATAGAGTTCAAGTTTGCAGTTCAGCCAACATCTAATGCGGGATACTCCAAGGAACGACTCTAAACCAATTTCATCGAGTTACGGCTGTCGGCTGGTGGAGTATACCCTGCCTATTTTTCTGATTCTAATATTGACTATGCACGCCTGCATCTGTCTGTGATGGAGGTATGGAGGTAGTGGCATTATGGAGGAAATTTAGTGCTTAAATGGATCTGCATGTATTTGTTACTCATTGTACAAAAATTTTATGTTACTACTTGCATCAATCTCTTCAACCAAGCATCTCAAATTTTTTATAAGATAAATTTCACAAATAATTCTATATTATTACATTTTACTAAAACTGAGTTATTTTTAATACACGATTTATTAAGTAAAGTGAGAGAGGGTGTTTTCATATATACTCTTCTCTATAGGTACCTAAATATTTTACTCCAGAATGGAAGTACCTATTTTGTTTGGAGTAGTATTTTGCAAAACTTTCATTGATTTTACTTTAGCAAGTTTACTCAATTTATAGCTGATCGACACTGGTTTTTAAGCGAGGCTAATTTTGTTAATTTTATTAAATTGACCGATAAAAAACACATCTAATAACTAAACCAATTACCAAAAATAATTTTAAAAAAAAATACCTTAATACAAATTTGACAATCAAAATGATTAGGAGATAATTTTGAATGTGTTTGTAATTTTTTTTTTTGGTAGTAATGTGTTTGTAATTTTAATACATTTGGAAATTATAATGGCGACATATAGCACATTCAAAAATCAAAACGATTTTTTACCTTATATATATATATATATATATATATATATATATATATATATATATATATATGTAATTATGTATATAGAGATTACAAGTAACTTAGATATTGCGCATTTTGCATTTTTCATTCTTAGTAAACACCATATAGAATTCAGAGTCAGAGTTCTTTCATTTCCTTCAGGATAAGTGTTATGCCATAAGCCATTATAATCAATCATTCAAGGAAAAACAAAAAATTCATGTATGATTAATAAGATATTTAACTTCATCAGTTACAGAATCGCCATGGTCATTTTTAAAAAAAATTCCTTGAGTTTCATACACTATTACCGTGTTAAGTGACTCCCACATAATGTCATATTATAGTTGTACACATTTTCTTTTGTTCCAATAATAAAAAAATCATACAACCATTAAACAGCACACTTATATTATTGCTTATTTGGATGAAATAAATTTTATTCAAATGTTGTATCTTAAGATACTTCAATACAGTAACCATTGTGTAAAAAATAAAGAGAATCACTCTTCTATGAAACTGTTGAAGTAATAGATAGATAGAACACGATTATCAAGTATATAATTAAAGAACATCTATTGATGAAAATACACTCCTGGATAAATTTAAATTGTCCCATTTTTGCTCAGAAAAGTTGTTTTTCTAAAACCACTTGATTAAAAATATATTCCTCTTTTTCGAACAATGGTAGGAGGGCTAAATAAAGCCATTTTAATGTTACAGAAATTTCAGTAATCATTCAGACAAGTTTCAGTTTCCCCTCGACAAGGTATGCATAAAATATCGCCATTTCATATTGTCAGCTACACGTTGATTGCTTGCTTTCTTTATGTGCATTGTTCGAACAAATATAGTATCTAGAGATTTGAAACTTTCAAGTCGTATGAGGTGGGTGTTGAAATGTATCGATCTATTTCATCAAAAGATTGATTAGAGGAACCAAAAGATTGTGTTACAGGAGGGGAAATTAAGGTGAGTGTTAAAGATACAAAGGTACAACACTAGGGGTTCAATCTACTCCTTTGCATTGTCCTACAATACAAGGTACTTTTCTCAGTACAAGTGCATAAAAGACTTGTTTAAGTTAATAACTACTTAAAATAGAAATGTAATACGAGAATTGAAGTTGAAAACAGATCAAATAGATAAAATTTGATAGGCAAAAATCCTTGAATTCAATAGAAATTTCAAACACAACATTTAAAAATAAGCCAATAAACTCATAAATGTATTTAAATAGGAAAATCATAACTGTTTATCATTACCACCCTCACGGAAAAAGACTACTGAAAACTATGGCAAAGTTCAAACTTAACCATATCTCTAGATGTAAGCTGCCTAAGCTGTGACTGGCTTTGTAGCAGTGGATAGTCTAGATCTCTTCTTTGCCAAGCTCTCACTTCGGCGTTCCCTCTGCTCCTTCAATCTGGATGCAAGGAGTTTCTGATATTCTGCTGCCTCTGATTTTGCCTTGGCAATTCTCTTCTTCTTGTCTGCAATTCTTGCTCTCTTCCTTTGGAGTGTCAAAGGAGTAACCAGACGTTGAATCTTTGGAGCTTTGCTAACCTTTTTCCCTGCGCAATTAAACATTCACCGCTCAGTCTACAATTCATAACAAATGTCTGTATTGCTCCAATTTAACTGGATGTTGCTGAAGGGAACATGATGAGCAGAAAACACTTATATTCATACGGGTCTTCTAAAACACAATCAAACAATATAACCTATATATACATCATAATTTGGATAAGAGATTGTTTAATGAAAGCAAAAGTTCTCTGAGGAATATATTCAAAGCATCACTACCACTAGTCAAAGTTGTGCTCTGCTATACTTGGAATCAAAGAAAACTACAGCAAGTCCCCACTAGAACAAGATTGAAAAATGTGAAAGTTGACTTGGAAGCACAGGATATTTTAGACAAATAATATAAAATATGCACAGCTACTTGACCACCTTTTTTCACCAACAATGTTTTCTCCATTTTTAATACTCCTCTGAATGTCATAAAGAAAGAAATTGATACAATGTATTGAAAAGGAAACTCACCAGCCTTGGTGGTAAAGGTTCGACGGTAGGTGTTAACATATTTTCGCACATCATCCTCCTTTGAGAGGTTGAACAGCTTTCGGATTTTGGATGCTCTCTTTGGACCTCTCATCCTAGGCTTCTCAACATCAGTAAGACCTGGCAAATCATTTTCACCTTTCTTCACAATTACCAAGTTCAAAACAGAGAGGTCGGGGCTGACAATGCATCCACGAACAGACTTTCTTCTACGCTCTCCATTACGCCTTCCGTATCCACGGAAACAAGGAGTTCCTGCACAAGGGCATAATGCATAAAAATTCAACCAAGTTGAAAACAAGCTTTACTATGAACCCTAAATCCAGTAACAAATGAACTTCAATGGAATCCAAAATTCATTGCAACAAAATACAAGTGCCCGCAAAACATAGATACTCCGTATGCAAAAAATTTCAAGACAACAAAATGCAGTTGTACCCTTTGACTATGTGAAAACAACACCAAATTATAACTACAATCTGTTCATAATATGCTAAAAGGTAAATAGATTGAAGCTCACGCTAAAATGCTACCTCTATGGAGCAAGAGACGAACACGACCAGGTGTCAACACTCCCTGCTTCATTGGGAAACCTTGCTTGTCACATCCACCGGTGATTTTGAAAACATAGCCCTTAAATTCCTATACATGACAAAAACACAGAGCAAAATATATCACTTATAATGCACCTCAAAATACGAAAGCAGGCACTGCAAATGTCGTGTCAAATTCCATACCTCGCCCAAAGCATCACCAAGGACTTCCTGTGAGATCCTCTTGTCCCAAAAAGCACGACTACAATAAATACAAACAAATAATAAATAATACAATCATCAATAACAAACAAGTGACATAGAATATAACTCCATTGAAAATAAGATACAAAAGAAACAAGTTCGGGTTTGCTCAATTTATTGTCCATTTATGAGCCGAAATAGACTCAAGCAATCTATTAGTGGGACTCATTTTAATAAGTAGAATCCACTGAGCAAGCTCAGAATCAAAAGAAACTTCCAATAGCACTACACTTAGTATCAGTAAAAATCAAATTCACATAGACATGGATATTAATTTCGCCATGCTTATCAATATAAATATCAATCAATAAACATAAACAAATACCAGATTCACATTACAGTTAAGTTTTAATTTACAACAATGTAAAATTATAATAAACAACCAAATTCAAAATTGAAAAGAAATACAGCACAAACAATTAAACTAACATGGTACCTTCATAGTAACAGTATATTCTTCTAAACTAATATAATTAAAATGAAAAAATCAAAAGAGAGTAAATAGATTATTACAGCTTCATGTCATCATCGATTTCAAGCTTCTTCTGACATCCAGTAGTTGGATTCGCAACGTTAAACTGAATAAAAAAAATGAAGAAAATGATTCAATCGGAAAAACAAAATGGAAATCGAAGAATTGAAGTAATTGTAATGTTTAGAAACAAAACCTTCATGTTGCAATCTTGGTCTGATCCAGCCGCGTCTAACCTTGTTTTTCTTGTGCGGCTTCGGAAACAAAAGAAAAGGTAGGGTTTTACACACTCTGGTATTTTATACACTTCTTCTTCATTTTTGTTTCATTGTTGGGCTGGGCTGGGCTGGACAAACCCAAACCCGAAATACTATGCGCTTTTTCAAAATTAAGGAAAATGGCTTTTTAAGCCGTCCTACATTACTCTTAGACCCCCCAAATAATATAGAACACCTCAATGTTTGGTAAGGCTATCTTGTTGGAGACGTCAGCGCATAAAAAAACACCATTTCGTACAATTTCGTATCCTAGGATACGAAATAGATTTTTTTTGAAATTTTAGTTTAAAGTTTCAACCCGTAGAATACGAAATACATATTTTTTTGAAAACGCTTTCATTTCATATCATAGAATATGAAAACGCTTAATTTCGTATCTTAGGATACGAAATCCTGGGTTTTAGAGTATTTCGTACCCTAGAGTACGAAATAGTCACTTACTGCAATATGTTTATTTTGTTCATTTTTTTTCTTGTATTTGCATTATGCATTTGTTTATATATATTTTTTTTTATGGTTTCGATTGTATTATTTGATATATGAAGGTGTTTAAATGCCTGAACCTCCGGTAGAATTGAAGCAAAAAAATTTGATGAAGATAACATTGCTAAAGATGTGGTTGTTGCACCCAACATTACTCAAGTTATTGTTGTTACACACAAATTGCTCAACCTAATGTTGTGGAACCTGATATTGATCAACATAATGTTTCCATTAAACAAATAGATTTCTTGATTTGTCCATTAAGAATGGTGTATTAGTATAATTTCTTGCGGGTTTTTTTTAACAACAGTCATATCAACATTAATGCACTGGATCCAATCAAAACTCCGCAGTTAAGCATGTTTGAACGTGAGTAGTATTATGATGGGTGATCTCTTAAAAAGTCTTTGTGTTGCACTTGTAATTTCTCGCGTCTATATATACATTAATACATTTTATGTCTTCATTAATTCATATGTGTAACTCAATTCTAGAAATTTGTTGTCTATCTGCCATAGTAAATATACACCTGTCAAATACATACACACCACACTACCTCAATATTAATCTACGACCCTTCACATTCATCAATTTTTATGTATTTGGATCCTTGTTGAAAGTACAAAAGTAAGTATTATAATTATCGTCTCCACAGGGATTGGTGCGATATCAATGTCGTTCAACAATTAATATAATTTTAAGTAAAGATTATTCAAGTGATTGTTTACGAAAAGTTGCAAAAACATAAAAGCATTAAAAGTGAGAAAATTGACAAAGATTAAATTGTTGAGATTAGACTCAATTGACTTGTTCATACATATTCCCTTGATCAATTACACATATTCAAGCTGCTCATCGATATTATCACGTATTTACTCGTCAAACATTTCCATCCCCAGATAACGTCGAGAAATCTATTATACCTATCAAACCCCGATCCCTCGAGTGATTAATTGATACAATAGCATTAAGATCAAATACTTTAAGTGAATATTAAACCCAAATATATTCCTAGAGTTTATACTTAATAGATAGGCTTAAATATGCAAATAGTCCCTGCACTTAGGGGTCGTTTGATTTTTAGTCACTGGTTTTCAAAATCCTTTCGTTTTGCCACTGCACTTATGGTCAACTTAGCAAAAGGTCCCTATGTTGACTTTTTTTATGACGTGGCACAAAATCTGCCAAATGTCACTGACGAGTTGGCCATGTGGACGCTGACTAAGCTCTTTGTAATGCGAATGGACAAAAATGCCCTTTGTCAATCCTGGCCTTCAGAAAATGACGATAATACCCTTCGTCTCTTGGCAGGTTCGAAATTAATGTTGTTCCTAATTTTATTTCAGGTCTGTTAGGTTTCATAGTTGTCTGTTTGATAAATTGCTTACAATTTTTTATTGCTGTAGAGAAAACAAACATGTGATCTGTTTGTTTGGGACGATGAATTAATTCCGGGTTCAAGACCCATGGTTGATTCTAGTCGTGCTATATCAAATGTGAATGACAATGAAATTGATTTTGAAGTTGAGTCAAAATCAACAGTGAAGTGCAACTGTGCTGAAGCAAACGAGAAATTGAAGTCAAAGTGGAAGAACAGATGGAGTGATGAGAAGGAAAAAAGTTGCAATGCTAAAAGGAGTGCTTTTAATTAGTTGGTTGTTCTTTTTTGTATTGTATGCAAAAAAATGATGTAATGTAATGAATCAATGAACCTGTGTAATTTAAAGTCTATGTTTTGTTATGTGTTGTTGCAAATTAATCTCTCTGATGTAGTGTAATGGTATGAATGAAACTGATGTAATCTGCTTCTAATTTAATGAATGAATGGAATTTATGTTCCTTACATGTTTCATTGCTTTATGCTTCATAATTTGTGTTCCTTACATACACCATTACTAACTGTGATATGTAAATTCACAATGAACATAAATCATCATAACTGAACCAAAACAGGGCAAACATAATTCATTACTAGCTGTCATTGCCATACAGAATTCAAACATAATTGTCATTGTCAAACATATTACAAAATGCCTTGTGATCAAGGACTTTTAATTGTCAGAAACATCCATATTACAAAATGCCTTGTAATCAAGGTCTTTAGCACATAACAGTTATACAATTAAACTACTTTTTAGATTGCAACATTTCATCCACCAACTTCTTCAACTTGACTGGGTCATCAGATTCCAACACCCTAAGTGTGTTCAAACAAGGACTAACTTTTGCAGGCACATCATCATTTGTAGGTCCATGAACTTGTTCTTGTGTCAGAGCACCATCACCTTCATCATCTTTGTAATGCCCTAGACTGCTTTCAGGATGACCGACTGACCCTACAAACCAACACGAGTCTTTTCAGCGTGCTTTGTCCTCACTTGCACGCTTTCCGGGAAACTTGCCAGAAGGTCACCCATCCAAAGACTACTCCAAGTCAAGCACGCTTAACTGTGAAGTTCTTATGGAATGAGCTCCCGAAAAGAAGATGCATCTTGTTGGTATAGGTAGTACCCATCAATCCTTATAAGCCTTCCTTCAGCCATGCAGTCTCATACATGCACAACCTCAGGATCCCTCTCATTTCGATGTGATTCGGTTTGCGTAGAAGCTGTCAGGAGCCGCACACTGTCATGCCTCGTGCACCGGCGACCACTCCCCGCCCTCGTAAGCCTCGGGTATTACATGCCCACCAGCTTCCGCTTGGTTCGTCCCCGAACCACATCGTACTGGGAGAGGTCTGCTCTGATACCATTTGTAACGCCCCAGACTGCTTTCAGGATGACCGACTGACCCTACAAACTAACACGAGTCTTTTCAGCGTGCTTTGTCCTCACTTGCACGCTTTCCGGGAAACTTCCCAGAAGGTCACCCATCCAAAGACTACTTCAAGTCAAGCACGCTTAACTGTGAAGTTCTTATGGAATGAGCTCCCGAAAACAAGATGCATCTTCTTTTCGGGAGCTCATTCCATAAGAACTTCACAGTTAAGAGTGCTTGACTTGGAGTAGTCTTTGGATGGGTGACCTTCTAGGAAGTTTCCCGGAAAGCGTGCAAGTGAGGACAAAGCACGCTGAAAAGACTCGTGTTGGTTTGTAGGGTCAGTCGGTCATCCTGAAAGCAGTCTGGGGCGTTACAATCTTCATCAACAATCTCTATTGGGCACTCTTTATTTTTCCCAGGACCATCTTTGTTTGTCTTCATAATAATCATGCCACGCCTCCTAACTTTGGTCAAATCCAGCTTTGCATTCTCATTCTCCAGTTTAGGCTTTTTAGTGGAAAAGGTCTAATAGGTTCAGATCTTTTAAGGTTCACAGATGCAGATGGTTTAACAATGGTGTCAACATGTGCAGTTGGTTTGACAACAACATTAGTAGGTCCATATGTGTTAAAACAGGTGTTTTATATGTGCTGCTGGTTTTATAAAAGTTCTAGCAGATGCATTTGGTTTGACAGTTGTGTTTACATGTGCAGATGGGGTTATGGTCATGCTACCAGATAGGGTTTTAACATTCTTGACAATTGTGTTTACATGTGCAGAAGGTTTGACAATGACATGTGGTTTAGGGGTTGCCTTGACAGGTTTAGTTTTAACAGGCTTAGGGATAACAGAGTTACCTTGTGCTGGTTTTTTGAACTGTCCATCCACTCTCCTCTTCTTGCTCCCAACTTCAACTGACGATGATTGTGCTTGTGGTTGACTTGTTGCTTAAACTGATGATGGTTGTGCTGGTGCTTGACTTGTTGATTCAACTGGTTGTGGTTGTGCCTCAACAACTGGTTGTGCTTGTGCCTCAACAACTGGTTGTGCCTCAACTATTGGTTGTGCTTCAACAACTGTTGGTTGACTTGCATTAATCCCTGATGCCGCTGAAGATTGGGTTGTAGCTTGAGTATTTCTTTTAGGTTTCCTTTATTCAAACATAAAAAAGAAAACAAATTGTTAACATCATTAAAATGGTAAAGATTATAAAGATGTTTGAAATGATAAAGTTTAATTTACCTTCCTTTTTATTGCTTCACGATCAAGTGTGTCACTCTTACAAGGCTTTGCATTATGGCCTTCCCCATTGCAATTAGTGCATCTGTTGGTTGGGCCACCTCCCATGGTTCTAGACCATTTACCAGGTCTTGGTTCATCAACACCTCTCCTCCTTAATTTTTTTGGTCTCCCAAATGCTTTTTTATAAACTGGAGGAAGCATTTCCTCATACTCTATATCAGGCCACATGTTTTGGCCATTGATGGCACTAACATTGAAGCTATAACAAGTCTCATATGTCTCTCTTGAATACCAATGAGCAACAAAATTTTCAGGATTCTCATATATTTTACCCATTGCAGTGACAGCATGTCTGCAGGGTATGCCTACCAACTCCCAAAAATTACATGAACATCTTTTTTTTTTTCTTTCCAAATGAACAGTAAATCTCCTGGCACCACCAAGTTCTTCAACTTCAAATACCAAATTAATACCCCAAGTTGCAACCCAATTCCCAGCCTTTTCTATTTCTACATTCATTCTTTTCATAGGCATAGGCATGATAGGGTGCTGCCATTTACCTAGTTTGTTTCTAATTGTAGAAATTCTATTCATCAGATATGTCCTAATCCATTCACACATTGTGAGTATAGGTTTATCTCTAGCTACTAAAATAGTTGCATTAAAAGCTTCAGATAAATTATTCATTAGTACATCACACTGAGGATAAAATGAAAAAGCATGCTTACACCACAACTTTGTAGGCACATTTGATAGCCACTCCCATGCCTTGAAGTCCACCTTTTGAAGCTCATTCATTTTCACTTGCCAAGCCTGAATGTATGTAGCCTTGGCTGCACCTATCATCAAGTCCCTAATCAGAGTTCCTCCTGCAAACTTTTTCTTGAAATTAGCATATAGATTCCTCAAACACAATCTATGTTCAACTCTGTCAAACATTTCCTCATAGACTTGCATTAATCCCTGCACATTTGAACAAAATTATCCATTAGGTTAATACATACATAAACACAAAAAAATGTAAAAGAATGTAATTATATACCTCCTTTGCCTTCATTTTTGCTTTCCAAGCTCTGTTAAATGAGATCCCCACTGAATATGTTCTCCTCATGTCTTGCATAATATCTGTCACCTTAACCTTATCTGTAACCATCATCTTTTTCACTACAGACTTGGATACCCAATTGGAAGTGGCAGATGTATTATTTAAAGTTCTTGGACAATGGTGGGTCCCATGCCAGGTCTTTATTTTGTAAGTATGTTTGTGGCCCACTTTACTACAATGGGCTAGAAAACCACAGTCATTAATACACACTATTCTGCATCTTATTTTGTTATTTTTTGCATACTTAATCTCTCTCCCATTTAACACTGACCACTCTCTAATAGCCTCTTTAAACTCATACAGTGACTTAAAGTCCATACCATAGTTAAAATAAGTGTCCATATTTAAATGGTCCATATTAAATGTTACAGCATTAGACCCACCTTCATTGTCATAAGCATCAGGGTCATCAGAATTTAATTCTTCACTCTTGTAACCCATCTCCCATTCAGGGCCACACACTAATGGCTCCTTAGAGGTTTGAGATTTTTTAGTTGGAATTGGGTTCTTATTAGCTCTGTGCTTAACTCTATTTGTACCATTCAATGGTTCATCATTAGGAACTTCAAATCCATCTTCAAGGCCCAAACCTCTCTCATCTTCACTGTCCTCAAAAGTCAAACCCCTAGCCTCATCATCACTACTGCTAAAACCATCATCACCATCATCTTCAGCAATATCATCCTCCAATTCATTATCAGATGCAATAACAACCTTCTTTCCCTTCTCTAAATTCACCACTTGAGAACTCTCACCCACTTGACTAGGATTGGTGTAGTTAGGAACATTTACTAACCCATTGCTTTCACCAACATCATTCTCAACAAAGATGTTTGCAACACAGTTCTTACTAACGGCATAGTCCCTAACTTCTATTGCATCTTCATCTAACCTAACAAGCCTAAAATCCACATTTTCATCCTGCAACCACCACAGCCTATACCCCTTACTAATATTCATGTCTTCTTAAGCTAACCCACACATCTCAGCATAACCCCAATCATCATCAGTTTTAACTTTGAATATGGCTCCCCCCCCCCCCCCCCCCCCCCCCCCTCTCTTTGTAAGAGATAATCCAATCTCTAACAAAATTACCCCCATGATGAAAAGCAACAGAGAATCTCATTACTGTAGAAAAAGTAAAAATAAATATTAAACAAAACAATTTTTCATGTGGTCCCAAAAAAAAATTAAACAATTAGGTCACATGCCACTTTGGTCCCTACCTAATGACAAAAACATATAAACAACTAAAACACTTAATATATGTTGCAGACAAAAAATGACAGTAAAACATTTGTAAAAAGCGAAGAATCACTTTGGTATTCGTATCACAAACATTTATATATTTCAAACTTCAACATACCTTCGTCTCAGAAGCCTTTTCGTCGTCTTCTTCAACCTTCGTCTCCAATATCGTGTTCGATTATGTTTTTCTTTGCAATCTCGTCGCAGTATCGTTCCAGAATCACCTTCGTTCACTTCAGAATCGCAAACCGTCGTTATCGCAAACCCTAATGTTGTTTCTATTTTTGCATACTAAAGAGAAGAGACGAAGGGTATTATCGTCATTTTCTGAAGGCCAGGATTGACAAAGGGCATTTTTGTCCATTCGCGTTACAAAGAGCTTAATCAGCGTCCACATGGCCAACTCGTCAGTGACATTTGGCAGATTTTGTGCCACGTCATAAAAAAGTCAACATAGGGACCTTTTGCTAAGTTGACCATAAGTGCAGTGGCAAAACGAAAGGATTTTGAAAAGCAGGGACTAAAACTCAAACGACCCCTAAGTGCAGGGACTATTTGCATATTTAAGCTTAATAGATATTATCCTAGTTCAATGATTCAAAACATATATCCCTATACTATTTCAAATCAAAAGAGTAAAACATTAATAACAAGGATAACATCAATATTGATTTGTAACTAGAATATATATAACACCATGATCATTAAGAATACATACTAATAGAGTAATTGATATCTAACCCCAACAAAATGAGAAATTGGTTACCCATAAACATGAGAACTTTACAAAGATGAAGAGAAATGAGATGAATGAACATCACAAGTTGATTCCCCAACAAGATTTGTGCATTCACCTTCAAAACTCCCTTCAATCTGTCTCTTAGGGCTCCCTTTGGTGTTTCTGATGTGTTTCAGTGCAGTGAAGAATGAATCCCTGAAATTCTGCAATTGTTGTATATTTATAGCAGTGAAGTTCTGCTAAGCTCGACGGGCGAGCTATCCTTGGCTGGGCGAGCTTCCTTACTTCAAGTGTGGGTTTGCTGACACGTGTCCCACTGAACTCTTGACCGCCTTAATGTCTCTACCTCTCGCCGGGCGAGCATGGGCTAGCTCATCTCGCTGATTGTCGCTAGATTTCGCCCAAATTCCCATTTTTCTCTGACTTGACCTCGCCGGGCGAGTTTGGGCGAGCTTGCAAATTCTGAAATTTGTTTCTTGGTTCAAAAACTGATTTTTAACTTCATAAACCTACACAATTGAGTGGGATTTAGATATACTAAACAAAATTAAATTAAAACAACCATTTACATAGGTGCGGGTACGGTACCGGTACTGGTACGAGGTACGGCATTTTTAGAAAAATTAAGATACGGGTACGTGTGTATACTTTTCTTTTTAAAAATAATTATATAAATAAAATAATGGAACTATATTGTTAAAACAAATAATTAAACATAAAAAGTACCGCATAAGTAATTCAAAAGCAATTAGATAAAAAGATTTAAATTGTTATTGCTTATTAGTAGAGCTGCTATTTTTATATTATAAACAAATAAGAAACATAAATCTTCCAATAAATAAAAAATGAATAAAAAAATGGAAAAAATATTGTATTTTTTAGATTCGTGTACCATAGGAGTACCACACGTGTACTCATTGCAAAATAAAAAATAAAAAAATATGTACGCCATCGGTGCGTACCCAAGGAGTACTGTACGCGTACCAGTACCCGGTATCGGTACTCTTCTTAAAATGGAGTATCCGTGCTTCATAGATATTAAGGAACTAAATTCAGAAACACCAACACTCTAAAATGCATCCACTACACTCTTTGAGTCGGTTTCAAATATGACGTTTGTGAGACATCTTAACTCTATTTCCTTAGCTTTGAGCAAAACGATTGCTTCTCCTTTAATGATAGAATATTTTCCATGAATCCAACAAGTTCCAGCTAGCACAAACTGTCTCATATGGTCTCTAACACACCGACCCACAAATTGTTTAGCGAGTTAGAAATATATAACTTTACATAACTATTCTAGAAAATGTCTAGCATATATTATTACAAATCCAAAAGTTATTAATTTGATGGTCAAACATAAAATAAATTTATCAACTAATTATACTTTTGGTAAAAAAATAAATAAATTATACTTTATTTAATTTATATATTATATAAATTTATTTTATGTTAGAGTAGAATTATATAAATTTAATTTATTTACTATTTAAGTTTATATAAATAGAGTTACAGAATAATTAATTTTTAAATATGGTCTACTTTTGTTTAAATTTACTGTTCATCTTCATCCATTATAGTGGTTTGAGCTTGACTTTAAAACCTTGAAGGACATGATTCAAACTCATTATTTTTTGATGCAGATTCAAACTCATCTAAATAATTATAAAATGGAAATAATTTCCCCCTCTCCATTATATATCAATAATAATTCTACTCAATTTTTTTTTACTAATACTCTATTTAATTTTAGTCAATTGCTTTTACAAAATTTAATGATATCATTCATAAAATATTTTTTAATTAAATCAAATATCACTTTCATATTTATCTATTTGTATTTCTAAGGCACAAATATTATGATATTTTGAATAATTAAATTATTTTTTATTCCAACAAAAAATAATATTAAATACTACTTTTAATTAGTTTCACAATTTTTTGTTGCATATAAAAAAAAGTGTAGCCCTAATTCAATCTAACACCATTTATGTTAATTATTGCGAAAAATTCACTGAGGTTATACTAGTATGAGAATGAGTTCCATGAACTTCCGTAACTGAAATTCTGGTTCTTATAGGTCTCATACAGACCAGAAGGCACATAAATTTTAGTTTATGTTTTGCCTTTATGCTCTCAGATGGAGACGATAATAGCCTTGTGGCAACTTTTTTATATATAAATGCTTGGTCAAATGGAGGAAACAACTGGTCTTTTATCCTTATCACAAGTATTTATTTTCTTTCTTTGTAAGGATACTCATTTTTAATTTTGAATATCTATAAAATTTGACCAACAATACACACTTTAATACACTCTTTTTATGATTCTCTAATTGATTGAAATTAAAATTTATGTAAAGGTCTACATGCAGAGACAAATCCATTGAGGGAGGGGGGAATATTACACCCGGGGGCTAAAACACCCACACAAACTATTATAAATTATTTAATCATTTTATTTTATGGTTTAGTTTTGTACAAGAAAATTTGTAAACAAATAGATTTCTTGATTTGTCAATTAGGAATGGTGTATTAGTATCATTTCTTGCGAAAAACACCAATCATACCAACATTAATGCACTGAATCCCATCAGAACTCTGCAGTTAAGTATGTTTAAACGTAAGTAGTACCATTACGGATTGATCTCTTAAAAAGTCTTTGTGTTGCACTTGTCATTTCTCACGTCTATATATGCATTAATACATTAAACCACTCTCAATTCTATGTGTATCTCAATTCTATATATGCATTAATACATTCACAACTCATATGTGTATCTCAATTCTAGAAATCTGCTGTCTATCTGCCATAGTAAATATACACCTGTCAAATACATACACACCACACTACCTAAATATTAATACTACAACCCTTCACATTCATTAATTTTTATGTATTTGGATCCTCTACTATACCTCAATGGTTTAGCATCTACGTAGTAGATGAATCTAAGATCAAAATCCAGCTTCATTCATTTGCACTTAGATCTAACATTTTTTTTTACTACAGATCTAACAATTTCTAGTCACTACACTACAAGACAATTATCGTTGACGATTTATACATGCTTTTCGCTTCATTTATGCCACTTTCATGTGTTTGAAATTTGTCTTCCTATAAAACCTCCACTACAATAAACCACTCTCATATCACTAAACAACAAAACAAATTACCTGTGAAAAACCCTACTATCTAGTTTCATTTTCAAAAATGAATAATTTGTTTGCTCAGCATGTTGGAACAAAGTTGGTTCTGACATAACCTATGTAGTTTTGATGATAACAACAGTATTAATATACAATAGGGAATACTGATAATTTACTCTAGTGTGCAGATATACAAGTCAAAAAATTTATTATTCACTAGAAGATTGAAGTTCTGGTTACTACGTTTCAAGTATCCCAAGAAGTTGGGAAAATGCAAGTTCTGAAGGCAACACAGAAGTTGAAGCCATCAGAAGTTGCAAGTCAAAGTCAACCAGAAGATGAAGTCATCAGAAGATCATTTATTATCTGCAAATTCTAATGATGATGAAACAGCAGAAGACGTCAAAGAACATTCCATTCTCTTAACGACTATCATCTATATGGAAAAAGATCTGAAGGAGCAGAAGAACTTCATTCAGACCGTTATCTTCATGACAATGACGTTTGTACTATTGTACTATCTTTGTTTTCCTGATTTGGGCGAATATTCGAAATCAAGGATCAGAATTTGATCTTTACTTGATTTGAATAAGCACATTTCAAACGAAAACAATGGTACAGTACTACCTAGCTGCTTTCATCAATGTCCGCTCAAATTCAAGAAGCTCCAACAACGCCTATAAAAGGAGGAAGAATTTGAAGACGTGATAACAAACTTACAACGAAAAAAGAGCTGTTATTCTGCTAAATTTCAAAGAGCAATTTTAACTTAGATACAACTTGAGTTGATATTCAAATTCAAGACATTGGTCTTCAACTTCTGGCCTGTCAGTAGTTGAACCTTAGTTTTCTTTTCAAGGATTCTAAGAACAGTCTTGTTATTTTAAGTTGTATTTCTTTGTTCTCTGAACTCTGATATTGTTTATCAGTTGTTCAAAACATTGTATTTTGTTTTGTGATTAGAAGTCTCTTGCTTGTGAGCTTGAGCATTAGAAGTCTCTTGCTTGTGAGCTTGAGCATTGGAAGTCTCTTGTAAGGAGTTACTTGAGCATTGGAAGTCTCTTGCTTGTGAGCTTGAGCATTGGAAGTCTCTTGTAAGGAGTTACTTGAGCATTGGAAGTCTCTTGCTGTGAGCTTGAGCAATTGTAATCTTGTGTGATTATAGTGAAATCCCTTGGAAGTGCAAGGGGACTGGACTACTCTCGGTTTGTGAGAGGAACCAGTATAAAATCTCTTGTGTCATCTCTTCTCTCTTCTCTCTGTTTTCATTCATTCATACTCTGTTTTTGTTCACCTTACCATAAGTTGATTGTGTTTAAGTTTTGGCCCGCTGCGAAATCTGATAAGTTGAAAAACTTAGAAGAAGTTTTAAAACTAACCAAAAACACAATTCAACCCCCCCTTCTTGTGTTTTTCACACCTTCACAGCATTCCACCAACCCTTCATCATCCACCACTAGCACTCCCATTTCCCCTTCTTTCTCATCCTCAAATGTAATCATTTCACAACAAAATGTGGATCCTTTCCAGATTAATAATGTCCAATTCTCCAATAATAGTGGGCAACCATTTCCCTTTCCTTCAACGAACCAGCTTCATCAAGGCAATTTTGTTCCAACGGGACAAAGTCATGTTTCCTTGACAAGTCAAAATACTTTACAAATTCAAGCTCAAATGGAAGATGATAGGAGGAAGATTGAAGCTATGAGGGGGAAAACTGCAAGGGAACAAAGAAAACAAATAGTACAAAAGCATAGAATTATTGCTGCTTCTAAGGCTCCAAAAGAGAGAATAAGGAGACAACGTTACCAAGAGATCCAACATAGAACTCCACATATTTTTTTTTCACTCCAGATGGGAAGGTGATTTTTTATTTAATTACATTTCATGATTCATATGTTATACTCCCTCGGTTCCAATAAAAATGGTCAACAAAAATTATAATGTATTTGTTGCAAAATTCAGTTCAGATACATTTTGGGATGGAGGGATTATATATACATGTGGTATTTACTCTTGCGGTGACTAATATTTTTTTAATTTCATTTTTAAGAACAGCGATTGGAAGAAATTCTAACAAAGAAGTTGAGCGCCAGCGATGTTAACAAAATGTGCCACATTGTCCTCCCAAAGGTTAGGGTTTCTTCATAAAGGGAGATGTTTGAATTAATGTTAACTAGTTCTTTATGATTTAATATTTAATCATTTAAAAATTAATTTTTAGAGATTTAAAGAGAAATTAAATAAATTAGTTCTATGTTTGTTTATAATAATGAAAACACATTTTTTTAATTGCAAAGAGGTTATAAAAAACCATTTTCACAAGTTGCTACTCAAAATCGTTTCTTACTTGAACTAACATTTTTTTTGTCATAATTCTTTTTGTAACAAACAAATGCAAATTTCTAAAAATAATAATAATTTTTTGATGTATGGCCCTATTGAAAGGCTAATATAACAATGGAAACAAGGAAATTGTGACTCAACAATGTACACACCCAATTTTTTTTTTACTACAAAATATGATAAAGGAAACAAATAAAATATTGCTTCTCTATCTTAGACACATATTTGTAATATAATATTTTCATGGCAAATCAATTATTTTATCTTTTATCTTTTTGTTTACAAAACGTAATATATTTTTTCCACAATCCAATCAAATAGAGGGGGGCTGAGAAAATACTTCCAGCACCTACCAGAGAAGGAGTAGAAATTGTTTTCAAGGATATATGTTCTGCACTTGAATGGAAATTGAAATTCAGGTCAGTAAAAATGATGAATATCATATTTTGTAATTTTCATATTTTTCTCTGTTGAGTATTTGTTTTTGTCACCTTCCAAATTCTAATGGAAATAGGCTGAAAATGGCACAGGTACTGGATTAATACTGAAACTAGAATGTATATTCTTGAGAATACAGGTAGAACAATACTTCTTAATGTTGCTAATTACTATTGATGCAGTTCTCATGATTTTGGCTTCATAAATAGTTTTTTTTATTTTTTTTCCTTTCTCTTTGTCAAAAAAATTATAATAGTATCTTTCTCTTGATATATCAGGTGATCTAGTGAATCATTACAAACTATAAACCGGAGATAATTTAAGCCTCAATGAAATACCCTTACAAAGGGTTTTGTAAGCTAGGATATGAAATAATACAATTTTATATCATAGGATACGAAACAATGTAGGACACCTCAATGTTTGGTAATGCTATCTTGTTGGAAATGTTTGCACGTAAAAAAACACAATTTCGTATCCTATACACTACTAGATATTCAGCTTTTAGTAACATTTTTCAGTAACATTTATAAAAAAACCGTTACCCATTTTCAGTGAAGTTAATTAGAAATCAATCAAATTTCGCATGCTGACTCTATTTTTCATTTAAGGTTGATTATATTTCCCATTTCATTAGTGAAATTTTTTACACTTCCCAAACTCAAAACTTGCGCAAAGAGAAAAAAGTTCCAAATCTATTTGCGATTTAGAAATAACGAAGAAGCTAAGAACAATTTTCTTCCCAGTCTCGTTTCGCTCTCCTATGTCTTTCTTTGTAGCGATTCATTCTTCTCAATCCTGTTTCGATCTCGTTTAAAACTCCATAGCGATTCATTCTTCAAACGCAAAATTCACATGAATCCTCAAACATAGAAACCCTAAAACGCAGCTGATTCACGAAGATTATTCACGAAGTTCAAACTCAGTCTCTATTTTGCAAGGTACGGATTCAATTTCTCAGTTCCTATTTCACAATTTCTAATCTCAAACTTTGGAACTCTGTTTCTATTTCTCAGTTTCAACTAGTAAATTCTGTGATATTGCTTCTTTTTGTGTTGAATGTGATGGATTTTAAGGATTAAGGATATAAACAAATTTAGGGTTCTAAAGTTTCTGCTTCTAAAACACTGATGGACATTGAATTGTGTAATGCTGTTAAGGTGTTTGATTGTATGCTTGTGAGAAATAAACAAAAATCAGTACGACATGCTCACATTATTGTTTCAGGTTGCATCATCCTCTCGTTCTCGTGTTGTCTTCGCTTCCTCCCGCCATCCTCTAGCGTGTTTCATTGTTAGGTCAGTTTCTTTTATTGGTTTATTAAGGTTGCTTCCTCTTTTATTTGAAATTACTTTATTGGTTTCCAATCTATTGTGCTGCCTGAAATCTTTGGTTATTATATATCTTTTTGTTTGCTTTGATATGTTTGTTTTATTGGTGCCATTTGTTTTGTGTGCCTGCAGGTTCTGTAATATGCTGAAAATTTTATAATTCAGGGGCTCCATTTTCGCTGTTGCAACATAAGATTGAGAAGCTTAGGAATGATATAGAGAAGATGCATAGTGAACTGAGGTATATTTTTATCAGTTTTAGCAATTGGTATTGATCAACTACCATAGATGTTCCTATTTTATTTGTTATGATTTTTATGGTGTAATCACTTGGTTTGTGATGCAGGTATGAAATGGACAAAGTCACTGCTGGACAGTGATTGGATTTGAACCTTGAAAGGGGGTAAGTGAAGAACAAATTTGTGTATGTCAAAGATTACATAACTTATTTGAATTCTTGTTTTTACTGTTACGGCTGATGATTCATTGTACTTGCAGGAGAACTAGGGAGGAACTATCAAATCAGAGTGCTGAAGCTAGGTACTCAATTGCATAGATTTTTGCTTTGTTCAGGTAGATTGTATGTTTGAAATATCAATTGAATAATGGAGATAGCATCACTCATGTATCGAGTAGGTCTATAGACTATATAATAGGTGTATCAACTAGCTTATTTTATGTTTATTAAGTTTTTTATTTGAAAGGTCATTTTTGTGTGTATTGTGTTTATCCATTTCAGTTTAATCTTCATCATCATTTGATTAAATCTTCAAGTTTTTTACGATATTTGGTGTACCTGAAGAAAAGGGAAGTTCGGCTGGAACCGCAAATCATACATCGTGCCGTATTTGTCATGAAGGTAGGCTCACTTTGAAGCACATATTTGAAAAATTCTTCATTCATGAAATCATTGTAGTAGTTTGACCAACAATATCTTTCTTTTATCTTAGTCTATTCTTGTTTTTTAACCCAAAAATATAGATTAATATGTCATATATATATATATATATATATATATATATATATATATATATATATATATATATATATATATATATATTAGTGTCAGTTGTACCCGTTAATAGCAAATGACAGATTATGTAGTGCTTATATAGTGCTGGAGCCATATAATTATTGAATTTTATATCCTACTTTCTTCAGTAATTATATAGTGCTTCTATTCCCACTCCTGTTTTATCTATGTGTGTACCTTACTAGCTATGTTAGTGAATATTAAGTGCACAATCTATGATATTTGAATTTTTGATGCAAGGAAGTAGGTGCACAATTGGTAGTGATGGTTGTATCAGAGAGGAGCTGACACTTCTGTACATTGGTTGGAGGCTTATTTTGTATCAGAGGAGATGACACTTCTGTACAAGATTTGTCTATTGCTTGCTTAATTGTTCATCATTCTCTATCTTTCTCCCAATTCCTGTTAGTTCTCGATTTCACTATTGTTCATTCTCTCGCTATGTTTTCGTAAATATCCGGGCGAAGTATGAACGTGTGATTCTTTACAGGTAATAGCTGAACCTGAATTTCATCGGAGTAGATTCTTGAACCTCAAATCAAATCATACATTGTGCCGTATTAGTCATGAATGTAGGCTCACTTTGAAGCACATATTTGAAGAAAAGGGAAGCACATATTTGTAACATTTATGAAAGTGTAAGATCCGCGCTGTTCCACATGGACTTTCAACAGATTCAGATGTGGTTAAGAGGTAGCTATGAATTCTCTTATTCGATCTCTGTTTTAAGTATTGATTTGTGATTTTTGGCGTGTAAATTTGTGTGAATGAAGGGAATCGGAATCAATCTCGAAGAGATCACTTCGGAGTAACGCCGAAGAAGTTCGAATTTCAAGTGGAAGTGTCAAGACTTATGGATATTATTATCAATTCACTCTATGGTAACAGAGATATTTTTCTTAGGGAACTTATTTCAAATGCTTCTGATGTAAGCTTATTCTTGTTTTTGAATTGAATAATTGTTGAATTTTGATTTTTATACACGAAATGGAACTTTGTATTAATCAGAAATGAGTTATGTATTGTAGGCATTGGACAAGAAAATTTAGGCGAAGGTGACAACGCCAAGCTTGAAGTTCAGGTTAGCATTGGTAAATCTATAATTTAAGCATCTATTTAGATCATTAGATTAGTTAATTTCTTTATTATGAAGAGTTAAGAAGCAACTATGAAGCTCGAGTAACTGGTATCACATGTGGCTCACTTTAAGAGTAACAATTTTTTAAGATTGATATAAGCTTTAGTGTTTCAGTTTAGAATACTCAAAGATGAGGAACATAAAAGGATAGTCAAACTTCATCTCCATGGGAGTTATGTATACATGGTCCTAGATTTTGCCATTGATTAGGATTTCTTGTACTAATTTATATCGAAATTTGCTAATTTTGTTGTATATGAATTGTATAATTTGTAGATTTGTAATTGGAATCTCGTGCATCAGAATTCCTTAGCTGTTTAGTTTTCCTTCAAATTTGCAATCAAGCATTGTTGTAATTGGAATCTTGTGCATCAGAATTCCTTAGCTGTTTAATTCTCGTCGTCGCCTGTTGCCCGATGATGATTTGATTTATATGTTTGATGATTCAGCTTTGAAAGAAATTCAAGGGAGATGATAAGCCTCTTGCACATTTGAGTTCTAGCAAAGGCTATAATATTGATATGAACCCTATGGTATTAATTTATTCATTTTCTGTTGACTTGTTTTTAATTCTTTCACTCCATTACGGATACACATGATATTTTCATCACATGTTATGATATGATTCTCAATTTGTCTGATTTTTGTTTTTATTTTTTGGTTTGGCTAGTTCATTATGGCTAATGGCATGTTAGTGAGGGTTTCCATTGAAGGATGTTGGTTATGGCAAAGGTACAACTAAGTACTTGCTGGACAAAATAACAGAAGTGGAAGTGAGGCACAAAATTCCTTTATGCCTAGGTATGTAACCCCTTAGAAAGTCGACGAATAATACTTTCATGTCTTGTTACTGCAGTCTTAGACTGTTATTTAGAGGTAACTTGTTTTCAGTTGAACTTAACCTATTTATGAGTTCACCAGCTTAGTAATTAGTAACAGGTATTAACTGAGGCAGTTTAGTTTTATTGGGTTGTATATCTATGTGGATGGCTAGCTATTTGTGAGCCTTGGATGCAAGTGTTACTAATTACTAGTGTTACTAATTACTAAGCTGGTGCCAGTTTCCTAAAAAAATGTTACTATTTCCTAGCTTGTAACACATCCTGCAACATGTCACTGTGTTGTTAATTCAAGGTTAATTAACTATGAATTAGCTAGGAAAATATTTTATAGCCATTTGCCAATTTGTAGCTCAATCCATGCATAACTTATAGCTTAGCTTATTTGCTGGGAATTAGCTACAAATTAGCTACGAATTAGGTAACATTTTTCCAATGTTACTAATAATATTCTAAGATGTTACTAAAAGCCTTTAGTAACATAGGCTTTATGCGACACTTGCTCAAATGTTACTAAAAGCCTTTAGTAACGTTTTTTTGGATTTAATAACACTTTATAAATGTTACTAAATCTCATATTTGTTGTAGTGCTAGGATATGAAATAGACATTTTTTGAAATTTTATTTTATGGTTTCAGTCTGTAGAATACGAAATACACATTTTTTTGAAAAGGCTTCCATTTCATATCCTAGAATATGAAAACGCTTAATTTCGTATATTAGGATACGAAATCCTGAGTTTTAGAGTATTTCGTATCCTAGAGTACGAAATAGTCACTTACTGCAATATGTTTATTTTGTTCATTTTTTTCCTTGTATTTGCATTATGCATTATATATATATATATTATCGTTTTGATTGTATTATTTGATATATGAAGGTGTTTAAATGGCTGAATATATATATATATATATATTATCGTTTTGATTGTATTATTTGATATATGAAGGTGTTTAAATGGCTGAATATATATATATATATATATATATATATATTTTATCGTTTTGATTGTATTATTTGATATATGAAGGTGTTTAAATGGCTGAACCTCCGATTGAATTGAAGCAAAAAAATTGATGAAGATAACATTGCTAAAGATGTGGTTGTTGCACCCAACATTACTCAAGTTATTGTTATTGCACACGAATTGCTCAACCTAATGTTGTGGAACCTGATATTGATCATCATAATGTTTCCATTAAACAAATAGATTTCTTGATTTGTCAATTAAGAATGGTGTATTAGTATAATTTCTTGCGGGTTTTTTTTAACAACAATCATATCAACATTAATGCACTGGATCCAATCAAAACTCCGTAGTTAAGCATGTTTGAACGTGAGTAGTATTATGATGGGTGATCTCTTAAAAAGTCTTTGTGTTGCACTTGTAATTTCTCGCGTCTATATATACATTAATACATTTTATGTCTTCATTAATTCATATGTGTAACTCAATTCTAGAAATTTGTTGTCTATCTGCCATAGTAAATATACACCTGTCAAATACACCCACGCACACACCACACTACCTCAATATATAATCTACAACCCTTCACATTCATCAATTTTTATGTATTTGGATCCTTGTTGAAAGTACAAAAGTAAGTATTATAATTATCGTCTCCACAGGGACTGGTGCAATATCGATGTTGTTCAACAATTAATATAATTTTAAGTAAAGATGATTCAACTGATTGTTTACAAAAAGTTGCAAAAACATAAAAGTATTAAAAGTGAGAAAATTGACAGAGAGATAAAATTGCTGAGATTAGACTCAATTGACTCGTTCATACATATTCCCTTGAACAATTACACATATTCAAGCTACTCATCGATATTATCACGTATTTACTCGTCAAACATTTCCGTCCCCAGATAACGTCGAGAAATCTATTATACCTATCAAACCCCGATCCCTCGAGTGATTAATTGATACAATAGTATTGAGATCAAATACTTTAAGTGAATATTAAACCCAAATATATTCCTAGAGTTTAGACTTAATATATATTATCCTAGTTCAATGATTCAAAACATATATCCCTATACTATTTCAAATCAAAAGAGTAAAACATTAATAACAAGGATAACATCAATATTGATTTGTAACTAGAATATATATAACACCATGATCAATAAGAATACATGCTAATAGAGTAATTGATATCTAACCCCAACAAAATGAGAAATTAGTTACCCATAAACATGAGAACTTTACAAAGATGAAGAGAAATGAGATGAATGAACATCACAAGTTGATTCCCCAACAAGATTTGTGCATCCACCTTCAAAACTCCCTTCAATCTGTCTCTTAGGGCTCCCTTTGGTGTTTCTGATGTGTTTCAGTGCAGTGAAGAATGAATCCCTGAAATTCTGCAACTGATGTATATTTATAGCAGTCAAGTTCAGCTAAGCTCGCCAGACGAGCTATCCTTGGCTGGGCGAGCTTCCTTACTTCAAGTGTGGGTTTGCTGACACGTGTCCCACTGAACTCTTGACCGCCTTAATGTCGCTACCTCTCGCCGGGCGAGCATGGGCGAGCTCATCTCGCTGACTATCGCTAGATTTCGCCCAAATTCCCATTTTTCTCTGACTTGACCTCGCCGGGCGAGTTTGGGCGAGCTTGCAAATTCTGAAATTTGTTTCTTTGTTCAAAAACTGATATTTAACTTCATAAACCTACACAATTGAGTGGGATTTAGATATACTAAACAAAATTAAATTAAAACAACCATTTACATGATTTTTGGGGTTTTTCAAAAAGATATCTTACAAAACAAGTTAATAAATGCCTTAATTCACCATATGATTTAACTACTTTTTTGCACTTATCAATCCTCTATTATACCTCAATGGTTTAGCATCTACGTAGTAGATGAATCTAAGATCAAAATTCAGCTTCATTTATTTGCAATTAAATTCAACAATTTCTAGTCACTACACTATAGGACAATTGTCATTGACGACTCATACATGATTTTCCCTTCATTTATGCCTCTTTCATGTGTTTGAACTTTGAAGTCTTCTTATAAAACCTTCACTACAATAAACCATTCTCACCATCACTAGACAACAAAACAAATTACCTCTTAAAAACCCTACTATCTAGTTTCATTTTCAAAAATGAAAAATTTGTTTGCTCGGTATTCCACCAACCCTTCATCATCCACCACTAGCACTCCCATTTCCCCTTCTTTCTCATCCTCAAATGTAATCATTTCACAACAAAATGTGAATCCTTTGCGGATTAATAATGTTCACTTCTCTAATAATAGTGGACAACCATTTTCCTTTCCTTCAACGAATCAGCTTCATCAAGGAAATTTTGTTTCAATGGGACAAAGTCATGTTTCCTTGATAAGTCCAAATATTTTTCAAATTCAAGCTCAAATGGAAGATGATAGGAAGAAGTGATTGAGTTAAATAAATCATCTATTGTTTTTTTTTACTATAAATCATCTATTGTTACTTTTCTATTTAATGAACCATTGCAACACAATTTCAAATATTTATAGCTATTAATAATAAATTAAAATTATATTAGAAATATAATACCACTTGATTATTTTAATAATAATATAATGATATGAAAATATTTGATATTTAAAATTTACAAATGTTAATATTTATTTATAGTATCTGTGGTCAAAAGCTGTATTTATTATAGTATACCATTAATTTAATAAATTATTTTGTATAATTTTAGTATTAAGTGTAATTTTTTGCAAAATTTCAAGTCTCCTTTTTAAACTTTACTTTTATAATAAAAAGAAATTGAGAAGGGAAAAAAATTATTAAGAATGGTGACACTAATTGCCATTTTACAATTATTTAGCAATTTCAAATTGTTTAGCGAGTTTTTTTTTTTTACAATAATAAACTTAATTCATTTCAGTAAACAACAAAGGTTCAATACAAGTAGGTAGCATCTCCATAATATTGCGACTAAAACAAGAAATGTTCGCTCTAGCAAGCGTATATGAACAATCTTATTCGCTTGTCGCTTGATAAACTTAACCTCATAGTTCGACATTACAGACATAATATTCTTAATCTTACATATTAAGCTGTGTTACATAAGTGCGGGTACGGTACTGGTACTGTAACACCCGTATTTATTTATTTGTATTTAATTAGATTATTTTATTTGATTAGATGTTAATTAACCTTGTTGGAATAATATAGGTTAGTTTTAGTAATTAATTTAGCATTTGGCTAAAAGAGGAAAGAGTAGAGAATAAGGAGAAGGGAATTATGAGTGGAGGCTTTTTAAGGTAATGTGTGGAGTTTAGCAAATTAGCTTAAGATAGTGAGGAGGGCATTTTAGTCTTTGATTATTTAGGTTTTGAATAGAACTTAGAATAGAGAGTGAGAGCTCTCATAACACACCATTTTGGTTAGAAGGAGGTAGAGAGAGAAGTCCAAGCTTGAAGAGTGTAGAGGGGATTCAAGTGTAGAGCTTGAAGATTAAAGCTGCAAATTAAGGTTATAGAGTAGTTATTAATTCTTGTGAGATGAACAAAGAGGGGGGAGAAGTCTACTCTCCACACCCAAACCCTCTCATCTCTTTTGGTTGGGAATGTGAATCAAGGGAAGGTGTTTATAGTTTAATGTGTTGTTGTTTGATGTTAACATGTTGCTATATACTTCTATTTCGAATCCCCATGTTCAAATTCGTGCTCTATGAATGATTTGTTGTTGTTGATGTTTGGAAATGAGTTTTTAGTGAAATATAGGAGAATCCTTACTTTTATCATGAGAAGATGTTTGATGATGCTAAAGTTTGTACTTCTAGGCTTATACATGATATATATGCTTAAAGTTGATAGCTTTAGGGATTTGTTTGTTGAAAAATGGGATTTTTGATGGATTTGAACTAAAACCCGAAATCAGAGTTTTCTGGTCTGCAGTAACTCGCTAGGGCGAGTATAGTACTCACTATGGCGAGTATTCATAGTTCTTGGAGTTTTCCAGAATTCATGAGCTCGCCATGGCGAGTGGTAGCGAGTTGGCTGGCGAGTTGAGCTCGCCATGGCGAGGATGAGGCGAGTTGTTTTAGCCGCTCTCTGACTTGAGCTCGCCATGTGGTCGTCTAGGCGAGTTGTAGCAGTATGAACAGTGATTTTTGAATATTAAAAGAGGTTTATGTATGCACTATGATTGAGATATGATCTTATAACATGATATAAGTTAGATTAATTGAATCTTGAGCTTAGATGAGGATGCTATGTTCATGTGTGTGTAATTGATTGAAATTGATGATGATGACTTATGATTATGTGATGTATTTAGGTAGTATTATGATTTGCTTGAAGGAATACCTTAGTAATGATATGATGATGAGATTTGATGCGTGATTGAGAAGGAATATTAGGAGGAGTGTCCTTTTATTCATATGTAGTGGTGTAGGGTTATCATCATTATTTGGTATGTGTTCATTCATGCATGCATGTGTCAACTCGATGCGATGGTCCTCCATGACTTAAAACTGATTCGATGCGATGGTCCTCTAAGACTTTAAACTGACTTTATGCGAGAATGCTTAATGTATTCGAAACTCGATGCGGGTACCACATGCATTTAGATGTGTCTAGGTTGAGACATACTAATTGATGGCATTAGTTGCATTAGGAGTAAATGTGCATTCTACTTGCTAATTGATAAGTGCCAATGTCTTTCATTATGATTGTGGATGATTAGATAATGTGATCTTACTCTAATATCTTGTGAATTGATATTGATTATGCTATTGCCTTTACCATGAATATTGCATTTATGACATGAGACGATTATACGTCAATTATCATATGAATATTATTAGGCATGATATGAGTATATGCTATACTTATTATTATGAACTTGAATTATAACTAGCTCTCTATTTTGTGTATTTGAATGGTTTGGGTCCAGATTCTTCACTTGAGGAGTGATCCCGTGGCTTGGAAGTTAGCTTGCGTGACTAGCTTAGCTTGGTAAGGATGAAAAGTAGAAATTCTAGGAACCTTAGAGGTCTAGGGTTTGCTCTGATGCTTGTAACCTTGCTAGAACTAGTATCTTAGTTCGTTTGTTTGCGACTTTGTATGACCTTGCTATTTATATTATTCCCTATAACTTGAGTATTTGGAATTGTTTTGAATTATGTGGATAGGCCTTGTGTTTGAAGGACCTAGTCTAAGTTGTAATATGATTTTATAACTTCTCTATTTGGATTATTAATTACCTTGAGTAATGATTTTGAATATCGATGCTTCCGTTGCTATTAAAATGAATGTATGCATGTTCATTGTTTTGGAATTTACAATATGTAATGCTTTGATTGATGTATGATTGTTGTTTAAAATTAATTATAGGATGTATATCGATTAGGGTGTTACAATTTGGTATCAGAGCAAGGTCGGTCCATGTGGATCAATTAGGTTAGTATACCCTTAGGTGCATAAGTATAGTAGAACACTTTTCAGCATCCATAAGTTTAATGTGAGGTTGGGTTTTTGGTTGATTGTTTAGGTGATGGCGCAAAGAGCAATGGCGGATGCAATAGCCTTGATGGCTAATGTCTTGACACAAGATGCGGCGGCAAGAGCGGCCGAGAGAGTCGCACATGAGAATCGCATGGGAAACGAAGATGAATTGAGGTTGGAGAGATTCCTTAGGAACAACCCTCAATCATTCAAGGGAGGGCATGATCCCGAGGGAGCCCAAAGGTGGTTGGAAGGTGTGGAAAGAATTTTTGATGCTATGAGATGTTCGGAGGCACAAAAGGTGACTTTATGGAGCTACATGTTGCATGAAGACGCCGGTTATTGGTGGAAAAATGTGAGCCAAAGATTGGGTCAAGGTGGAACTATCATTACTTGGGACATTTTCAAGAGAGAGTTTTTGACTAAGTACTTTCCAACGGACATGAGAAACCGAAAAGTGGTGGAATTCATGGAACTCAAGCAAGGAAACTTAACTGTTGCGGACTATGCAACCAAGTTTGAAGATTTGTGCCATTTTTGTCCACACTACAATACCGTGGAAGCGGACAAATGTGTGAAATCTGAAAGTGGATTGCGTCCCGATCTCAAGCAATTGGTTGGTATCTTGGAAATTAGGAACTTTGGCAACTTGGTGAATAAGAGCAACATATGTGACTTGGATGGGAAAGCAAAGTCAAGCTACTACAAGGATACGAGTGATACGAAAGGGAAGAACCAAGATCGTGGAACACCTTATGACAAGAGGAACAAGGGCAAGATTGAATTTAGTGGAGGAAAGAAGAAGGTTACTAATGTCAAGTGCTACAAGTGTGGTGAATTGGGTCATTATTCCTATGATTGCCCAAAGGGAGATAGATGCTTTAGGTGCGGAGACTTTGGTCACAAGATTGATGCTTGCAAAGGGAAGATGGTTTGTTTTAATTGTAAGGAAGAAGGTCACAAGAGTTCCGAATGCAAGAAGCCGGAGAAGGTGATGAGTAAAGTGTTTGCTTTAAGCTGGAATGAAGCGGATCAAGGAGACAATCTTATTAGAGGTACGTGTTTCATCTATAACACCCCTTTAATTGCGATCTTCAATACGGGAGCAACACATTCTTTTATATCTTTTGAATGCATGAAGCGTCTTAATATTCCTGTGTCTGAAATGATTGGTTGTATGGAAATAGAAACTCCTGCTAGTGGTTCTGTGACTACTCAACTTGTTTGTCTTAAGCCCTGTGTCTATTTTTGGTAGATCTTTTGGTATGGACCTTGTATGTATTCCACTTAGTGGTATAGATGTGATCTTTGGTATGAACTGGTTAATTGTTAATCGAGTTCACATTAACTGTTGTGAGAAGACGGTGATATTTCTGAAGTTAGAAGAAGATCCGAACTTGATGAGTGGGAAGGAAGTAAGGAAGTCGTTAAGCGATCATGGTGAGTTGTTTGTCATGTTTGCATCTTTGAAGCTTGAGAATGAAGTTGGAATTGGGGGACTTCATGTTGTGCAAGAATTTCCCGACGTGTTTCAGAAGGATGTGTCTGATGTACCCCCAGAAAGAGAAGTAGAGTTTACTATTGACTTGGTACCTGGTACAAGTCCAATATCTATGGTACCTACTTTTCTTTTTAAAAATAATTATATAAATAAAATAATGGAACTATATTGTTAAAACAAATAATTAAACATAAAAAGTACCACATAAGTAATTCAAAAACAATTAGATAAAAAGATTTAAATTGTTATTGCTTATTAGTAGATTTGCTACTTTTATATTATAAACAAATAAGAAACATAAATCTTCCAATAAATAAAAAATGAATAAAAAAACGGAAAAAAATTGTATTTTTTAGATTCGTGTACCACAGTAGTACCACGCGTGTACCCGTTGCAAAATAAAAAATAAAAAAATAGGTACACCATCGGTGCATACCCAAGGAGTACTGTACGCGTACCGGTACTCGATATCGGTACTCTTCTTAAAATAGAGTATCCGTGCTTCATAGATATTAAGGAACAAAATTCAGAAACACCAATACTCTAAAATGCATCCACATGACTCTTTGAGTCGGTTTCAAATATGACGTTTGTGAGACATCTTAGCTCTATTTCCTTAGCTTCAAGCAAAACGATTGCTTCTTGAAATTCTGGTGGCAAGTGTCAGATGTGTAGCACGATATGTACACTTTAGGAATCGTACGATGTGTAGCCTAATGTGTCAACATCGTGAACATGCTGAACTTGATGAACAAGTAAACAATTTAAAGTGCAGGAAACAATAAAACACAGTGAGTTTGTTAACCCAGTTCGGCGCTTAAACAAGCCCTAATCTGGAGGATATCAATCCAGGGATGAATCCACTATGGTAGTATCAATTCAAAGCTAAACTCCCCCGTTTACAACTTCTCACTTAATCACTACCCGTGCTAATTCTACCTAAGAACTCCTAGATATGAGAACCTCTGCTCACTCCCCCTCAACCTTACCCAGTAAGGATTTAATAACAAACTCAGTTTGGAGACACACTCCTAGAAACCTATGCACTCGTACCTAAAGGCTTTGAGTGTTGCACACTCTAACTCCTTGCTTCAAAGCTTTGGAGAAAGAACACTAGAGATTACAACTCTATCAAACTCAGTCCTTACTTGTATCAAAATTATGATTCAAGTGAAGGCTCACAATGAACAATAAACAGACTAAGACCTAAGACTCGATTTCTTCAACTCTTGGCTTCGTACTTCATTATGTCTTCAGTCTTCCTTTATATAGAACAAGTTTCATGGGCTTGGATCTTCAATGTTAACAGCTGGCCTTTGTTAATTCTCCTTGAGATTTATTTGATCATAATCTTTTAATTGTTTGTTTCAAATCTTTTTGATCAAAGTCGGCCAATAACATAAAACAGAACCATGAAAGATTATCTTGTTCCTTGGCGCGCAAGCTGGCACGATTTAATTTGAAAAACAAATCTTTTCAAAAGATCGCGTGTAAATTAAAAGAAAGCGCGTCCAGCTAGGGCGTCCTGATGTGAAACCTGATGTGCCACACATCATGCTCCACATCATGGAATCAGGCTTATTTTACCAAATGAAGCCAACACCCTAAAATCCTCAACAATCTCCCCCTTTGGCAAATTTTGGGCTAAAATAATCTTTGAGTCACCCAACAAAACTTGGAAAGATGTGTAGGCACATCAGAGGCATGCAGCAGCGGATCAGAGCCTCATAAATAAAGAGAGAATTAAACTCTCACAAGATAGGAAAATAAATTCCCAAAGACTTAGAAAAATAAATTCTCAGACACATACAAGCATGAGATTCCATGCACACATAAGGGAGGGTAGCAAACCCAGTAGTAGTTTACTCCCCTTTGAACTAGAGCACTTTCCATGTACTCCCCCTAAATCTCATATTCCCTATAGGCTTCTTCAGAATGCATGACCTAGAGAGATATAGAGAAGTTTTAAGCTTGGCTTCTTAAGAATGCATGACCAAGTTAAAACTTACAGATGTGTCAAACATCACACAAATTAGCAACTTCTACAGGCTTCTTAAGAATGCATCACCATGTAGAAATCATACAAATGGATCAACCATTACACAAATTAACATCTTCAATTGGACTTCTTAAGAATGCATCACCCAGTTGAAAACGTACAGATTAAGTCTTCAGAAAAACATGCTTTAGAAAACTAATTCTTCAAAAAGTTGTTGAGAAAACATTTGAAGAAAAATAAGCATGTATGCCAGATGTGTAGTCAGATGTGCCACACATCACAATTTGCTGCAGTTAAGACTTCAAAGAATTGTTCATTTTAAATTTTACTCCCCTTTTTTAGCCAGAATTTTGACAAATATAGTCAAACACATAGGGAGTAAGTAAAACACCATAGAATGCAGATAGCATGAGATGTAGAGATGATGGTGCATGAACAGAAAAAGGCACCCAGGCCATTACTAGTGCAGCGGTACAAGAACAAGCACACAAAGGTGCATCAGAAATCCAGGGCATAGCCCACAATATACAAGCAAAAACCAAGGAAATACTGAGTACAGGGAAATATTAATGAATTACAGAAATTCAAATATCCTGGCTCCCATCAGTTTCCTCAGCTTCAGAGTCATTGGGCTCCTCCTCCTCCAATTCCTCATCCTCAGCCATTGTTTGCTCATCCTCAAGCTCCAGTCCAGCAATGACTGCTTCCAGCTTGGTCTTCTTCTCATCCAGAGCCTTACAAGTCTCCTTTAAAGCAGTAATCATGTCTGTCCTAGACATTGCATTAGTTGAGCTGGATGTGCCTACATCAGGAGTTACATTAGACTGCTTGAGACTAAAAGAAATAGCAGACTCTCTTATGCAAGACAAATCATCCTTGCCCAGAACATCAGGTCTTTGGCTCAATATGATTCCACACAGCAGGGAAGGAAATGCAATGGGTAGTTTGACAGCTAGGGTTTTTGCATGTTTGATAGTCTGATAAAAAATATAAGTACCAAAATCAAAGTTAATTTTGTTACCTACAGTATAGATGAACCTAGCCAAACCTGTAGCCACATCACAGTTGTGTGTGGTAGGCACCCAGTTAGCAGCAGCAATCCTATTCAGGATGTTGTAGATTGGAGTGAGCTTGCTTGCTTGCAACTTTCCCTTCTTAGGCCAAGTCTTGACCTTTCCAACTGTGATGGCCTTGATTATGTAGTTGTCATTGGCCTCCATCTCAGCATAGGGCTCCTCACTTCTGCCCAGAAATTTGTTGATCACAGTGGGAGAGAAGTGAATTTCCTTGCCTCTCACAAAGACTGTTTGATACTCCTTGTCCAAAGGATTATCACAGCCAGCAGGAATGTTTACCAAAAATTCTTTGACCACTTTCTCATAGCAGTCAGTCAGCCCAGTAACAGTCTTCATCAAGCCAGCACGCTTGATCAACCTCATAACCTCCTTGCACTGCAAGGCTTCAGCACTTAGCTCTCTCTCCAGAGCTAACCTTCTGTGAGCAATGTACTTCCATTTACCAGCATGTGCAGGGTTATGGAAGGAAATCAAATCAACTGGGATGTCAGGAATTCCCTGAGGAATTTTCTTCTTCCCATAGCTCTTCTTCACAGCAGACTCAATGTGGACCACATCAAGCTTCACATTGTGTTCCTCAGCAGATTCTTCTTCAGACTCACTGATGTGAGCTACATCACGCTCCCCATCGTACTCTGAGTCACTTGTAGGTGGCTCTTTTCTTTTCTGAGTCTTCTTAGCAGGTGGAACCACAACTTTACTATATCCCTTCTTGGGACCATACAGAACTTGCCTCTTGACAGGCTTCTTCTTCTCCTTGGTAGCAGCAGGAGATCTTTCAACAATAGCAAGACCCTTTCCACTTCTGGTCCTTCTAGCAATGCTATCCTCAGCAATTTTCTTCAAAGGGATGTCAGAATTGTAGCCTTCTACATCCACAACAATTGTATCTCCATCAACATCCTTGTCAGAAGGATTGGAGTCTTCATGGTCTGAACCTTCAACAGCTTTCCCCTTATCAGACTGGGTATCATCTTCAGGTTCCTCAACCTCAGCAGGTTGATCTTCTTCAACAAATACCTGTTCTGGAGAATCAGGAATATCAGCAGGTTCTTCAGCAACAATAGTCTCTTCTTCAGCAGCAGGAGACTCTTCTTCACCTTGTGGCAATGATGTGCCCACATCTGCCACAACATCAGGCTCTTGCAGGGCCTGGAGTACAGAATCAATGATCTTCTGAGTCAAGGGGTGTCTTTGATCCTCAGAGATCTTCACAGCAGCCTTCTCAGGGTTAGGGTTTGAAGAACCTATACCCACAGATGCTTCAGCATCAGCATCACCAGATTTAGCAAGAAGGGGATCAATGTGCAGGCTTTCCATGGTGTGAACCCTCTTGGGTGAGCCAGTCTTTGGCTTCTTGCTTTTCTTCTTCTTCTTCTTCTTTGATTTTTCTGTGGAAGGAGAAGGAACAACATCTTCCTCTGCAGCAATGGGGGTTGATTCCCTTCTTGATCGTTTAGACTTCTTCTTCTTTGATCCAGATGGTTTGATCATTGAAACAGGAGTGGCATTGACGATCATGTCACTTTGAATATCTTCAGGAAGTGGGGAATTTGGTTTTGGTGATGATGGAGGAGTGGTGGTTTTGGTTGAAGGAGATGTTTTAGTTGTAGTAGACATGATGATGATGATGATTTGGTAAGAAGATTTCAAAGAAGAATTGCAGAGAGATGATCAAGGGTTTGAGAGAGATCAAGAAAATTTCTAAAATTGTTTGAGTGTTTGCGAACGAATGTGGTGAACAATGTGGTAGGCAATGTAATAGAATCTTGAATAAACGGATTTCTTGGAGTAAATCGCGAAATAGCCGTTGGAGAATTTTATGTTATGATTGCTTTTGGATTGCGTGCAACTATGAATAAAAAAAATAGGTAACCGTTGCACGCCGGAACAGCTATTATGGCTATTGATCCTCAAAGAGGCAAATACCAAGTTTGCCCCTTAACACCTCAAACCTATTTGCATCTAAAGCCTTTGTGAAAATATCTGCCAGTTGATTCTCTGTGGCAACATGCTCTAGAGTCACAATGTTGTCTTCAACAAGATCTCTAATAAAATGGTGACGTATATCAATGTGCTTTGTCCTACTATGTTGGATAGGATTTTTGGAAATATTTATAGCACTTAGATTGTCACAGTATAATGTGAGCACATCTTGCTGCACATTGTACTCACCCAACATCTGCTTCATCCAAAGTAGCTGAGAGCAACTACTTCCTGCTGCAATATACTCAGCCTCAGCTGTAGAAAGAGAAACACAATTTTGTTTCTTGCTGAACCATGATATAAGGTTGCTTCCCAAAAAGAAACATCCACCAGAAGTGCTCTTCCTATCATCAGCACTACCTGCCCAGTCAGCATCACAATAACCCAACAATCTTGTGTCTTCACCATGAGAGTAGAGAATTCCATAATCACTTGTACCACTAACATACTTAAGAATCCTTTTGACTTGATTCAGATGACTCATCTTAGGCTCAGCTTGGTACCTTGCACACACACCAACAGCAAAGCTAATGTCAGGTCTACTTGCAGTGAGATAGAGTAGACTGCCAATCATGCTTCTGTATAGACTTTGATCAACACTGACACCATGCTCATCTTTAGAAAGTTTGAGATGGGTTGCTGCAGGAGTTCTCTTGTGATTTGCATTCTCCATTCCAAATTTCTTCACAATGTTCTTGGCATACTTGCTTTGAGAGATGAAAATTGTATCTTCCATCTGTTTGACTTGCAGACCAAGAAAGTAGGTAAGTTCACCTACAAGGCTCATCTCAAATTCAGACTGCATCTGATTCACAAACATCTTGACCATTGGATCAGACATTCCTCCAAACACAATGTCATCTACATAGATTTGTGCAATCATGAACTTGCCCTTTTCTTCTCTGACAAACAAGGTTTTATCTGATTCTCCTTTTCTATAACCTTGCTGCACAAGAAATTTGGTTAGCCTCTCATACCATGCCCTAGGAGCTTGCTTTAATCCATATAATGCCTTCTTCAATCTGTAGACATGATCTGGATAATTTGGATCAACAAATCCCTTGGGCTGCTCCACATAAACTTCCTCATTTAAGTAGCCATTGAGGAAAGCACTCTTCACATCCATCTGAAATAGCTTGAACTTCAAGATACATGCTACTCCCAGAAGTAACCTTATGGATTCAAGACGTGCCACAGGAGCAAATGTTTCATCAAAGTCTACTCCTTCAATCTGAGAGTAACCTTGAGCCACAAGCCTAGCCTTGTTTCTAGTCACAACACCACTTTCATCAGATTTATTCCTATAAACCCATTTAGTACCAATGATGTTGACTCCTTCAGGTCTAGGAACTAAATCCCATACTTCATTCCTTTTGAACTGGTTCAGCTCCTCTTGCATAGCTTCAATCCAAAACTCATCTGTCAAGGCTTCTTTCACATTCTTTGGTTCTACCTTTGACACAAAACAAGCATTGGATACAACCTCTCTTGACCTTGTCATAACCCCTGACTCAGGATTCCCTATTATGAGTTCTTTTGGATGATTCTTTTGAACTCTAACAGAGGGACCCTTGTTCACTGGAGTCACATCTTCTTGCTGATCAGTCTTCTCAGGAATCTCTATAACTTCAGAGTCTTCAGGCAGGGGGTGAGATGTGTCCACATCAGGAGCAACATCAGGCACATTGTCTGAACAGTCATCTATGACAACATTGATGGATTCCATCATAGTTCTTGTTCTATTGTTGAAGACTCTATAGGCTCTGCTGGTTATGGAATAGCCTAGAAAGATTCCTTCATCACTCTTGGGATCCATCTTCCTCCTTTCCTCTCTGTCAGCTAAGATATAGCACTTGCTACCAAAGACATGGAAGTGTTTGACAGTTGGTTTTCTTCCTTTCCATATCTCATACAGTGTGGTTGAAGTACCTTTTCTCAGAGTCACCCTGTTGTGTACATAGCATGCAGTACTCATGGCCTCTGTCCAGAAATAGTAAGGTAGCTTCTTGGCATGTAGCATAACTCTTGCAGCCTCTTGTAAGGTTCTGTTCTTCCTTTCAACTACACCATTTTGTTGGGGTGTGATTGGTGAGGAAAACTCATGCCCAATTCCTTCATCAGCACAAAACTCAGAGAATCTTGAATTTTCAAACTCTTTCCCATGATCACTTCTGATTCTAACAATGCCACTATCCTTCTCTCTTTGTAGTCTAAGGCATAGTTCTTTGAATGCATCAAAAGTGTCAGACTTCTCTCTGATGAAGCTAACCCAAGTGAACCTTGAGAAATCATCTACAACCACAAAGGCATATCTTTTGCCATCAATACTCTCTACCTGCATTGGTCCCATCAAGTCCATATGTAGCAGTTCAAGAACTCTGGATGTCACCTGATGTTGCAACATTGGGTGTGACATCTGAGCCTGCTTTCTAACTTGACATTCACCACAGATACTGCCTTCAACAATCTTAAGCTTTGGTAGTCCTCTAATAGCTTCCTTGGACATAATCTTCTTCATTCCTTTTAGATTCAAATGACCAAGTCTTTGGTGCCAAAGCTTAACTTCTTCTTCCTGACTAATAAGACATGTAGTAGAGTGAGCAGTTTCATCAGGAATCCATAGATAGCAGTTGTCTCTTGACCTAGATCCTCTCATCAACAAATCTCCTTTGTCAGAAGTAATAAGACATTCATTCTTTGTGAAGTTGACTTTGAGACCTTGATCACACAGTTGGCTTATGCTGATAAGATTAGCCTTCAAGCCTTTAACAAGTAACACATCATCTAGGTCAGGTAAGCTTTTGCTGCTGAGTTTACCACTGCCCTTGATTTCACCTTTTGCTCCATCACCAAAGGTTACAAAGCTTGTTGTATGAGGCTTGATATTAGTGAGAAATTTCTCAACACCAGTCATATGCCTAGAACAACCACTATCAAAATACCAATCTTCACTGGAAGATGCTCTGAGAGAAGTGTGAGCAATATGAGCAGTTTCAGAAACTTTTGGCTTCCACATCTTCTTAGGAGTGACCCTTGCTGATTTGGCTTGGACCTGAGGCCTTTTCTTGGGATACCCATAGAGTTTGTAGCAGAAGGGCTTGATGTGACCATTCTTCCCACAGTAGTGGCATCTCCAAGCATTAAATTTCTCTTTGCCAGCAGGTCTCTGATGTGGGGTGTGATGTGTCCACATTCTGCCAGGGTCAGGTTTCTTCTGAGCAGGAACAAACATAGTATTTGTATTCTTGTTGTGATGTTTGTTCTTAAATGCTACACCAGATGAGTCACCAGCATGCTTTCCCACTTTCAAAATCTCATCAAGCATGTCAGTTCCAGTATTGAGCATCTTTACAGACTTGGTCATATTCTTCAAGTTAGTTGACAGTAACTTGACTTCACTTTCAAGACTAACTACTTGGTTCTACAGTTGAGCCTTCTCTGTCTCTAGTTGACTGATAACCACCTTCTGTTCTTCATTGATTCTGCACAGTTCCTCACTTTTGATGGATAGCTTTTTGTAGACTGAGGCTAGTTCATTAAAGGTGAGTTCTTCATCATCAGAATCAACATCAGTACTACACACACCAGTCATGGCACTCACATGATTAGCAGCAACATTCTCTGAGTCAGTGTCAGAGTCTTCATCAGACCATGATACAGTTAGGCCTTTCTTTTGCTTCTTCAGATATGTGCCGCATTCAGTTCTTATATGACCAAAGCCTTCACATTCATGACATTGAACACCCTTGTTCTGAGTTGACTTATCATCAGTTTTGGTTTTTGTTGAAGTGTTACCCAGTTTACTGATGTCAGTCTGGATGTTCCTCACATTCCTCCTTGGTCTTTTATCCACCCTCCTTTGAAGCTTGTTGAATTGTCTTCCTAGCATAGCTATGTCATTTGAGAGATCATCATCTGACTCATCAGCTTCTTCCTCTTTACCAGCACAAGATACAAAGGCTATACCTTTTCCTTTCTTCTCAGTTTGCTCACCTAAGTTCATCTCAAAAGTTTGAAGAGAGCTCACAAGTTCTTCAAGTTTCATACTTGGGATGTCTTGAGCTTCTTCAATAGCAGTGATTTTCATGTTAAATCTCTTGGGTAGAGACCTAAGCATCTTTCTCACAAGCTTTTCTTCAGACAATTTCTCACCTAGAGCCTCAAAGGAATTGTCTACCTCAAGCAAATTCATGTGAAAGTCATGAATTGATTCTTCTTCTTTCATTCTGAGGTTTTCAAACTTAGTGTTGAGAAGTTGAATTCTTGAGCTTTTTACCTTGGCATTAACTTCATGAGTGGTTCTGAGTATCTCCCAAGCATTCTTTGCAACGATACACTGCTTGATCAATCTGAACATGTTCTTGTCCACTCCATTGAATAAAGCATTCAAAGCTTTGGAGTTTCCAAGTGATGCAGTGTCTTCTGCAGCTGACCAATCTTCCTCTGGCTTGAGTACACCAGTGTCAACACCATTAGCATCCAAAATTTTGGGATGCTCCCAGCCTTTGAGCACAGCTTTCCAAGTCCTGCTGTCAAGTGACTTTAGGAAGGCAATCATCCTTGGCTTCCAGTAGTCATAATTAGTTCCATCCAGGAGGGGTGGTTTGTTGACCGTTGTTCCATCCTTGTCCATGTTTCCAGAAAGTAACTTCCCTGGAGCTCACCCTCAAACAGGCAGGGTGCCTGCTCTGATGCCAATTGAAATTCTGGTGGCAAGTGTCAGATGTGTAGCACGATATGTACACTTTAGGAATCCTACGATGTGTAGCCTAATGTGTCAACATCGTGAACATGCTGAACTTGATGAACAAGTAAACAATTTAAAGTGCAGGAAACAATAAAACACAGTGAGTTTGTTAACCCAGTTCGGCGCTTAAACAAGCCCTAATCTGGAGGATACCAATCCAGGGATGAATCCACTATGGTAGTATCAATTCAAAGCTAAACTCCCCCGTTTACAACTTCTCACTTAATCACTACCCGTGCTAATTCAACCTAGGAACTCCTAGATATGAGAACCTCTGCTCACTCCCCCTCAACCTTACCCAGTAAGGATTTAATAACAAACTCAGTTTGGAGACACACTCCTAGAAACCTATGCACTCGTACCTAAAGGCTTTGAGTGTTGCACACTCTAACTCCTTGCTTCAAAGCTTTGGAGAAAGAACACTAGAGATTACAACTCTATCAAACTCAGTCCTTACTTGTATCAAAATTATGATTCAAGTGAAGGCTCACAATGAACAATAAACAGACTAAGACCTAAGACTCGATTTCTTCAACTCTTGGCTTCGTACTTCATTATGTCTTCAGTCTTCCTTTATATAGAACAAGTTTCATGGGCTTGGATCTTCAATGTTGACAGCTGGCCTTTGTTAATTCTCCTTGAGATTTATTTGATCATAATCTTTTAATTGTTTGTTTCAAATCTTTTTGATCAAAGTCGGCCAATAACATAAAACAGAACCATGAAAGATTATCTTGTTCCTTGGCGCGCAAGCTGGCACGATTTAATTTGAAAAACAAATCTTTTCAAAAGATCGCGTGTAAATTAAAAGAAAGCGCGTCCGACTAGGGCGTCCTGATGTGAAACCTGATGTGCCACACATCATGCTCCACATCATGGAATCAGACTTATTTTACCAAATGAAGCCAACACCCTAAAATCCTCAACACTTCTCTTTTAATGATAGAATATTTTCCATGAATCCAACAAGTTCCAGCTATCACAAACTGTCTCATATGGTCTCTAACACACCGACCCACAAATTGTTTAGCGAGTTAGAAATATATAACTTTACATAACTATTCTGTAAAATGTCTAGCATATAATATTACAAATCCAAAAGTTATTAATTTGATGGTCAAACATAAAATAAATCAACTAATTATACTTTTGGTAAAAAAATAAAATAAATTATACTTTATTTAATTTATATATTATATAAATTTATTTTATGTTAGAGTAGAATTATATAAATATAATTTATTTACTATTTAAGTTTATATAAATAGAGTTACAGAATAATTAATTTTTAAATATGGTCTACTTTTGTTTAAATTTACTGTTCATCTTCATCCATTATAGTGGTTTGAGCTTGACTTTAAAACCTTGAAGGACATGATTCAAACTCATTATTTTTTTATGTTGATTTAAACTCATCTAAATAATTATAAAATGGAAATAATTTCCCCCTCTCCATTATATATCAATAATAATTCTACTCAATTTTTTTTTACTAATACTCTATTTAATTTTAGTCAATTGCTTTTACAAAATTTAATGATATCATTCATAAAATATTTTTTAATTAAATCAAATATCACTTTCATATTTATCTATTTGTATTTCTAAGGCACAAATATTATGATATTTTGAATAATTAAATTATTTTTTATTCCAACAAAAAATAATATTAAATACTACTTTTAATTAGTTTCACAATTTTTTGTTGCATATAAAAAAAAGTGTAGCCCTAATTCAATCTAACACCATTTATGTTAATTATTGCGAAAAATTCACTGAGGTTATACTAGTATGAGAATGAGTTCCATGAACTTCCGTAACTGAAATTCTGGTTCTTATAGGTCTCATACAGACCAGAAGGCACATAAATTTTAGTTTATGTTTTGCCTTTATGCTCTCAGATGGAGACGATAATAGCCTTGTGGCAACTTTTTTATATATAAATGCTTGGTCAAAAGGAGGAAACAACTGGTCTTTTATCCTTATCACAAGTATTTATTTTCTTTCTTTGTAAGGATACTCATTTTTAATTTTGAATATCTATAAAATTTGACCAACAATACACACTTTAATACACTCTTTTTATGATTCTCTAATTGATTGAAATTAAAATTTATGTAAAGGCCTACATGCACAGACAAATCCATTGAGGGAGGGGGGAATATTACACCCGAGGGCTACAACACCCACACAAACTATTATAAATTATTTAAGCATTTTATTTTATCGTTTAGTTTTGTACAAGAAAATTTGTAAACAAATAGATTTCTTGATTTGTCAATTAGGAATGGTGTATTAGTATCATTTCTTGCGAAAAACACCAATCATACCAACATTAATGCACTGAATCCCATCAGAACTCTGCAGTTAAGTATGTTTAAACGTAAGTAGTACCATGACGGATTGATCTCTTAAAAAGTCTTTGTGTTGCACTTGTCATTTCTCACGTCTATATATGCATTAATACATTTTATGTCTTCATTCACAACTCATATGTGTATCTCAATTCTAGAAATCTGCTGTCTATCTGCCATAGTAAATATACACCTGTCAAATACATACACACCACACTACCTCAATATTAATACTACAACCCTTCACATTCATTAATTTTTATGTATTTGGATCCTCTACTATACCTCAATGGTTTAGCATCTATGTAGTAGATGAATCTAAGATCAAAATCCAGCTTCATTCATTTGCACTTAGATCTAACATTTTTTTTTACTACAGATCTAACAATTTCTAATCACTACACTACAAGACAATTATCGTTGACGATTTATACATGCTTTTCGCTTCATTTATGCCACTTTCATGTGTTTGAAATTTGTCTTCCTATAAAACCTCCACTACAATAAACCACTCTCATATCACTAAACAACAAAACAAATTACCTGTGAAAAACCCTACTATCTAGTTTCATTTTCAAAAATGAATAATTTGTTTGCTCAGCATTCCACCAACCCTTCATCATCCACCACTAGCACTCCCATTTCCCCTTCTTTCTCATCCTCAAATGTAATCATTTCACAACAAAATGTGGATCCTTTCCAGATTAATAATGTCCAATTCTCTAATAATAGTGGGCAACCATTTCCCTTTCCTTCAACGAACCAGTTTCATCAAGGCAATTTTGTTCCAACGGGACAAAGTCATGTTTCCTTGACAAGTCAAAATACTTTACAAATTCAAGCTCAAATGGAAGATGATAGGAGGAAGATTGAAGCTATGAGGGGGAAAACTGCAAGGGAACAAAGAAAACAAATAGTACAAAAGCATAGAATTATTGCTGCTTCTAAGGCTCCAAAAGAGAGAATAAGGAGACAACGTTACCAAGAGATCCAACATAGAACTCCACATATTTTTTTCACACCATATGGGAAGGTGATTTGTTATTTAATTACATTTCATGATTCATATGTTATACTCCCTCGGTTCCAATAAAAATGGTCAACAAAAATTATAATGTATTTGTTGCAAAATTCAGTTCAGATACATTTTGAGATGGAGGGATTATATATACATGTGGTATTTACTCTTGCGGTGACTAATATTTTATTAATTTCATTTTTAAGAACAGCGATTGGAAGAAATTCTAACAAAGAAGTTGAGCGCCAGCGATGTTTGTGGTATTTACTCTTGCGGTGACTAATATTTTTTTAATGTTATTTTTAAGAACAGCGATTGGAAGAAATTCTAACAAAGAAGTTGAGTGCCAGCGATGTTAACAAAATGTGCCGCATTGTCCTCCCAAAGGTTAGGGTTTCTTCATAAAGGGAGATGTTTGAATTAATGTTAACTAGTTCTTTATGATTTAATATTTAATCATTTAAAAATTAATTTTTAGAGATTTAAAGAGAAATTAAATAAATTAGTTCTATGTTTGTTTATAATAATGAAAACACATTTTTTTAATTGCAAAGAGAGGTTATAAAAAACCATTTTCACTTACTCAAAATCGTTTCTTACTTGAACTAACATTTTTTTTTCATAATTCTTTTTGTAACAAACAAATGCAAATTTCTAAAAATAATAATAAGTTTTCGATGTATGGCCCTATTGAAAGGCTAATATAACAATGGAAATAAAGAAATTGTGACTCAAAAATGTAATTTATGTTCTGCACAGTACACATCCAAATATTTTCTTTTTTTACTACAAAATATTTGACAAAGGGAACAAATAAATACTGCTTCTCTATCTTAGACACATATTTGTAATATAATATTTTCATGGCAAATCAATTATTTTATCTTTTATTTTTTTCTTTACAAAACGTAATATATTTTTTCCACAATCCAATCAAATAGAGGGGGGCTGAGAAAATACTTCCAGCACCTACCAGAGAAGGAGTAGAAATTGTTTTCAAGGATATATGTTCTGCACTTGAATGGAAATTGAAATTCAGGTCAGTAAAAATTATGGATATCATATTTTGTAATTTTCATATTTTTCTTTGATGAGTATTCATTTTTGTCACCTTCCAAATTCTAATCGATATAGGGTGAAAATTGCACAGGTACTGGATTAATACTGAAACTAGAATGTATGTTCTTGATAATACAGGTAGAACATTACTTCTTAATGTTGCTAATTACTATATTGATGGAGTTCTCATGATTTTGGCTTCATAAATAGTTTTTTAATTTTTCTTCCTTTCTCTTTGTCAAAAAAATTATAATAGTATTTTTCTCTTGATATATCAGGTGATCTAGTGAATCATTACAAACTACATATTGGAGATCATTTAAGCCTTTATGAGGACGAATCAAAAAACATGGTTAGCATTACTTCCCTTTTACAAAATTTAGTAGCATTGTTACAATTTAATTTTTTACCATAGGAAGATGATTATACTTACAAAATTTTGGCTTAATATTGATCATATTGATTGCATATCTTGCATGGCTTGTGTTAGTTAGATTTGTGTTGTTAAGCTTATATATATAAGCTTAAAATAATGTATGAAAAGTTTAAAATAATGTTCAACATAAATTAGCAGAATGAGCCTCAAACCTATTAAGAAAATGCGTATCATACAAATGGGCACCCGCTAAACTAAAAAGAGCGGACCGACGGGCACGTCGGGACGCTAGTGTGTGTGTGTGTGTGTGTATATATATATATATATATATATATATATTTCATATTTTGAACCATTTTTGTGTGATGATGCAGTATGTGTACATAAAGAAGGCTAGTGAGACACTTGAGCTATTTCCTAATGGAGACCAAGGCAAAGAAACAGAATCAGTGAACCAACAACTATCATCAAATAGTATGGAATTGCAAGCACCAAACCAATTAGTTGGTCAAAATACCAATGAAATTACAACATCTTATGTCTTGGACAAAACCATTTCGATGGATAGTGATGGTGATGATGATGATTGTGGTGGTGGTAAGCAACAACACAACTTGGATGAATTCTATGAGAGCCTTGACAATATTTTTGATCTTTAGTAGAAGCAATGATATTATTTTTATGTCATATTATAAGGTCGAGTTTGAGTGTAGTAAAATGTTATTTTGTAGTCTATTTAAATAGATTCAAGATCCTTTGACATTAAGTGTCAACTTATAAAGTTTGACACCAAATTCTATCCCCAAATGTTATTTCATTGCTAAATTTTACTCTACCTTTAATTTATAATTTCTTCATAATTTTTCCTCTTCATTTTATTAGTTTCTTCGTTTTATTTTGTGTGGTTTAGGCCTTTGTTATGAACTATAAAGAATATTGCTTCTTCTTTTTTTAGTTTTTTTTTTCTTTCTCGTAACTAAGGTATTTTTAGATTGACAGTTGAGTTATCATAAAATAAATATATAAATTAAGATATTATTGTGAGTCTTGTGACAATAATAAACATCATTTATACTAAATTTATAACATATTGTGTAAAAATATAATTAAAAATAATATATAAAGTACCTAAATATATATATATATTTATAAATGTCATTTTAATAAAATGTTAAGGGACGGAGTATCCACGGGGCAGGAATAAAATTCCACCCCCATCTCCAAACCTCTTTTGGAGGGATTTTCTTTTCCATCCTCAAACGCATAGAGAAATATCACTCCTCTTCGAATACCTAAATAGGACAATCTTCATAAGAATCTCATTTATGAATCAAATTGATACATCTCTAAAAATAAAAGTACACAACAAGCATTTTTGTTCACTAGTATAGCTTGAGAGAAACTGAAAAAGAAACAAACTGTGAATATAAGAGATTCAAACAAAAGCCCTAATTTTGTTATACTTTTATAATTTTTCATACCAATAGTTTGAATTTTGAGGCGTATATGAAGGAAATTCACGTCACTTGGTTCTTTTATTTTTCCCATTTTTCTTAATTTTTTTTAAATAGAGGGCATATAATACAAGTATTTGAAATGACTTGCTTTTCATCTCTAAATATGTCCATGTACGTTCATTGCTTATAAACCACGTAACATTGTAAAAAATTCTATATTGTTCACTTTCTAACCCATTCTACTAAGAAAATGCTTGATCTATTTTCTAGATGCATCCTTAATCCTTATTTTTATTGAAGTACCAAGAGCATGATTGTTATAATTAGTTCTTCTATGTGTAAACAAAATTAGTTCTTCTATCTTTGTTTACAACAGAGATGAAATATTATTCGGGTCTTTGTTGACACTTTCACAAATTTATTTTACTCACATTTCAAACATTTATTTATATAAGTTATCCGATAACACCATGATCCTATTTTTATTGTAATTATCAATTTGATAGCATGTCTCACACAATTTATGTTGTCATAGATTGGGGTGCTCGCAGTTTGGTTTGGTCGGTTTTGAGGTAAAAATTTATCCGATCCAAAGTTAATATTACTGGCGGTTTGGTTCGGTTTTGGATGGCTAATTAAAAAATTTGATCCAATTTTGTGCGGTTTAATTTGGATCGATTTTTGGATATTCAAATTATAAATTGAAACTAGTTTAGAGACCCGTGCATTCGCACGGGTCTATTGACTTTTATTTATAAAATATTGTTAAAATATAAGTGACGTTGTGTACAAAAAAAATAAATAAAATAAATGAGGTTATTCTGTGATATTTTTGTAAAACTTATTAAATTAAGTCTTTTTTTATTAAAGTAATTGTCCCGTATATGATTTTTGTGTAATAAATAATAATTAATAATAAGAAATATTTATTATTCAATTCCTTTTTTTTATTAATCCAATTGTCCCGTGTATGATTAATTTTTTTTATTAAAACAATTGTCCCGTGTATTATTATAACATATATTCATCAACAATTGTTCCGTGTATTATTATAATATATTATTAAATTCCTTTTTTTTATTAAAGCAATTGTCCCGTGTATGATTAATTTTTTTATTAAAACAATTGTCCCGTGTGTTATTACAATATATATTTACCCCTTAATTATTATAATATATATTCATCAATAATACGTTTCTCCTGTATTTTTTATATAAGAGTAAACAAAAATAGAATAATTTTTTTTATAATAAATAAGAGTACAATTTAACTATTTTATAGAAAAATAATAAATTGAAAAATATAATTTATTTTTTTACCAAATAGAAGATTTGAAATATTTTTAAGAATTGATGAGGACAAATTAAGATTTCTAGTAGTAATAACTTTAATATATTGGACCCGTTTGAATTTGGCTTATTTTTAAGCTTATGAAAATACTTTATGATTATTAATTTATAAATAAACTTTTATGTTATTTCATTAGTTTTTTTTACGCATTTTAATTTATAAGTTTTCACTAACAAAAATTATATCTTTATAAGCTGTTTTCATAAACAACATTAAAAAACTTATAATAATACATAAAAGTTTCTAGGCCAAAGTTATTATGCTTAAACATTATACTTATGCAGGGTGCATAAGTAAATATTAGCCACCAGATCCCTCTGCCACGTGTTATGATCATAGCCATCCCAGCAATTAACGGAATTTTCACACGCGCGGGTAACGGTTTCTCCACACAATTGACGGAAGTTCACACGCAGCTATCCGAGCTCTCCTCCGACGAGATCCGACGGCGAAATCATCATCACCGTCTCCGGAATCATCATCTCCGTCACTAATTGCATCGTTCATCGCCGCCAATTTTCTGGAATCACGTTAAGGTTGGTGTTGCACAAAAAATTGATTTCAAATTTGATTTTGATTTATTATGTTTGTTTTTCTTTTTGATTTAATTTCTGGATGCTTGTGGTTATTTGTTGATTTTCATGAGGAGGTATATGAATCATTAGGTTGTTGTTTTTTTGCTGATTTGAGGAGGTATAGGAATTGTTGTTGAAGATGGTAAAACTAACACTAATACACAACAATTTGTAGTTAGTACTGATTGTGATGTAACTGATGTTAATAGACACAATGAATTTGTATTAAGTTGTTTATTTGTGAAACCTAAATCCAAAGAGTGAAAATGGGATTGAGTAGTAAAAGGTTAGTAGCTTCTCAGACCACAAAACTTCAATAATTCCCAAGATGTGAAAATGGGATTGAGGTGCAAGTCTCTCCTGTAAATTTTTTTTAGTATTTTGATTCCAACAAATTTGAATGAAGGGAGAAATCATAATTTTGTATCAATAAGCCCCATTAAGAAGATACTTTCAAAACCAATGAGAAACCATAAGTGTAGCTTAATGGTTTCACTGAATGTGTATCTGAAACCAAAATAGCCCTGTTATGGGTTCACTAGGTTTTATAATATAACTGAAACCATAAATGTGACTGAATGGTTTCACTGTATTTATTTCTGAAACCAAAGTAGCCACCTTATGGTTTCAGTTATAGTGTGGCATTTGTTTGATGGTTTCAGCACTCAAGATAATCAATTCTAAGTGAAATAATAATTATGATTGATCCTTGAATTTGTTTTTAAGCAGTTGTTTTAATAATTATGATTGATCCTTGAACTAGGTTGTTGTATAGGAATTGTTGTTGAAGATGGTAAAACTAACACTAATACACAACAATTTGTAGTTAGTACTGATTGTGATGTAACTGATGTTAATAGACACAATGAATTTGTATTAAGTTGTTTATTTGTGAAACCTAAATCCAAAGAGTGAAAATGGGATTGAGTAGTAAAAGGTTAGCAGCTTCTCAGACCACAAAACTTCAATAATTCCCAAGATGTGAAAATGGGATTGAGGTGCAAGTCTCTCCTGTAAATTTTTTTTAGTATTTTGATTCCAACAAATTTGAATGAAGGGAGAAATCATAATTTTGTATCAATAAGCCCCATTAAGAAGATACTTAAATGCTTTATACTGATTTTTGGGGTTGATTTATATGGATATGTAGAAGTCATGCTGCTGTAGTTGGATTAAGATACTTGTTAGGAGAGTGATTATGTCATAGCAAAGATGGAGCTTGCAATTTCAATTGTAATTGGTGAGGAGTTGCTTTGCTCCAAGCCCTTACATTTTATTGTATCTTCTTCTTCTTCTTCTTCAAATTTTGCTTTTGATCTCAAAAAACATGTGTAGAGACACGGGAGATCCTGTGAAAGTGAAACCTTCAATTTAACTATTTCAAGTATCAATGCAAAACCAAATTCTACATGCTTAATGTTTAATGTCGATGAAATTTAAGTGGATTCATTGTGTAACCTCCAATGAATTGTAATGTTGATTAATTTTGGGCTGTAGGTCTTCATAGTAGTGGATTAATTGTAATGTTTCATTAGCAGCATATTGTCATATGTTTAAATTTATATGCAACCATAATGATTGTTAAATGGTTTCCAGCTGTTATACCTTGAAACCATGAATATAGAGGAATGGTTTCAAGAACAACAATTTTCTATGTAAATGATTTTTAAGTACACTACTTTATGCATGTTACTTTGGTTGTTGTTCTAGTGGTTAACTAAATTTTACATGATCTTTGTTTATAGGGATTGTTGCTGTTTTTAATGGATTCGATGTCAACTTCATCTGAAATACTCCCATTGTCCGTTGTTGATAGTTCAAACACACAGGCTGATAGTTCAAGAACACTTCTTGATACATTTCAATGTTACTCTCCTACTAAAAAAGAAACTTGGGAGTCTCTTGCTTTTAAATCTGTTGAAGAAGTTGAAAAATTTTATGGTGACTATGCATTTAAAAGTGGGTTTTCAGTTCGGACTTTGTTGAGATCAAAAAAGAATTCACAAAATAAGCCATCTGATAGATATCACTATCTACGTTATGGTTGTAACAAACAAGGTTACAAGAAAGGAAGTTTGTTGGATCCAAAGAACAAGCCAAAATCAGAGAGTCTTGTTGTTGTTGAATTTGAGAAAGTAAAAGAAAAAGCAGAGGAAAGGATTGGTTGTACAGCTGCGATTTCTTTAAAGTTGGATGAAACTCTGAATGTTTACAAGATATATAAATGGGATGTGGCCCATTGTCATCAGTTACATAAACCAGAGCATGGACGTTACTTGAGATCATTTAGGGAAGTTAATGAAGTGCAAGGACAGCTCGCTGTAATCAATTCGAAAGCTGGGATGTCAATGAGAACTTCATATGAGGTCATGGGTCAGGGTGTTGGAGGCACAGATAACTTGCCTTTTCGATTTTCGGATTTAAAAAATTATTTGATGACAATCCGTTCGAAAGAGATGGTGGTTGGTGAGGCAACTGTGATTCAAGAATTTTTTAGGAATGAAGCTTTGTCGAAACCATCCTTTTATTATGATATTCAAGTTGATGCAGCAGAAGATATAGCTAGTATTTTTTGGGCAGATGGGATTATGCAGCTTGATTATGCTTTATTTGGTGATGTTATAAGTTTTGATACAACTTACCGAACCAACAACCAGTATCGCCCTTTAGGTTAGTTTTTTTGAACTTCTACCAGGTTAAAAATTATTGTTTTTATTCCATTATGTTATATATTGTGTTGCCATGAATAGTATAGGTAAGTTGAATATGTTGAAACCATTTACCAATAATAATGGTTTCTTTGTATATCATACTGAAACCATTTATCATTAGTAATGGTTTCACTTGTTAACATGTTGAAACCAAAATAGCCCTTTTATGGTTTAAGTGTTTTTTATAATATAACTGAAACCATAATTTTGATATCTGCTGTGTGTCCTTTTAGTTGCTCCATTTTATATTTCAATGATAGTGTGGCATTTGTTTGATAGTTTCAGTACCCAACATAATCAATTATAAGTAGCAGTTACTAGTAATTAGGGATTCAATTTATCCTTATGTAATTATGATTGATCCTTGCAGTACATGTTCCTGCTGATAGGGTGGCAAAATGGTTGTTTTATTTGGTTTTTATGTTGTTTGTGAATTCAAAACCAATGAGAAACCATAAGTGTAGCTTAATGGTTTCACTGAATGTGTATCTGAAACCAAAATAGCCCTGTTATGGGTTCACTAGGTTTTATAATATAACTGAAACCATAAATGTGACTGAATGGTTTCACTGTATTTATTTCTGAAACCAAAGTAGCCACCTTATGGTTTCAGTTATAGTGTGGCATTTGTTTGATGGTTTCAGCACTCAAGATAATCAATTCTAAGTGAAATAATAATTATGATTGATCCTTGAATTTGTTTTGTTTGGTTTTTAAGCAGTTGTTTTAATAATATTTTAATCTTAGCTGTTTGTGAATTCAAAACCAATGAGAAACCATAAGTGTGGCTTAATGGTTTCACTGGATATGTATCTGAAACCAAAATAGTCTCCTTATGGTTTCACTAGGTTGTTATTAGCTGGGGATTATATTTTTGATCTCAATATTAATGGTCCTTTTATATATGCATTTTCCCCCTGATTTGGTTTATTTACATTTCAGCTGCATTCATGGGCTTTGACAATCATCGAACAAGTGTTTTATTTGGTGCTGCCCTTTTGTATGATGAGACTTCAGCAACTTTTGATTGGTTGTTTACGACTTTTTTGAGGTGTATGTCTAATAAGAAACCACAATCCATATACACAGACCAGGCGCCTGCATTGTTGAAGTCAATTCCTAATGTTTTTGAGGGTGTTTTTCATGGCCTTTGCTCATGGCATATGTCAGAGAATGCAAAAAAAAATATGGGGTCTCGTGCAAATGCTGCATTTTTCAATGAGTTCAATTATTTGATTTCAAATGTTGAGACTGAATCGGATTTTGATTACAACTGGGATCAGATGATGAAAAACTGCTTTGGTGGAAGGCCAACTTCTGATTTTAGTTGGCTTGTTCAAACACACAAGAATCGTATGCACTGGTCGTCAGTTTGGGTCAAGTCGCATTTCACAGCTGGTTTGAAAACGACCCAATTAAGTGAATCCTTTAATGCGTTTCTTCGTGGTTTTCTGCAACCTGACCATTCTCTAGTTCAATTTTTTAGCCATTTTAATATCATGGTTCAGAGATTGACGGATAAGCATGCTAAGTTGGATTTTAAGGCTGCAAACACTAGATCAAAAAACAATTATCCCAATAGTCAACTGATGCGGTCTGTTGTAAACAAGTACACCCCATCATGTTTTGCATTCATTCATAGACAGTATGATCTTTCCTTCAAATACTTCTATGAAGAGGTCACAACTCAATGTTCTGCCTTTAACAAGGTTTTCAAAGTTTTTACAATTGAACAGTTTGATGAACCTGAGGAAGTAGGTGGTGCTAATTATGATGATGATGCTAATGATGGGCATTCAGACCGCAATTTTTTGGATGAAGAAATTTCTGAAAACCTTTCCCCAAATTTTGAACAGCATGATCGACTTGATGAAAGGGTTGTGACAATCGATATTAGGACGAAACATATTAGCTGCACATGTCGTATGTTTGAGAACAGGGGTTTTTTATGTCGGCACGTTTTTAAAATATTGGAATTTTTAGGTGGTTTTGTGCAATATCATAGTTTGAAGATGATACCTGCAGAATATGTGTTGAAGCGGTGGACTAGAGATGTTCGTCATTCGATTGATAAGCTCAAACCTACCATCAATGTTGGCACTGAAGGCACGACTCAAGCACAAAGATATCAACAAATTTGTGCTGTTACAATCCAGCTTTGTACACGTGTTTGTACACACCCTGAGGCTTCTCAAGTTTTCCTTAATGGTGTACTTGAAGCTGGGAAAAAGGCAGAGGAGTTGCTTATGTCCAAAGGTTTTCAATATTTTCTTTTGAACTATGTTTTTTACCTTGGCTGTCTGTGTGTTATAACTGAAACCCTAAGTATGGCTGAATGGTTTCATTGTCTTTGTTAGTGAAACCAAAGTAGCCTTCTTATGGTTACAAGTGCTTTTGTTGTGTCATTTGTTTTGAGGGTTTGAGTATTCAATTTATCTGCACAATGATTGATGAATTTTTTTGATAATTGTATAGGTATTCATACAGAACCACCTGTTGTGACGCCATCTAAGTCATCCAATACAACTACTGTTGGAGAACCATCTGATGGGGTAAAGTCTACTGCTCCAAAGTTCAAAGTAAGACCAAATCCAATTAGATCAAAGAGGCGAATGAAAAGTGATTATGAAATTGTTAGGGAACGCCAGAAAATGAAATTAGAGCGGAAGAGACAACAAAGAGAGGATGAGGCTTTAAAGGAAAAAGAGGCTAATGATTGATATTTTTACATTTGTTTTTGTTTTTTTATTTTGTTTCATGTTAACAGTTTGTACTAGACTTTGTTACAAAATCATTAGATTTGTAGGAATCGTACTTCGTCATTTTCATGTTCTATGTTGGTATGTATTGATGATTATAAGATATCGATCATTAGACATATATTTTATTTGTATTAGATAGAATGATTATCATCATTTATGTCTGTTATACTTGAATGCATACTTGTTTGGTATAATATAAATGAAACCATAAGTGTGGCTGAATGGTTTCACTGTATTTATTTCTGAAAACAAAGTAGCCCTCTTTTGGTTTCAATGAAACAATGAACATTTACATACGTATTTTAATATATCATATAAGTAATTTCTTTAAAAAAATCAAATATACAGTCATAATTTCTTTAAAAAAAATATGTATATTCAAATATTATTGAAAAAAATTTCTTTACCAAAAGCATTATTATTGTTGAATGGGTTGGGAAGCCATAATAAACTCATATTATCTAACATGTCGAATAATTAAATGTAATCAAATAAAATCATAGATTATTGTTATTATACAAATAATCAAGACTATTCATATTATATAAATTATTTTGATATCATCATTTATGTCTCTTTATACCTGAACCCATCCTTGTTTGGTATAATGTAAATGAAACCATAATTGTGGCTGAATGGTTTCACTGCATATATTTCTGAAACCAAAGTACCCCTCTTATGGTTTCAATGAAACAATGAACATTTATATATGTATTTTGATATATCATATAAGTAATTTCTTTAAAAAAAATCAAATATACAGTAATAATTTCTTTAAAAAAATCTATATATTTAAATTTTATTGAAAAAGAATTTTTTATCAAAACCATTATTATTGTTGAATGGGTTGTGAAGACATAATAAACTCATATTATCAAACATGTCGAATAATTAAATGTAATCAAATAAAATCATAGATTATTGTTATTATACAAACTAGCGCCCGTTTGTGTGACCTTTGTTTATTAGTTTGCTAACATATATAAATTATACATAGTGATTTATTATAAATTTGGTTTTTATAATAATTAATATATGTATTTTTAGTTTCTCTCAAAATAAAAAATGTACTTTACATGCATTAATGGTCCAAACCATAGGTAACTTATCATAGTTACATATATAAATGATTTAAAAAAAAACAAAGTTGGTTTTGGAAGTTTTTTTAGTAAAATGTTGGTTTTTGAAAGTTAAAGGGTATTATTGAAATTCCAGAAAATGCTACACCAAAATGGTGTTTTGCCTTTATCTATTAGTATAGAAGTATAGATAATCAAGACTATTGAATAATTAAATGAAACCATAAGTGCGGCTGAATGGTTTCACTGCATCTATTTTTGAAACCAAAGTATCCCTCTTATGGTTTCAATGAACATTTACATACGTATTTTAATATATCATATATAAAAAAATCTATATATTTTAAATTTTACAATTTGATAGTTGTTGAAGCTTGTTTTTTAAACAGTGAAAACTACATTTTCATGTGTGTATATTATATGGTACGACTAAAGTAAAGATTGATTAAGAATTAAATTTCATAATCTACAAAGAGCAATTCATTAAAACTAATCATTAAATTGAACATAACTTGTCCCAAAAAGAAAAAAACATTAAAACAATCCATAAAATCAGCAACAGAGTGTTTTGTCAATTAAAGTGTCCTAATGACCAGAAGAGAACAAACTATGAATACAACCCTATCAAAAGATGCTGAAACCATTTTGCAATACCAATGGTTTCAAGATAAAGCACCTTGAAACCATTTAACAGTACTAATGGTTTCTAACAGAACAACTTGGCATCTTTTGAAGCAGCTCTTCATAGTATGAAATTGCAAGCTTTTTCACTTCATCTTTCATTGAATTGCTTGGATGGCTTAAGATTTCTGAACATATATCGATCCGAAGATCCATAATTTTTGCAACCTTTGCATGCTTTTTGAGTCTAGACCAACCTTTGAAAGATTGTATTTCACCTCCCCATTCAGCTAGAAACATCATGCAGAATACACCACAATTGTCCGAATCAATCTGTGTAGGAACCTTTGGTGTATCCCAAGTGAATGTGATGAAGGAGAAAGGCATTTTCATTTTCCTTTGGTTATACAATTCAGCCACAAATGCTTCTACCTCATTTACCCAGACATCAAATAGCTTCTTGTATGAGGTTGGTTCACCATCCTTGGTTTCCAATTTTTCTCCTACACCCGTCAAACTGTTCAGGAATTGGAATTTGTGGTGTTTGAGATTGACAACGAAGCAGACATAATGGCTTCCTGGGTTACCAACTATTGCTGAATGGCTTCCAAGGGTCAATCACAATTATTGTTTCATTTATATTTGATTATGTTGAGTGCTGAAACCATCGAACAAATGCCACATTATAACTGAAACCATAAGGGGGCTACTTTGGTTTCAGAAATCAATACAGTGAAACCATTCAGCCACACTCATGGTTTCATTTATATTACACAACCTAGTGAAACCATAAGAGGGCTATTTTGGTTTCAGATACACATTCAGTGAAACCATTAAGCTAAACTTATGGTTTTTCATTGATTAAGAATTCACAAACAACTTCAAAACCAAATAAAACAACCACATTTGCACTAAGCTAAATAAGAAACAGTTTTTAACTTACTGATCAAGATCTGAGCTCCAAGCATATGTTGACAATTGTTTCTGCAACTCTGTTGTACTAGACTCATGGACAGCGTCATCATACGGACTTGCAAGGTATTTTGATTTCTTCACCACCCGTCGACGCTCAGGGTACGTCCTATCAGAGTAAAGCACATTATGCCTCTTTCTTTTCTTTGGTGTGACATTGTCGATGTCAATTATTTCATCTGGAAGCATTGTCTTTATTGGAGTTGCACTGTGAAATAATATTACATAATAGTGTTATTTTTTGCAGAATTTAAATAATATTAGACTTATCACACTGTTTGATTCTTACTTTATGACAGTGTCTGAGTCACATTCTTCAGACTTCTCCCCTTGCGACACATTTGGTACCAACACTAGCGCACGGCATTGATTGGGTACTTCAAAATATTGCGGGAACTTCAGGATTGTTTCATTTGTGGCTGATTCTGTGTCTTGTGACACTGAAACTTGTGGTACTGGAGCATCTTTAATCAACCTGAAACAATCAAAACAATACTTTAGTTTTCAAACATCTTATATGAAAACCATTTGACAAACGATTTTAAAGTTAAGCTGTCTTACTCTGCATCAAAAAACTCAGGAAACTTCAACATAGTTTCCAATGTCGCTGATTCAGCCCCCTGTGACATCGAAACATTTTTGTTAGAAGCTTCAGCCCGATCAAAAAACTCTGGAAACTTCAAGATAGTTTCCTGAGTTAATGTGAGGCCTGCATTCGGTGTCAGCTTCACCGAATGATCAGTGATGTTGCATGCTGCCATCACTGCATCATCAATGATTTTTGGAGCGATCTCATCTTCTTCATCTTTCTCTTCATAGTTGTCATGTTGCATGCTGCCTGCATCATCATTAGGTGTTACTTTCATTAAATCATCAATGATGTTGCATGCTGTCGGCACTGCATCATCAATGAGATTGGGACTGATCTGATCTTCTTCATCGTCGTCCTCATCCTTGTCATGTTCAACTTTGTCATTGTCATCTTTGTTGCCATTTTGACCAATGCTTTTGTCATCCTCTTCATCATTATCATTACTTAACCTACATTATTGAATTTTCAGAAAGTCACAACACAACTCCCAATCATAAAGCATTCGGAAACAACATTTTAATGTTGAATTAAATAAGAATATGTATTGGAAACCATAAGATGGCTATTTTGGTTTCAGAAACAACTATAGTGAAACCAATAAGTCACACTTATGGTTTCAGTTATATTATTTATGTTGTATACAATATGAATAAATATATTAAGGAAAGGTCCTGAAACCAAATTAAATGCAGTACCTCTCTTCCGGTTGAGTTCTTTTTCCAACATCATCATCATCATTCAACCTGGAAATCATTAGTGTGAATTTTCATAAACTAATGCAGCAAAATTTAATTTTCATAAAAAGTTAAATTAAATGCAGTACCTTCCAGTTTCAGGTACAATACCAATATTGGAACTTTTATTCCTCTCATTTTCACCTTCTACTTCAATTGGATTATCTTTTCCTGAAGTTCCGACATTTGCTTCAGTTATTCTTCTTTCCAATGTTTCTGCGGTTTTTGTATAGACATTTATACAAGACCTACAGTGAGTAAGATACATCTCTACCTGCCAAGGACAATCACAAGTTAAACCATTAAGAAACATCTATGGTACGATTTCCAATATTTTATCTTCAATTAGCATTTGAAAAGAAAATACAGTACATGAGAATCAATAACAATCACCTTAGACAGTGGACAAGTGTCTGCATCAAAGCACAATACATTCGGACTTCCTGCGGTTCTGTTCAGACTTGGTAACCCAGCTGGGAGTCCATTATCAAGTCTTGTTACCCCGGCTGTCAGTCCATTCTCAAGTCCCATAATATCATGGATCTTTTGAAGTTCTTGGTTTGCCAGCTTGACATCCCAATCACGGAGTGATGGCCGATTGTATTTTCCTGTCAAAAATGGACTTCTTTTCCCCATTTTCTCCATGTAATTAATCTGCAACAATTAGTTAATATTGTGTCACATCACAACTCCCAAGCATAGATCATAAATTAGAATATTTGTATGTTGAATAGAATTTGAATATTTAATGGAAACCATTATAGGCCTATTTTGGTTTCAGATGCAAATACAATGAAACCATTAAGACACACTCATGGTTTCAGTTATAAGATATAAGATATAAAGGATAATAACAGCAATTAGCAATTAAACATAAAAGATATAAAAAGTGGAAGATGTAAGATATAAAAGATGTAAGATATAAAAGATATAAAAGATGCAAATACAATTAGGAATTAAACATAGGTTAGATCATTACCATTAAAAAGTGGAAGTCTGCTAGTGGATTCAAAACATCTGGAGATTGCAAGCCTTTTTTCATATAGTCCAGAACATGTGAGCACCAGTTATATGAAGATACTCCAGCTGGATCTTCCAAAATATCTGCATACTGGAGAGACACATTGCCTCTATTAGTTGGGCACAAAATGTTGTGAATGATGTAACAAATTGCACCCTTCACCCATGTTCTAGGTTGCTCTATTGTCTTCAGTGAGCTTTCCAATTCCGCAACTTTCACAATTGGAGAATAATCTCCAATCAATCCTAATTCCTTCCTCAGCCTTTTAATTGCTCCATCAGAGCAAAGGTCAGTGTCTATTTTCTTTCCAGCCGTTGGTAGTTCATAGACTCTATGCACATCATCCTCTTTCAACATCAGAACCTCTGTATCACTCAGCCTTATCCACATATGCTCATGTTCAAATCTCTTGACAACCCAATCCACAAAAAAGGTGTGGATCCTTTTCCAGTTGCATATATGCATTATCCCTCCAAAGCTACACTCGTGTAGTTGGTCAATTATTTCCTGTTTCCTTTTTTTGGCATTTACTGAATGCATAAGTTCGTAGACCTTAGGTACACTCATCTTATGCCTCAGTCTTGCATCCGCATCAGGATCTTTTGTCACAATAACTTGTTTCACATTTTCTTCACCCGAGCTTGCTTCATCAGAATCTTGTGTTGCCATCGTTGCTCTCTTTTTACGACCACGAGATGTAGAAGCAATGCTCTCACCACGTTTTGTCTGTTCATTCTTTTTTTTATTCTTGTTTTTGCCACGTCCCCTCTCATTTTTTTGATCACTACCAGATAACGAATCATTCTTATTCCTTTTATCGTCATCTGACGGTGTCAATCCAATACTAAATGATGGCATTTGCTGTAGTTCCTTTGATTCTTTCCCCTGTATCAAATGAAACTATTAAGTATGGTTTCATATGGCAGAAAATAAGTCAAATACTATAAGTTTTTCATATCATGGTAGAACATAAGTTAAATACTCTAAGTATAATTTAAATTCATTGAAACCATAAGGGGGTTACTTTGGTTTCAGATACGTATCAAGTGAAACCATCAAGGCACACTTATGGTTTCAAGACCAAATTACAGTCAAATAGTTTTATCTAAATTACATATGCACTTAAAAAAAGTAACATTAATACAAACCAACTTAAAAAATAAACAACTATGTACACAAGCTTGACTCACCAAGACCTACCACACAAACACATACAACTACATTCTATATACTGCTGATTGTTTCACATATTCAAGCAAAGGTCAAATAGCAACTGCTAACGCAACAAAACGTATTGAAATATTACTAAGGCCAACCAAAATTGTCAAGATCAACATCTATTATAGTCTAGTACTGAAAAAAAAATTAAATAAATTTGATCTTCTAATGTAATGTGCTTAAGGCATAAGGCATAAGGGAAGTGTATATTTCTTAATACATTGAAACCATAAGAGGGCTAATTTGGTTTCAGAAACAAATACATTGAAACCATTTAGCCACACTTATGGTTTCCATGACAACAAACAGGAATGCTCAAACCAAATGAAGCAAAGTAACTCATCTCAACAAAGAAACAAATATTTCAGCCCAATCATTTTTTAATTATACATAAATTATTTCATTTCCAAACAAAAATAGCAAAGTTAGTCAAAAGAATTCATTGAAAAATTAACACTGTATCAGTCAAAAGAAACCATTCAAAAATAGCAAAGTCATTGTTGTAACCTATATCACTAAACAAAAATCATTGAGAAATAACACAATCTGATACCAAACAAGTGTTATTTTTGCTCCATTCCTACTCAATCTGAAAATAGCTCTGAAACTATCTTTTGTTTAGCTATCATTGAAACCATAAGAGGGCTATTTTGGTTTCAATGATAGCCTAGATCAAAAAAAAAATTACCAGCATCCAAATAATATATACAATTTGTAAACTATATCATTTCAGTATATGATTTCCCCCAAATCAAAACTTAGGTTTACACACATGCAATTACTTTACAAATTAAACAAAACGATTTCAAACTACTAATTAAACTTTCAAAAACCATTGATGAAGTTCAAACCTGTTTTGATTTCTTCTTCCTAGTATGTGCAAGTGTATCGTTGATAATGTTGCTTTCTTTGCGTATAGATGGTCCCTGATTACGTTGCTTCCGTTCCATGGTGATGATGAACAATGATGATGAAAAGTGATGATGATGATGACGATGATGGTTGCGCGACACTGATTACGTGGTTTTCAGGTGACGGCGAAGGCGATGACGAGAGGTGGTGTTGGTTTTGATTCCGGCGAAGGCGATGACGAGAGGTGGTGTTGGTTTTTGGTCACGAAAACGACGTGTATGAAGAAATGGGAAGTAACCGTTAGTTGAGTTGGTGAGGGAAGCAGGTGTATCAGCAAATGGGTAAGGTGGGCACAGTAATTTAGTTGGGCTGGGCTTCGCTTATGCAGCGTGCATAAAGATTCCTTAAGCACAGTAACCGGACCCAAGTTTCTATATTTGCATAAGTTATTTCGCATATGATCATAAATAAGTCAATCCAAACGGGCTAATTGTGTTTTTTTTTATGTTCTTTTATTTTTAAGCTCATAAATAAGTATATTATTTTTTTAGGTTCTTCTATTTTTATTTTATATATATAAGTTTTTATATGTTAGATTGAGTTACTATTTCTGACGCGTATCTTTTATCGTGATTTTTGTTTCTATTTTTATGCGTAAATTTATTTTAATTATTTTTTTTTGTTCCTATTTTTGAAGTTAAAATAGATTGGCTTATGATCTTGTTTTTAGAGGTGTTTTCCGTTGTTATTTTTATGGAAAAATTTCTTTTATGTTTTTTTTTTTTTAGAGATGTGATTTTTAATGCTATTTTTATGGAAAGATTTATTTTAGGCGTATCTTTCTTTCTTATTTTTTTTGTGTCTTTTATTAGTTTAGAGATAAAATTATATTTAAGGGCGCAAAACTTGAAACACCATTAAAAGTGATAAGGACAAATTTGAATTTTTAATAGTTGTTTATTTTAATATATTGTAAGTAGATGATAATTATCGATGAAAAATATTTATCCAAATTTTTTACACATGAGTGAAAATTATTTGTCCATGATTTTTTATATTTATCGATAAGAACTAATTGTCTTATTTAAAAAAATTATTAGTTAATTTTTATGTTTATCTTTAAAAGTGGTTTCTATTGCTATTTTTATGTATAAATTTATTTTATTATCTTTTTTTAAAATTCATCTTTAGAAGTATTTTTTTTATAAGTAGATTTGTTTTATGCTTATCCTTTTTTTTTTGTTATTTTTTTTTGTATCTTTTTTTCATGAGTAGATTTGTTTTATGTTTGTCTTCTTTTTTATTTTTTTTGTTATTTTTGTTTTGTATTTGTATTTTTTTTAGTTTATAGTTAAAATTACATTTAAGGGCATAAATGGTGAAACATTATTAAACGTGCTAAGGACAAAAAAGGTTTTTTAGTAGTAGTTTCTTTTAATATATTGTAAATAGATTTTTTTAATTAAATATTAATATTATAAATACATGGTAAAATAATATATTTGATGTAACATATAATATATAATAAGTTACAAATTAATATTCTACAATAAAAATCATCAATTATATTTGAAACCTATGAAATAGTAAAAAGAAATAGATTGAATTGAACTAATAAGTATTATTGAAAAATTTAAAAATCAATAATTAATATGTTAATGGGATATATCACACTAATAAAAAGTTAAATAATTAGTATTAAAAATATGTATGTGGTTTGTTTCGGTTTTGATTGATTTTGAAAAATCAATCCAAAATTCGATCCGATCCAGCGGTTTTCACAAAAGAACATTCAAACACATCTAAAATTATTCGGGTTTTTGCGATTTTTTCTTTTTTTTGAATCGATTTGTGGTTATTATTTGGATTGGATTGGATTTGAACATCTCTAGTCATAGACTTCCTAAATATACCACTTTGAGCCCTTTATTTGTTTTTTTTGAATGGCAAAATGAATTTTTATATATATATAAAAGAAGGAAGATGGAATGGAATAAGTACAAGAGCCCTTTATTTGTTGTGAGATGCACATTTTATTCTCCTGTTTTTCTCCTTACCAAATTTCCGATTTTATTTTGTATTAAATAACGAATGTTGTATCTATGTTGCTTTATGCTAGTTCCATTAATTATCATAATATTAATATGCAATGTGAATCTTAAAATTGTACTATATACGTAGATCCTAATGATTTTTTTATTTTTATTTTTGTGTTAAAATGTGGTACGTATCCACAAAAATGGCTTGTGATCGACTGACACTTAAAAAAAAAAAGGAAGGAATAAGAATCGATAGTATATGGAATTGCATATTCCAAACCAATTAGTAGTTGGTAAAAAAAACCAACAAAATCACAACAACGTCTTACGTCGGTCTTGGAGCAGACCATTTTGATAGATGGTGGTGACCAATAATATTACCACACCATCATCTGTTTTGGAGCATATCATTTTGGTAGATGATGATGATTAGAAGCAAAATAACTAGGTGATGTCTATGAGAACCTTCATGTTATGAAACATGGCATCCATGGAAGAATAGAGAGAAAGCTAATAAAACTCTTTGTATTGAAAACAGATTGTAATATTACAATGAGAAAAATTACCTTCTAATGAGGTAGATACATCTATATATAGGCATTACTAGGTACCAATTACTACTATTTCACTAAGACTAACTTGTAACTAATTTATATCTCCAATAGCCTCCCGCAAGCTGGAACGTGTTCACAACACTTCCAACTTGGGATGACTAATATAAAAGTATATCAAAATAAAAGAAAATTACAATGAAACTTGTCGGAATACATCGGCTAAAAAAAACAACTCAAAGACAATTAGTTGTGTTTAACCATCATAAGGAAGAGACACAACCCATCAAAGCCAACTAAGGGCAAATGCTTAACCATCAAGTAGAAACCATAACTCAAGGCTAAACTACTCGGAGGAAGCAACAAATCAACGCTTAACCACCATATAGGTAGAAGCAAATCAACAAAGCCAATTAAGGCACGAAGCTTAACCATCAAGAGCACTCAATCACTCAAGACAGAAGCGCAACAAAAAAGTCGGAAGGTCTGATGGCTACGAAGTGAAGCAACAATACTCAAGTTGTGCTAAATGTAATTAGCACATCAGAGGACCAACTAATCAAATCAGAAATCTACCAAATACAACCTGCACAAAACAGGGCATAACAACAAAGCCAAGATGGCTAATCAACAGTGAAATGAAACACCAATCAATGGAAACCAAATTCCTTCAAAGAACTAGTTTATCCAACTTCAGTGAGCAACGCCAATGAACAAGGGACACAGAGGTATATCAAAGAAATCCAAAACAGTCTTCAATCTTCACACTTGAAGGCAAACCAATAGCTATCACAAAGCTAATAAGGCTAGTAAGAAAAGATGTAAGAATTCAGCCATGGACAGAAACTGTTGTCACACCATGACAGAAAAACTTAAGAGCCAATATTAGGATCTTCAAAGAAAACTTAACTCCAACACTTGAGGGCAGCAATATACACTTCCTTTACCAATCCAAACCTTACTGCTCAAGAGGAAATCTGGTCATGATAATAGTCCAATGATTCACAACCCCAACTCAACTTGAGTAGACTCTTCCAAGAAACAATAATTTTGACTCAAACCGAAATCCAAAGCGAGATTCAGAACCAGCTTAAAACAATGATCCAATTCAGCTTCCAAAATGAGTTCAACCAATATCATATAAAATTGCCAAAACGCTACGGTGACGATGTCGAGAGTTGCCGCGAAGATAAACGTAAACTTCTGTCACAGTATCAGAAGAGGGACCTCAATTGTCTTCAGTGAAGACTTTTGACAAACACCTTCTAAGCACTTATCTTCCACAATTGCATCACTAATAGTAGAATTTGCAGCGACGACGTTAAGACAAAATGTCCAAATTGTAGAACCAAAGCATGTCGGAACTGAAAGTGGCGAAGATGATGCATGAATCCAAACTTGGACAGAACACATAAACAAGAATCAAGATTTAGATCCTTCTTTGATACAAATGAGGGACAAATCACCCGTTATCACAATGTGGAGACGATGAAATGGAACCTTGCCAAATATGACACAACCAAGATCAGAGAACAACTTTAATGCTTCAAATAGCAGAACCAGAGCGAGCAAGACGGAATCACAAGAATATTATCGAATTTGCAATTAAGATGACAAACCCTAGAAATTGGGGGAAATGACGAACGAAATTGCAATATAACAGAATTGCAACTGAATTCGTAGCAAGAAATCGATCGAATAGGAACAGGAATCAAAATAGAAATTGTGAAACTGAATCAAGATCGAAACCGAAGGAAAATTGAGAAAACGATATTTTTCTCGAGAAAAAAAAAATACCAGGAAAGAAAATGAAGATGAATGAGTAAAGAAACTATGAGAAAATTTGATTTTCTCGAATGAAATGCAGCGGAAAATTTTCTTCAAGGTGGATATCAAATTTGCTCTAATACCATGTTATGAAACATGGCATCCATGGAAGAATAGAGAGAAATCTAATAAAACTTTTTGTATTGAAAACAGATTGTAATATTACAATGAGAAAAATTACATTCTAATGAAGTAGATACATCTATATATAGGCATTACTAAGTACCAATTACTACTATCTCACTAAGACTAACTTGTAACTAATCTATATCTCCAATGCTTCACAATATTTTTGAAGTTTATTTTTGAAGTTTATATAGGAGACAAGACAATGATATTTTTGTATGACTCCTTGACACATTACACAATCCAAACTTAGTGTAGTCAATTTTATTATGTAATCAATGTATTTTCAATCATACTCCATAGTAAAACTTGTAATTCTTGTTGATTCAATTCAAATGGTAGTTGCAGAGACATTTAAAGGAGAACGGGGATCAAACTTTGAATCTCTCACTTCTGCACATTTAAGGTGTGTGATCCTAGTCACTAGACTGTTTGACAAAAAAAAAAAAAACCCTTACAATTCATTTTACGAGGTTTTTGTTTTGGAAAATATACGAGTTTTTTGTCATTAGGATACAAAGTCTTGTCTCCAATGTACTCCCTCCGTAACACTTTATAAGCAAAATTGACTTTTTAGATTCATTGTAAATTTAATGTATTTGGTCTATAATATAGACTAGATACATTAAATCTACAATGAACCTAAAAAGTTAATTTTGCTTATAAAGTGTTACGGATGGAGTACTCAATAATATCGACTGTTGTTTTAAAAACAGAATCTAAGAATGAACTAGCATGATCTCTAGATCGTAGTTTAAATTACATCGATAAATGATGATGATGATAAGTATCGTAACAACTCACATAATTCCTATGAATTTTGAGAATATTCTCAAAGTTCAGTTGCAGCGGTAAATGAGCGAAATCCAACAAATTAAGTGCAATTTTAAATGTAGCCCAATCAACAAATAAACCCAAAAATCTATTTCATCAACCGTCCAAAAGTTTTTCCATTTATTTATATATTACTGGGGTTATTATTTGTACTCCCCTTCTCCTAATACGCACTCACAACTTTTATATATATATATATATATATGGTTAGGATCAAATGATACCAATTAGTTTGACACCAAATGTTACACCGCTTAATAACGTTTTAGTGATTTCAAATTTTACAAAATCCACTGTTGGATTGGAACATTATATCCTATAGATCATTCATGTTAAATTTTATAAAAAACTAAAACTGTTTAATAAGTTATTGAGACTCATCAAAATTAACGGTATTTAATAAAAACGCTTAAACCGTTAATCTTGACGAGTCTAAATAACATATAAAATAATTTTGGTGACGGAGGGGTTCACGACCTTCATAAAAAATTCACCCAGAGGAGGCATACATGGAGTCCAAATATGTAGAGGGACACCAGTGATGTCCCACCTTCTTTTTGCTGACGATTGCTTCTTGTTTTACAAGTCCCTTTTAGATGAAACTAATCATTTGATGAACATTCTTAAGCACTATGAAGAAGCATCAGGCCAAGAGATTAACTTGTCAAAGTCAGAGGTCTTCTTTTGTAGGAACTGAGTATGGCAGTCCAAGATGATCTTCCACGGATTATGGGAGTCGGACATATTTTTGGAACTTGTAATAGTGTGCGTGATGTTTTAATGGAAGTTTGTGCAATGGAAGATCAGGACACAATAAGTGCCCTAGTCATGATCGAAGTTCGAACCTCGATCCCTTTACTTTGTATATGCAAATATTTTTTTGTTGTTTTTTATGTAAGTTTCTAATGGCTTGCCATTTTGTCACTCTACAACAAAAAATCAATTTAATGATTAGTATTTTTTTTATGTAAAAATAAAAATAACGAGTATTATTAAATGAGTATAGTAATAGTAGCCTATCTAAAACAAAAGAAAACCTTATCTCACCTTAGTTTTTGCATCTCTTTCAGTTATCTATATTCATTTCATTTCATGTCATCAACAACCGTTCAACATCCACACTGATTCACACACACCCATGGCTGCTTCACCTTCTTCAGCTCTCAATTCCCTCTCATCTCTCTCTTTCCGTTCTTCTTCTTCCTCTTCTTGTTTCTCTCTCCTCCCAACCACCAACAAACTCACATTCCCTCTCCTCACTAAACCAACTCCACTCTCACTCTCCTTCACCGTCAAATCCACCACCTCCGACCAACAACAACAAGACGAAGACCTTCCATTCAACCCACCCGAAATCCCCGAAGATTTCATCTCTCCAATTTCCATCTTCGACGAACCAGAAGAAAGCGAAGACCAAATCGCCGCCGGGTTTGAAGAGCTTTACGGCGTGGGTTACAGTGGAGTTAGTGTGTTGGGAAATGACGTATTTGAAATGGATTCAAAGAAAAAAAAGGATACGAGAATTGGGGGTTCGAAGAGGAAACAAAAAGGTAAAATAAGAGATGGGTTTGAAGAAAGAGTTGTTCAAGTTAGAAGGATTACTAAGGTTGTTAAAGGTGGGAAACAAATGAGGTTTAGAGCTATTGTTGTTGTTGGTGATAAGAATGGACAAGTTGGTGTTGGTGTTGGTAAGGCTAAGGAAGTTATTTCTGCTGTTCAGAAAGCTGCTATTGATGCTAGAAGGAATATTATTAGAGTTCCCATGACTAAGTACTTGACTTTTCCTCATAGGTATAATCACTTTTCTACTTCAATCTCAATTTTTTATTTTATATCTCTTAATTAAATTAGAGAATTATAATGTCATTTGATCCTCGTGAGTATAACTCAGTTGCTAGGGACATTGCAGTAGTATGCAAAGGGGTATGAGTTCGAATTCGGGATTACTCGCATATTCACCTTAATGAAATTCTGACTATTAGGCTGCTTGACAAAAAAAAAAGTCATTTAAATAGGAAACTTGTTGATCAACATTAGGTTGATCTGAGTAGAACTGGACTTGGATGAATGATGTTTTGATTTTGAACTTTATGGATGAAAAAACTGGGTGGTTGGTTTGATTCTATTGTAGAGATTATTAGTCATCATTAAAGTTGGTGAATACTTTGTATGAATGGCATGATAATAGAGAAAGCTTGTCGTGGAGGGGAAGTCCTTGGGGGAGAATTCTTTCTCCTACTTGCAATGGAATGGAACAATAAAATAGTTCTTTCCTTACATTTGCTTGTTTCTATCAAGTTTTCATTTTCCTTTAGGGTTCTTGACCTTGTTCCTTGACATTTGGTGTGTGATCTTGAATTGTAGTAGTACATAATTCACCTTGTATTGATGCTTCATTTTTTTGGATATCTGTGTATATAGGAATTATTGGGCGCTTCATTTCAAAATTTAGGAAATTTTTTCACAATACGATGAGTCATTCTTGAGGTTTGATTCTAAATTGTCATGATTTCTTTGTGTACTTGAACATTGAGGTACACCAAACTCAGCTAATTTTTCTTGAACATGATGGAAGCCAAACCTGTCTGATTAGGTTCTGTGTCTCACAGTGTTGTCAAAATTGCCAGCAGGCCATTATGGCATGGTGATTCTGTGCTAGGTGCCATAGGCAGCATAACCTATTACATCAGCCATGTCTTTACTATAGGCCATAACACCTTATTTATATGGTGGATTTTTGGATGGCTACTGTATAAATAGGCGTTGTGGCCTATATTGCAGAAACTGCTGTATGGTCGAATTTGAATCACTATACTGAAGTTATATGTTTCACATGTCACTGGCTGTCAACTTCGTTCTAAAAAATGCAAAATGAATATGGAATAGGTTGAACTCTGGATATGTAATTGCCATTAGCATTGTAAGATTTTGCTGGCCTTCACTTGAGCACTTGGTGAACAGAATATTAAGCATCTGTGTATGAGGTTGTCATCGGAGCATTGGTACCCATTTGTGAAAGCTCATCATAGCTGAAAGAGCTCTTACCGTTGATTGTCTAACTTAATATTATGATCACCTATGCAAACTATATTAATCTGTAGTCTGTTAGATTTCCGTAACTCAAATAGGAATTGAATCGCTGATTTTCTTCCTGGTGAGAGATGGAACTTTTATTTCAGAAGAGAAGCATATCAATAACTTCGAAATTTTGAGTTGCAAAATTATAATTGCTCTTATGCTAGAGGCTGCTACTTGTTTTATGTGTGTATAATGTTTTTCCAGAGCTGACGGAGATTTTGGAGCAGCAAAGGTGATGCTTAGACCCGCTTCTCCCGGTACCGGGGTTATTGCAGGTGGGTCTGTGAGAATTGTTCTTGAATTGGCAGGTGTTGAAAATGCTTTGGGGAAACAATTAGGAAGTGACAATGCACTCAACAATGCCAGAGCAACTGTTACGGCAGTGCTGAAAATGAAGCAGTACAGTGAGGTTGCCGAAGAGCGTGGAATCCCTATGGAAGAGTTATGGAAGTAAATGAAATTTGTGAAGCCAATGTAATTTTCAAATCAATGTGATTTAGAATTGGTGTTAGTACCTCAGACATTGTTCCAATTTTTGTTAAAAGTTTCCGCGAAGTAAACTCTTCTTCAAAATTCTATATGTTCAATCTGAATCATATTCTTCATTTGCTTGTTTGATCTGTATTTATGATTCTCCAATTTATGGTTTTGCTTTGACAAAACTTAGATCATGTTCCTTGTATTTGTTCTTTTAAATTCTCAAAATGAATAATGATACATGTTCTCTGCTTTTATAGTCTTTGTGCCTTCAATACAATCATATGCAAAAAATATGAAAAAGCTTGATGTGAAGCCCTTTACAAACATGAGTACAAATTCATATATTTCTTTTGATTACATGTCTAATGTATATGGTGATATCAGTCTACAGCAAAAACAAAACAAAAAAACTTTTCACAATAGGAGTAGCTTACAAGAAAAAATTTGCATTTACATATGATTTTCTAACAAATCCTAAAAACTATACCAGGGAAGAAAATTTACACCAAGAAACAGACATTAACTGGAACTTCATTTCCATATTTTCACAGTACAGTCACTGCTACATGATGCAATGAATTCATTTTGTGTACAAGCTGCTAGTCCAGTAACTGTTGCATTTGTATGAGCAGGAATAAGATATACTTGCCCTGTCTCAGGAATCCACAATTCCATGTTCTGCATAATTTATACAATAACTTCATTATTTGTTACATATAACAATCAAAGACAACAAATTTCCAGTCCATAAATCTGCACAACAGGATAGTGTAATTACCTCATATCCACCAATAAGTAGTACATTACGGTATCTAGGATGGAATATGATGGACCGAAACCTCTTTCCATTTGATTGATACTCGTATAGGTGTTGTCCGGGCAACGCAAGCGACCATACACGCGCACAATCTTCAGTAACAGAGGCAATCATTTGCCCCTGTGAATCCCAACATATGGAACAAATATCTCTGTTGTGTCCCTTATAGAGATTAATATTCAGTCAGTCATGCATGCTATGATACACAAACTCACATTTCAATCAATTTATTTGTGAACCTCACTTGAAAACGGTTTTGAACATGCCAAGTCTGAATATCAAGTATGGTGATAACATTTCTATTAGCAACTGCTAAAAACTTCCCAACAACAGGCTGAAATCTTATCTGTTGTCCACCTGCCTGAAAATCATAAGCCATTATCAGTGAACTTATTCATGAAGCAGTTTAGAATAAGCTAATTAATCTCCATATGAATGATAATTATTACTCACCATAAAGTTTTTCATCCTAACACAGCTAATGAGATCCCATACTTCAATAACATCAAAGCTATCAGATGAGCAAAGAAGTGTTTCAGTTGGATGAAAATCCAATGACTTAACCACACCATTATGTCCAGTAAGATCAAACAACACTGTTCCAGGCTATATCATCATGAATATAATAAATGTTCATGTTACAATAAGAATGGAAAATATATGGAATGAAAAGAAAAATACTCACTATGCTTGAATCCCATAGTTTTACTATCTTATCAGATGAACAAGTTGCAAATATATTTGTTCCTGGTTGACATCTAACTTCTGATATGGGACCTAAATGTGACTGTGTTGTATTAACATAATCATTAGCATCCAAGTAGCAAATTAAAGCCTGCATATGATTAATTACAAACCATAATAAGCTTTAATACATATATCTTGCAAAAACACAAATCCACCACTTGAATTATCACCTTCCTCCCAAATCCACCACTTGCCAAAACCTTTCCATCTGACGAAAAATCACACGACGAAAGCAAGTCGACGCTTGGAAAAGCTTGTATTAGAAATTAAAATAAACATAATTAGTTCCATCAATAATATACTTTCCAACATTTAAATTATGAAGTAAACAAAATAGGTAGAGAATAGAATTTTACTTGCAAGGAACTTAATAGAATACCCTTCTTGATATATTTGAGGGATAGTGTTCCTACTAGTACCAACATTTAGGGCCTGAATTTTGATTATATATATCAATAACACTATGATGAATCAAAATCAAGAACTATAAATGAATATTAGTTAACATTTTGTTTAAGCATAATCACCTGATTAGTGGTTGGTGGCTTCTTCTGTAGCATAGGATTATAGATGTCATCATGAAGTAACTTCCAAAATTCATGCAAGAATCCATGTGGATATTCATGGAATTCTGAAAACACAGTTATAATAATGAATTGAAACAGAACAAGGAAGAAAAGATTATACTAGCAATGAATAAAGAAATATATACCAAATGGAGGTAGTGTAGTAACTTGAGCTTCTCTTCTGAACATTTCAGCCGTCGAGAACAATCTTCGTTTCTTCAGGTAATCATACATATACATTTGAAAACTATACAGAAATTAAAACACAGTTCAATAAACAAAATCAAAGAAAAATGTATCTAGCATTATATGATTGTACTCACATTTGTTCATTGGAAGGGTTCATCATGGTATCAAGAAAATTGGTTATATGTATTCTTGCAATTAAGAGAATGAATCAGAAAAAGAAAGAAGAAAGAAATTGGTTATATGTGTATTCTTGGAATTATGAGAATGCATGGAGTTTCATGCAAAAGAAGAAGAAAATATGTATTTTGGTTGTTATTTATTGTTTGTGATGGACGAAGTTTATGGTATGTTTGTTGTGATTATTGACTAACTGACTACAATCTTCAAGTCTCATTTCACATCATTCTGCCACATGCACATACCAAGCAACTAATTTTCTCAACGTGTCTCAATTTTCTCTTTTTCCAAATGTTTAATTCAAATCAACAGTTAACACAACTAAAATATAAGATAATTTTTGGTTGTATTAATTTTGATATCATTGCCTTTTGCTATATAATAGTCCAATCCTGCATAAAGTATTTTTATTATCCCGTTTGTTTCTTGAATAAAATTATTAAGTTCTGTAAGTAATAAAACTCTATTAGTTCTGCTTGTATTCATTTTCTAATTTTTTAATTTTCTTTTTCAAATTTTCTATTTTATTTTCTAATTCTGATTTTTCTTTTTGTAAATTAACTAACATTGTTTCTAATTTTTGTTTCCTAAATTTTAAATTATTATGTAAATTTAATAATTCTCAACAAAGTTCAATTAAAGATAGATCTATATTTATTAATTATCCTACTCATGAAAAGGAAACTTAATAATTTTCCCAAGAACTATGAGGGTTCCAATATTCTTCTCTTTTTCTTTTTTATTTTGAATTACTTGTTTCTCCTTTTTCCATAAATATTTCATCATAATCAGATTCTACTCCAAATTCTGATCCTATTTCTGAAAAACTATAGTTTAATATTACTTCTTCATTTTCTTCTTTAGTCTCTATTTTTTCTACTCTTTCTATTTGCTTATTTTCTTCTTCTACTATTCGTAATTGATCCATTAATTGCCTAATTTCTTCAATATCATTAGATCTCCTAAGTGCTTCCATATATTCAGATTTTATCCCCTCCATGATGATATTGGTTCTATTAACATAGATGGTGTTGAGGTTCCTTTTTAACTATTTTATCTAATTGATTAAATTCTTTTAGCTTAGTACTAAATAATTCTTCTAAATCTTTTATAGTTACGATTCTATTTATTTCTTCATGTTCTAAAATTTTTTCTAATTGTTGAAGTATTTTTCTAATTTTAAAAATATATTCATCTTCATTTTCTCCATTTATATTATTTAATATTTCTTTTATATTATTTATTTCATTATGTCCGTTTTTAATTCTATTAAGTGTGTAGTCTGCAATTTTATTAGTATTTTCTATTAATAAAAGAATATTTTTATTTATTTTGGTCATCGTGACATTTATTTCTTTATACATTATTTCAATTTCCCCGGTTAAAGTTATTGTTATAAATTTCCGTTGCAAATTTTAAGTTTTCTAGTGGTGTAATTACTACTATCATTTAATATATTTAATTAATTTACCAAATTTAAATGTAATTTTTTTTTTCTAATAAAAAAAGTTTGGGTGGGTTGGACTCCGATAGCGCACCAGGTGGCGGGCCTCGAGGTCTTGGCATTGGTTGCGTAAGTTGAATTCACGTTCTTGCTGGGTATGAATTGACTTCGGCCGATATTTATTGGTAATGTGAAATAATTACTATCTTTAATAATTGTAACATTTTATACATGTGCTTGCATTTGGATGTTATTGAAAATGTATATTGCCTGTCTCGTGAGCTTAACTCGGTTGATAAGGATATCGCATTATATGTGCAGAGTTGGGATTGAAACCCCGGACATCGAACACCTCACTTATTCACATTTATGGTAGAATTTCTTGCCATTAGACAATTTGACCAAAGAAAATGTATTATACATTAATGATCTTACCTTATTTGTTACATTTGGATTTTACATTAAGGCAAAATTACACAAAAAGTTCTTTATCTTATTTATTTGTAACACTTTATTCCTTTATCTTTATTTTATAACGTTTCGATCCTTTATTTTTGTAAAATGCACATATACATTTTTTTTTTCATTTTTTATTAAAAAGATGCTGAAATGGCATTCCACATAGATAATCTTTTCTTTTAAATATTGTTTTATTGAAATAAAAAAAAATCTGGAAAAAGTATGAACATATTCATTGCCACCTTCATATCTTCATCTTCCTCATCATATTTTTCCTTAAAGCAAAATCAATTTTCACTCAAATACACCTATAAATAATATAAATCTTTATTTTATATTCTCTTCAATCTCATTATAAACTAAAAAAAATTAAAATCCCCAAATTTTCAATAAACCCTAAAAATTCCAAATTATAATGATTTTCAATAAACTCATTGTTGGTGAAGATTTGTTATTGCATCAGAAACGGTAATTAGGAATCATGCAAAGAGAGGCAATTAGACACGTAGCCATTCCATAAGGTAGCAGCTTTGTAAAAATCAAACACATAGTCCTACTAAATTACTACAGACAACGAAACCACTAGGTAGAAAACGGTGAGGAGCATCATATTTTGTCATATGTATACTGAATATTTTCCTCATATGTATATTGAAGCATCAGATAACGAAACACATAGTCCTAAAAATTCCAAATTATTATGATTGTGCTTAATGTAATTTAGGGTTTAATGAAAAATTGGGGATTTTAATTTTTGAGTTCAGAGATTGAGGAGAATATAAAATAAAGATTTATGTTATTTAGAGGTGTATTTGAGTGAAAATTGATTTTGATTTAAGGAAAAATTTGATGACGAAAATGAAGATATGAAGGTGGTGATGAACATCTTCATACATTTTTCCAATTTTTTTTTTTATTTCAATAAAAGATATTTTTTTGAAAAATAATCTATGTGGAATGCCATCTCAACATTTTTTAAATAAAAAATGCAAAAAAAGATGTATTTGTGCGGTTTACAAAAGATAAAGGACTAAAATGTTACAAATAAATAAGATAAAAGAACTAATATTTTGCCTTACATTAATTTTTTATAATAAAAAAAATGTGGCTCAGTTGGAAAAATCTAATATAATAGATGTGGCTCATTTGGTTGTACAAGCTAAGATTTTGTAAAATTGTTCATCCTTATAGGTAATAATAACACTACAGAAAGTGAAAACCTGAAAGTTGTCTAAAATTGTTTCCATTATTTGTGGAAGGATCTTAACCTACTAAAAGTTCACTGAAGGTATATGATAAAAAAAATCTAAAATTGTTCACCTTATAGGTAAAACTACAGTAAGTGAAAACAGCAATTCATTTTCATTGAAAGTTGTCTAAAATTAATGCCAAACATTTTTTAGTATTTCACTATAGTGACTAGGTACCAGAGAAGTTTCATCTATACACAGAGATTGTCTAACAAATCCTAAAAACTGAAGTAAGGGAGGAATTTACACCAAAGAACAGAACATTAACTAGAAGTCTAGAACTATAACTTCATTTCCATATCTTCACTACAGAATCATTGCTAGCTGATGCAATGAATTCACTTTGTGCCGCAGTAGCTGCTAGTCCAGTAATTGATACTTCAGAGGCACGCAGACTATGTCTTTGCCCATTGTTAATCAGCAATTCCAAGCACTGCAATAAACCGAACCCAGATTACTTACTTTCTATTTATGCAATAACTTTTGTACTTGTTACATAACAATCAAAAACAACTTTAAGCTGAATACTTAAACAATTAGAAATCTATACATTTTTTGTTACAAGGCCAAAAACTATAATTTTAAGCATCTCTCTATATGAAGAGAAGTGAAGATCCATCCAAAGAATTACAAAAATTCGGTTGAGGAAGAATCATAAGACCACATTCTATGATTGTCAGAAGATTTTCTGCATCAGATAAGTCATCAATAGCTACGGATTTATGTATTACTATTACCACTATCCTCAATAATCTAGTAACATTCTATACTCCCTCCGTCCCTAACTATAAGCAAAAATGGATTAAAGAAATTTTATGTATGCCGATACACAAAAATGAGTAGTTTCTATGGCCTTAAGCTTTTTGGGTTTTGCATTGACAGTAAATATAACTATTATTCTAACAGAGCCGATATATGAAAACAGGACTTCGACTGTGATAGTCTTAAGCTCAACTATGGCTGAGTCGAAGTGTGACCTCTAACAATTACTTAAATGGAAATATATATAAAAAATAAGGGACACAACAATCATAATGGAAGCGGAGGGAAGAGTTACCTTAAAACTATCAATAGCTAGAACTTCATTTCCATATGTTTACCACAGGCACAGATTCAATGCTAGTTTGTTTTTTTGTATAAGCAGGTTCAATGTTAGTTGATGCAAATAATTCATTTTGGATACAAGCTGCTAGTGCAGTAATTGATGAAAAGGAATCAACACTAATCTTTTGAATTTGGCCATCACGCTCAAGGATCAAAAATTCCATGCACTGCAATAAATGTACCCGGATTAATGACTTTATATTTGTGCAATAACACAGAAGTTCCACCAAACATATATAAAAGATAATAATGCAATCAATGTAATGATCTTACTTGTAAACCGCCAAGAACTAAAACATTCCGGTATCGAGGGTGAAATATGATGGACCGGAAGATCTTTCCAGTTGATGGATACTTGTATAACCACTGTCCATTCATAGACAGTGGCAACCAGACATGCACACTATCTTCACTGACAGAGGCGATCCTCTCGCCAGTAAAATCCCAACATAAGGAACAAATATCTTTGACGTGCCCCTATTATATCAGGAAATCAGAATCATGATACACAGAAAACTATATTCTAAACACTTTATATATGTTATGTGAAGCTACCTGGAGACTATTCAGAACAACAAAATCCTTAAAGTCAAGTATCTGGATAACATTTCCAACGGCAACTGCCAAAAGCTTCCCAGATTCAGGCTGAAATCTCAGTATACTAGCATCTGCCTGAAGTTTATTATAATATAAGGTATTTATGTGACCTGCGAATAGAAATTCAATTATAATTTAAAAATATAAAAGATGCGTGTAAGACTCACCATAACGTGGGTCATACTAACTTGCTGAACGAGATCCCACACTTCAACCACATCACCGGTATTAGACGAGCAAAGGGTTTTGTCAATTGGGTGGAAGTCGCATGATTTAACTATCCCTTCATGTGCAAATTCAAATATTGAATTTGCAGGCTATATATATGTCACAAAATCAATATATAGTGAATTAGGTAATTGATCCTCAATATATGTCACAAAATCAATATATAGTGAAAAGAAACAGACTCACAGTGTTGGCATCCCATAATTTGACTGTATTATCAGCAGAAGCCGTTGCGAATATAGTTGAACCTTTAAGAAATCTAACCTCTGAGATGGCAGATAAATGTGCCTCTGATATATGCACAACTTTACCGGTTTCCAAGTCGCAAAGGAAAGGCTGATAGACACAAATATTGTGCAGTAAAAATAATTCAGTTAGATATTAAGACATTGAACTATCACATGACCAAAATATTAACTAATGCAATAATTATTCACCTTTGTCCTAAAACCGCCACTTGCTACAAATTTTCCATCGGATGAAAAATCGCAGGACCAAAGTGTCTCTTCTTTACAGAAAGTGGCAAAACCTATTTGAAATAAAAACAGTACATGAAAAGTACGTGAAAACATAGTATCGATTATAGCACTGAAACTTGAAGCTTAATTTCGATCATTACGTGAAAAGTGTTTAACAGAGTATCCTTCATGGATAATTTGAGGTATCGTGCCGATTATAGAACCATTTGGCACCTGAAATTGAGGACAGTATAAGCACCAACGACAAAACCATCAACTATCACCATCAACTATCAGTTAAATAAATCATATGATAAACCTGAGAGCGATGTTTGTAGTAAACGTTATGATACGAATTCCACAACTCGTATAAAAATCCATGGGGATGTGTGTGCTCAAAACCTGACAATAAAAACAATACTATCTTGGATTACACTTTGAAATTACTCATAATCTTTGGAGACAGAAATTCAGTCAAGTAGAGAGAAAGAAAAAGAAAGAAAGAAAAAAGAAAGAAAAGATAAAGATAAACCTGGAGGAGTGTCTTCTTGGACTAGAACTTCATTGCTCAAACTCTGAGCTGTATTCGGTAAGCCACTTTTCTTCAAGTAATAATACAAAAGGTTTCGAAAACTACATACATTTTGCAAAACTAAAAATAAAAAAAAAGCATTTGAAGAAAAACAAAAGAAAGTGTTCCAAGAATTATAAAGAACAAATTAGAAAATAACTGACAGCTGTTCGTTTTGCTCCATCTCCATGATTATGGAAATTTAACTTGGAAAGATTGATGAAGGAGAGAGAATGAATATGAGCGAAAGAGGAGAAATATTTCTTAAGAATATGAACAACCGAGGAGAAATATTTAGAGTGAATTTATAAACAAACGGTAACCATGTTCCCCTATGAAGCCCCCGATACGCCCGGAAATTTTTTAAAACAACGGTATTTGATAGTCGCTATTTAAAAATGGATTAATAGGTTGATATCCCCGGACGTATTTTGAGTTAACCCCCGCTAAAAATTTCTTAAAGATTATCACTTTGCAAAGTAAATTTTTTTCCCCTTGAGTGCATTTTTTATATCGGTTATTTTGTTTAATCGATTTAAAAAGTTATGTTTTTTAAATCGGTTATTTTGTTTAACCGATTTAAAAAGTTCAAATTTCTTACACCAAGAAAAAAAAAGGGGGAAAACCAAAAAACTTTACTTTGTAAAGGGGTAATCTTCAAAGAATTTTTAGAGAAGGTAACGAAAAACACGCACAATATATAAAAATTAAATATATAAATGCAAAATATATAAATATCACTAAAATCAATAATATTAATAATGATAATTTTTTTTCCGACAAAAAACTATTATAATTATTATAAAACACAATAGTTCATTGTACAAGAAGTACAAACAAACAAGACAATCAAAAAAAGGCTTAAACAACATTTTAGTCCTTGTAAGTTCGTGGTTTTTTGGTTTTAGTCCCTGTATATTTTTTGTTGCAAATTAGTCCCTGTATGTGCAAATCATTTTGATTTTAGTTCCTAAAGCTAAAATCCGCAGGAAAATCTGCAAGAAAATTTGTTGGTTTCCTGCGGATTTTCCTACGGATTATGATTTTAAGGGACTAAAACCAAAAGATTTGAACATACATGGACTAATTTGCAACAAAAAAATACAGGGACTAAAACAAAAAAATCACGAACTTACAATGACTAAAATGATATTTAAGCCTAAAAAATTTTTGTCCTCAATAAAAAATTTGATTCGCAGAAACCGAAATTTTTCTAGGTCAAATTTCAGAAAATTTGGGTTTCTAGAAACCAAAGTTGTATTTCACGGCAAAAATCGGCCGAAAAACCAAAAATCGACCGAAAATCTAAAAAACACCCGAAAACCAAAAAAGCGGCCAAAAACCCAAAAAATGGGCCGAAAACCAAAAAAAAATCTAAAAATCGGTCGAAACCTCAAAAATCAACCGAAAACAATAAAAACACACCAGAAAATCCAAAAATAGGCCGAAAACCCAAAAATGAGTCGAAAACTCAAAAAATTGGCCGAAAACCCAAACATCGGTCGAAAACTAAAAAAATCGACTGAAAAACCAAAATAACACCCGAAAATCCAAAAATCGGCAGAAAAACCAAAAATCGACCGAAAACCTAAAAAACACCCGAAAACCAAAAAAGCGGCCGAAAAGCAAAAAAAAAAAATCCAAAAATCGGCCGAAAACCCAAAAATCGGTCGAAAACTCAAAAAATTGGCCGAAAACCCAAACATCGGTCGAAAACTAAAAAAATCGGCCGAAAAACCAAAAATTGGCTAAAAACAAAAAAAAAAACACCCGAAAATCGGCCGAAAAAGCAAAAATCGACTGAAAACCTAAAAAAATACCAGAAAAACCGGAAAAAAAAACGGCCGAAAATCTAAAATTGGCAGAAAAATCGTCCGACAAACCTAAAATTGGCCAAAAATCCGAAAAACTTATTTTAGGTTTTCGGACGATGTTTTGGATTTTAAGCCGATATTTGGGTTTTCGTTCAATTTTTTGGGTTTTTGAGTGTTTTTTGGAATTTTGGCAGTTTTTTTTATTGAGTTTTCGTCTGATTTTGGGTGATTTTTCGGTTTTCGGCTGATTTTTCGGTTTTCAGTCGATTTTTGGATTTTCGGGCGAATTTTTGAGTTTTCGACCGATTTTTTGTTTTTGGCATATTTTTGTATTTTCTTGTGTTTTTTGGGTTTTCGGCCAATATTTTGTTTTTCGGCCGATTTTTGTTTTTTCGAGTGTTTTTTTGGATTTTCAGTTGATTTTTGGATTTTCGACCGATTTTTTTAGTTTTCGACTAATTTTTTTTGTTTTCGGCCGATTTTGAGTTTTCGGTTAATTTTTGGATTTTCGGGTGTTTCTTTGGGTTTTCGGCCGATTTTAGGATTTTCGGGCAATTTTCTCTTTTTCAGACGATTTTCTGTTTTTCGACCGTTTTTGGGTTTTTCAGATGATTTTATGTTGTTCGGACGATTTTTTGTGTTTTCGACTGATTTTAGGATTTTCTATTGTTTTTTGTTTTTCTGCTGATGTTAAGTTGTTCGGCTGATTTTTTATATTTTCGACAAATTTTTTTTTAGTTTTCTACTAATAAGAAGTGTCTATGCTTGAAGTGGCCACTTGATTATTTTTTGGAATTGATTGATAAAAATGTCGCCGAAAATATGGTTAAGGTGCCACTTTCGTACATTTTCCTGAAATTTCGAGAAAAACTAGTTGAGAAAAAAATTTCTATATGTTTAGAAAAAAATTCTCGAATTTCAAAAATTTATTTCTTAGAAAAATATAAAATTTATAAGTTATGGCCCATTTTGGACCTTATGGCATATTTTTTATTTTTAGGGCTTAATATATTTGGGACCTATATAAAAGGGACTTAATTTTACTTATCAAATTTAGTCCCCCTTCGTATTAGGGCTAGGCCCAAATGCATTAAGTTCTAGCAACTATGGCAACTCGATTGCTTCTGAGTTTATACCATGAAATTCCCCATGTTTGAAATTAAATTGAAACTTTACACCATGAAATTGAAGAACTAGAACTGTAATAGTTCGCTGGTGGTGTGACAAAAACAATCTGAAAAAGTTTGGAAAGACAAAGTTTATGAAGTTTTTCCGTGAATAAATTTTTGGAATTCATTTGGTACTGTAACTTATACATGGTTTATGGATGTAGTTTCCGGAACTCATGTCTCAAGTGTTCCGGTTTGGAACTCATCCTTTAGGTATCAATTTTTTTTTTTTTTTTTTGTAAGGGTGAAGTTGGACAATAAGAGGGTAAAATAGGAATATTAAATTGTTTGTTGGGGTGAAGGAATAAATGTAGGGGTAGAAAAAACAAATTCTAATTTTCCTTATCAAATTTAGTCCCCCTTCGTATTAGGGCTAGGCCCAAATGCATTAAGCCCCCTAAATTTACACCTAAGTCTGAGTTAAGCATAAACCCTCTCACTATGCATATGCAATTTTCAATATCTGGGAAAGACTCATCAGGTACTTGAAAAGATATAACATGATGTTGACCGGCGTAAAGCAACGAAGAAGCTCCGGAGGGAATAAGTATACTACATCATTTTATTAGAATTTGAAATGAAACACACTGACATCAAACTTAAATACAGTGAGGCCTCTTATCACTAGATTAGAATATTAAAAATTAGCAAAATGGTCATTTTGTAATAAGTACCTCATAATATGATATTGAAGTGGGAATTCTCGTCGATGATGGTGGTGAACTGGTGATGATGATGTGTTTGGCAAAGACGGAAGAGGAAACAGCGGTAATAAATCCTAACAAAGTATCTTTCTAGAGATTGTCGTAAAAGGCATTTTAAAGGCCTCTTAAAGCTGAAGTACAGTAAAATCACAATAAAAATCTGAAAAATCAAGAAATGTAACTAGAACAATGTAAAAAAGATATCTTTGGTATTTAGATGACCTGACTTTCTTTTTCTTCTGAGAGATAATTGGCAGATTTTTTAGGAAAATCAATTTCGAGGCAAAACGACTAAGAATAATTGTTTTTTACTTTTCATTATGCGATAAACCTAGACGTTACGAAAAACATTGTTTTGTGCAAAAAAAAATTCTCAAAATTATTTGTAATCAGTTCATTATAATTTATGTACTATCATCATTAACGTTGTAGGTGAGCACACGAGCACAATTAAAGGGGAAGACTAACAACTAAAGCCTTAGCTAACTGGAAAGGATGAAAGGACACATATATACCTTAACTCCAACTGTTGAAATTCTTTAGCCAAAGTTCTCCTGAGATATTCAGTGTCGGAAAATCCCCCGAACTGAACTAACTCTCTAACTCTTTCTGCCGTCTCTCTGAAGATTTCAACAAAATATTTAAAATTATAAAGTCAATAATCATACTACCACAGATCCAATATTGTAAAACTAGTCAATGTATTTTACAAGACCATCTACAAGACATTCCATTACTTACTGGAAATCATTTCAAGGGTATACATCCTTCATACATTTGTTATTTTATATATTTATTAAAATTTGGGAGGATTTACAGGTTGGGAATCATCCATTTATATATTCTATACCTAATGTCAAAACCCCATTAGCAACTTCAATCTCTCCAGAATATTACCATTACCATCTCCGGGAATTCCCATTTTCCCTGAAATCCCTGCTGATAGAGAATCTTCAAACTAGACCCAACTCTTGGTTGGCTTACTTTGTTCACAACTCGTCGTCTACAGATAAATACTTCATTTAGTTAATTGTTTATGCTCCAAAATCAAGAAAACACTTTCCCTTCTAGTATCCTTAGGAAGTACAATGAATGTCTTTATGTTGTTACAATGTGAATAAGTGGTCACGGTTTCAAGCGGAGGAATCGGCCTATGCAGAGGAATGCTCTTTAAATGCTCATTTTATCTTATCAAATATCATTTCCTCTTCTATCAGGGAGAGAAAATATTAATAGCAGTAGCTGAGGTTTAAAATCAAAATTCCATCACAAAAACCTGGTTTAATTTAAAAATTATAAAGCATTATAACTTTAAATTGCCACTTAACTCATACAGTTGAGCCAACACCACAACAAAGATATGACAAGTATGTACAGTTCAAATTAACAATAAATTTGGATAAAATATCAAATGGATTGGGATTAGACAAAAAAAAAACTTACAAATCAATTTCAACATCATAATCTGTTTCTGATATTTCTAGCAGTTGCTTTACTGGATCTTGTTCATACAGACACTTCAGAAATATAATAACAAGTTCACTGCCAAAACCAAAAGTAAAATAAGAAAAATAGCATAACACCTCCAACCCAAACAATTAGGAATGGCTAGACAAACCTGTTATATGGAAGAAGCTGGTCACTTGGTTCTGACATGAGTAATTTTATACACTTTAATAGCCAGTTGAAGAAGTTTGAATACTGATTGAGGATATGTGAGCAAGCAAACAAACAAAAATAAAATTATCAGACAGAACAAGCTTTTACAAAAATGTAGACATGGACATCTGGTGAAATCATTTTGCCCATAATGTTTCCTGTATTTTCTCTAAATTTGTCCTCTTGATTATCTTTTATTAGTCAATTACTATACTTTGGTTGCTGAACTATAAACATATCTTATATTTTATTGCAACTTTATAAGAATATATAGCTGAAAACAAATACGAATTGAGATTGATAAATCTTATTAGTAATGAGCATACATTGGAAATAATAAAGTTAAACCTTGTAAGATCCATTTCAAAGGCACACCTGCTGCAAAACAGATGAAAGAACCCTCATAAATCTTTCAACTTGTACAAGTAGCATACCAGCCTTTTCTGTTGCATTGCTAATGAGTGGTTCATCCAAGCCAATGCCGTGATATCGTGGACGCCATCTTGAAAGCCCTCTTAGTTCTCCCATTCTGAATCCAATAACTTCTGCAGCGGGCTGACATATATATACATTACTTAAAGTTTAATAAATAAGAGTGGAGTTTCTACAAATAGTTTGAGTAAAAAGCAAATGAATTTCTACTACCATATCAAGAATGGAAGAACTGATCATCCTAAACTATAATATATTACATAAATGGTTTTAGATCTATTAACAATTTATACAATACACTACCATGTGTCCATTGATTTGTTATCTCATGTTTGTACACTCCACCAACATTGTTATTAGATGAAGCAAAGATAAAAAAAAAATATTATGTTGAGGCTTTTTTTTTTATGAATATGTTGAGGCTTCTTTATCACAGCAAAGCTGGAATTTAGCTTTAAAATTATAGTTTCAATTCCAATTCTTCTGCAATATATTGAACTTCAGCCATTTCAGGATGGCCACACAACAACAGCCTGTGGTGCCTCCAAACCATTATGCTAGGAGAAGATCAGCAGACTTGTCCATGAGCCTACTTTATTAAGACATGGCAAGAGTGAAACAATCCCCTAGCTCAAACCCTCTAATGTGGTCTGAAGAAAAGTCAGAAAAAAATGAAAAAATAAATAAAGACCTTGACACGGTCTGTGTTGGTCTTGTCAAAAGCCTGTGATATTATGCAACAAGTTATCACTTATCTGACATGAACTTCAAAAGTATATGATTTCAAACAGAAACACATTTTACTACCATTTAGTAATTATGTGCACATGAGACGGTGCAATGTTGTACCTGGAGGTGCTCCAAGACAATACGTTGAAGTTCTTTGCCAACACCACAAAGAACCTTTGAAATGCGCTTAACACCCTGTGAAGTAATAAATTTGCTGAATGAAAACTACATTCATAAGCTATTCATGAATAAGCGAACAGATGATAAGCTGTATAAAGCTGTTTGTATACCGCTTCACCAAGAGTGTTAACAATAAATTGATGAACTGCTGGACTAGTCCTTGCACTGCCCAAAAGGCTCAGAAATTCCTCTTGGGGAGAGGAATCAAGTCCTAGTAATAAATGATAGAAACAAATTAACAAAAGGATATGATAACATAATATGCAAAGCATGCATACTTCTCTGGTACGACTCAGAATACTGCAACAGTTAGTGTATTAGAGTCATCTGGCTTGTATTTCAGTCATCCAGATCGTTAGTTCTGTCAGGTTAGTTATTAATCCTTCCGTACCAAAATAACTGACATATTTGCAACAAAAATTGTCCTAACATGACTGACCCATTTCAATTTTCAATACAACATTAATTATTTTTATCCTATTGTACCCTCTAATATTATTTGCAACCCTCCCAATTCAATATCTTCCACTTTGCATTTATGGTAAAAGTGAATAAACCAATGCATGATAAGGGCGCTTTAGTAAAAGTATTATTCTCTCTTTCATTTATACATTTTTTTAATGTGTGAATTGGTCAACTGGGTAAGTTACTTAGGGATGGAGGGAGTAGTTAGTTTCTGTTACTTATCTGTATTTCTACAATCACCAGACTATAATATAAATAGCATGTATAGCATTGCTTGATTCAGTTAATGCATATTCACATCTTCAGAATTTTGCAAATTCTCTCTTTTCTCATACTCTTTAGGATGGAACAAAAAATATCTATGAAGGTTTCTAAGTTAGCGTGATCCGTAATCAGAGTAGACAAAGAGTTGAACTTGATGTATGCATGGCGTCAGACCACTGCCTAGACATGACTGATAACGATGCCCGAACAACCTCAGTCAAATCCTCGATGTTAGAAGCCTGTTGAGCTACCTGATGGAGCTCATTTTTCCTGTCATAAATAGAGGGAACCAAATTGCAGAAATAAGAGGCAGAAGGAGTGTCCATTATAAAGCATGACCAACCTATTTTCATTTCCATTTGTCTCACAGACATAACGTTATATATTGTGCAACGAAAATAAAAAGATGCATCTTGAAAAATTACAATAGATCATCTCATTTGTCAAAGAATAAATGTTTACCTATTCCAAAATATAGCTGTGTTCAGGGCTAAGCAATGCAAGCCATGTTCATTATGCCCAGCCATGTGAAAAACACCCAAGTCATCAACAACTTCAACAAGGTCTCCTGAGCACATGACTATCAAACGACAAAGATCTTTTGATAAAGCAACCTAGTGACATGTAAAAATATAAGCCTCAACAAATAAATAACTAAGGCATTGCTAGACATGTATGTGCATTCATCTATCAACTAAAGCGTTCTAAAGAATTGCTTTATAGCATGTTATGAGAACTTGTATGAGCAAGTGGTGGGGTGTGTCAGAAGTATGATTAAAATTCATGTGCCTTCACCCAATAGCTTAAGGTTTTTATGTTGATCAATGGCATGTTAAGAACAGGCTTGAGCCTAATTAAAGAGGCGAGGTCTGGAAAGTGTACTACTAGAGGACCAAATTGTAGTTCCGCATTAAAGTCAATTAGAAACCGTGAGAGCTGCTTTTATTGTGTGACATTGAGGGGAACTGATTTAAATTGTAATACCACAGTTACAGTCAGTTACAAATTGTAACGGCTGATATTAAAGGGCACTAGTTGATAGTTACATAGGGGGTATTGGAATGTTGAAGAGGCAAGCAGTAAGGAAAGAGTTGTCTGTTGTGATTGTGAAGGAAGTACCCCCTTGTAACTAGAAATTTTGCTCTTGTTACATTCATTGGATAAGAATATTTTCTGTAGTTTTGTTATCTCTTCACTGAGTTCCTATCATGGCAGTTTTTAATTAACCTGTGTAACTTATCATTTCAAAATTTTTTTCAGTGATTCATTAGTGCATCAAGCAATATGAATTGAACTCGGAATTTCACTTCCATCCACCTCCTTTTACGACTAAAAAAATTTAAAAAGTAAGAAAAACAGATTATGGAAGAAAGCTGAAAGAGATAAACCTCTAACGAGTTCTGTTACACTTGTAGGTAGTTAGTGATCTCATTCAGATTCCTAACTAAATTAAATTATGATAGATGCCTGCCAACTAGGCTGATAGCATGGCACGCTAAATAACATTACATAGCATAATAAAAGTACAACAGATACTTGAGTATTGAACTGAGTGTATTACCATAAACATTGGGTCCAATAGTTCAATAATCTTTTGGCAGAATTTCGAACAGAGAAGAATTTGACAGCGAATCATCACCATCATCCATGAAGCTGTTATCCCCAGATACCAGTCCAGGTATTCGAGGGACTTTTGGAGCAGGAGGTTCTATCTTCATACTTTCAAGTGTGGCAATGGTCATCCTGTAAGAAAGGAAGGAAAGATCACAATATTAGAAACAAAAACAAGCATGTGATCCATAATAAACCCCCTTTCACATAACAAACAAGAAGAATTTGAAAATTAAGCATTATGTGTCACTTGAAAATTAGGCTTTCGGGGAAGAAGCATACTGAAATTACCTGACTGTCCTCCCAATTGAGACATATGATGGCAGCACAATGTGATTTTAAGCTTCTTAACAGCTTCCCGTTCTGCCATTTATAAAATATCAGGAATTAGGTAAGTCGCAAAAAATCAAAGGAAAACCAACCATAAACACTATCCACAAACTGACCAAAAGAAGAAAGAAAAAGAAAAAAATAACATTCAAAAGGAACAGTTCCCCGTTTTCTATCAGGTAAATAAATTTCTAAGAGTGTGTTTGGTTTGGCATCAAATACAATTGATTTTGGTTAAATGTGAATTGAGTTAAATTGATTTATGTTTGGATACATCGATGCAAAATTAATTCTCATCAATCTCTATATATATAATTTGTGAGCTTTTTTTCAAAGTACAATGTACACGGGTCATTCCTAGAAGCTCCCTCTTCTATGGTTGTTTTGACATTAATTTCTCATATTTAAATTAATTAAAATGTTAACCAATTTAATATGTGCAAGAAAAAACAATGCCTTTGTATAGTTTGAAATCCCAATTAACCATTAATTTTTGTATGTATATTTATTGCTGGTACTTTGTATTTTTATAAGGCAATATATATAAGGCAATATTAATAGATAACTTAAGAAAGAAAATATTCTTAATTAATGTGTAGATCAAATCTTCAAACGTCATCATAATTGTAAGTATTATTTTTAATGTAATATGATTTTTTTCCTATATACATGATTTTTTTCTTGACCAAAAAAAATATATATGATTTATTTTTGTTTCAATTACTTTCTTAAATTAAGGGAATAATTGATATGAGTAATTGCTTTATTTTGACTATAAATATTGCTTTTGAGTATCACAATTTTTACAGCATTATGAAATTCTTCTCAAAATCTCTTTGGTTTTATCTTCTTCAACGAAACAATGAAACAATTTTTTTATTCTTATATATTTTTTCAAGGATTCAATTCCAACATTTTGTTTATTTTATTTCGGTATTTTTCATAGAGTGTATCAATATATTTTAATCATATATGTCTATTATGAGTTAGAATTAACTTTATATAGTCTTTTTTTTTTAACATTTTATCTGCAGATGTTATGAGAATGTTTATTGTTGTAGGTTTTCAAGAAAAATATGATATGAAAGATGTTAAGCCAAAGATAAGCAATGAATATGTTATTTGTATTTTTAAAAAATTGATATTTATTATCTAATTGTACAATATATATCAATTTGTTTCATATTTTCTTAATTTATTGATGAAATCGTGTAAAATATAGATCAATTTTATTTCTACTATATATAGATGAAGTAGTATATTAGTGTTTTACTATATATTTTGATCTACTATAAAATATTTATGTTATATTATCAAATGTTCAAATGAATGTACCAAAAAAATAATAATCAAGTGTTCGGGTTATATTGTATTGTTTAAAAAGAATTAAGCCGAAATACACATGCTATTGTGAAATACATGTATATAAATGTGCAATTCAATTTCCAATTTCATAATACACAAAAACGAATTATTGTTAAAGAAATTTGTACTATATAAAATATATATAAGGGATCTGTAGATTTTATTAGTAAGTGTTCCATTGACTTACTCCGCTTAATAACTCGATATCCGTATAAATCCCATAAATTTTTCCATTATCAAGAATGGCCCATTCAATCTGTTTTTTCAAAGTCAGCTAACAGAATACTTATTAGTGGACTCAACCATTCTAACTTAGTCCCTACATTTTGCAAAATATGCAAGAATGATCCCAATATTTTAAAAAATTATGGAATTATTTTTTACTCTTTTTAAAATATAGAGACCATTCTTGCCTGTTTCACAAAATGTAGAGACTGCTTATAAAAAAGGGTCTTGCTAACGAGTGCACCCAGTGCACTCTTTAAGCATACTATTTAAAGAAGTTTTTTAATCAAAAAGTTTCACAGCACAATTTCTAATGCGTTGACTTTATAAATTTTTATCAAAATTCTATGCAAACTTACTATTTAAGGGGCTTAAAGAGTGCACCATAAAAAAAACAATTGTAGGGACTGCTTATAATAAAAAAAAAAAATATATAGGGATTAAAATTAAAATAGTGGGGGTCCACTAATAATTAATTTTTTTAGTTGATGTGAAAAAAAACAGACGGAATGAACCATTCTTGATAACGAAAAAACTTTTGAGATTTTTTTTGACCATTTTTACAATGTAGGACCATTCTTGATATATTTTTGTAAAATGTAGGGACTAAAAATATATTTAACTCTAATTATTTTAGTGAAGAATAATAGAAACATCAACGATGACACATTTTTAATTTGATAAAAAAAAAAATACGAACTATTGGAATCTTCCCTAAGAAAAACTACAACACCATAAGTAAAATTTACAGTTTGTTTTTATCACATAGTGTTATTTTAATTATTAGTAAATTATATTATATAAGATTATAAATATCATGCAGTTGTCATTTAATTATTTAGCAATTAAAATTTTAATTTTTAAGTTTAAAGTAAAATATATTATTTATAAACCAAAAAATCTACAAACGCATTTTTACCCGTGCTTGGCACGGGTCTGGATGATAGTTCTTATTGTTTGAATGGTTTGATTCAAAATTACTTTTGGATGTAAAATTACCAAAATGGATATTGTTTATATTTCACTATATTATGGATTATTATTTAAATTTAATAATTTTTTTTAATATTAGTAACAAAATAGACCTTAGTTATATGAGTCAGGATCCGTTGACACCAATTAGTTTGACATCAAATGTTACACCTCTCAATAACGTTTTAATCGATATAAATTTTATAAAATCCACCGTTAGATTCAAAGTTTATATCATCTAGATCATTTGTGTAAACTGTCAGACAAATTCAAAATCATTTGATATGTTATTGAGACGCATAAAGATTAACGACATTTAAAAAAACGCTCAAACCGTTAATTTTGATGTATCTCAATAACATATCAAATGATTTTAGATTTGTCTGACAATTCACACAAATGATCTATATGATATAAACTTTGAATCCAACGGTGGATTTTATAAAATTTATATCGGTTAAAACGTTATTGAGAGGTGTAACATTTGGTGTCAAACTAATTGGTGTCAACGGATCCTGACTCTAGTTATATTTATTAAATAATAAATAAATCATTTGGTTTAAAAAAATAAATAAAATGTTGTTGCGCGGCAATTCAAAGAAATATAATTAGTTATCTAAATTTTCATTTTTCAATTTTAATCTCTGCTTATTTTCAAAAGTTCGCATATCACATTTTAAATTACTTTTTTAAAAAAACATATAACTATCAAAACTTTAAATTAAATAAACTAACCATAATTTAAGGTCTTAATTAATATATTAAAAGAATACCACAATCTGAAAAGAAAAAAAAAAACCATAATACGTGAACCAAAAACCATACAGAAATGCATAAGTAAATCTATATTATAAACAAAGCACACTTTGGTGACGAAAATGTGACACGTGGCACTCTTAATGAAAATATAATAGACATTAATTTTAATTTTATTTAATATTTTTTAACGTTACATTTTTAATTAAATACGAAAATGCAAAAAATTTATTTTACCATTTAATATATTCGATTTTAATTAATAATTGAAGACGTTACAATTTTTAATAATAATGAAAATTAAAAAAAATTATATTAATACAAAATATAATTAATAATTGAATACGTTACAATTTTTAATAATAATGAAAATTAAAAACATTTATAATTTTACTTAATATTTTATAACGTTACATTTTTAATTAAATACGAAAATGCAAAAAAATTATTTTACCATTTAATATATTCAATTTTAATTAATAATTGAAGATGTTACAATTTTTAATAATAATAAAAATTAAAAACATTTATATTAATACAAAATATAATTAATAATTGAAAACGTTACAATTTTTAATAATAATGAAAATTAAAAACATTTATATTAATAATAAATAATTGAAGACGTTTCTATATATTTTTTAATTATCATAAATATATTTCCGTTGCGTATAATTTTTAATTATTATAATAAATATTTTTTAATATTAATTGAACGTTACATATTATAAATCTAACTATAAATATGTCTTCCTTTTCTCCAAAATCTTCTCACAAACTCATTTGATATTTTTCATAACCAACTCACAAATTCATTTGTTAAGTTACTAAACAATGGCGAATAAAATTAACCTGATATCCGAAATCAACCAGACTAATGAGAGTTTGAATATTGTAGTTCATGTAATTCGGATGTGGTTGGTGCGCGATATGTATGGCAACAATGCAGCATTTTCTTTAGATATGATACTAATGGATTCAACCGTAACAACTATTCTATATGTTTAAATTTCATTTACATTTAGTTTTAATATATTTTCCGTTGTATAATATTATTCTATTGTCTTTTTATTTAGGGAAACAAAATACATGGTACAGTGTGTCGCACTCTGATTTATAAGTTTGAGAAAGATCTTAAGGAAGATGTTGTATACTCGATTAAAAATTTTGGAGTTGTTTGTAACACCCCGATTTTCGAAGCCCAAAAGTAGGCACTTTTTTTTTTTTTTTTTTAAAAAACAACAAAGACTTTGAAATAAAACATTCACGATCGCACTTAAATTAAATCAGAGTAAACCATTTTCAAAATAATGATCGTAATGCAATGCCTCTTTTATAAATTGTTTTCACGAATAAAAGTTTAAGATTAGAACCAAACGTTATGTCTAAACAGACATAGCGACATCATTTATTCCAAATAATTATCGTAATACAATTTCAATATAAATACAGCGGACAATAAATAAGAGCAAACGAGACTCTTAAACTACTACCCCTAAGCTGATCTTTAAACTCTAACTGAAGATGACTGGGTGACGAAGACCCACAGACAGCTTCAGGCCTTGCCGCTTCTCCACGCGGTACAAATAAATCCCTAAAAATGCTCGTAGAGGGTCACGATCTAAAAATAACATATAACCAAAAATACGCAGCACAAGATATACAATACATGGCAGCATATACTCATTTATCATATGAATCACACATCATCGAATTTAAGTGCACAAATCCTTTATCAATCACACACAACAATATTCAAATGCACAATTAGCCTATCAATGCAGACTCTACATGATTGTGATCACCCTACCCGGGACTGTTTCACATGCATGAATTCCGGAATTTAACCTCTCCGCAGAGAGTCGTAGGTCCAACCCCTACTAAAATCAATAAAATCCCGAAGGATTAGAGTGGATCCATTCCCGATAATCACACTCCGTGGTCCATTCCCGATAACCACGTATTGGACTCAATAAATCCCGCAGGATTAAGGTGGATCCATTCCCGATAATCACACCCCGTGGTCCATTCCCGATAACCACTTACTATGAATGCATGAGCATACGATTCCCCATATATGCTAATGCAACAAATACATATTTTTCAAGCATATGTAATTCTCAACCACATGCCAATACATATATTTCGCAAAATCATATGTAAGACAAATAACATCATGTACAAATGTACAACAAGATAATCAATCAAGTACATGCATCAACATTTCATATTACTCAATCATATGAAATTCACAACAATCACTCAAACATGTGTAGAATATAGCATGTTCTCAAACAAGTTCTCGTCACGAGAATACATCACAAAACAACCATGCTCATAATTCATATTGCATCACATCAAGCAAATACACATATACAAGCAACAATTACACATGCATAAAAAGCACTCGATATTTCGAGGTATATGAAATCGTTAGAAAGTGCCCTTACCTCGGCTAGCTTCCAACACATCAACTTACGCTACGCGAGCAATATCCGTCTCTCTCGACGAAGTCCCCAATTCGGCTAATCCTCTTAACCTTTTAAAACATACAACTTATCTAAGTTAATATCACATTCTAATTGATCACTTAAATAAGTCCTAGCTCGGCTACTAATGGATTCAAGATCTATGGTTGTTCTCTTACACCTAACTTGGCTCGACTTGTTTTCAAAAAGACTCTTTTAAAAACAATAACACTTTAATAAAATAGTTTCTCATCACGAAACATCATTTAGATAAATCTCGGTTATTTTAAAACACCTCGAAAATCAAATCATTTCTTTAAAACAACTCTTAACACATAAATCCTTGACAAAAGAATTTCCTTTACGATTCACAAATCGATTTCCAAACTTGTTTCTCTTTTCGTAGAAAAATAATCTCTATTATTTTTCTACTACTATAATATAAATTCAAAAACGACGGTAAAACAGTTACAAATTAAAACGGCCATAACACATTCAATTTTTTACGGATCGAGACGAGTCATACGCCGAAATCTTCGTCTCAAAAAGACGGACCAAATGATTAAGTTTCTAGGTTATGAAAACAATTTTACAATGACATATTTGCCCTTCACATTTCGGCCAGAAATGACATCACACGAAAACATTGTATTTTTTTCTAAAAACAAGCATAGTTAAAATAATCAAATCATTACTAATTTTCTCAAGAGTGATCAAATTCCCATATCCACTCATTTGAATCAAAGAATACAATTTTTTTCTTCAAAACTTTACAAATTTCCACTTGTTCAATTAAATCACAAGCTACTAGTTTTCTTTCAAAACAAAACCACATTAATCATTCCTTTGAAACCATAATTCATTGCCTTCCAATAGGACTTAAATACTTTGAAATCTCATGGCCATATACATAAACATATGCCACGGCCAACACCACCAAAACACAAGCTAGCTCCCAAAATTTTCCATTTTAAAAGCATAGTATTAACCAATTAGTTTCCAAAGTCATGTATCCTAACAATCCAAACCATTTCAATTCAAACACAAGATTTCACAAAATAAAATGTTAACTTGCATTACATATTATTAGTTTCCATTTTTAAATAAGAACCACATAAACCATTTTACTTAAAAGCTCAAAAAACAAAATCATTAACACAAACACCAAGCAAAAATTCATGTTCTTGGTCAATTAAGATTTTTTTTTCTAAAAACCCTAGCTACTAACTCTCTTGGATCTTGTAGCACTCACACATGAAATCTATCTCTAATTAGTATGGATACTTACTAACTCTCATTGATCTAATGATATTAACCAAGGAAAATTTAAAACTTCCTCCCAACAATCAACAAGGCCTCACGGCCAAAGAGAGAAAATGAGAAAGGAGAATTTTTCTTACCATAAAACTTAGCTCATATGCACCTCCAAATTACAAGGATTAATATTGATTCCAAGCTTTTCTCCTAATTCCTTCTAGATCTCCCACAAAATGGATTTTAAGCTTACTAATCTTAAAAGAAAATTCTTTGTGATGATCAAGAGAAAGAGGGAGTTCACGTGAGATGAAAGAAAAAGAATGGAAAGTCTCATGATCAATCCTATGTATAGATCTCTCCAATTAATCCTAGCCCTTGGATCAAATAGTAAAAAGTTGCAAGACTAAATCCTAGCCATTCATTCAAACTTGGTCACAAAGCAACTCACATAAATATCTAGATATTTTGTGAGCTTGCCAACTCATCTCACTCAGTCCCCACATTCGCTCTTAAACGAGCCGTATCTCGCGCACCGATAAACTTTATGGAAACAGAAAAATTCTACCGTAAATCTTTTAATAAAAACAATTCACAAACTTTCGAATAAATTTTATTCCGAGTAAATTTTCGCCGCTTAGCTCGGAAAAATATAACGAGATCAAATTCTCATCACAATCGATATATAAAGTCTTCATTTAAATTTTGACGGAAATCGAAAACCGTAAAATTTTCAAACAGCGGGTATATATCTTGCCCGTTTTCTCAAAAACCACTAGAAAAATATTTTCATCATTTCGACGAGACAAAAATGTTTCTAAACTCATTTAAAGCTTATAAAATCATTGTGTCAATTTTTCAAATGTTAAACTACACGCAGGCACAATCTCAACAAAAATTCTGTCAAAACAGACAATCAAGCAGAAAGCCGATAAAACAAATAGCATAAGCTAATTCATATATCAAAAATATATTTTCTGCTACAGTAATTCTACGGGTCTTACATTGTTGCAAACGGTGGATCATACTGTACTACTAGGCATGAGTATAAATTAAACTTCCAGTTCCACACGTAAAATTAAACTTTGCAATTTGAAAAAAGTTCCTTCTAATATATATTTGATTGAAAGTCTTGTTCCAACATTTGCTCCCGACTATGATACAAATTATCTTTACGGTGAGAAATATTAGTACGTTATGTATTTGTTTTGTTGTTATTGTCATTATAAGGTAGACATGTGATATTATTAGTCGTGTGTATAATCATATTTTGTAGACATTATGGGGATGTTAACCGGTATTGGAGCTCCAAGGGAGTACGAACGCAATGGTTTGAAGACTAAAATGGTTGCAATTCAGTTGAACTATGATGGGTTAGTATCACATGTGTTTTTCTTTTATCTTACTCGATCTATCACAAAATATTAAAATGTTTTGTTAAATTCGTGAATCATATAGGTTCAAGTTTAATGTTATCCTATTTGGTCAATATGTTGGTGAGTTGAATGCATTTGTTGCTGCTGGAAAAACTGAAAACACAATAGTCGTTGTGTTAATGGCCAAAATCAAGTTGTGGCAAGGTATTTATTTTGTTGACAATAAAAAAAAAAATTTAGTTATCTATTTTTATTTTTTTTCGTTGTAAATATAAACTTGTAAACTCTTACAAATATGTTTTTTTTATAGGAACTACAACAATTCAAAATTCTTTTAATTCAACTAAGTTGTTGTTTAATCCCGAGTTCATAAGTGTCACTGATTTGAAGAAAAGGTATGCATAACAATCGTTGCGTATATTTTTCTTCTTTATTTAGATGTTTTATTTTACAATTTATGTGAAGTTTTTGTATTCGTATTCAATTTTTACATTCTGGCTTATTAATATTCGTTATAGGATGTTGGAAAAAAATGATTCTCCGTCCCCTGGTATTTGTATGATCCGTGATCCTAATGTATTGACCGAAGAAGATGATTTTCTCAAAGTCACGCCTAGGATAACACTTGAGGGGTTGAAAGAAAGTCGTGGAGTTAGTTTTTTTCTATTAACGGATTAAATGTTTATATTCACCTTTTAGTACATGTAGAAACCATATATTGTTTTAATGGTTTATACTACTTAATCGTTATTTATTTGTTTAAATTCAGGAATCATCTTACATTGTGTTGGGAACAATTAAAGATTTTCTTGATACACAAGGGTGGTGGTACACTGCATGTGAGTGTACCAAAAAAGTTATTCTTGATGACGGCATGTACTATTGTTCTAAATGTAATAAACATGTGGAAAATGTCAGCGAAATGTAACATATGAAAATTGTATTTATTTTATTTTTCGAACAAATAAAAAGGTGGCAATAACGTTTGTTTTTTAACTATTATATAGGTACAGAATCATAATATATGTAGTTGATTCAAGTGACTCTGCCATATTCGTCATTTTTGACCGTGAAGCAACAAAATTGTTCAAAAAAAATGCATCTCAAATGATTGAGAGTTCTGGGGTAATGTATTTGAATTATTTGTAGAGATGTTAAGAAAAAATATTATATATGCTATTTTTGAATCTTAAAGTAATAATTGTATTTGTATAGGAAAAATCGTCAGAATTTCGACCTAAAGAGATTTCTGGGTTGATTGGTTCTACATTTTTGTTCAAGATTGAGTCCAACACCAATAATGACACAAAGTTTGAAAGAAATTATAGAGTGAAGAAAATTTTCAATACGGAAGAAATTATTATGAAGTTCAAGGAGACAGAATCTAACACTAATGTATATACATTTCGTTTTTAATATTTTGTATACATGTTAACAAATAAAAATGAAAACTTATTCATCTATATCTCTATATATATAATTTGAGAGCCTTTTCTCAAATGCAAGTGTACACGTGACATTCCCACAAACATTCTCCTCTTATATTGTTTTAGCATTCAATGATCATAATCAATTTAATAAAAGAATCAGCATCAAATAAAATAATAAAAGCATAATCATATCAAAGGTCTCAAATAGGAAAATATAGATTTTCATATTCAAATTAATCACAATTATTTTAAAATTTATTAATTAATTCAAATAAATTATATTATTTTAGTATTTAAATTACTATTATTATTTAAAATTCGTTTATTTCAAATAAAATATATTATTTTCGCATTTAAATTATAATTTTTCAAATTCAAATAATTCTTGACATATTATAAAAAATTATAACAAGTTTATATATTTTATAAAAATAAATTTTTTGTAAAAATAATTTTTATAAGAGTTTTAATTCACAAAATAATAAAATATATATATTTTTATTTTCAACTTTTTTTTACAAATAATAAATCACTAATAGCCTATTCAATTTTTCAACTCAAAATTGAAAATTATTAAATGGGATTTTTTTTTTGGTATAATATTAAATGGGATTATTGATTTAACTATTTTTACTATACAAACAATTATTTTGCATTCAATTCTTTACTATTTTTATGAGATTCTTTTCTTCTTTGAAAAGTTTGTGAGTTAATTATTGATTTTCTACAAAAATATATATAAAACATTAAATATTTTCAGCAAAAATACAAACAAATAGTACAATATAAAATAGATTATGAATTTTATTTAAGAATTTTAAATAAAAAATAAATGTTCTTCTTCTTATTAATGAAATAAGCAAATATAATTGTAAATTTCGTAACATAATTTTTTTATATCGAATAATGATAGAAAAAATTATTTTTTTTCTTCTCATATGATTTTGACATTCAATTCACATAAGAATAATAAGAAATGTAATTATTATTATTATATCAAAGTTGACTAGAAAAATTATTAATTAAGGCAAATAATATGATTTAATATCATTCAATGGTAATGTTAACTATTCCTATTAATATTCCTATTCCGATGATTCTCATAATTGATCAATAATTTATTATTGAGATATTATTCAGATGTAAGTCATTGCTACTTTTTTATAGCCAAATATTTTCAACCATATTTTAATTATCATGTTTAGTTTTTTATTCATGTTTTCATAGATATTTATATGATTGATCAATAATGTTTTGTTGTTTTTTTTATAGCAATAAATTAACCTACTCCATTATAAAAAAAAATAAAATAAAAAATTAACCTTCTCCTGTTTCTTTGTTACAGGGTCAATCATATTATATCAAATGGTGGATGTTGGAAGGTGGTGATTTGTGATTAAAAGTATTATGATTCTTCTCCCTTATATAGTTACTTCTAAATTTTAAACACTCTTTGGCATTTGGAAAAAAGTATAAGATTATGTCTAATTCTTTTATTTTCCTTTATTGTAGTTTTTTTTCCTTCGGATTCTTGGGCTGTGAAATGTTAGTCAAGGTAAATTTCTTGATATGTTTTCATTCTATCGTTTTTAAAATTTATATTTCATGTGCTTCTATTTTTAAATTGAAAAGTTCTAAATGTTACTGGAGATTCCACACAAGAATTGTAAGAAAACAACATAACTTTTTTTTAAAAAAAAAAAACTATAACTCCCTATTTTATTGAAAATTATGGGTGGTGGTGGATATAAACAAGCGTGGAGATGTATTCTTATTATTCTTCTCTTTCAATTTTCTTAACAAAAAACATTTTCCTTTTAAATTACTTGACAATATATTGTATGTTAATGTTCTTATATATAAAAAGATTGGGTAATGGATAGTACATATGTGATAACCAAAACTTTTTACCAAAAACAAAATGTTGGGGGGTGAGAAATTAAAGCACTGATTGGAAAAAATAAGCATGGATTCATGATCAGCGCGAAAAATCGTGCGATATCATATATTCTTTCTATTTTTTAAGATCTAAAACTTATTAGTATTTTGAGTAATTTTTTCTTGCAGATGTTGGGGGGGTGAGTTTATATATATATATATATGCTTCGTTTGATCATTCTCTTCTATATATTGGTAAGTCTATCACATTTTTCTATGAATCCATCTTTTATTCTTTTCTATTTGGTTAGTTGATTTTGGTTGTTAATTTTTTTTCAAAACTTTGAATATGATTTTTCAGCTCCAAATAATTTTATTTTTTTTAGATGATATTTGAGGTTCCTTTTTGATACTTTCAAGATTATATTGGTAGTTTCAAAATTCACAAACTATTGATTTTATTGTAATAAAATTTGAATTAATTAGAGTTTGCAAATCTTTACATAAAAGATGTTTTTTTATTGTTCAAATGCATATGCACTAGAGTAGATTTGAAATTTGACTATCATTTAATTAGTTTTATTGTCATTTATACTTTTGAAATTTGACTATCATTTAATTAGTTTTAATGTCATTTATTAGTTTTAATGTCATTTAACATCAACAAAAAATCTGAATTTTTTTTATTAATTTTTAAATTTTTAAATTAATACATTCCTCAACTTATTCTCTCCATAATGCATTATTAATTAATACAGATACAATAATTTTATTTTATTTTGTAAATCATGCAATATAGTTTCATCATATAATAATTAAAATGCTTGACAAAAAAACTAAAATGATCTATGGAATTGCATTTTCAAAAAATGTGTGATATAAGAATGTTCTTGATTGTTAATTGGCGATGAATATGAAATTTATTATGTTGACTAATTGTATAATAGTTGGTTTTAATTGCATATTGTGTGATAAATATTTTCATAATTTATAATATAAATATTATTTTATATTATTCCACCCTCCCATACGCTTATAGTATATATACACAAGAATACAATAAAATATAGTTTCAAAAAATAAAAACAGTGCAGACATCTTTATAAAAAGAATGTGTTTTTATTTGTTACTTATAAAAATAATGTGTGATATTCACTTTTAATTTATTTTTTAAAATATTTAAAATTTGGAACCTTTATTTTCTTTTAATTCAAAATTACAAATATAGAAAATTACTATTATTATTATTGTACAAGTTTTTTTTTGTTAGCATTAATGTATAGTTTTAATTTCGGTTATTTCATCCATAAATCAGAGAAAATAATGAATGTGATTATTTTATATCTTTACCTATAAATGATGTTGTTCAGATTTACATTTTCTTTGTGTTCTTATTTTTTATTCTCATATATTATTTTCGAGTCATGCCTATATTTTTTTAGGTGAATATATGACGTATATTTTTTAGAAGCTGTGTGATGATCTTGATTGTTGTTAAGAATAATAACATTTTGCTCATTAGCTAGTGAGAGTTCAATTAGTTGGTTAAGTTGGTTACTAGGAAGTTAGTTAGTTAGGCCTAAAATAGCTCTATATAAGAGCACCAATTGTACTCTTTTCTATTATCTTTTATCAAATATGAATCCTTATGATTTCTATTCTCTTGATGATTTTCTAGAGTTTTCTCCACTTTCTCCCAATTATGCAAATCCTAATATGGTATCATCACCTCGGTTACGATCTCCGGGAATACGTTCCGCTTCCGCCATTGTTCCGGTACCGGAAGATTCTTCCATTGCTTATCACAAAGAAGTTTACACTGTACTTTTTGATCCTCCATCATTTCTTATGGTTCATTCCATTGTTTGTCACTTGTGGAAGAAATCAAAGATTGAGAAGAAATTTTTGCCTCTTCCTCCGCTTCAAAAATCACAGCAAGATTCTGCAATACATATTCAAGAATCTTCATGTAATTCAGTTTCAGAAGTAGAAGATGAAATTTCAAATCCTTCAACCTGTTTTCAAGAATCAAGCAGTTCCAGTTTCAGTTTTGGTAACATTAATTCTGAAACTGTTCCGATCAATTTGATCAACACCGTTCAGCCACAATTTGATGGATTTGTCATCAAGATTGGGGAAATCATTTGCCCTATCGTATCGGAAACTTCGCAATTCAACACAAAGAAGATTGAAGAATTTGCGATCGATCGAGAACCAGTTCTGGTATGTGAGAACCTGTTTACTATTTTCGATCAATTTTGTTCCGTGCAATCTGGTGTTCTCTGCATTCCTAATTCCAATCGCATCAGTAAAAATGAACTTTGTGATATGGATTACACTCTCGTTGAAACCGTTTTCGATCCCGGTGGAGTCACCGAACTAATCTCAGTCGCAAAGTTTAGTGGTACGATAACCTTAACCTCTTCTATCTTGATAATTTTTCGTTTGGTCATCATGTTCGATATTGAATTTGCCGGTGAATTTGTGGTAATTGTCTTTGATCCCGGTGGCAATCAATTAACCTCTGGTTTTGGTGAACTATTGATTTGATGCACTCAGCACATAAGGTGTTTGTGTTAAGTCCTAGCTGATATTGTTCTATTTTGGAATTTATTGAGGTTTAACCATTTTAGAATTGTTAAAGCTTGATTCCTTTTCTGCATATAAGAAGCAGGATGTTGATGCCTTTTCTATAATGGTGAGTTTTGTATTGCAAACTCATACTAAGCATTCTCTTACTATGAGTTTGAGGTAGGCAATATAGAGTGTTCAAGTTACATATGTCTCTGCGACTGCTACTGTATTTGCTGCTTGCTGTAACATATAGAAAAGGCCTCTAGTGAAGACACATAGAAATTGGACATAGGTGTTATAGCAATGTGCATGCCAATTGTTTGCTGTGATAATTGATCACGATGAGGGAGTTCTATTATGGATGAATTGGTTCTCTGATATGTGTTTGAAGTGGCTCATTGTTTATGATTTGCAATTGATTTGCAATTTGGTATAAAACACACTACATGAGATGTTGAAGAAGAGTGATTTGGAAGCACTTTTGTTCTGACTGAAGGCCTGCACCAAGGAATTAATCTAGCAGCTATGCTTTGAAGTATTGATCTATGGACTTGGTATTTTCCTTTGGCAATCTGGTTATTGGTTATGGCTCTTGCTACTTGGCTTCAAGCATGTAATTTGAGCAAAAATAGCAGTGCACATAGTTCTGTATTTTACTCAATATTGTTTGATTGGATGTTGTCTGTGGATAAAGCCTTTTAAGTAGCAGATTGGTGCTCATGGATTTAGCTTGTTCAGCTTACTAGTAATTTGAAACTTGTTGTTGCAATAGTGGCTATTCCATCTCAGCTCAGTAGCTTATCAAAATGAAGTTTTGAGTTGCTGTTACAAGGTGATAACAAATTTCAATGGCTGCTTATGGATATTTGAGTGTGAAGCTTCTTTGGTTGCATTAGAGCAAGGTAGAAGGGTTCTATATGATCAAAGATTCCCTCTGAAAGCTTCTTTGGTAGTGCTGTTACACAATAAATGTTGGGAACCACTGTAATCCAAACTCAAATTGGTAGACTCACCAATGTTGAGTTTGAGGGAGGATGTTAAGAATAATAACATTTTGCTCATTAGTTAGTGAGAGTTCAATTAGTTGGTTAAGTTGGTTACTAGGAAGTTAGTTAGTTAGGCCTAAAATAGCTCTATATAAGAGCACCAATTGTACTCTTTTCTATTATCTTTTATCAAATATGAATCCTTATGATTTCTATTCTCTTGATGATTTTCTAGAGTTTTCTCCACTTTCTCCCAATTATGCAAATCCTAATAATTGTTATCAAATTTAAGTATTTAACAATGATTGCTTTTATTTTTCAAGGACAAAATTGGTCATCTATTTGAGAGATATGATGGGAGATGAAGATTATCATATTTCTTATTTTTCTATATCGGTTTAATTTGAAATTTCATAACCAATGATCATGATTGTAGATTCATTTAAATATTTTGTACTCATTTAAAAAAAATTATGTTGTACTCTATCACATGAAAAATACAAATAACACAAAAAATGTGCAGTGTGCTTTTGATCCATATTTAAGTTATAGATATCATCATCAAGCTCGGCCCCCATGGGGGTGCAGGGTAAGCGACGACATCAGGCCTCAAAACTTTGGAGGCCTCGATTCTAAATTCTGAGGTCCTATAAAAATAGTTATATATTGTTCGTTTTTATAAAATACTAGATGCACTCAATATATTAATTTTGAGGTCATATAATAATGGTTAAATATTATATATCAATATTCATATAATATCATATGTTTGGTGAAAAAAAAATCTTAATCAAGTAAAAATTAAAGATTTAAATAGTTGATTCTTTTTAATTTTTTTATTAAGGGTCCATTTTTATTATTTAAACCGGACCTCCAAATAGTCAGGATCGACCCTAATTATCATATTACAAATTGAACTAAACTTTGAAAATTGTAAGTTGTAATCCACATGACGATCATATAAAACAATTGTTTATTAAGTTTAGCCACTCGAGAATCGAGATAACTTTTTTTAAAATTCATGCAGGAATCTATATTTCTATTTATATTAAAACGAAACTTTTTTTTTTTTTTTTGTAATTTTTATGTGGCTTATATTTCTATTTATATATTGATACAAATGTATACTTTTTATTGCAATTTCTACGAGTACATATATATAAACCAATAAATTTACAAACGCATTTTTACCCGTGCTTGGCACGGGTCTGAATACTAGTTATAAACAAAACAAACCCTATTCATAAGAACTTGACACGTGTCATTTTCATTAAATTATTTATTGCATTAAATTTATTTAATATTTTATTTAATATTTTAAGACGTTACATTTTTAATTAAATACTACAATACAAAAACATTTGCATTATTATTTATCACATTTAATTTTATTTAATAATTGATAACGTTACATTTTTTATTAAAAATGAAAATTAAAAACATTAACCGTTTCTATATATTTTTTAATGATCATAAACATATTTCCGTTACGTATAATAATTGATGACGTTGCATTTTGTTATTAAAAATGAAAATTAATACATTAACCGTTGCTATATATTTTTTAATGATCATAAATGTATTTTCGTTACATATAATCTTTAATTATTATAATAAATATATTTTTATTTTTATTTGAACGTTACGTAACAAAAGTTGTAACTGATATTATGTCATAAAATTGTATTTAATTTTTGCATTTCTAAAACTAACTATAAATATATGTAGTTTTTGCCACAACCAACTCACCAATTCATTTGGCAAGTAACTCAAAAATGGCTCCAAAAATTAACTTGATATCCGAAATAAATCAAGCTAATGAGAGATTGAATATTGTTGTTCGTGTAATTCGGATGTGGTTGGTTCGTGATGTGTTAAGCAACAATGGACCATTTCTTTGGATATGATTCTAATGGATTAAATCGCAAGAACTCTTCTATATGCTTAATTTTCATTTACACTAATTATTGATTTTTTTGATGTAATATTTTAATCCACTGTCTTATTGTTCAGGGAAACAAAATACACGGTATAGTGCGTTGTACCCTAATTTATAAGTTTGAAAAAGACCTTAAGGAAGGTGATGTTTACTCGATTACAAATTTTGGAGTTGTTGCAAACGGTTGATCATACTCTGCTACTAAGCATTAGTATAAATTAAACTTTTAGTTCCACACGAAGGTTAAACTTTGCAACTCGAAAAAAATTCCTTCAAATCGAAAGTCCTGTTCCTGCATTTGTTCTTGATTACGATACAAACTATCTTTATGGTAAGAAATATTAGTATATTATGTATTATTTGTTGTTTTTATTGTTATAACATTGTAGACATGTGGTATTAAATCGTGTGTATAATCATATTTTGTAGACATTATGGGAATGCTAACCGATATTAGAATTCAAAAAGAGTATGAACGCAATGGTTTGAAGAGCAGAATAGTTGCAATTCAGTTGGACTATGATGGGTTAGTATCTCATATTAATTTATCGTACTCAATCTATGACAAAATATTCCAATGCTTTAAAAAAAATTCTTTAATCATATATATATTTTTTACACAGATTCAAGTTTAATAAGAATGTATTAAATAAAAAATATTCTAAATTTAAGTTTTACTATATTTTTGTCGGTTACAAAAAAATATTAATTTATAATTTAATTGTTTTTATAATATTATTAAAGGTGACATAACACATTTGTCAGTTAAGAATAAATTACGATTAATAAAATAATGTTTCACTTTATCTTTAAATGTGAAATAAAAATTGTGTCGGTTATATGCAAGTTATAATTAATAAAAGAAACGTTTGGATATATTAAAGTTGTAACAGTTATATTATTAAAAATTATTAATAAGAAACGTCTCAATATTAAATTAATTATCATAAAATCATATTTAATTTTGTATTTCTATAACTCACTATAAATATAAATCATTTTGCCACAACAAAATCCACAAAGCCATTTCTTTTTCATTCATATTTAAAAATGTGTATTGTGTTGTTTCTCTCATTTTTATATGCAAACAATGTTTCTTATGCACGATTTTATTATTGACATGTCACTAATTAAGAAGATAATCATGGATATTGGTTGTAAGAGTTCTGCGTGTTTGGAAGATTTAATATTTTAAAAAAAAAAACTTCTATTTTTTGTTAAAAAGTTTAGAATGATAATTTATTCTTTGTTATGTAGGGAGATCGAATTGGAGTTTTTGTGTGAGGAACATTGATCTGCAAGTTCAAAGATCAACTTCAAGGGACATGATTTACAGGAAATCCTCCTTAGATGTTGGTTCCATCGATGTTTGTATTTTTATTATATAATAATATTCTATGTTAATTTGTTGGAACAAAATTATGATTTTGTATCTCCTTAATTGATTTTGATGATAACAATGTATTTAAAGTTAAATTGGAGTACTAATAATTTAATTTAGTGTGCAGGATTAAAAGTTAAAATTTGCGTACAAAAGCACATTAGAATTTCTGATGGAATTACTTCTGAGCAAACAACATCTGAGCTCACCAAATCTGAAACAAGTAATTCTGAGCCTATCAAAATCTGAAGAACTTCTGAGCTCACCAGATCTGAAGCAAGTATTTCTGAGCCTATGAAACTCTGAAGTTATTATCTGAACCTTAGAATTTCTGAAGGAATTACTTCTGAGCTCACCAGATCTGAAGCAAGAAATTCTGAGCCTGTGAAACTCTGAAGTTATTATCTGAACCTTAGAATTTCTGAAGGAATTACTTCTGAGCTCACCAGATCTGAAGCAAGAAATTCTGAGCCTGTGAAACTCTGAAGTTATTATCTGAACCTTAGAATTTCTGAAGGAATTATTTCTGAGCTCACCAGATCTGAAGCAAGTAATTCTGAGCCTGTGAAACTCTGAAGTTATTATCTGAACCTTAGATTTTCTGAAGGAATTACTTCTGAGCTCATCAGATCTGAAGCAAGTAATTCTGAGCCTATGAAACTCTGAAGTTTATTATCTGAACCTTAGAATATCTGAAGGAATTACTTCTGAGCTTACCAGATCTGAAGCAAAGTAATTCTGAGCCTGTCAAGCTCTGAAGCTATTATCTGAAGGCTCGTCAGAGATAAGTGTTAAGCTACACTTGAGAATACAATTCTATTGAAGACTGTGCCTGACTAAGTCCAAACGCAGAAACCAAGAATGAAAAGGTTTGACCATGGAAAGGTCCTTTTCAAGTCAGGCTTCAGAAACGATTATTTCCTTATTTGGCTTTCACCAAGGTTCAAATATCAAAAGCCAAAAGGAATCTCTCATTTTGTAGTAAACGTTAAGCTCCTAAGCTACTGCAAATCAGAACAGCTAATAAGCTCACTGATCTATACAAAGGAGCGTCTCAATTCTTCAAACGGCTATAATCTTCAACGTTCATTTTATCATCTATAAAAGGAAGAAGATTTGTGAAGAAATGTAATCAAGACTGAAGCTTCTGAACGTGCTGAAACTCTGTTAAATTCTGAAGCTATCAAACACTTAGAAACTTTGTGATAATTTTCTAAGTTAGTCTTGTAACTGCGTTGTATTTTGTAAACACCTCTGATTGTATATCAAGTGTTAATCTGTTATCTTTATTAACATTAAAAGCAGTTAGAAGTCTCTTGCTTTGTGCTTGAGCATTTGAAGTCTCTTGCTTTGTGCTTGAGCATTGGAAGTCTCTTGCTTTGTGCTTGAGCATTGGAAGTCTCTTGCTTTGTGCTTGAGCATTGGAAGTCTCTTGCTTTGTGCTTGAGCATTGGAAGTCTCTTGCTTTGTGCTTGAGCATTGGAAGTCTCTTGCTTTGTGCTTGAGCATTGGAAGTCTCTTGCTTTGTGCTTGAGCATTGGAAGTCTCTTGCTTAGTGCTTGAGCATTTGTAATCTGAGTGATTATAGTAAAATCTCTTGTGAAAGACAAGAGGACTGGACTACTCCTGTTAGTGGGAGGAACCAGTATAAAAATTCTGAGCATCTCTCTATCCCTATCCTCATATATTGTGTGTGTTATACTTTATCCGCTGCAATTTGTTTTAACTTTGAAAAAGTCTTAACACAATTCAACCCCCCCCTTCTTGTGTGTTTTTCAACCTTCAATTGGCATCAGAGCTCCGGTCTGTTGCTCTTCACTTAACAGTGAAACAGTAAAAGATCTAGGGGTACTTAGTTGAAAAACATGTCTGGTGTTACCTCTCCTTCTGCTTCCTCTGGACCTGATCACTCTGCTGTTCCACCTCCTCACAACTATGATAGGGAAAGGAACAGTGATAATCACAGAGACAAACCACCTTACTTCAACAGTGATCCTACTACTTTTCCTTTCTGGAAAACCAAGATGTATAGTTACATCATTGGGACCGATGATGAGTTATGGGATATCATTGAAGATGGTATACATTTTGAACACATGGATGATGAAGGTGTTGTAAGAAATACCTACAGAAAGTTCTTTGATGCTGAAAAGAAGAAACAGTATAAGAAGCATCATACTGTTAAGAATATGCTTATTGGTGCAATATCTCATGCTGAGTATTTAAAAATATCCAACAAGTCATGTGCCAAAACTATCTGGGACTCTCTATGTTCCACCTATGAAGGAAATAAGCAAGTCAAAGAAGCTAAGGCAAACTTATTAGTTCATCAATATGAGATGTTCAGAATGAAGGAAGATGAAGATATTGAAACCATGTATTCAAGGTTTCAAACCCTTGTCTCTGGTCTTCAAGTTCTGAAGAAAAGCTACACTTCCTCTGATCATGTCAAGAAAATTCTGAGGAGTCTACCTTCCAAGTGGAGACCAAAAGTTACAGCTTTTCAGGAATCCAAGGATCTGGACAATGTGTCTCTTGAAGATTTAATAAGCTCACTCAGAAGTCATGAGCTAGAGCTTATGTCAGATGAACCTGTCAAGAAGATGAAGTCCTTGGCTCTAAGCTCTGTTCAAACTTCTTCAAAAGCTGCAAAGATCAAAGTTTCTGAACAAGAGGAAGAAACTTCTGATGATATGATGGATGAAAATTCTGAGAATGAAGAAATGGCACTAATGGTTAGAAGGTTTCAGAAATGGAACAAGAAATACAAAAGGTTTCCAAACAAAGGAAACAACTCAAGAAGTTCCTTTTCAAAGGACAAAAAGGAAGAACTGAACAACTGCTATAACTGCAAGAAATCTGGACACTTCATTGCGGACTGTCCAGAAATGTCATCCAAGGACAAAGGAAAGAATAAGAGCTTTGGGAAAGAAAAGTACAAAGAAAAGGTAAGGAAGAGTTTGTTAGCCACTTGGGAGACCATTGAGAATGACTCTGAAGGAGAAGATGATGAAGAAGGCAATCTGGCTTTAATGGCAAGAACTTCTGAAGGTAACAACTCTGATAGAGATTCTGAAGATGACTCAGATGATGAAAATGAGGTATACTCTAACATGACTAAATCTGAATTAATTGATTCTCTTAAGATTGCTGTGAAACATTACAGTCGTATGGTAGGTCAACACAAAATTCTGAAGAATGTTCATGAATCATTGAAAAAGGATGCCAAGATTCTTTATGATGAAAATGAATCGTTAAACATTCGTATTTGTCATGTTGAATCTAACTATGTCTTGGCAGACAAGCTCAATGATGATCATGAAGATGCTCTTCACGAATTTATTCGTTGTACCTTCAATAGGAGTAAAATGGCTTCCATGATTTATCATATGACTCGTAACTATGGTGAAGGCATTGGTTATTCTCGGTTTAAGAACTGGGATAAACCTCTGAAATCATATAGTGAGGATGATACTCCACCTGAATTATTCTCTACCTTTGTTAAAAGTGGTACACTTGATCTGAAGGCATCCAACTCTGAAGGAGGTTCTGAACCTGAACCCAAAGACTCAGAAGTTCCAAGTTCTTCTGAACCTAAAATTTCTGAGTCCAAAAGTTCTCAAGTTAAGGCTCAGAAGTCATCTGAACCTCTGAGAAATCAAGGTAAAGTTACTTCAGATCCTTGCTTGACCTTTGGAACTGTGATATACTCCAGATCAAAATCCAAGAATCAAATTAAGCCTAAACATTCTTGTCAAAGCTTAATTAATTCTAGATCTTGTGTTGATCATAGAAAACAAAGAAGGAATACTATTCAGAAGACTAACTCTAAAGGACCCATCAGAATATGGGTACCAAAATCTGAAATAATGTTTGCTTCAGATGCTCATAAAAGGAAAGGTAAAACAGCAGCCCTGGTACCTGGACAGTGGTTGCTCACGACATATGACGGGAGAAAAGCATATGTTCCAAACCCTAACTCTGAAAGAGGGAGGCTCTGTGGGATTTGGAGGAAAACAAAAAGGGAAGATCATTGGTACAGGTACAGTTGGTAATTCTTCTCTTTCCATTAAAGATGTTTGGTTAGTTGATGGACTTAAACACAATCTATTGAGCATTAGTCAATTTTGTGACAATGGGTGTGTTGTTACATTTAATAAGGAATCATGTACTGTATCAAAAGACTCTGACAAATCTGTAGTATTCAAGGGAATGAGAGTTGACAATGTTTATAAAGTAAACTTTTCTGATTTGGTTGACCAAAAGATTATATGTCTTTTGTCTCTGAGTGATGAGAAATGGCTATGGCACAAGCGTCTTGGTCATGCTAACTGGAGGTTGATCTCTAAGCTTAGCAAACAAAAGCTTGTTAGTGGTTTGCCTGACATTGATTATCACTCAGATGCACTTTGTGGCTCATGTCAAAAAGGAAAATTTGCTAAGACTTCATTCAAGTCTAAAAACATTGTCTCTACTTCCAGACCCTTAGAATTGCTTCACATTGATCTGTTTGGTCCTGTTTCGACAGCCTCTATCAATGGTAAGAAATATGGATTAGTTATTGTTGATGATTTCAGTAGATGGACTTGGGTGAAATTCCTACGTTCTAAGAGTGAAGCACTTGTGGTGTTCAGTAACTTCTGCACACAAATACAAAGTGAAAAGGATCTTCGGATTCTGAAGGTTAGAAGCGACCATGGGGGAGAGTTCGAAAATGACTCTTTCGAATCTTTCTGCTCAGAGCATGGAGTAATCCATGAATTCTCTTCTCCTAGAACACCACAGCAGAATGGTGTTGTAGAAAGAAAGAATAGATCTTTGCAAGAAATGGCTCGTACCATGATACTTGAGTCTAACCTAGCTAAGTTCTTGTGGGCAGAAGCCGTGAGTACTGCTTGCTATGTTCAGAATAGAATCTACATCAGACCTATTCTGAACAAAACTGCTTATGAACTGTTCAAAGGAAGAAAACCCAATATTTCTTATTTTCATCAGTTTGGATGTACATGTTATATTCTAGACAACAAGGTCTATCGAAAGAAATTTGATGCTAGAGCTTATAAGGGTACCTTTATAGGTTACTCTGAACGCTCAAAAGCATACAGATTGTATAATTCTGAAACTCACACAGTTGAAGAATCTATACATGTTAGATTTGATGATAAAGAGCCTGACAATAATATGTCAGAGCAAGCTGAGAATTTTGCAGAATTTCAAGTATCCTCAAATTCTGAATGTGAAGATCTCTCCATTGTTGTATATCCATCTGAGACTCAAAATGAAGATATCTCTGAAGGCCTTGAAACTGAAGACCCTTCAGAAACTGAACCCTCTCAGACACCTGCTCCACCTAAGAGTAAATTCAAGTATAGATCATCTCATCCTGAAGAGCTAATTGTTGGTAACAAGGATAGCCCTAGAAAGACCAGATCTGCTTTCAAAGAGGATGAATCCTTAGTTGGGTTAATTTCATTAATTGAACCCACAAACATAGAAGAAGCACTCTCAGATGATGGGTGGATCATTGCAATGCAAGAAGAACTCAATCAATTTGAAAGAAATGATGTTTGGGATCTGGTACCAAAACCCAAACACAAGAACATTATTGGAACAAAATGGGTATTCAGAAACAAGTCAAATGAAAAGGGAGAAGTTGTTAGAAACAAAGCTAGACTGGTTGCACAAGGTTATAGTCAGCAAGAAGGCATAGATTTCACTGAAACCTTTGCACCAGTAGCAAGACTTGAGGCAATTAGACTTCTCTTGTCCTATGCAGTTAATCATGACATCACTCTATTTCAAATGGATGTAAAAAGTGCATTTCTGAATGGAGTAATTTCTGAAGAGGTCTATGTCAAACAACCTCCTGGCTTTGAAGATATAAAGTGTCCTGATCATGTTTACAAATTGAAGAAATCTCTGTATGGTTTGAAACAAGCTCCAAGAGCTTGGTATGAAAGGTTAAGTATATTTCTTCTAGAAAATGGTTTTGAAAAAGGACATGTTGATAACACTCTCTTTAGAAAAACCTTAAAAACTGATATTTTGATTGTTCAGATTTATGTTGATGATATTATCTTTGGTTCAACTAATGCTTCTCTTTGCAAGAATTTCTCTAAGCTTATGCAGGATGAATTTGAAATGAGTATGATGGGAGAACTAACATTCTTTTTGGGAATTCAAATCAATCAAAGAAAAGAAGGAGTATATGTGCATCAAACCAAATACACAAAGGATTTACTGAAGAAATTTGGTCTTGAAGATTGTAAACCAATGTCAACTCCTATGCATCCCTCTAGCTGTCTTCTGAAGGAAGAATCTGAAGGCAAAGTAGATCAGAAATTATACAGAGGTATGATTGGTTCCCTCCTTTATCTCACTGCATCTAGACCAGATATCTTGTTCAGTGTATGCTTGTGTGCTAGATTTCAATCAGATCCTAGAGAGTCTCATTTAACTGCTGTTAAGAGAATCTTTAGATATTTGAAAGGAACCACTAATCTTGGATTACTTTATAAGAAATCCTTAGATTATCAGCTTATTGGATTCTGTGATGCTGACTATGCTGGTGATAAAATTGAACGGAAGTCCACTAGTGGAAACTGTCAATTTCTAGGTGAAAACCTTATATCATGGGCTAGTAAGAGACAAGCAACTATTGCTCTATCTACAGCAGAAGCAGAGTACATCTCAGCTGCTAAGTGTTGCACTCAATTGCTCTGGATGAAACATCAGCTGGAGGATTATCAGATAAGGATAAGTAGTATACCACTTCTCTGTGATAATACTGCTGCTATCTGTTTGTCTAAGAATCCTATTTTGCATTCACGAGCTAAACACATTGAGATCAAGCATCACTTCATTAGAGATTATGTTCAGAAGGGAGTAATTGAGATTCAATTCATTGATACTGAGCATCAATGGGCTGATATCTTTACCAAACCTCTTGCTATTGATCGTTTCAATTTTATCAAGAAAAATCTGAACATGGTTTTTATTTCTGAATGATATCTGAATGCTGTTAACTCTGAATGAATAAACTGGTTCTGAAGGGCCTCAGAAGTTTGGATGGCTCAGAAACTATTACATAGGTTCTGAAGCACTCTCTCATCTGAAGCAATCAGAATTATTTATTATTAAATATGATCTCTTGTGACTCAGATACCTACTCTAAGTGTTAGTTGACTGCTCAGTTTCTCTAACTGACAGCTGGCTTCTGAAAACACTACTTATCTGTGTAACTTTCCATCATGTCTAGTAAACGCTGGGTAATGGAGGAGAGCTAATGATGATTTTATTAAAAGTAACTGCCAAGCCCCCATTACGTCACTATCTTGTTTCCCCAATATTTTGAAACTTCCACTATAACCATTTCTGACACCCATAAATCCCCTCAGAAATCTCCTATTAAAGATTCTGAGTCTACCCCAATAGCAATGGACGTAGACCAATCTGAACCCTCAAATGTTCAAAATTCTGAAGTCCCTGCTGAATCCCAAACTGAACCCCTTCAGACTTCATCTCCTAAGCCAACCACTTCTGAACCAAACCCCTCATCCATTCAAACCACTCCACCTTTTCCTGGAACTGATTCAGATCTTGAAGAAACTTGTCTTCATTCTGAAACAATTCCCTGTTTCACCATGGTACTTAACAATTCCCTTTTACCGTTGAATGCATTTACTGCTGGTGGTTGTTTGCTGTGTGCATTTACTACCCTGTAACTTGTGCTTTGACTGACCCGTTTTTGATAATGACAAAGGGGGAGAAAATATTATTTCATTTCGTATGGCAGTGAAATTATTTCTGAAGCTCTAAAGATCACATTTTCTGAACTCTACTCTTGTTAAGTTATATTAAAGTCTTTTAAACTTTTAATGAGGGGGAGTAATAAATTTTGTCCAACATAAATTCATATAATATAAGATACGCTTGCAAACCATATCTTATATTTGTCAATCTGAAGAAATAGAGCTTGCAAACCTCTAATTCTGAAGGTAGAATATATGAAATTATATTTGACATTAAATATTACTCTTAGACTGTTTTATATTTATCATTGATAAACTTCTGAAGATTATCAGACTCAGGGGGAGCTTGCAAACCTCAGAACCTGAAGTCAAGATGTTAAATAAAAACAACAACAATTGATTTTAAATACATATAGTTGTCATCATCAAAAAGGGGGAGATTGTTGGAACAAAATTATGATTTTGTATCTCCTTAATTGATTTTGATGATAACAATGTATTTAAAGTTAAATTGGAGTACTAATAATTTAATTTAGTGTGCAGGATTAAAAGTTAAAATTTGCGTACAAAAGCACATTAGAATTTCTGATGGAATTACTTCTGAGCAAACAACATCTGAGCTCACCAAATCTGAAACAAGTAATTCTGAGCCTATCAAAATCTGAAGAACTTCTGAGCTCACCAGATCTGAAGCAAGTATTTCTGAGCCTATGAAACTCTGAAGTTATTATCTGAACCTTAGAATTTCTGAAGGAATTACTTCTGAGCTCACCAGATCTGAAGCAAGAAATTCTGAGCCTGTGAAACTCTGAAGTTATTATCTGAACCTTAGAATTTCTGAAGGAATTACTTCTGAGCTCACCAGATCTGAAGCAAGAAATTCTGAGCCTGTGAAACTCTGAAGTTATTATCTGAACCTTAGAATTTCTGAAGGAATTATTTCTGAGCTCACCAGATCTGAAGCAAGTAATTCTGAGCCTGTGAAACTCTGAAGTTATTATCTGAACCTTAGATTTTCTGAAGGAATTACTTCTGAGCTCATCAGATCTGAAGCAAGTAATTCTGAGCCTATGAAACTCTGAAGTTTATTATCTGAACCTTAGAATATCTGAAGGAATTACTTCTGAGCTTACCAGATCTGAAGCAAAGTAATTCTGAGCCTGTCAAGCTCTGAAGCTATTATCTGAAGGCTCGTCAGAGATAAGTGTTAAGCTACACTTGAGAATACAATTCTATTGAAGACTGTGCCTGACTAAGTCCAAACGCAGAAACCAAGAATGAAAAGGTTTGACCATGGAAAGGTCCTTTTCAAGTCAGGCTTCAGAAACGATTATTTCCTTATTTGGCTTTCACCAAGGTTCAAATATCAAAAGCCAAAAGGAATCTCTCATTTTGTAGTAAACGTTAAGCTCCTAAGCTACTGCAAATCAGAACAGCTAATAAGCTCACTGATCTATACAAAGGAGCGTCTCAATTCTTCAAACGGCTATAATCTTCAACGTTCATTTTATCATCTATAAAAGGAAGAAGATTTGTGAAGAAATGTAATCAAGACTGAAGCTTCTGAACGTGCTGAAACTCTGTTAAATTCTGAAGCTATCAAACACTTAGAAACTTTGTGATAATTTTCTAAGTTAGTCTTGTAACTGCGTTGTATTTTGTAAACACCTCTGATTGTATATCAAGTGTTAATCTGTTATCTTTATTAACATTAAAAGCAGTTAGAAGTCTCTTGCTTTGTGCTTGAGCATTTGAAGTCTCTTGCTTTGTGCTTGAGCATTGGAAGTCTCTTGCTTTGTGCTTGAGCATTGGAAGTCTCTTGCTTTGTGCTTGAGCATTGGAAGTCTCTTGCTTTGTGCTTGAGCATTGGAAGTCTCTTGCTTTGTGCTTGAGCATTGGAAGTCTCTTGCTTTGTGCTTGAGCATTGGAAGTCTCTTGCTTAGTGCTTGAGCATTTGTAATCTGAGTGATTATAGTAAAATCTCTTGTGAAAGACAAGAGGACTGGACTACTCCTGTTAGTGGGAGGAACCAGTATAAAAATTCTGAGCATCTCTCTATCCCTATCCTCATATATTGTGTGTGTTATACTTTATCCGCTGCAATTTGTTTTAACTTTGAAAAAGTCTTAACACAATTCAACCCCCCCCTTCTTGTGTGTTTTTCAACCTTCATAATTGTATTTATAAATTTCATACTTCACACTCGAAAGAAATAAAAAATAAAAAATGTCATATTGTGCGTGTGTATATAACTTGGCCTAATATATGTGTCAATCTATGTTTTTGATGATAAGATGTAAAGAAGAAAAAAACCCATAAGTTGTGAAAGGGGGAGAGGTTGTTGACTTGGGGTGTGTCTTCATTGTTTATGTTAGAATGTTTTCATTAGACGAGACATGAGTAAGATCCAATGCAAATATGTCCAAGTGGACAAAAAAATTGTTAAAATAAAGAAATAGTTGTTGAATATGAGTATGTTTCTTTTGAACTTTTGCTTAATGTTTCTTGATTGGAGTTTCAATTTAATATAATTCTTTGTGTTTTAAAATATTATTCTTTAAGAGATTATGTGTTAATTTACCTATATTATTGTCTTCTATATAAATTTATATGAAATAAGTATTCATTGATAAAAAAATTATTGGTCCATCAAAGCCCGTGTCAAGCACTAAAATTATATTCTCTTTAGCTTTCTCTTTCCTCTAGAATGATGGTTTCTCATGCATTCTCCTTTGTATGCATTGGACAATTAATTCATTTATGTAAAGTAAAAAACATTAAAATCTACTATTTCAATGACGAGTGAAATACTTCTACAAAATATTAAATAAAAAGTTAAGTTATGTTTTACAATATATTTTTATCGGTTATAAAAAAATATTAATTTATAATTTAATTGTTTCAATAATAATAAAGGTGACATACTAAATTAGTCGTTACAAACAAATTATAATTAATAACATAAATGATTTAATATATATTTAAATTTGAAATAATAAATGTGTTGGTTACATGCAAGTCTTAATTATTAAAATAAATGTTTACATATATTTTTAAATGCAACATAAAAAAAGTCAGTTACTTGCAAGTCATAATTAATAAAAGGGTTTTTCTATCATGTGCTAATTTGCACATGTTAATAAGTTCAAAATAGTATGTTTGTTTTGGAACTTGTGCATTTTATATTAAATGTATAACTTTTTAATAAATAATTGTTATTTTTCAATAAAAAGTTACTACTTTTGGATATTGGACATGTTAGACGAACACTTAATAAAATAAATGTTTTGATATAGTGAATTTGTAACAGTTATATTATTAAAAAAATTTAAAACGAAACGTCTCAAGATGAAACTAATTATCATAAATATAAGTGATATTGCTACAAGAAATTCACAAAGTCATTTCATTTTTATTTGCATTTGACGATTTGCATTATGTTGACTCTCTCATATTTTTTTTGTCAATGCAATGTAAATTTATAACAATTTCAATTTACAAAAGATACAATAATTGATATTTGTTGTAAAGGGTTGTGCGTGTTTGTGGGGTTCAAGATTACAAAAATAAAAAACTTTATTTTTTGTCAAAAAATTTAAATTATGATGATTTTTTTTTTATGTAGGGAGATCGAATTAGAGTGTTTATGCAAAGAACATTGATCTCCAAGTTCAAAGATCAACTCTAAGGGGTATGGTTTATAGGAAATCTAGAATATTTGATGTTGGCTCTAACCATGATTCCTATATTATTGTGGTTGATGGAATTAATATTCGTTGTCAGAGCTTCAAAGATGATTGCTATTGAGAATGATAATGTTGTCAAGGTATCTTATAATCTATCAATGTTTGTAACTTTCTTATATAATAATATTTTATGTAAATTGTATTTATAAATTTCAATGTCACATAAATCATTTTAGTTTAGAGTTAAATATGTTTTTTGTCCCATAAAGTATATCAACTTTTATTTTTAGTCCCTTTATAAAAAAATTTGAACAATTTTTGTTTTTTTACGGATTCTTTAAACAATATTGGTCCCTTTAAATTTTATGTTTTCAATTTTAATCTATTCTTTTATTTATAAAGCTTATATTGCATGCACAAAGTGACTTTAAATTAATGTAAAGAGTTGTTTTTTGCTCAAGGATGACAAGTGGACTCATACACAGTAGGTATCCGCAAAAAATGAACATGAGTATTAATAATTATCGGCAAAAATGGGCGGGTATGGGTATTGTAGTACCCACCTCAACCCATACTCGCATAATATTATATAAAATATATATATATATATATATATATATATATATATATATATATATATATATATATATATAATATACAACACCTGTATTAAAAGAAAAAATCAAAACTAATATACAAATACTACTCCCTCCGGTCCTTTTTATAAGAGACAGTTGCCTTTTTAAATTCATTCAATAATTGATGTATTTGGGCTATAATATAGACAAAATACATTAGTAATTCAATGAATCTAAAAAGATAAAGATTTTACAAAACGAAGGGGGACATAAAAGCCTAAACCCTCAAAGCTTACAATGAAGATCAGCTGCAATTTGAGGTGGAGGAGTATCCCACCAGCAAAAAGTGTCAAGGTTGAGATCAAGATTTGCTAAAGTATCAGCACAAAAGTTTCTTTCTCTATAAATGTGAGTAACAATAAAGTGCATGCTTCTGACCATGTGTAAACAGTTCTGCCATCTATCACTTAGAATCCAAGGACAAAGGGGACTTAAAAGTAAGCTGAACAAGCTTGGAGTCAGTCTCAAGCCACAAATTATTCCAACCTTTGTTTTGAGCTATCTCTATAGCATAAATTGCTCCCATCAGTTCAGCAAAAAGTGATGAAGGCAATCTCAAGTTTTCAGCAAACCCACCTATAAAATCATCTCAATTATCTCTAAAAATGGCAAGCACCTAATCCTGGATATCCTTTAGCTGCTCCGTCAATGTTACATTTAAACCAAAGATTAAGAGGAGGCTGCCGTAAGACTTCAGTGATATTTGGAGCCTTGGGCGGAAGGATTTTGACATTAAAGGTTTTAAAAATGGCAAATACAGATACAATGTGAATATGTCAACTAAGATATATATGAACGTTAGCATGATTAATAATAAATTTGTTTATAATTTTAAAAGGCAACATTAAAATTTTAACTTAAATATGAAGTTTGTCCCTGTAAGTTTCCACTTTTTTGGTTTTCGTCCCATTTTTTTCAAATAGTCCTCGAAAGATCATAATTGTCTGATTTTAGTCTCTGACGTAGTTGACTGTCAAAATTAAAAAAATCAAGTCATACCCATAAACACACATGAAGATTAATCTAAACTTCACATATATTTTCAACATGAAACTTATATCTTTTTCAACCAAGAAAACTCATTCAAAATTAAAAAAAAAACTCATATATCTCATCATATGTAGCACACACACACACATAACACTATCATTCTTGATTCACCCAAATTGCTTCTTCATTACACTCAAATATCTGATGAATTGCTTCGTAGCAATTGTCCAATTAATCTTCACCCCAGTTGCCGCCACACTAACATTCAAATCTCCCTATCGGGTGGCTTTGTTACAAAATCCAAATGATAATAACAATAGTACAGGAACAAGAACAATAACATAATAACAACAATTCAAAAATGAACTCCTTTTCACTCTTCTTTTACCTTTTTCATTTACTCAAATTAAAATCATAACCCGCTCAAAATTAATTTTTCTTGGGATTATTTTGTTGTCATGGGTGATGGGGGTATTTGTTGTTGTAGTGGCGTTGATCAAATTTAAGATGGAGGATTCATAGAAACAACTCTCTAGGTTCGAGTTATATAATAGACACTTTGATGGAACCCATATTTTGCTATAAAAAAATTTTGGATTAAATAACCATGTCAATTTTTTTGGGTTGATTGAACCCAAATTTTTCATATGACAAAGATATGGGTCTAAGATGCAACAACGGCGGATGAAAATAGAGTGTGATGAAGAAGAGAGAAGGAGATGTAATGAGAAGATGAAAAAGAAATTAGGGATTTTGACAATTGTAATTTTCATTTTGATTTAGTCTTTTAATTTAAAGAATCAGTTGAGTTGATGTTCATTGTCCATGTCACTATGTGATATGTGTATCTATGTTTGCTACCTATGTGTTTTTTTAACGATGACTAATGTCAGGGACCAAAATCAAACAATTTCAATCTTTCAAGGGTTATTTCCTACAAAAAACGATACATGGAAGAAAACTATAAAAACGCAAACTTACAAGGACGAACTCCCCATTTAAGCTTAAAAGTTTTGACAAATTTTATGTTATGTTAAAATGATATCATATTTTTTTTAATTGATCATATTATTCTTAATAAAAATGTGGGTAATGGGTGCAAATATGAGTTCTCTGATACCTCAAAAGTTCATGTACATGTACGAGTGCAAATATTGTTACCCACGCATGTATTAGTTATAATACAAACTTATTTAAAACTAAAAGGGATATTAATTACCCGTGCTTGGCACGGGCTCCATAAAAATCATCACAATAACAAAAACACTAAAATTCAGCTCATAAGTTAACTCTCATTTTTTGTTATCCTTTAATTGTTGGACAAAACTAGAGTTGTCAAAACAGACTACTCGACCATCAACAGACCGACCTGAGTGGGCTTCGAGCTTTATCGGACGGGACCAAAAAATTCATATTTAAATCTGGGAGGTCAAATTATTTTAAGGCCCAAGCCATACATTTATTCATGTTTGACGGATCGGTGCATACGACCTAACCCATTTTGATAACTCCAGAGATGTTAAAATGGGCCGAGCCAAAAAGCACATATTTAAATTCGGGCTAGGGTAAACCCCTAAAATTATTCGGGCTAATATTTTATGGTCCAATCCCCAAATTTATTCCGGCTTTACAGACTGACCCATATGGGCTAGCCCGTTTTGATAGCTTTAAAACCGTATCTCAAAAAGAGATAATGTCGTTAATACATTAACATGACCATAAAAAAATCATCATAACAACAAAAACACTGAAACATTCACTACCATCTTAGAAACATCATATCCAAACATTTAAAATTAATAAAACCATTACTGGGTTATGACTGAAAAAGGCATAACATAATTAGCTAGATTACAAAGGGATAAAACAATGTAAAAGTTCACAATGGGCGAACTGACTCAATGGCCACACTAATTTTAGTTTAGAATTAAATATGCGTTATGTCCCACAAAACATATCAACTTTTATTTTTAGTCCCTCTATAAGTTTTGTTTAAACTTTGATTCCTCTAAATTTTATGTTTTCAATTTTAATCCATTCTTTCTTTTTTTTTTAATAAAGTTTATATTGAATGATCAAAGCAACTTTAATTGAATCTAAAGTTATTTTTTTTCTCAAGGATGACAAGTGGACTCATATACAGTAGGTATTCGCAAAAAAAGCACATGCATTGGTAATTATCCGCAAATATGAACTGGTATGGTACCTTAGTACTAGGAATGACAATGGGTATGGTATGGGTAGGGTACTATAGTCCCAATCCCATACCCGCAATTTGAAAAAATATCCGTACCCATCCCCACATCCGCGTTGGTGACAATCTTTGTCGTTGTGCCCATAGTTAGCCGTATTTTTGCTAAAAATAAATTGATCAATAATAAAATATCATATCATTTTAATAGAATTAAAAAAATTTCAAAGATTTTAATGTTGATTCATGAAAATTATAAAAAAATTTATTAGTAATGTCATGCTAAAATTTATTTCTCTTTGACATATTTGCATTATATATGTTATAAATAAATATTTTTTTATTAAAAATGTTTAATAGTATAATAATATTGTATTTTTTAAAATTGATTTATATATATTATTATATAATAATATTTAAAATAAATAAAAATATACTATGTGGGTATATGGTGTGGGTACTAAGGTACCCGTATCCGCACTCATACCCACTCAATTTTATGGATAATTATCCACACCCATGCCCATACTCAAAATGCGGATTTTTACCCTATCCATTGTGTGTACCCATTGGGTATGGGTAAATTGTCATCTCTCCCCATACTCGCATATTTTATATATTAGCATGATTAATAATAATTTTTTTGATAATTTTAAAAAGTCAACATTAATTATATTTTTTTAAAAGTTTTTAATTATATTAAAATAATATTTTATTTTTTTAATTGATCAATTTATTCTTAATAAAATTGAGGGTAATGAGTGCAAGTATGAGTACTCTTATACCCAAATTAGACGTGTATGGTACGAGTATATATATTGTTATACATGAGGATATGAGTTAGGATCTCTGAAGTACACACACTCTTCAGATTAATTGTGTCCCGTGTCAGATATCAACACTTATGATTACAATAATTATATTATTTTTTCAAATTATTATCGATATCAACATGTCAGTACCTCTGTCATGTCCAATATGCATATGTGTATTCGTGCTTCATAGATCAAGATATATACTTACCCGTGCTTGGCACGGGCTCCATACTAGTATGTATAAATATAAGAGGCTTTTATTACCATGTCCAGAGTCATCAGTCAACAAATATTTATTAGAAATTGAAGGGGTAAATAGGGAAAACCCAAGCAACTTCTAATAAAATAACAAAAAGAAAGTGGAATCAAGTCAATCAACTCTCACCGCGTATTGTAGAAGCTACAAATACCAGCTTCTAATTGAATCGATTTTGAAGTGCCAGAATTGATTTGAAAAGGGAGAATTCTAACATGTAGTCATCAAAATGACTTCATCAAAAAAGTCAAAATCTAGTGTGGCAAAGGCACAAAAATTTCTATGTGCAAATCTCAAATCTAATGGCTAGAAACCAAGCAGCCCATTAGCACAAATTTAGTAGCAAAAATTTGGTAGCTAATCTATAGTAATTAAGTTTAGTCCAATGAATAATATGATAGTAAAACGATACGGGAATGAATTCCTAAGAAGCCCATGTGGAAGATTAATTTACCCAATAATCAGCTTTAAACCTAATCTAGCTGATCTTGCTCTATACAAAGTCCAAATTAGATGGTTTAAAAGACTACACTATTGGTTTAGAAACTCAGGAAATCTCGATTTAGCTAAGGGATATAAAGAACTAGCTAAAATTCTTCAGAAAAATCTTCAGAATATTGCCAGATGACTGAAGAAAGTCTAACAAGTAAATTACAGAAAGTTTTAGATAACTTCTCTGATTTACAAGATAGGATAGAAAAACAAACATCCTATTTAGAAACCTTACAGTCTGAAGAAGAAAGATATAAACCATATGAAACATGGAAATTTCATAATGGAATAAACTTTGATTGTTATGAAGAAGATGAAACTCATAAATTTCCTCACCTTTTTCATACAACAAATCCACAGCTAAATAATATATCTTGTATGATAGCATACATGATAAAACTCTTAGAAGACAAAAACCTTCAATTTTCTCACGGGGGGGAAGAGAAAGGAAAAGAACTAGAAATAGAAAATATTCCTAGGCTTCTAGAAAACTTCGAAGAAACTTCTGTTTCTACACAATTAAAAATTAAACCACCATCTAAATTCTTTTAAGAATGGACGATACAGAAGAAGCCCTTAATAGGCAATTAGAAAATTTGGAAAGACTTATGGTCTCTTTAGATATATCAGGAAAAAGTCAAGTAGTTGACGAAGAACCAAAAGAGAAAAACCAAATCATTTATGATTTTAGCTCTGAAGAAGAAGTAGAGGAAGAAAATGAAAATCCTCACTTCGTAAAATTCGAACCAACAGAAACATCTGGTACGAAAAGAACTGCAGAATTCGAAAGAGAATTTACCAAACAAAAATTCCAAAAGGTACCCCATTATTATGTACCTACACAAAACCCATTTCAAGGGCAAGGAATTTTAGACATAGACTGTAGTTTCGATACAGCGAAGGATCTAAGAGATTGGTACAATACAAATAGTGTATTAGTCCAGTTAAATGAAAACCTTAAAAATTTAGGACCAATTGAAATTTTCAATTTCCTACAATATAAAACTAGAGGAAATGCTTACAAATACATTTCGACCTTACCACCAGAAGTTATGGGAACGATACCCCTAACAGGAGCTTTAGTAGTAGACTGGATTCATATGTTACTCGTAACAGAATTTAAAGGATGGAAGGACTCTATTCAATCTAAGATAGCATTTTCCGACCAAAATCTTTGGAAAATAACTAACCTAAAAATCTGCAATATGTGCTATGTAGATAATTTCATTTGTGAATTTCAGGACTATTATTACAACATAGATAATAGTACTAGAATTTCCAGAAACTTGATAGAACTATTCTATGACAAGTTACCAGAAAGAGTATCAGCTCAAGTTAAAACATTCTTTACTTCAGCATTAGCAGAAGGAAAAGTGGATGATACTCTAGGAGGAAGAATAACCACCCTAAAAATTTGGCTCCAAGAAATGTGTAGTCAAAAAATAGCCAAAAGAGAAGCTCAAGTATCCCTTTGTTGTAATAAACTACAAGACAAAGTAGGAAATTATGGTTGCAACTCTAGGAAGAAACCCAGAAAAACAAGGTTACAAAAACCCTATAAGAAAAAGAAATTTAAGAAGGTTCCTTTTAGAAAATTTAAAAAGGGAAACAAAAAATTCTTTAGGAAAAAACAACCTTACCCTAGGAAGAAAATATGCCCACAAGGCAAAAAATCATGTACATGTTGGTTATGTCATGAAGAAGGTCACTATGCAAATGAGTGCCCTAAAAAGGAAAATCCTAAGAAAATTGTCCTACATGCAATATATGCAATGGGATATGAACCTATAGAATCAGATATAGAATCCAATGAAGACATTTATGAATACTGTACAGAGACAGATTCAGATGTCGAAGAAGATACTTGGTAAAGGAAATCCAAGTGCTACATTTATCAAAATAGTGTTAAAAAATAGAAACCTTTTAGCCTATGTAGATACAGGTGCAACTCTTTGTTTTGGGAAAAAATCTATCTCTAGAAATTGGGAAAGATTAACCAAGCCAAAAGAAATAATAGTTGCAGATAAATCAAAACATCAGATATGGTTTAACCTTAGAAATGTATCTATAGAAATTGAAGGATATAAATTTTTTATCCCAACAATCTACCTCCATGATTCAGGATTAGACCTAATCATAGGAAATAACTTTTTAAAGTTATACGAACCATTTACTCAAAGAAAGGATACTATATCACTTCAATGGAAGGATTTGGGAAATCCTAAAAACAGAAAAATAGTAACCACCAAAATAGTTACTAGAAATGAAATCTTAAACCTTATTAAGGGAAACCTTAGGGAATTAAGAACTATATGGGAAGAAAGAAGTTTCCATATTAGTATAGAAGAAAGATTAGACGAAGTCTGTTCAGATAACCCTCTAGACAGCCTTAAAAACACTAATCATGAACTTATAGTCATTAAGTTAAAAAATCCTAATGACGAGATAAATGTTCCAAATAGAATTCCATATTCTATTAGGGATGTTGAAGAATTTCAACAAGAATGTAAAGATTTACTTGAGAAAGACCTTATTAGACCTTCATCAAGTCCACACTCTGCACCAGCTTTTTATGTCGAAAACCATAACAAAATAAAAAGAGGAAAGAGAAGAATGGTAATTAATTATAAGAAACTTAATTTGGCAACAGTCGGAGATTCTTATAAATTACCTAGAACAGATTTTATTTTAGAAAAAATAAAAGGATGTAATTGGTTCTCTTCCTTGGATGCAAAGTCTGGTTATTATCAACTAAGACTAGCAGAAGAAACAAAACCATTAACAGCTTTTTCATGTCCACCTCAAAAACATTACGAATGGAATGTTTTGCCTTTTGGACTAAAACAAGCACCATCAATATATCAAAGATTTATGGACAAATCTCTCGCAGGTTTGGATCATATATGTTTAGCATATATAGATGACATACTCATTTTTACAAAAGGAGATGAAAAACAACATCTTCGAGATTTAGAAATTGTTCTTTTAAGAATTAAAGAAAAGGGTATTATAATTTCAAAAAAGAAATCAAAGATTTTACAAAAAGAAATAGAATACCTTGGTTTAATTTTAAAAGAAAATGGGGAACTAAGTCTAGCACCTCATACCCAAGAAAAAAATACAAGCTTTTCCAAATGAGCTTTCTGACAGAAAACAAATCCAAAGATTTCTTGGATGTTTAAATTATATTGCTAATGAAGGATTTTTAAAAGACTTAGCAAAGGAAAGAAAGCATTTGCAAAAGAAAATTTCAGAAAAAATTCCATGGTCTTGGACCAAAGTTGATTCTGATAATGTTAAAACTATTAAAGAAAAAATAAAAATTTTACCCGAACTCTACAATCCAACAATAAAAGATTTTTTAATTGTAGAAACGGATGCATCACAAACAACCTGGGCAGGTTGTATGAGAGCCTTACCCAATGGTAAAGCAAAACTTTCTCTAAATGAGAAAGGATATAAAATTGAAGAATCAGATCTTCAATCAAAACAATCTGAAACTTCGAAAGAAGAAACAGATACCAAAAAAGGCATTGATTACAGTGTTTCTAAAATCCTGATAAAGGATACTGAAAATTTACAGTTATGTAAATATATTTCTGGTACATTTACAGATACAGAATCTAGATACCATATTCAGGAACTAGAAACTCTGGCGTGTGTAAAAATACTAGAAAAATGGAAGATTGACTTATTACCGTCAAGATTCCTTCTTCGTACAGACTCTAAATATCTTACAGGATTTTGGAGATATAAAATTAAAGCTGACCATAAACAAGGCAGATTAATAAGATGGCAGATGAAATTACAACAATTCGAGCCATATGTTCAATATATAAAATCTGAGCAAAACAACTTTGCAGATACACTGACGAGAGAATGGAGCAAGCCATAAAGCTACTTCAGAACAACATCAAGCAAAAGGACGAACAACTTGTCGCCCTAGAAATCAAAAAAGCAAAAATCTCTGCCGAGAGGGAGGAGATGATTACAACACTCAAAGGTTTACAAAAAATGACAACAGATGAAAATCAATCAGCAAAAAGCTCAAGTGAAGTTCTTAAAAAAGAAGAAAACTGGGACCTCCTAGGACAACCTTCTGGAAAGTATGACTACTATGTAAAGTATACAACCCCAGAAAGTTCAAAAATCTCTATCGAAACAATAGTACCCAGTGGTTGGAATATAGAACAAGAAGCAGAATCTTCAGAAACAACCTCAGACAGCAAGAAGTCTTGGGCTGACCAGGTCGAGGAAGAAGATGAAGCTAGAAAAAATGGTTTATCAACAACCATTCAAACAAGCGATCCCGTAGACAATGAGATGGGAAAGTTTGAAGCTTATGTCATTTTTGATGGTCCAATGAAAGGGATCTATAGAAAATGGGCAATAGCAAAGCAGCACATCTTAGGCAAGAATGTGCGTCACAAAGGATACAAAACCATGAAGGAAGCTGAACAGGCACTTTACGGAGCCTACAAGGAAGTTACAACAGTAAAAAACCTTCAAAAATCTCCAACAATGGAGTCGAAAAGGAAGCTGTCGATTGACAAAATTCGCCAGCTCGAAAATCAAAAGAATTTCCAAGTAACCGACCCAACCTACATGGAATTCAGTCTTAGATGGAAATGGTTAAACCATTATATAGAAGAATTTACTACTGAATGCTTCTACCCAGTTAGCAGAAATGGTTGCACCAAAGCAGTCGTACTACCCGGAATAGACAGTACTATATGTCTATCCTTCTTTCAAAATGGGTTGATACATACCATATACCTGGAAGAACAAGCTGGAAAAACTTTTGGAGAACTCAAATTCTTTCCAAAGGAGTTACAAAATTTGGCACAAAAGTTCAACAACTTGTTTGCCAAAGGAAAAGAAATTTTTATTCAAATTGAGTCCACATATCCATGGTACGATGAGATCACTCTGGAACTTACAACAAAACCCTTATACCTCATCAAGATTGGAATTTCAAATAAAGAATATCCAGTGGTAAACAGAGAAACAACTGAATGGCATCCTGCCATTTACTTTAAACAAATTAAACACTTTCGCCAGAAGATCACTAGATTGTCTTCCCAGACAAACTATAGAGTTATTTACGAAGATTCATCAATGGTCGTATACAGTGACTCTAGAAAGCCCGCAAAGGACAAAGACGTCAAGGCAGTCAAAAACCTTGAAGAAAAAGTTGACCAATTGAAAGATGGTCTTGAAAAATTACCCAAGTTAATTCAAGAAGAATGCTGTCAATATTTTTCACAGTATTACAAAGGACACAAATGTGAAAATTGTCCAGAAAAACCGTCGGCACAAGAAGACAAGGAAGCCTTCATCACAGAGCCATGTGTCATGTAGTTAGTTAAAGTGTGCAGTGGTACCTTATCACATCTGAGTCAGATGGGGACCACTTAGTGATAAACTTTGCAATAATGTAAATAACTGTTTGTCGTTTTTCTTTAGTGTGCTAGTGCGTGTCACTTTACTGAGTGCACGTCGCTATTAGTGTGCTGTTATGGAAAGGGACGTCCTACCTAATATATGAGCCCTTTTCCACTATAAATAAGAGCTCTAAGCTCAGTTGTAAAACACAGTTGAAAGAAATACGAAACTATTAACTAGTTTTTGAAGAATTATTTTCTTCTGTCCTTAGAATTATTTCTAAGAAGTAGCTCTTGAGGTAATACTCTGGAGGAGCTAGATCCTTGAGGTAATACTCTGGAGGGATCAACCACATAACACAATATAATCAAACAGATTATATCCCAAAACAACACAGACATCTTCGGATCGAAGAAGTTCAACAAAACCAGAAACAAAGAAAATCATATCAGGTATGATTGTTATTATCACAACGCTTGTTTATTATATTATACTGTTTGCATAACAGATGGAAAGTTCGAATTTTAGAACTCAAATATTATTTTCAAATTTTTTTGAAATTGAGCACACAGAACCTAGTTCTGATCACACATACTTAGAATTAGTCTTAATGGAAGACTATGATAAAAATGTAACTTATTTACTAAAAAGGATCTCTGAACCAAATTTGGTTAAGATAATTTTAGACAAATTCAAATTTAATCATTACCAAGAAAAGGTTTTTCTCGAAAAAATTCAAGAAACTATCGAAGGAGACTTCGAAGAACATGAATTAAAATGTTTAGTTCGTAAGTTAAACAATTTTACTAAAAATTCTACATACATAGAATGTTTTCAAGGACAATTCTATGGGAACTTTGCAAGTGTACATTATAGACTAAAAAACTCTCGAATTTATAGTCTAATAAAAACTTTAAATATTCTGCCTGATAATATTAGTGAAAATTTAGAAGAATTTTGAAAATTATGTCTGAAATCTCACTTTTTGAAGAAACATCTAGTTATTTTGCTGATGTTATACAAGATCACAAAATAGAAGAAGCAGATTTATCTCTAACTGCTGAAGAAAACTTTAAAAGAAAGTCCATAAAATTCAAAGAACGTCTTTTGAGAAAAAATATCTTGAAATTTGGAATAATGATAGGAGAAGAAGCAATTCCAATTGATTCTACTTCTGGAAATATTTTTATATCTACCATAGATAGAACACAAATTCAAAAAAGAATTTCAAGTCTTTCTGAAAAAGAAAGAAATAAAATTGGTTATATTCACATATCAACCATTCAAGTTTTAATCAAAAGTACTTTCATGAAAGGTATTGATACACCGTTAAATATAATTCTAAGAGACTCTAGAATTACAAATGATAGACAATCTATAATTGCACAAGGAAAATGCAATTTAAAATATGGAAAAATTAAGTTTGATATAAACTTACAAATAGGATTATCCCTAAAGGATAAAGATCTGGACATATCCATAATCTTTAATTACAAATTAGAAGATTCAAAATTTATGAAAAAAGGAAATCATCCTTTTACAATATGCTATAGAATTAATTATGCTTTAAGTAATTCACATCATAGCATAGAATTTACAGGAAAAGATATAATTCATATTGATGAATTATTCACCCCTATAGTGACATTAGAGTCACCTATATTTAAAACCTTGGCAAGGAAGAGTTGTTCATTAATAGAAGATGACAAAAATCTGTTTGAAGAAACGGACGAAAAACCATTAATTAGAAGCCAAAGTCTTAGGGTAGCACCCCCAAAAAGAGATTTTGAAATCTCAGAACTAAAAGAATTAAATAAACTACAAAGCTCAGTAGCAGAGTTGTCCTTACAACTCGAAAAATTAGATAAAAGAATCTAATTAAACTTCCGCAACCTGTTACACTTACTACCTGCGCTAGTAATGAACTTAGCTGAAGAAAGAAAAAATCTAAAAGTTTATAGAAAAAGGATTCAAAAATTAGAATTCGAATATAGATGCTTAAAAAACTTACTATATATGGATAGACCTTATGTTAATCCAAGAATAAAAGCAAGACTCATAGAAAGAAAAGACCTATTGTCTAATTATAGACTTTTAGTACAATACACGAAGAATGAACTCCAACGTTTATCTTACAGCTAACGCGCAAATCTCTGCCGCTTAAACTCTGGTATCAGAGCTAAAATCTCGATCTTAGGATAGAGAAAACTCACACCTTTAGATTTATGAAGATACACAGAAACACAATTATGGAACAACACCATATAATTATGATTTGGTGGGACCAAATAAAGACTTTACTCCTATTGGTCTATTCAAATAACTTTTTCAATATTGTCAAAATATTGACTACACCATAGAAGGACCCTTTGAAAAGTAATTGCCAAACACTTATTTTATAATAGAATCACGTTTGCAAAATTGCAATGTCTAGACTCATGTTTGAACCTTTCCATGGTGCAACCAAACGAGCACAGGGGTGTTCGTGGTGCGGTTAGATTCAGTTTTGAGTCAAAAAGTCATCCGAGATAAAATAGCATGCGGTTCGGTTTTGTTCGGTTGGTTTTTAAAAAATCATCAAAACCAAACCAAATCAAATCAATGCGGTTAGAATCGGTTCGGTAGTTGCGGTTTATACAATAATTAAAATATAATGAAATTAAATTAAACTAAATACAAAGAGTGATCGACCGCGGTTTACATGCATGCTCTTACTTTTTTTGAAACAACAAAAATATTCATTAAAATCGGGAAAAACCCAAATCCAAACTCAATCAACTTGGATTTTCCCCGTCAAAGCGGGTACGATTTGGATGGGTACCCACGGGTCTGAGTTTTATCGTCATGTCTACACATAAGGTAATAAATAATTGAATAATGAAACTATCAAGATTTGTTGTGAACTTTGTTTCAATGATATATTTGTCCATTATTTTTGGGCTATGTATATTGGCATATAATAGAAATTTATTGTGGTTTTAATGGTATTGAAATATAATATATAATATAAACTTAATGCGGTTTTCGCGGTTAACCGCGGTGTTTGCGGTTCGCGGTTTTGCAGTTTGCAGTCAAATAAAAATATCATCCAAATACATCCAAACCAAATGCGATTTTTGCGGTTTTCGATTTGGATTGGTTCGGTTTGTGATTTTACTTTTGGATTGATTCGAATACGATCACCCCGGATATCTAATCTGCTTAGGAAAACTAGCAGCCTAGTGCTCTAAAGTTCTTCCCTTTAAGTCATCAGACCCATTGCAGATTAATTGTAAACGAACTTGCATTGCATTTGCAATAGATCGATTCCATGACCCGGACATGTGACCTCCCAGTCACACAGCAACAATTCAAACCTTTGCATCAAGTTCCCCCTTTGACTGAAAAGCAAGCTTGTTTCAAGTAACATTGGTTGGATTTTAATTGATATTCCATCCTTAGATTGAAAAATATCACATTCCTTATTTGTTAGTTAGACTGGAAAATTCCAAATATCGTATCATCAATGTAAAAACAACTGAACAAGTAGAATCTTTGGTCCACAATTATGGCTAGTATAGATTTCCAATAATGTCATAATAGTAGTAAAAATACACAAAATCTAGATTTCAAAGTAACAAACGAAGCCATACAAAATTGTATTTGAGACCAGACATACGTTATCATAGTTTATTTACTCCGATGTACCTCAGCAATAATAGTCGGTCTACGATCTCTAAAAAGCTCGAAAAAATGAGTGAAATTTGATTATGATCACTAACTATTACATTGACATGCTTTGTTATTTATAATACAAATGAGGGTGCATGTGTGACTGTAACTAACTTCCATAAAGTATAATTCCTCAATATGAAGTTAGTTACTCAAGTTATTAACTATTGATCTTATTACTTCTACTGCAAGCTATACAAAGTCTACTAATATGAAATGATATTTGCTGAATTCTAACACCCTCCCTCAAGTGTAGGCTTGTATATATCCTTTAAGCCTAACTTGTGAATGAAGCTATTGAACTTTGGACCAGGAAGAGCTTTGGTTAAACAGTCAGCCAGCTGGTCTTCTGTTGTAACTGGTAGTAGCCTCAGTAATCCTTGCTGCACTTTCTCTGACCAAGTGACAATCAATCTCTAAGTGTTTTGTTCTCTCATGGAAAACATGGTTGGATGCTATATGTATAGCACTCTGGCTATCACAGTATAATACAGGAGGTTTGCTGCAGATAATTTTCAAATCTTTCAGCAAGAATAAGAGCCAAATCAATTCACATGTAGCTATAGAAAGAGCTCTATACTCAGCCTCAGAGGAGGATCTAGAAATAGTCACTTGTTTCTTGGCTTTCCATGATATGAGAGAATTCCTTAGGAAGAAGCAATAGCCTGATGTTGATCTTCTAGTTTCTATACATCCTGCCCAATCTGCATCAGAGAATCCCAAAATATGAATATCACTATGGCCAACTAGGCTGATAGCATGGCACGCTAAATAACATTACCTAGCATAATAAAAGTACAACAGATACTTCAGTATTGAACTGAGTGGGGGGCCAAATCGAGCAATATGCAAACGTGGGGGGCCAAATCCAAGCATTTGAAATTAGGGGGGCCAAAATCGAGCATTTTGCAAACGTGGGGGGCCAAAACTGCATTTTAGCCTAAATTATTTTAGGTTTTCCATAGGCTCATTAGCTGAAGGTAATTCTAACGAAAGTGCGACAGACACAAAATATGGATAACCTCCGCAATCAGAATTCAAATTTAATTATTCAAGGTGCATTTTTAATGATATTTATTTGCTCTCTCTCTCCCTCTCCCCCAAGACTTTCTAGAGACTCCATAAACAAAAAAATAATTGTAAATTCTGTACTATTTTTCAAATGTATATTAACATACTTTGAACGAAGGTTTATAGAAAGTTTAAATTATTAAAAAAAAAAAATCATAGATTATATAAAATTAAAAATTATATTAATTTATTTTATGGTTTCCATAGATTTCATCGATTGGAGGTAATTACAATAATTAAAGCATGATCTTGGCTCACCTCAGGTACCTTTCCGGCTAGTCTTAACATGACTAATATCCCTTATTCCTAAAGGTGATGCTCAAGTCTCTATGAAAGATTGGAGACCAATCTCTTTGTGTAATGTTGTCTACAAACTAGTGGCTTAAGTTTTAGCTAATAGATTAAAGACTGTTCTTCACAAATGTATCTCAGATAATCAGTCAGCCTTTGTTCCTGATAGGTCCATTTTAGATAATGCCATGACTGCTATTGAAGTTATACATTATAAGAAGTCCAAAACAAAAGGCAAGCTAGGTGATGTGGCTCTCAAGCTTGACATTAGTAAAGCTTATGATCGCATAGACTGGAGTTACCTTAGAGGCACTATGATTAAAATGGGTTTTTTCTGCTGAGTGGGTTAAATGGATTATGCTTTGTGTTGAGACAGTTGACTATTTTGTTCTGGTTAATGATAATGTAACTGATCCTATTAAGCCAGGCCGTGGACTTCGTCAGGGAGACCCTTTATCCCCTTACTTGTTTATTATTTGTGCGGAAGGTTTAACAGTTCTCATTAAACAGACTGAAGCAAGAGGGGATATTCATGGAGTGAAAATCTGCAGGAACGCTCCCATTATCTCTCATCTTCTATTTGCAGATGACTGTTTTTTATTTTTTAGAGCTAATAACCATGAAGCGACATCTAAGAAGAATATTCTTGCTACCTATGAAGCGGCGTCTTGAAAAGCTGTCAATTTTCAAAAATCAGAGATTTTTTGTAGTCGAAATGTACTTCAATCTGATCAACATATTATCTCAACTACTCTTGGTGTCCAAGCTGCGTTAGGAACTAGCAAATATTTGGGGTTACCATCGCTGATTCGTAGGAGTAAAAAATCAATCTTCAACTTTATCAAGGATAGAATTTGGAAGAAGATCAATGCTTGGAATAGTAAATGTTTGTCGAAAGCGGGACGTGAAGTGCTCATAAAATATGTCCTTCAATCAATACTAACTTATTTTATGAGTATTTTTACCCTTCCCTCTTCTTTGATTGACGAAATTGAAAAAATGTTGAATGCTTTCTGGTGGGGACACTCTGGAACTCATAACAGAGATATTCATTGGCTTTCTTGGGATAAATTGTGTAACGCCCCAACTAAATTATCTAGAATATTTAGTCGGAACATTAATAACTGGAATCTGAGTACATTAAATTAAAGGAATTATAACTGAAAAATGCAATATCATTAAAATAATATTACAATGTTCAATACAAACATCGAAAAGAGTTGAAAGCGGAATAACAAGCTAATCTAAAAACAAGGAAGAAGAAATAAATCTTCTAAGCTGACAATCCAAGCTCGGCTCCAATCGTCAGATCCTTCCTGGTCCCTGCTCCGAAATAACTTGTCTTACCTAAAAAAAATAAATGGAGTGGGGTGAGACTACTAAGTCTCAGTGGCTCCTACTACCCTCCTAATGGCTACTAAGCCGGGGCACCTAATCAGTCCATTTATATATATATATATTCTATCATAACATATCATAATCATAAACATATTTAAGGTGTAACACAGAGAATATCTTGTTGATTTTATTCCGCTAAGGCACTTCGAGGTGAGCATGTCTCGAAGGCCCGCCATATCCGCTGACCGATTCGACCACGACATTAAGCTCACAATCATTTTCCTAATGGGTTATTCCATTGGAAGCCCATAAGCAGCATACTAAACCGCACATGATCGACTGATTCTAAGTGATTAACATACTACCAATATAATTCCTTTCCCGGGGAGCATACAACTTAATTTCTAAGTTATCCCTAATTTTCAGAATTGTGTCTGACTTTCCGTACAATATTAGATACATTATATAACAGCAATACATCTTCCTCAGATTATGATATAAAACGAGTGATCATGCATTTTTAAAAATAGAAAATGTGAGGCAATTCTGGGTTAGCTCGCTACGGCGAGTTAGCAAGCTCGCCATGGCGAACTTGCAGGTACTGGCCTAAACAACTCGCTAGGCGAGCTGGAGCTCGCCATGGCGAAGTTCTTCAGCCCAGAACCTGGAGCTCGCCATGAGTGCTCGCTAGCAACTCGCTATGGCGAGTTAAGTCAGAAAGACCCCTGTTTTACGAATTTTCAATATTTTTCAAAGATTCACCTACAATCAAACTCTGAGGAAGTGCAGATATATAATACATATAATATTTAACAGAATGGAAGAGAATTTGGGAGTTAATTCTCTTCGCACAATTAATTCCTAAAATTCCTAAGTTCACATGCAATTTCATAATTTTGGGAATTCTAGCTAAACTAGCCTAAAGAACCCACCTGATAAAAGAAGCTTTGACTCGCTCCTTGGGTTCTACACAGCTATAATCTCCTCAGCTACACGCACAAGCCCCTTGACAGAATTTTGAAGATTTTGAAGGATAATGAATTTTCTAATTTGCTTGGTTTAGAAGGCATCCCTTGCAGCATCCAAAACTCATTATATCCAACATGCAAGACAGCCCGGATTTGGATTAGAAAAGGTACGAATTTAGAATTGAATGAGGGAGTTGAGCTTGACTTTACCTAGTCTCATTTTGCATGGATTAGAGTGGAGATAACTCTGAGGTATGCTATTGGCACGAACTCAGCTTGACAGAGCGCGAAAAGAATGATAAAAGCTCATCAAACGGCCAGAACACGAAGAAATCGAGCTGAAGAGCAATCCTGTCCCTGTCTAACTCGCCATGGCGAGTAACACAGCTTGCCATGGCGAGTTGCCCAGTCTCAGCAACATCAATCACGCATTTTTGCAGCATTTTTCCAAAGTTTCGCCTTTTCTTCGTGCCCAGAACGTTTCCAATGCTGCAGGACTCGTATTTTGAGGTTAATACACATGCAGCAAGGGTCTACAGGTGATGCTTTGAAATTGAGAGATTGAATTGAAAGAGGAAGGTTTTTGTGGTGGTTGATGTGATTCAACTTGAATATAGGAGGATAGTTGTTCCAAGAGAAGTCCCAATTTCTGATTAGCATGCAAGAACTCACAGATTCTGTGGGAGGATTATAATGGATTAGGAGTTTAGGAGGTAGACAATCTTGATTATAGAAAAGGTGATTTCTTTGGAGAGTAAGATTGTTGTTTGGGTTTGAGAAGAGAATGATGAGATGGGAGGTTCTGTTTTTGCTTCAGAAAATGAATGAGAAAAGGAGAGACTATGTTGCATGTGAAATGAGGAGAGTAATCTTGAGTATTGGTGTTGTAATGGAAAGTTTCAAAGTGGAATTGTGAGTCATAGTTAATGGGTGAGGTGTTGCCTTGTGGTAAAGAGAAAAGAGTGAGTCATGAGACTAGGAGGGAAAATGAGAGGAAAGATTCTTGGAGTTAATTAAATTACAAGTGAGAAATAATTGTATTAATGTATATTTTAGGTTCAAATAGAACTCCTAACCTAACACATAATACACTTAATTCTCAAACTTAATTAATTAATTTCCTCGAATTAATCCTTGAATCATTGGACAAGCGCTAAACCAAATTAATTAGGCGGATAAGATTGCGGGATGTTACAAATTGTCTATGCATAAGAATGATGGCGGCATGGGTTTCAAAAACCTCTTGGTTTTCAATTTGGCAATGTTGGGTAAACAAGGTTGGCGCATTTGGACTAATCCTGATACTCTTATTGCTAGATTATACAAAGCAAAATATTTTCCAAAGTGTAGCTTCCTTGATTCTAATCTTGGTCATAATCCGAGTTTTGTCTGGAGGAGTATATGCAACTCCAAATTTATTCTCAGAGCAGGAAACAGGTGGAGAATTGGCAATGGTAATAACATTCCACTTTGGAATGAGAATTGGCTCACTGATGGTTTACCTCCTGAACCAGTTAACAATAATGACTTGTTTTATGCTGATTTTCTTGTTTCTGACATCTTGGAGCACAACTCAAAGGAGTGGAATAGTGATATTGTCTTGTCCTTATTTGATCAACCAATTGCGGCTATAATTTTCACTACTCCACTATATCCTTCAGTCACAGATGATAGACATATATGGCGTGGTGAAAGTAATGGAGATTATTCCGTTAAAAGTGCTTATAGAATCTATGTACAGGATCTCGACACCGCTCACTTACGAGTCAATGGTGATTGGAACTTACTATGGTCAACTCCGCCAAAGGTTAAAAACTTTCTTTGGCGTATTTGTCGAAGTTGTGTTCCGACCCGGGTCCGGTTAAGGACTAAAGGTGTAGATTGTCCAATAGTTTGTGCTATGTGTAATGTGGAGGAAGAGGATAGTAAACATGTTTTCTTTAACTGTCTGAGTAGTCAAAATGTGTGGAGTATGTCTGTCTTTTCTCAGGTGGTTTCTAATGCTGCTAACAGTGACAATGATGTCAAAATTGTGATCTTCAACATTCTGCAACAATTGTCAAAGAAGGATGCAGCCTTGTTTGCATGTATTTGGAAGCAACGCAACAATAAAATTTGGAACAATGTCACTGATGCTCAGAGTTTTGTTTTTTCTTGTGCTGTTTCAATGTTGCAGGATTGGAGAGATGTGCGCGATGCTGCAGCCACATCAGGTACAACATCACATGCTGAAATGCAACAAACGTGGCGTAAACCGATGGCTGGCCGGGTAAAATGCAATATAGATGTTTCATTTCCGATTAATTCAGATAGAGTCGGAATTTGTATCTATATTAAAGATGAACATGGAACCTTTATATTAGCCAAGACTGAATGGTTTTCTCCCAAATATGATGTTCATATTGGTGAAGCTATTGGGTTACTATCTGCTCTTAAGTGGGTACATGAACTCAATTTAGGACCGGTGGAGTTTGAGTTGGATTCTAAAAGAGTGGTTGATAAATTTCATTCTTCCAGCCGAGACTTTACGGAATTTGGTGCTATCATGAATCATTGTAAATTAATTTTCTCCACTTATTATAGAAACTCTAGTGTAGAGTTTGTGCGGAGACAAGTAAATGAGATTGCCCATAACTTAGCTAAGGCGGCCACGTTGTCTGCTAGTTTCCAAATTCTGGTCGATGTACCAAATTGTATTGATCACGTTTTAATTAATGAAATGCTATAACCAATATTTAGTAAAAAAAACAATAATTAAAGCATGATAAACACAAAATATGACTACTTGCACAGTCAAAATTCAAATTTTAATTAATCAAATTATATTTTTAATAGTGGGTGGTGAGAAGTGTTTTTCATTTCTAAAAAAAATTGACATAAAAAAGAATAATTTCAATTTATTCAATTTATATAATATTAGAGTTTCTAGAAAAAAAATAATATTAAAGAAGCTCTAATTGAGTGCTTCTTCAAAAAAAAATGACATAAAAAAGAAACTTTTTGTTGATAAAAATATAAACTTTTGATTGTTGATTGAAATGATAATAAGATATCTTCTATTATAAAAAGAAGGGTTAATAGGTCTTTACCCCCTGCTAAGTGGGCGTGTTTTGCGTTTCCCCCCCGCTAAAAATTTCTTGAACAATGCCCCCTTGCAAAGTTTTTTTTTTTGGTTTCCCCCCTTGAGTGCACTTTTTACATCGGTTATTTTGTTCAACCGATTTAAAAAGTTATGTTTTTTAAATCGGTTATTTTGTTCAACCGATTTAAAAAGTTCAAATTTCTTGCATCCAAGAGAGGAAAAGGGGGGAAACCAAAAAAAAAAACTTTGCAAGGGGGCATTCTTCAAGAAAATTTTAGCAGGGGGGTAACGCAAAACACGCCCACTTAGTAGGGGGGTAAAGACCTATTAACCCTAAAAAGAATAAGGTTGTTTTTTTAAAAAAAAAAAAGATAGTAGCTTTCCGTAAAATTAAAATATTATAAAAATTATATTATTGTTGTCGATGAGATTCGAACACCAGATCTTACACTAATAATAAGGTAATTTTTTCTAAAAATAAAAAAAGGTAGAATTTCATATAATATTATAATAACTGAATTATTGTTGTCAATGAGATTTGAACCACAGACCTCATGCTAAAAGTTCCGCATAAGTAGAATCTCTATGATAATGCCACGTAGGATTTTTTTCTCTCTTGAGAATCCACGAGAAAGCTCTGTGGGAATCTTGTAATTATGGGTATAATTGGACCGGTTTGGGTCGGTTTTTGATAAATCCAAAGTCCGAACAAATGTGTACTCAATTGGTTCGGTTTTGATTGATTTGTCCTGTTTTTGAAAAATGAAACCGAACCAAACTAATCGGTTTTGATCAGTACTTTGATCAGTTTTGTAATGCTTTTTTTTTGCAATATTTTCCCTGATATTATTTATTTCTATTATTATTTTTTATCCGATATCCTGCTATAATTTTTTTAATCACACATAACACTTATGTAATCAATTATCACCATACAATCATCCTTTAATTGGTTTTCAAACACATTTTAATTCAAACAAAATTGACAAAATACATTGAAACGGTATATCGATAGGTAGAATTTAGAACATTAAATAAATATATATATATATGATTAATAATAAATAAATATATGGTTAATAATATATCTATTGATTCAGTTCATCAATTTTTAAAAATTGAATCTGAGAACCGAACCAAACCATGCCGATTTTTAATTGGTTCGGTTCGGTTTTGCATCCGAACCATAAACATGGTTTTTTTTCGATTTGGATTGGTTTGAATCGTCGATTTAATTGAATTTTTTTATCCTACTCGTAATGTATATAATAGAGATTAGTTAATTGTAACAATTTGATCATGCAACTCAGCAACTCTGCTGGATCTTATAACAATATAAACAAACTAGTTGTTTTCCTCAAAATGTGTTTCACACCCTCAAATTTATTGCCTCAACTTCAATCACAAGATCCCACCACCTCAACAAATCTCAGAAATTCATCGCTTACAGACACACAAATGATGAAAGATGCTCAATCAATCTCAAATTTGCGTGGCTTCCATGCTCCTCTCTCATTACCTCTGTTCCAAATTCTTCCTGCTTTCTTATTAACTATGTACCAAGTTTCTATCGAATGAATGTTAATTTTACAGAATGCAATGCACAAAGATAAAACTGACACCAACTCTAAGGCTTTGTTTATCGCTGATGGCCGATATTTTATAGTTGATGACTGATTATTTAATTGAAGTATTTAGTAAAATTAACGGTTCAACTGACTGATAAATGTATAATGACAAAAAAAAAACATATAAAATCTCTTATAAAAAATCATTACTAAATTTATATTTAGTTATTCAAATTTATTAATTTAACATATCTTTTATATATTATTGATAAATCTATATTATAAACAAAGTAAAGGGTGTTGACAAGAAAGTGACACGTGTCACTTTAATGAAAATATTTATGACATGAATTTTATTTAATATTTTATAACGTTACATTTTTAATTAAATACGAAAATGCAAAAAATTTATATTATCATTTATTATATTCAATTTTAATTAATAATTGAAGACGTTATAATTTTTAATAATAAAGAAAATTAAAAACATTTATATTAATACAAAATTTAATTAATACATTAACCGTTTCTATATATTTTTTAATTATCATAAATATATTTCCGTTACTGTAACATCCCCAATTTAATTAATAAAAGAAGCATTAATTAATATATATATATATATATATATATATATATATATATATATATATATATAATTCTTGGTGCTTTAAGTGACCAAAATATGGGAAAGTAACTAGAGAACAATATTCCATGATTTTAATATGAAGGGCATAATAGTCTATTGGTTATAAGAAGTATATGTGGCAAAGGGAGGACTTTCCAATTCATTTTCATTCAATCTCAGCAAACAACTTTCCCTTGTTTCTCTCCCTATGCGTAAAACAACACAGAATAACATACTCTCCATTCTCTCACCTTTCTCTCTCACGCTAGAATCATCATTATCACCATTGAAGCTCCATTTTTCAACTCCAAGTTCACATGCAATTGAAGAATCATACTCATTAGGTTTTAAGCTTTTCAAAGAGGTAAGATTTGAATCAATCCCCTATTCCTTTCTCAATTTCGTGCTTATTTCTCAAGCCTAAATCCTAATTTAATGTTTCATGAGAGCTTGTGATGAACAAGGAAGCCCTGGGTAAGAAATCAGAAGCAAGATTGGTGAAGAATTGAAAACCCGTATTCCAGAATACACCTCAGAAAAATGGTAACCATTCTCTGCTCATAAATCCAATTCAAACGATTCTTTTTGGTATGATTAGCTAACTTGAATACGGTCATTTTGGCGTTGGTTTCACTCATTTTCGTGGAGAAATGAATTCTGGACGAATTTTTGAAGTGGAATGTTCAACCCAGAATTTTAGAGAAAAACGTGTCTGGATAGGGCTCCAGTAAAGTGGTAAGAAATCTCTGCTCATAACTCTGTTCGTGTTGATTCTTTTTGGTCTAGTTTGCTAACGAAATTCCGGTCGTTTTGACATAAGTTTCCCTAATTTTCGTCCAGTATTAAGCTCTGTACGAATTTTTGAAGTTGGAGATAAAAATCAGATTTCTGCAGATTTGTAATCGGACAGGTCTGTGCTAAATCGATCACTACTCTCTCCTTGTATGTCTGATTGAACCGATTTCAGGTGCCATAGTTAGATAACTCGATTCTGGTTGTTTCGATATAGGTTTCGTAATTTCTAGCTCAATATCGAGGTCGGGGCGAATGTCTGAAGTATTGGTGCTGAAGCTGTCAATTTGGAAATGGAATCTATAGAGCTTTGGAGTCGAACTGTCATTCTAGTGTTGAAAAGAGCTTTGCATGAGCTTTGGAATCACTGCATTTGAGGTGGGTTCTTAGGCTAGTGTAGTATAGCTTCCCAAAATTTATGAAACTGCATGTGAACATAGGAAATCAATAGGTATAACTGTATGTATGGAATTAATCCCAAATTTCATTCTATTCTGTTCGTATTATTTATTTTATGTTTCTGCAAATGTTTCGGACGAAGGTTGTAGGTGAATTTCTTGAAAAATATTGATTCTCGTAAAACAGGGTAAATTCTGCATCTACTCGCCACAGCGAGTTGCTAGCGAGCCTTCATGGCGAGCTGAAGGTCCTGGGCTGTAGAACTTCACCATGGCGAGCTCTGGCTCACCTAGCGAGTTGTTTAAGCCAAGACCTGTAAGTTCGCTATGGCGAGCTTGGTAACTCGCCGTAGCGAGCTAACCCAGAATTTATTCAGTTTTTCCATTTTCAAAACTCTTGATCACTCGTTTTATACCTTCATCTGAAATGGTTATTCTGCAGTCATATCTTATCTTAATCTTTATAAAAGTAGTGTTTTGCAGCCTTAATTTCCCTCCAATTCTCCTTAATTAATGCTGATCCGTTTTTCCTTTTTATTTTATTTTATTTCCTTATTTTTCGTGGTGCATTTATGCCTTGCACATATCAATACTAATTGTTCCTATTTTTATTCCTATATTTACTCTTCTGATTCCTTTTTTTTTCTCTTCCTTCTTAGCATGTGCATTCTTTTATTTCTTTTATCTCTTCTTTTTACATTTCGTGTGTTTCCTTTCATTGTTTCCCATGAAAACTTATCTCTGCAGCAGACATCTATCAGTTCTTTTGGCCATTCAATGCTATGTTCACTGCTCAATGTAAATCAAAACTTTCATCCCACTAAAAATTGAAATAATCTTGCTCTCATTAAAAAATTAGAAAATAGTTGTCATCGTATTAATTGTCATGGGATTTCCCTATATAATTGATACAGTAAGGTAATCTTGCTAATGAAGCCTTCTCATCCCTTAAAGAAACATCTCCATCTCTCTCAGTCAATTTTTTTTCTCACCTCTTTGTTAATGTTTTTCACATCTTTCTCTTTCTTTCTCCATTTTTTTCCTTCACATCTTTCTTCTTCCCTTTGTTCAGGTCACATTTTTCCCTCAAGCCGTAACGTCACTCATGATGGTGTCGTTCTTGCATAGAAGAAGATGTGGAGAAGCAAGAAAAACAAACTAAAATTGAATTTTCCAGATTTTTTTTTGTTGCATATGTGTTTTATATTGTATAAATGATTCATTTCAAAAAGGTGCAATTGTTTGATTTTATTGCAGTGATTTGGATCAACATGGAGGTTAGATATAGTTGATGAGTGACGGAGCGGAGGGAAGACGGAGGTTACAGGACGGTGGTCGTAGCGGCAACATGCAGTTCAATTATAAAAGGGAGCATGTCTCTCCTTCATCTTTCACTTTCAGGTAAGGTAAAGTTTTAGTAGTTTGATTTTAAAATTTTCCCTAATCATTTTATGAGTTGACATGCCTGCACATAACATTCTATGATTTGTTTGAGATTTTGAGTTCGTCTTTTATTCTTCATCTTGATAAATCCAATCTTAAAAAATACTGATTTTGATATTTTCCTTTGTTATTTGTGATGTAGGTTATATGCTTGATTTTTTTTATAGGTGTTTAATTTAAAATTGCTTAAATACTTAACATGAAAGATTGTTATTTTTCATCTCCCTCTTTCTGTGTTTATGTGCATAATTCCATCATACATATAATCTCTGCTCTTTTTTTTTTTTCTTCAATGACAGGAAACTTACTTTCTACTCATGAAAATGAAATCTCGGCAGCTATTTGGACTAACACAAAGTAAAATAGTTGGATGAACTTAGCTGCGGATGTTTATACATATTATACATATATTATTGTTTATATATGAATTATGTGTCTATTTAAATTTCAATCTATCCAATGAACCATTTGCTCTCAATAGTATTCATGTAATGGTGACACATACTAAATTTTAGATGAAAATGTGGTGTAAACTAGATTTATCCATGAAAACTGATTAAAATTAATTTTAATAATGACTATCAAATAAATTTTTCAGGCTATTGAAGACACTAATTCAAACACATTAAATATGAGGTGGTTGTGCTGATTCAATAGATTCCCACTAAGCAAGTCATTAGAACAAAATACTCATTGACAGTAGTCAACCTTGATGGACTTGATGCATCCATCTCTAAAGAGTCAAAATTATCAAGTGCCAAATTTGAAAAATCTAAGAGAGAAGTAAGTGGACATAGTGAATCTCTTGCAAGGCCACAATTGGATAAGGGAGTATAAATCATATACTCTTAAGTTTTAGCCTTTGAATCAAGAAGTGAACACAGTGAATCTCTTACAAGTTGTTATTTCATCTTTGTTGTTTATGTGTGTAGCTATTTCCATATGCATGGATGGCCATAAATGTGATTTTGATCACAGGTTCTTTCTAGACATGCAACCTTCTCTCTAACATATGGTGGCTTATATGATTCCCATTTGATGCATTATTTGTATGTTTATAAGTTATTGGAGTAAATGTCATGAGACAAAATTTCTATTTATATGAACATTTAGGAATCTAAAAATCAAATTACTTAAATATTATATGTTGATTTCTATCTATTAAATCATTTGTTAAGCATTATTGGTAACTATTCCTAACTACACATATTTGCAATGTAAACACAAGTGTCATGCCTGATAAATCAATCACATGAGATAATTTGAGATGAATGTGATGGTTTTGCTCTGTACGTAAGTCTTGCAACTTTTGTGAATAACTTTCGTAGTCCTCATTGTATCAGCAACATAAATATACAAAAGGTAGTCAAGTTTTTACTAATGATATGTCTACCAACTAGACTTTGTTTAGTAAGTTTGTTTTATTTTCTCCTATTAAGGCTTTACCATTTCAATATTGAGTATATCTCTTGATGTTTAATCTGGAGTTGCATTTGAATAATCACAACTACTTAATTATCTCTCTTTTTTCTCATTTTACAGGCAATGGAGTAGAGTTTTAAAAGTTAAAAGACTTGATATTGGTTTATCTTTGTAGCTTAATTTTTGTAATGTAAAAGGATTGGGCTTCTAATTTAATATGTGTTTTCCTATCAAGTGTCTTTATTATTACTAGTGGCCAAACAGCCGCATTCCACGCCCGTTTGTGTGATCTTCGTTTTCTATTTTGCTAACGTATATTTTAATGCTTATTTATTTGTAATTATGATTTAGTTATTATGTATTTATAGTAGTTAACAGTAGTATAGTTTTATATGTACGTTGTTGACTTCGAAACAAAATACATATTCAATTTGTCCCAAAATATAAGCAAAAATGACTCAAAGAAACTTGATGTATTTGGTTCAAAATTTGGTCGAAATATATTCACTTTTGTTGACCAAAGTTTGCTTATATTTTGGGACGGAGAGAGTATCATGAAGCCTCTCAATCAAGATATATTATCATCCAAATATTCTCTAATTTTATTCCATGATTTCAAAAAAATATGAAACGCAATTAAAACATCATTATTTCACTCATGTCCTTAAAAAATAAGAACATCACCGGTAATGAAAATCGAAAAAATAAAAAATATGGTTATCCTTTTCATATTTTCCTTGTGTGATACGCATTTTCTATTGTGCTAACTTATATATTGAAGATTATTATAAATGTTTTGCACTTTTTTTTTTTAATAGTTAAGTCACATAGAGACGTGAAACTCAATGTGAAATCATTTTAAATGAAAAATAACAAATTAAGTCAAAATACCATACTCAATGTCATGTAAATGACTGTAGATTGAAGTTTGTTAGCCAAAATTCCAAATTTTTACATGTTGAAGAAAAAATACCATATTGATACCGCCCTTATATTTTTCTAACTTCCAAGTCAATTTGAAGCATTTTGTAAAACGTAAAATTAGGAAGCAAAACAAAGCAAAACACGTTGTACATATTGAAAAAAAATTACCATACTGATACTGCCCTTATATTTTTCTAACTTCTAAGTCAATTTGAAGCATTTTGTAAAACGTAAAATTAGGAAGCAAAACACTCCATTTGTAAACTTTTTTTAATGTGTTATTCCTACAATTTTATGTATGTGTTGTAGCATTTTCTTTGTCACGTTTTGTCTAGAAATTTTATTTATCATGCTTACCATATTTGTAGTGCCAAAGAGAGAATAAGTACCAAACTGTTTTTTTTTACTACAAAGGACATAAGCATGAAAAAAAATACTACACCAAAAATAGTATTTTGCCTTTATATATTGTTATAGATTATAGATAGAATCATCTTTTGTATAATTGTTTTTAATTTGTCATTAAAATGTACCACAAACAGAGTAATCAAAATAGTAACAAAGAAAAATTAACACATAATAATCTTTATCTATGAATCTTCATAACATTTGAACAAAAATTGCAAAAAAATAAAATAAGCAAAAACAATGAAATTGAAATGAATATATGCATAGAAGAATAACATAGAAAAAATGAAAAATCAATGAAACAGATCAATCAAAAAAGTAACGAAAGCAATTTCTTTTGATGCGGTTACGGAACAATTTCTTTTGGCAAATCGCAAAGCATATATAAGTGTTAGTTTGGAGGAGGATGACCATATTTGTGTTTATTAAATTTTCTTCTAGAAATTTTGTATAAAAAAAAATTAAGAAAGCAAAGTCGGATAAGTACACCATGAACAAATTCACATAAATAGTTAAGAAATAAAATTTTTTACATGGTTCTTCACTTCAATCTTTATCTTTGATTTGAAGCATGTATATAGAATCTGTGAACAAAACAATTAAAGGAAATGTTAAATTAATGCATACACAATGACATGACATCCAAACAAAAGGAAAATCATCATATTTTGCCTTTATATATTGCATAGAATATTGTATAGATAAAAGAACTTGAATTAAGGGCCAAAGTGAGATGGAATGCAAAGAGAAGCAAAATAGATAGTAGAAAGACATGGAAAAGAGAAGAATGAAGAGAAGCATAATTGATAATGTATCGGTTATTTTATTGTGTTGAAGATTTACAATGAAATGGTTACATATAATAGAGAGAAAGAGATATGAAAAAAAAAACTACCAATGAAATGGTTAGTTGAAGGGAAGTTAATTTTTGAAAGGAAGAAAAAACTGAAAAGGGTATATTTGGAACAAAAATAGGCTACACCAAACATCATGTTTTACCTTTATATATTGTATATTGTATAGATAGATATAGATATAGATATAGATTAGTATAGATTACCATATTTGTAGTGCCAAAGAGATAATAAGTACCAACTATTTTTTTGTGGCTTTATTTATGAAGATATAAAATATGGACAAATTTAGATATTAAATTCCATGAAGATAATTTCGTCAAAAACAAAAAAAAAAATATTCCATGAAGATAATAAAAAAAAAGACATTCTTCTTATGGTGTTGCTTTGTTCATGAAGTGGATCAATGTGCGTAAAACATAATTTTTATATTAAAATTAATGAGTATAAAGGATACATGGGGTAAAGTGGGTAGCGTGACAGAAAACAGGATTGTTATTAGTTGACGGTATACAATATTCTATACAATAAATGTGTGAAGAAGATATCTAATACAATTAATTTGAAGAGTCATCAATGCATCCCCTAATTGCACTTTTAGGGGTACCTGATCACCAAATTTAGATGCATCCATAATCCATTGGCTCCTCAGTTGATCATTATTGCTCTTTGCCTATTCATTAGTATTCAAGCACATCAAACCAAGTTAAAATCTAAAAACAAAAATCAAACAAAAGTACATAAATTAAAATCTAGACATGGTTCATGTGAGTTTCTCGGATATAGTTCCTACATCTGTGTCGTGGATTGACAACAAATTAGTATTAATTAATTTAATATGAATAGAAGAGACGATAAAATTAGGCAAAAATAAAGACATAAAATTTGAAAAATTAAATAAAGTTTTGATGAAGAGATCATACTAATGAATTTTTATATCAAATTTCATACCAAAAATAATAATAAATAGATATTTGCACACACCAAATTATGTTGTTATTTTCTTTTTGTATCAATTAAATTTCGATTTACTCCAAGTTGTTACATATATTAATAGGATGTATTATCATTGCAATTAACCAAATGGATATCAACTTTCAGCAAAGATCCAAAAAATTTATTCATTGATCGATATGATAGAAAAACATTGATTCCAACCCTAGCAAATAAATAACACCTATGTGATCATGAAATTGAAAACACACAAAAACAATAAAAAAAAAATGCAACCATTTTAAAGTAAAATGAAATTGAAATAAAAAAAAAAAAAGTCAATTGAGAACACAATTTATAGGAAAAAAATAGAGAATATGAAAATACCTACCAAGAGGATAGTTGGTAACTTTTTGGTCAAAGCCATACATTATAGATGTGATATAGGATGGTTGACAAATTTAAGGTAAAAAAAAATGAAGAAAAGAAAATAGGAATGAATATGAATATTATTGAAGAAATATGGAGAAGATTTGGAGTAAAAGAATGGAAGAAATGAATAGAATTTGGTAGTGTGTGATTGGTTTTGGAAGTTAAAAAAAAGTGGTTACAAAAATAAAAATATTTTAAGGGTATTATGGTAATTTTCAAAAAAAGCTACACCAAAACTAAAAGTTTTGCCTTTATCTATTAGTATAGATTATTATTATTATTATTATTATTATTATTATTATTATTATTATTATTATTATTATTATTATTATTATTATTATTATTATTATTATTATTATTATTATTATTATTATTATTATTATTATTTTAATTATTATTAAACATACCAAGTGTCTATTATGTCTCTATTTATGAATGTTTTTAGCCAATTCTATACTTTCTTCATTTGCTTCAGGTTTATAGTTCTAATTTTGTTATTTTTTAAGGTTATAATTGTTGAATATGTTGTACTCCCTTTAGCATCACAATTATCATCGACGAGGAGGCATGTGTCTCTTTAAAATTTGAATTGTAATTTTATTTTTTATAAGCAAATTTGAACTGTAATTGATATTGGCAAGTGCAAGTGGTAATTTTAGCAAGCACTTAGTTAAGGTTGTGACAATTTTTTCGACTATAATTTTGACAAATTTTGATTTGAGCAGTGTGAATCTTTAAACACTACAAGAAAATTGTCATTGACCATTCAGTTGCAACTTCATTTTTAATGTCTTAGAGCAACAATTATTTATGTTTTTGGTCCGGAGAGTAACGATTATTAATAAATGTCATTTGAATAAACTCAGAGCCACATTTATTTAAATGTTATATATAATACATAATACTACCTCCGTCCTAATATATAAGACCTCTTTTGCAAAAGCACAAGAATTAAGAAATGTTGTTTTTATATGAAATTTGTGAGAAAAAATGATCATCTTTTATGTCTCTTCATTTAATTAGGAATATTTTTGTAAAAAGCTAATTAATACACCTTGAACTTTGAAAGAGTTCTTATAAAATGGGACAACAAAATTTCACAAAAAAGTCTTTTATATTGGGACGGAGGTAGTACATTTATCATTAATTTTAATGGTTACGTTGTCATGATATTAATATTGTTTTGTTCTATTTGTGTCGTCTATTTTATGTTTCAATATATTTAGATTTCATTTTGTTTTTTTATTTGTAATTTTAATTATAGAAATTTAAATTGTATATCAATCGCTCAACCACATTCGTGCAACGCACGGGTCAAAGTCTAGTAATTTATATAATATAAACAGGAGGTCAATACAGTCGGACTATTAGGTGATAACTTAGGGAATCTAAAATTATGTATGCTCCCCGGGATTGGGAAATTATGGTAGTATGTATGAATTATAGAATCAGTCAATTATGTGCGAATTATTCATCGCTTAATGGACTTCCTTCGGAAGCTTCCATAAGGAAAATGTTAAAATGTGAGTTGTATGCCGGAAACACTTCGTGTTCAGCGGATAAGGCAAGCCTCCGAGAGATACTCACCTCCGAGTGCTTTGCGGTTAAAACGAACAAGACTAATAATTTGTGACACACTATTTATTTATGCTTTATGATATTATGATATGAATTATGATATGACTGATTAGGAGCCCTGGCTTAGTAGCCATTAGGAGGGTAGTAGGACCCACTGAGACTTAGTAGTCTCACCCCACTCCATTTATTTTTTTAGGTAAGACAGATTATTTCGGAGCAGGGACCAGGAGGGATCTGATGATTGGAGCCGAGCTTGGATTGTCAGCTTAGAAGATTTATTTCTTCTTCCTTGTTTTTAACTAGATTATTGTTCAGTTAATAGTTTTTTTCCACTGTCTGTACCGAATACTCATTATTACTTTAATGATAATGTATTATTCATTGATATTTCCTTTAATTTAATGTACTCAGTTTCCAGTTATTAATGTTCCGACTAAATATTCTAGATAATTTAGTTGGGGCGTTACAGTTACGTATAATTTTTAATTATTATAATTAACCGTTTTTATATATATTTTAATTATCATAAATATATTTCCACTACGTATAATTTTTAGTTATTATAATAAATATTTTTTATATTTATTTGATCGTTACATATTCAACATTATAACCGATATTTTGTCATAAATTTGCTCTTAATTTTTATATTTCTAAACCTAACTATAAATATTGTTTCTTATTCTCCAAAACCTTCTCACAAATTCATTTGTTATTTTCCACAACCAACTCACAAATTCATTTGTTAAGTTATTAAACAATGGCGAATAAAATTAACCTGATTTCATAAATCAACCAAACTAATGAGAGTTTGAATATTGTAGTTCGTGTAATTCGGATATGGTTGGTGCGCGATGTATTCGGCAACAATGCACCATTTTCTTTGGATATGATACTAATGGATTCAACTGTAAGAACTATTCTATATGTTTAAATTTCATTTACACTGAGTTTTAATATATTTTTAGTTGTTATATATATTATTCTATTGTCTTTTTGTTTAGGGAAACAAAATACAGGGTACAGTGTGTCGCACTTTGATTTATAAATTTAAGAAAGACCTTAAGGAAGGTGATTTTTACTCGATTAAATTTTTTGAAGTTGTTGCAAACGGTGGATCATACCGAACTACTAAGCATGAACATAAATATTAAACTTTTAATTTCACACGAAGATTAAACTTTACAACTTGAAAAAAATTCATTACAATATATATTTGATTGAAAGTCCTGATCCAGCATTTGCTCCTGACTATTATACAAATTATCTTTATTGTAAGAAATATTAGTATGTTAGGTATTATTTGTTGTTTTTGTCGTTACAACATTGTAGACATGTGGTATTAATAATCGTGTGCATAATCGAGTTTTGTAGACATTATGAGAATGTTAACCGGTATTGAAGCTAAAAATGAGTATGAACGCAATGGTTTGAAGATCAAAATGATTGCAATTCAGTTGAACTATGATGAGTTAGTATCACATATGTTTTTTATCTTACTCAATCTATGACAAAATATTACAATGCTTTATTAAATTCTTGAATCATATTATTTACACAGATTCAAGTTTAATGTTACCCTTTTTGGTCCATATATTGATGAGTTGAATGCATTTGTTGCTACTGGCAAAACTGAAAACACAATAGTCGTTGTGTTAATGGCGAAAATCAAGATGTGGCAAGATAATCATGTTGTTGACTACAATATAAATCAAGTTATCTATTTTATTTTTTATTTTTCATTGCAAATATAAACTTATAAACTCTTAAAAATGTGTTTCTTTTATATGAACTACTACAATTTAAAATTTTGGAGTTGTTGCAAACGGTGGATCATAGCGCACTACTAATCACGAATGTAAATTCAACTTTGAGTTCTACACGAAAGTTAAACTTTGCAACTTGAAAAAAGTTTATTCTTATATATTTGATTGAAAGTTTTGATCAAGCATTTGTTATTGTTTACGATACAAACTATTTTCATGGTAAGAAATATTAGTATGTTATGTATTATATTTTGTTTTTATCATTATAACATGATTATAAACATGTTAATTGTATCAATAATTGTGTGTATAATCATATTTTGTAGACATTATGAGAATGTTAACTGACATTAAAATTCAAAAGGAGTATTAACGTAATGGTTTAAAGACCAAAATAATTGCAATTCAGTCAAACTATGATGGGTTAGTATCTCATATTAATTTATTGTACTCAATCTATGACAAAATATTCCAATACTTTAAAAAATTCTTAATCATATATGTATTACACTACAAAAAAACTGCAAAATAGCGGCGTTTGGATTGGGTATGCGGCGACAGTTAAACTGCCGCTAAATGCTTAGCGGCGGTTATAACTGCCGCCATATACTCAATCCAACCGTCGCTATTTTCCAGTTTTTTTTGTAGTGTTATTTACACATATTCAAGTTTAAAATTTAATATGTTGGTACTAAATAAAAAATATTCTAAATTTAAGTTTTACATTATATTTTTGTTGGTTACAAAAAAATATTAATTTATAATTAACCGTGTTTATAATATTAGAAATGTGACATAATATGTTTTTTGTTATAAATAAATTTTGATTAATAAAATAATATTTCACTGTATATTTAAATATGAAATAAAAAAAATGTTTCGATATATTAAAGTTGTAGCAGTTATATTATTTAAAATTATTAATAAAAAATGTTTTAATATTATATTAATTATCATAAAATCATATTTAATTTTGTGTTTCTATAACTCACTATAAATATAAATTATTTTACCACACAAAATCCACAAAATCATTTCATTTTTTATTCAAATTTCAAAATTTGTATTGTGTTGTTTATCTCTCATTTTTGTATGAAAGCAATGTCTCTTATGCACGATTTTATTATTGGCATATCACTAAGAAAATAATTATGGATATTGGTTGTAAGAATTGTGCATGTTTTGGAGATTTAATATTCGAAAAAATTAAAAAAAAAACTTCTATTTTTTTTTTGTTATTGGACAAAAGTTTAGATTATGATTATTTATTCTTTGTTATGTAGGGAGATTGAATTAGAATTTTTGTGCGAAGAACATTGATCTGCAATTTCAAAGACCAACTTCAAGGGATATGATTTATAGAAAATCCTTATTAGATGTTGGTTCTATCGATGTTTGTAATTTTTTTATATAACAATGTTATATGTTCATTGTCTTTATAAATTCCATATTTCAAACACGAAAGAAAAAATAAAAAAAAAATTCATATCGTGTGTGTACATATATGTGTGTGTGTGTGTGTAATTTAACATAATATATTGTCAATCTAAGTTTTTTATGATAGGATGTAAAGAAGAAGAAAAAAAATCTAGAAGTTCTGAAAGGGGGAGAAGTTGTTGACTAGAGTGTGTCTTCATTATTTCTATTAAGAAAATAATGAGTAAGGTCCAATTTAAATGTGACCAAAGGAGCAAACTGTAAGACCCGTAATTCTACTGTACTATACGCCAGATATAGGCGTGATTAGTGGCTAAGAGTTTTAGGGTTCAGTTAAGTTTATTTCGTAGTTATCGTTGTAATAATCAGCGTCGTCACTGAGGTGGAGACTGCTTTTTCCTTATGTGTAAACAAAACCTAGACTTTTGACCCGAAATCTGTATTTATCAATCTGAACACTGCTGTGCTTTCAGAATTTTGAATTTCGACTTTCTCCGTTTATTGGAAAAACGAGTAGAAAATGGTATCCGCTGCGGAAAAATTTACGGTTTCTATTTTCCGTCGAAATTTAACCACAAACTTTATATATCTGCACGAGTTAGAATCTGGAGTCAGAATATTTTTGGGAGTTAAGAACCAATATTACAGTCGGCGAATAAAGTTTAGCGATAATTTTTGGAAATGTTTTACGACGGACAATCACGTCGTAAGTTTTCTAATTTTCATGAGACGGACCGTCGACGAAGTACGACTCGTCTGCGAGCGCAAGAGAAACTCATGAGATATTTCATAAAGGCAATGATGACCTCTAAAGTGATCCCATGGTTGGGGTTTAACCAAATCACTTTACACTTTAATCCTATGGTTGTGAGTGAAACAAGAGTTTTCAAATAGGAATGTGGTGATTCATTAGATCAAAAAGAAAAGTTTGAAAATTTTCTCTTCCTCTTCTCTCTCACTCGACCGACCCTTTTCTCTCTCACTCTCACACTTCAAAAAATTTCTCTTCCTCTCAAGAAACTTGCTTGGATTGTGCTAGGAATCATCAAAGAGTTGATCATCTTCTTTCTCTTGAGGTAACAAGACCTCTTCTCTACCCTTGTCCTTTGATTTCTTTTAAGTTCATAGAAATTCAAGGTTTTACTAGAAATTGTTCTTGAGAGAAAAATTCTAGAAACATGTTAGAATTGCTACAAGATTGGAGTTTTGAGCTCATGAGTGTTAGTTAGACAACATTAACAAAGCTTGTAAGGATTCTCATGGTGTTTAGAAAATTTCTCAAAATTGTTGGTAAGGGTTTGAAGAAAAAAGTGTATAAATGATTTTAACTTGTTTTGTGTTGATTGTATTTGAATTTTGAAGTTAGATTAGAGCTTTGTGACAAAGTAGTATGGTGTTTATGAATTTTATTTTGAAAAATAAGAAAATTTATTTTTCGTGTTCTTGAGCGACTCGAAGAACACGTTTTTGAAAATTTCGTGTCGAGTCTCGAAAATAGTCGAATGCACGATTGAACATCATTATGAATCAACAATGTCATGCTAGGGTTTAGAATGATAGAATGTGTGGAGTTGGCCGTTTTGCCCATTTGGGCGTGGCACACATAAAAAGTCCGAGGAATCGATTTTTCGAAAACTTCTTTGAGGCAAATAGTTCCCCATAGCCTTTGTTTTAATTGTTTGATTGGTTATGGGAGGTTTTGAAAACTAGAGGATCATTTTCTTTAAGAAAAGCCTTAAATGAGATTTCTCGAATTTTGCGATTCGACTCTATAATTTCTAAATCGCTTTGATAAGTTCTAGTTAGGTATTATGGGATATTACCATGTATTAAAAAGTGAAAAATTTGGCGCGGAAGCCCGACTTCCAAGTCCAAGGCCGTGGCCTTCTTAAGGGTGGGGAAGAAAATCTCAAATTTTTTCTAAGTCCACATTTTATGCAAAAATCTTGTGTGTGTTGGACAACTTTAGTTTTGAAGAGAAATGAGTATAGGAAAGGTTGTTAGGAAGAAAAAAAAAATGTGTAACTTGTAACGCAAGAAAACTTCGATTTTTCATTCAAAATATTTTTGAAAAGTTTTAGTTGTATTTCAAGTGGTGTTGTGGTGTGGGGAAACAAGTCTTTGAAGAGGAAAGTCCAAAATGGTTTTAGTTTATGATTTGAAGACAAAATGATTTTTCGTGTTATAAAAATAGTACAATTAACTTCGTGAATTTTTAAACGCTATGAGAATAACCTGAAATCATTGAGGGATAACTTTAGAAAGTACCCTAGAACCCTCTAGAGTTTTGAGAACTAGTTTCGTTTCGATAGAAAGTACGAGGAATATTTTATTGATGGTACGCTACTTAATTTTAGGTAACGCGTATCGTAGAGTTGTGCGAGAAAAGTTTGTGGAAGCTTGCCAAGGTAAGGGCACCTTTTATTTCCATCATATACATGTAATGAGATATGTGTATGTTTGGTCTGGATTGTTTGTGTGTGCCTGACATGTTTGTTTCATGTATTCTCGTGATGAGAAAATGTTTATTATCGCATGGGTTGTTTACATATGTTTGAGAAAATATGTATTAACATGTGATTGTGTGCATATGATTTGTTGAAAATATATGTACTTGTTATGATTTGTTTACATACGCTTGATAGGTATATAATTGTTTGCATTAGCATATATGGGGAATCCTAAGCTCATGCATTCATAGTTGTGGTTGCGTGGGTGGACCACAGGGTGCGGTTGCGGGAGTGGACCCACCCGAATCCTGCGGGATTTTATTGAGTCTAATAAGTGGTTGCGTGAGTGGACCACGAGGTGTGATTGCGGGAGTGGATCGACCTTAATCCTTCGGGATTTTATTATTTAGTAGGGGTTGGACCTACGACTCTCTGCGGAGAGGTTAAATTCCGGAATTCATGCATGTGAAAAAGACCCGGTTAGGGTGATCACAATCATTTAGAGTCTGCATTGCTAGGTTTTTGTGCATTTCTATGCTGTGTGCAAATTATGAGAAATTGCTATGTGATTACCGCTTTAGATATATATATGTATATATGTTATTTGCATCTATGTTATGTGTGGTGACCCTTGCTGTGATTTTCGCGGGCTCATCCCACCCAGACGATGGACCACGTGATGCCGGGACTCGTACGGGGGACGGTGACCACTTGGGATTTCGTTGACCGACTATTACTACCTGCTTGGAGCATCGACCCAGCTTCAGGTACGGCCAGCTATCATGGGCGAGTTAGGATCGCTACTTTCCGTGGGACCACAGCCTGAGGCGCCAGTTACACCAGAGGGTGGAGGGTCGGTCGCTGGAGAGACCACCTCAGACGGACCTGATACTTCCTCAGACGGCAGTTGGGGCGATGGGGTCGTACCCGACTACTTCGGGGGACCGGTGTATGATTTTCAGGAGGCAGCTGCTGCTGCAGGGGACGGGCCCACTGATGGACCCGGAGTGCCCACGTGGCATCTCCCACCCCTTCCTTAGACTTGGTATCGATATCGAGTGATTAGGACGTCTCCTGATGTCTCTGTGCAGATTAGTGCTAGGACTGCTGACGGTAGGATAGTATTCTTTTTGGATAGGCCGCGATGGTCGGCGTTGAGTAGTATGACTGTAGTAGATTCTGACTGTTACTGGATGACTGTACTATTACTCTTACACTTTGGATGAGATACTTGTGACATTAGCTAGTATATTCCTAGTCTCGACTACGTTGTTTATGTGTCGTGAACTAGAGGTTATGTTTTGGGTTGTATAACTATTCAGGAACACACTTTGCTTACGAGAAGCACTATGGATGCATATAGTACTATTTCAGTTACTATGTTATTCGGACTATTATATGTTTTAGTTCTATTGTATGAATAAGGCCGGCTCATTTAAAATGTTTTCCGCGCACTCTGAGTGTTTGTTTTAAAAAAAAAAAAAAAAAAATTAATGCCCTTTTCGAGTTATGAAAAACGGGGTGTTACATTGTGGTATCAGAGCACGGCGTTAGATCATCAAGGGAAAAGTGTGTTGTAAGAGTTGTCAGTCGAGTTAGGACCAGAGTTTGTTGGTTTATGTGACCACTGTTTGGTTTGTTTGAGTTGGTAACTCGTGAATAAGAATTCTAATAGAGTTGGGAAGGAATTTGACCAGATATTGGTTTGTGCAGGAAAACATGCCTCCAAGACGGGCACCTGCAGCTCCTGGAGCTGATGATAATAATGTGAACCAGCTGGCTTACACCATGAATACTATGGCAGCAACCTTGACTGCCTAAGCCCATGCTAAGGCGCAGAGGGACATGGAAAAGAGGGAAAGAGAGATTCTTGCGGCAGGATCTCGAGTCCTCACTAGTTTTAACCATCAGAACCCTCCGAAGTATAACGGAGAGGGAGGTCCTGATGCTGCTGACTTATGGCTTCAGGCTATGGAAAAGATCTTCGGAGCAATCCACTGCCCCGAGGGAGAAAAGGTGACTCTGGCTACCTACCAGTTGTCGGGAGGCTCTGAGTATTGGTGGAAGAGCACTAGTCTTATGATGGAGGCTGCTCACGAGGAAATCAACTGGGAGAATTTTAAGAGAAAGTTTTTGGCCAAGTACTTTCCAGAGACCGCTAGAGAAAGGTATGGAGAGGAATTCCTTAGGCTGCGTCAGGGGGGAATGAATGTTGAGGCATATGCGAAGAAGTTTGAATCACTGTCAAGGTTTTTCCGTTTCTTCAGGGATGGCATAGATGAAACCTTTATGTGTCGCCGTTTTCAAGATGGGCTGAGGTATGAATTACAGGATTCGGTGATACCTTTGGGAATCAGGAACTTTCAAGTGCTGGTTGAGAAATGCCAGGAGATAGAGGACATGAAGAACAAGCGAGTGAATCGCAATGTGAATTCTGGTGCTGGGGGACCTAGTCGTCCAAGTAATCAGACTCAGAATCGGGGAAGGCAAGGGAATAAGCCTTACAACCGTCCTCAGAATAACAGAGGACAGAATCGCTCCGTGAATCAAGGAAACCAAGGAAATCAGAGTGTGGTGAGGCAGAGTTGCTTTAAGTGCGGTCAGGAGGGACACTATGCGAATGACTGTAAGATTTCGGGAGCTGTTTGTTACAATTGTAAGAAGCCAGGTCATTTTGCTAGAGATTGCAAGGCTCAGAAGGCTGAACCATCGGTGAATGTGACACAAGGAGCAAAACCCACTGCTAAGGGACGTGTCTACTGTATGGGCACGGAAGTGAGTGGCGAGGCCAGTAATGCCATACGTGAGGATTGCCAAATTGCAGGTAACACTTTAACTACATTGATAGATACCGGGGCAACCCATTCCTTCATATCTGTGGATTGTGCAAATCGTATGAAATTGATTGTTTCTCCGCTGCCGTTTGATTTGAATGTTTCTACTCCTGTTAAGGATTTATTGGTAAATATTGCATGTTTGCACTGTTTGGTGATGATTCAGAATAGGGAATTCATAATTAACTTGATCTGTTTACCCGTTCAGTCTCTCGAGATCATTCTCGGGATGGATTGGTTGTCATATCACTATGTCATTTTAGACTGTGCTCGTAAAATGGTCTTTTTCCCCGAACCTGGAGTACAGAGGTACTTGTCGGCGAACCGGCTTACCATGACCATGAGAAATGGAGAGCCAGAATTTCTTTCACTTGCTAATATAGGAGTGACTTTAGACGTGCACCTAGAGGAATTGCGCGTAGTTCAACAATTTCAGGATGTTTTTCCGTTAGAAATTCCAGGATTTCCTCCAGTCAGAGAAGTGGAATTCTTTATCGACTTACATCCAGGAACGGGACCAATCTCGGAATCACCTTATCGGATGGCTCCAGCCGAGTTGGTGGAATTGAAGAGTCAGATTGAAGACTTGTTAGAAAAGGGTTTTATTAGGCCAAGTGTGTCTCCGTGGGGAGCGCCAGTTTTATTGGTGAAAAAGAAGGATGGTCAGTCACGTTTATGTGTGGACTATCGGAAACTCAACAAGGTCACTATTAAGAACCGATATCCTTTGCCACGAATTGATGATTTGATGGACCAGTTAAAAGGTGCGTCTGTGTTTTCAAAGATTGACTTGAAGTCGGGATATCATCAGATAAGAGTAAGAGAAGAAGATGTTCAGAAAACCGCTTTTCGTACACGTTATGGACACTATGAGTATCTAGTGATGCCATTTGGGGTGACGAATGCACCGGCAATTTTTTATGGATTATATGAATAGGATCTTCCATACGTTCTTAGACAAGTTCGTGGTGGTATTTATCGACGATATACTCATTTATTCGAAGGATGAAGAAGAACACGAAGAGCATCTCCGTTTGGTTTTACAAGTTCTGCGTGATAGAAAGTTGTATGCAAACCCGTCAAAGTGTGAATTTTGGATGAAAACTGTGAATTTTCTGGGTCACGTTATCTCAGAAGAGGGAATATCTGTGGACCCAGCAAAGATTGAGACCGTACTTGCATGGAAACAACCGCAAACTGTTACGGATATACGGAGTTTTGTGGGTTTAGCTGGATATTATAGGAGGTTTATTGAAGGTTTCACTAAGATTGTGGCGCCAATGACACAACTTACGAGAAAAGACCAGCCTTTCGCTTGGACAGAGAAGTGTGAAGCTAGTTTTCAGTTGTTAAAGGAGCGATTAACGACCTCACCAGTGTTAGTCCTACCCCAGTCCGACGAACCATATGAAGTTTATTGTGATGCGTCGCATCAGGGACTCGGATGTGTGTTGATGCAACACAAGAGAGCAGTGGCTTATGCGTCAAGACAGTTGAAGAACCACGAAAGGAACTATCCCACCCATGATTAAGAACTGGCAGCAGTAGTTTTTGCTTTAAAGATATGGAGACATTATCTGTATGGTTGTACTTTTGTCGTTTTCAGTGATCACAAAAGTCTGAAATACCTATTTGATCAGAAAGAATTGAATATGAGACAGAGATGGTGGATGGAAACACTGAAGGATTTTGATTTCATGTTACAGTACCATCCTGGAAAGGCTAATGTAGTAGCTGATGCTTTGAGTAGAAAAAGTGTATCTGTATGTTCAGCTCAGAGGGCTAGTCAACAGGAATTGCTGAGAGAGTTTCGAGATTTACACCTGGAAGTAGAGTTTGCGCCTGGAAGTTTGAAGCTCGGTATGATTACGATTTCGAATGGGCTGTTGGAAGATATTGCCAGTTGTCAGGACGACAGTCTACTTATGGAGAAGAGAGCTTTGATAGATCGAGGAACCACCACAGAGTTTAAAGTGGGGCCAGACAATATTTTGAGGTGCAATGGGAGGGTGTGTGTACCCGATGCTAAGAATTTGAGAAATACAGTCCTAGAGGAAGCACATAAGAGTAAACTGAGTATACATCCTGGAGCTACCAAGATGTATCAGGATTTGAAGTTAGATTACTGGTGGCCGGGTATGAAGAGACATGTAGCAGAGTATGTGGCGTCATGTTTGACATGTCAGAAAGCTAAGGTAGAACATCAGAAACCTGCAGGAATGTTGCAATCGTTAGATATACCAGAGTGGAAATGGAACAGCATATCAATGGATTTTATCACTGGTTTGCCCAAGACTAGAAGAAAACATGACTCTATTTGGGTGATAGTGGATTGTTTGACAAAGTCTGCTCATTTTCTACCTGTGAGAATTACTGACACAGTAGAAAAGTTAACCGACATCTATGTGGCTGAGATTGTGAGACTTCATGGTATACCGTCCAGCATCGTTTCAGATCGAGACCCAAAATTTACTTCACATTTTTGGAGAACCCTACATGAGGCATTAGGGACGAGATTGAGATTAAGTTCGGCGTACCATCCTCAGACCGATGGACAAACTGAGAGAACGAATCAATCTTTGGCAGATTTGTTAAGGGCTTGTGTGCTTGATGACAGAGGAAGTTGGGACGATGTGTTGCCACTAATAGAATTCACCTACAACAACAGTTTCCACACGAGCATTGGAATGGCTCCGTATGAGGCTCTTTATGGGAGAAGGTGTCAGACTCCTTTATGTTGGTATCAAGATGGAGAAAGTATGATTGTGGGGCCAGAAATGGTGCAACAGACTACGGACAAGGTTAGGAAGATACGGGCAAGAATGAAGGTCGCCCAGGATCGTCAAAAGAGTTATGCTGATAGGTGTCGTAGACCCTTGGAATTTGAGGCAGGGGAACATGTATTTCTCCGAGTTACTCCAACTACTGGTGTTGGAAGGGCAATAAAAGCGCGAAAGTTAACTCCGAAGTTTATTGGACCGTATCAGATTACAGAGAGAATAGGAGAAGTGGCCTATAGAATTGCATTGCCACCGATACTGTCACAGATTCATGATGTATTCCATGTGTCGCAGTTAAGAAAATATATTTCGAACCCGTCACATGTGATCGCGCCAGACGACATTCAGTTGAAAGAGAACTTATCATTTGAAGTTCCACCAATTAAGATTGTGGATAGAAAGATGAAGCGTCTAAGGACTAAGGACATACCGTTAGTCAAGGTAATATGGAATGAAGCTACAGGAGATGCGACTTGGGAACTTGAAAGCAAGATGAAAGAGCAATACCCTGAGTTGTTCGACAACGTCTAAGTTTCGAGGACGAAACTTCTTTTAGGGGGGAAGTAATGTAAGACCCGTAATTCTACTGTACTATACGCCAGATATAGGCGTGATTAGTGGCTAAGAGTTTTAGGGTTCAGTTAAGTTTATTTCGTAGTTATCGTTGTAATAATCAGCGTCGTCACTGAGGTGGAGACTGCTTTTTCCTTATGTGTAAACAAAACCTAGACTTTTGACCCGAAATCTGTATTTATCAATCTGAACACTGCTGTGCTTTCAGAATTTTGAATTTCGACTTTCTCCGTTTATTGGAAAAACGAGTAGAAAATGGTATCCGCTGCGGAAAAATTTACGGTTTCTATTTTCCGTCGAAATTTAACCACAAACTTTATATATCTGCACGAGTTAGAATCTGGAGTCAGAATATTTTTGGGAGTTAAGAACCAATATTACAGTCGGCGAATAAAGTTTAGCGATAATTTTTGGAAATGTTTTACGACGGACAATCACGTCGTAAGTTTTCTAATTTTCATGAGACGGACCGTCGACGAAGTACGACTCGTCTGCGAGCGCAAGAGAAACTCATGAGATATTTCATAAAGGCAATGATGACCTCTAAAGTGATCCCATGGTTGGGGTTTAACCAAATCACTTTACACTTTAATCCTATGGTTGTGAGTGAAACAAGAGTTTTCAAATAGGAATGTGGTGATTCATTAGATCAAAAAGAAAAGTTTGAAAATTTTCTCTTCCTCTTCTCTCTCACTCGGCCGACCCTTTTCTCTCTCACTCTCACACTTCAAAAAATTTCTCTTCCTCTCAAGAAACTTGCTTGGATTGTGCTAGGAATCATCAAAGAGTTGATCATCTTCTTTCTCTTGAGGTAACAAGACCTCTTCTCTACCCTTGTCCTTTGATTTCTTTTAAGTTCATAGAAATTCAAGGTTTTACTAGAAATTGTTCTTGAGAGAAAAATTCTAGAAACATGTTAGAATTGCTAGAAGATTGGAGTTTTGAGCTCATGAGTGTTAGTTAGACAACATTAACAAAGCTTGTAAGGATTCTCATGGTGTTTAGAAAATTTCTCAAAATTGTTGGTAAGGGTTTGAAGAAAAAAGTGTATAAATGATTTTAACTTGTTTTGTGTTGATTGTATTTGAATTTTGAAGTTAGATTAGAGCTTTGTGACAAAGTAGTATGGTGTTTATGAATTTTATTTTGAAAAATAAGAAAATTTATTTTTCGTGTTCTTGAGCGACTCGAAGAACACGTTTTTGAAAATTTCGTGTCGAGTCTCGAAAATAGTCGAATGCACGATTGAACATCATTATGAATCAACAATGTCATGCTAGGGTTTAGAATGATAGAATGTGTGGAGTTGGCCGTTTTGCCCATTTGGGCGTGGCACACATAAAAAGTCCGAGGAATCGATTTTTCGAAAACTTCTTTGAGGCAAATAGTTCCCCATAGCCTTTGTTTTAATTGTTTGATTGGTTATGGGAGGTTTTGAAAACTAAAGGATCATTTTCTTTAAGAAAAGCCTTAAATGAGATTTCTCGAATTTTGCGATTCGACTCTATAATTTCTAAATCGCTTTGATAAGTTCTAGTTAGGTATTATGGGATATTACCATGTATTAAAAAGTGAAAAATTTGGCGCGGAAGCCCGACTTCCAAGTCCAAGGCCGTGGCCTTCTTAAGGGTGGGGAAGAAAATCTCAAATTTTTTCTAAGTCCACATTTTATGCAAAAATCTTGTGTGTGTTGGACAACTTTAGTTTTGAAGAGAAATGAGTATAGGAAAGGTTGTTAGGAAGAAAAAAAAATGTGTAACTTGTAACGCAAGAAAACTTCGATTTTTCATTCAAAATATTTTTGAAAAGTTTTAGTTGTATTTCAAGTGGTGTTGTGGTGTGGGGAAACAAGTCTTTGAAGAGGAAAGTCCAAAATGGTTTTAGTTTATGATTTGAAGACAAAATGATTTTTCGTGTTATAAAAATAGTACAATTAACTTCGTGAATTTTTAAACGCTATGAGAATAACCTGAAATCATTGAGGGATAACTTTAGAAAGTACCCTAGAACCCTCTAGAGTTTTGAGAACTAGTTTCGTTTCGATAGAAAGTACGAGGAATATTTTATTGATGGTACGCTACTTAATTTTAGGTAACGCGTATCGTAGAGTTGTGCGAGAAAAGTTTGTGGAAGCTTGCCAAGGTAAGGGCACCTTTTATTTCCATCATATACATGTAATGAGATATGTGTATGTTTGGTCTGGATTGTTTGTGTGTGCCTGACATGTTTGTTTCATGTATTCTCGTGATGAGAAAATGTTTATTATCGCATGGGTTGTTTACATATGTTTGAGAAAATATGTATTAACATGTGATTGTGTGCATATGATTTGTTGAAAATATATGTACTTGTTATGATTTGTTTACATACGCTTGATAGGTATGTAATTGTATGCATTAGCATATATGGGGAATCGTATGCTCATGCATTCATAGTTGTGGTTGCGTGGGTGGACCACAAGGTGCGGTTGCGGGAGTGGACCCACCCGAATCCTGCGGGATTTTATTGAGTCTAATAAGTGGTTGCGTGAGTGGACCACGAGGTGTGATTGCGGGAGTGGATCCACCTTAATCCTTCGGGATTTTATTATTTAGTAGGGGTTGGACCTACGACTCTCTGCGGAGAGGTTAAATTCCGGAATTCATGCATGTGAAAAAGACCCGGTTAGGGTGATCACAATCATTTAGAGTCTGCATTGCTAGGTTTTTGTGCATTTCTATGCTGTGTGCAAATTATGAGAAATTGCTATGTGATTACCGCTTTAGATATATATATGTATATATGTTATTTGCATCTATGTTATGTGTGGTGACCCTTGCTGTGATTTTCGCGGGCACATCCCACCCAGACGATGGACCACGTGATGCCGGGACTCGTACGGGGGACGGTGACCACTCTGGATTTCGTTGACCGACTATTATTACCTGCTTGGAGCATCGACCCAGCTTCAGGTACGGCCAGCTATCATGGGCGAGTTAGGATCGCTACTTTCCGTGGGACCACAGCCTGAGGCGCCAGTTACACCAGAGGGTGGAGGGTCGGTCGCTGGAGAGACCACCTCAGACGGACCTGATACTTCCTCAGACGGCAGTTGGGGCGATGGGGTCGTACCCGACTACTTCGGGGGACCGGTGTATGATTTTCAGGAGGCAGCTGCTGCTGCAGGGGACGGGCCCACTGATGGACCCGGAGTGCCCACGTGGCATCTCCCACCCCTTCCTTAGACTTGGTATCGATATCGAGTGATTAGGACGTCTCCTGATGTCTCTGTGCAGATTATTGCTAGGACTGCTGACGGTAGGATAGTATTCTTTTTGGATAGGCCGCGATGGTCGGCGTTGAGTAGTATGACTGTAGTAGATTCTGACTGTTACTGGATGACTGTACTATTACTCTTACACTTTGGATGAGATACTTGTGACATTAACTAGTATATTCCTAGTCTCGACTACGTTGTTTATGTGTCGTGAACTAGAGGTTATGTTTTGGGTTGTATAACTATTCAGGAACACACTTTGCTTACGAGAAGCACTATGGATGCATATAGTACTATTTCAGTTACTATGTTATTCGGACTATTATATGCTTTAGTTCTGTTGTATGAATAAGGCCGGCTCATTTAAAATGTTTTCCGCGGACTCTGAGTGTTTGTTTTAAAAAAAAAAAAAAAATTAATGCCCTTTTTGAGTTATGAAAAACGGGGTGTTACACAAACAAAATTATTAAAATAACAAAATAATTGTTGAACACGAGTATGCTTCATTTTAGTTCTTGCTTAATTTTTTTTTATTGGAGTTTCAATTTAATATAAATTTGTGTTTTCAAATATTATTCTTAATGAGATTATGTGTTAATTTACATATGTTATTGTCTTTTATATAAATTCATACGAAAGGAAATAATTAATCATTGATAAAAAAATATTGGTCAATCATGTCAAGCACTAAAATTATGGTGTTTTTACTTTTCTCTTTTCTCTAAAATAATGATCTCTCATGCATTCTTTTTTGCATGCATTCGACAATTAATTCATTTATATAAAGAAAAAACACTAAAATTTATTATTTCAATGATAAGTGAACTTCCACATAATATTAAATAAAAAGTTATAATTAATAAAATAAATTATTTGACATCTATATCTATATTATTTTATAGGAAAATGCTAAATTGTGCCATTGACGACCTATTTAAGCCTTTAAATAGTAATATTTTATAAAAACAAATTATGAAAATGTGTGAAATAACGCATTGGGAATTGAAATGTTTAACATTTTGAATAGGGATGACAATTTACCCATACCCAGTGGGTACCCATAAAAAATCCCCACGATGGGTAGTGTAACATCCCACTCTTTTAATTACCTAATCTATATCTATATTATAAACAAAGTAAACCTTATTGACGAAAAAGTGACACGTGTCACTTTTAATGAAAATATACTAGGACATTAATTTTAATTTTATTTGATATTTTATTTAATATTTTTAACGTTACATTTTTAATTAAATACGAAAATACAAAAAAATTATATTATCATTTAATATATTCAATTTTAATTAATAATTGAAGACGTTACAATTGTTAATAATAATGAAAATTAAAAACATTTATATTAATATAAAATATAATTAATAATTGAATACGTTACAATTTTTAATAATAATGAAAATTAAAAACATTTATATTAATACAAAATATAAATAATACATTAACCATTTCTATTTATTTTTTAATTATCATAAATATATTTCCGTTACGTATAATTTTTAATTTTTATAATTAACCGTTTTTATATATATTTTAATTATCATCAATATATTTTTAATTATTATAATTAACCGTTTTTATATAGATTTTAATTATCATAAATATATTTCCGTTACGTATAATTTTTAATTATTATAATAAATATTTTTTTTATTATTATTATTATTATTTGAACGTTACATATTCAACATTGTAACCGATATTATCTCATAAATTTGCTCTTAATTTTTATATTTCTAAACCTAACTATAAATATGTCTTCTTTTTCTCCAAAATTTTCTCACAAGCTCATTTGCTATTTTCGACAACCAACTCACAAATTCATTTGTTAAGTTACAAAACAATGACAAATAACATTAACCTGATATCCGAAATCAACCAGACTAATGAGAGTTTGAATATTGTAGTTCGGTAATTCGGATGTGGTTTGTGCGCGATATGTCCGGCAACAATGCAGCATTTTCTTTGGATATGATACTAATGGATTCAACTGTAAGAACTATTCTATATGTTTAAATTTCATTTACACTGAATTTTAATATATTTTACGTTGTAATATATTATTCTATTATCTTTTTGTTTAGGGAAACAAAATGCAGGATACAGTGCGTCGCACTCTGATTTATAAGTTTGAGAAAGACCTTAAGGAAGGTGTTGCTTACTCGATTACAAATTTTGGAGTTGTTGCAAACGGTGGATCATACCGTACTACTAAGCACGATCATAAATTAAACTTTCAATTTCACACGAAGATTAAACTTTGCAACTTGGAAAAAGTTCATTTCAATATATATTTGATTGAAAGTCCTGATCCAGCACTTACTCCTGACTATTATACAAATTATCTTTATTGTAAGAAATATTATTATGTTAGGTATTATTTGTTGTTTTTGTCGTTATAACATTGTAGACATGTGGTATCAATAATCGTGTGCATAATCAAAATTTGTAAACATTATGAGAATGTTAACCGTCATTGGAGCTCAAAATGAGTATGAACGCAATGGTTTGAAGATCAAAATAGTTGCAATTCAGTTGAACTATGATGAGTTAGTATCACATATGTTTTTTATCTTACTCAATCTATGACAAAATATTACAATGCTTTATTAAATTCTTGAATCATATTATTTACATAGATTCAAGTTTAATGTTATCCTTTTTGGTCCATATGTTGATGAGTTGAATGCATTTGTTGCTACTGGCAAAACTGAAAACACAATAGTCGTTGTGTTAATGACTAAAATCAAGATGTGGCAAGATATTTATGTACGTTGTTGACTACAATATAAATCAAGTTATCTATTTTACTTTTTTTTATTTTTCATTGCAAATATAAGCTTATAAACTCTTACAAATGTGTTTCTTTTATATGAACTACTACAATTTAAAATTTAGAAGTTGTTGCAAACGGTGGATCATATCATACTACTAAGCACGAATATAAATTAAACTTTTAGTTCCACACGAAAGTTAAACTTTGCAACTCGAAAAAAGTTTATTTTGATATATTTGATTGAAAGTCTTGGTCAAACATTTGTTACTGTTTATGATACAAACTATTTTCATGGTGAGAAATATTAATATGTTATGTATTATATTTTGTTTTTATCATTATAACATGATTATAAACATGTTGTATCAATAATTGTGTGTATAATCATATTTTGTAGACATTATGAGAATGTTAACTGACGTTGAAATTCAAAAGGAGTATTAACGCAATGGTTTAAAGACCAAAATAATTGTAATTCAGTTAAACTATGATGCGTTAGTATCTCATATTAATTTATTGTACTCAATCTATGACAAAATATTCCAATGCTTTAAAAAATTCTTAATCATATATGTATTATTTACACATATTCAAGTTTAAAGTTTAATATGTTAGTACTATGAAATGTGACATAATATAATTTTTGTTATAAATAAATTATGATTAATAAAATAATATTTCACTGTATATTTAAATATGAAATAAAAAATATGTTGATACATGATTAATAAAATAAACGTTTCGATATATTAAAGTTGTAGCAGTTATATTATTAAAAATCATTAATAAGAAATGTTTCAATATTATATTAATTATCATAAAATCATTTAATTTTGTGTTTCTATAACTCACTATAAATATAAATTATTTTACCACACAAAATTCACAAAATCATTTCATTTTTATTCAAATTTCAAAATTTGTATTGTGTTGTTTGTCTCATTTTTGTATGAAAGCAATGTCTCTTATGCACGATTTTATTATTGGCATATCACTAAGAAAATAATTATGGATATTGGTTGTAAGAATTGTGCATGTTTTGGAGATTTAATATTCGAAAAAATAAAAAACTTCTATTTTTTTGTTATTGGCCAAAAATTTAGATTATGATGATTTATTCTTTGTTATGTAGGGAGATTGAATTAGAGTTTTTGTGCGAAGAACATTGATCTGCAACTTCAAAGACCAACTTCAAGGGATATGGTTTATAGAAAATCCTTATTAGATGTTGGTTCTATCAATGTTTGTAATTTTATTATATAACAATATTCTATGTTAATTGTATTTATAAATTCCATATTTCAAACACGAAAGAAAAAATAAAATAAAAATTCATATCTATGTGTACATGTGTGTGTGTGTGTGTAATTTAACCTAATATATTGTCAATCTAAGTTTTTTAGGATATGATGTAAAGAAAAAAAAAATCTAGAAGTTCTTAAAGGGGGAGAAGTTGTTGATTTAGAGTGTGTCTTCATTATTTCTGTTAAGAAAATAATATTTTCATTACACGAGATATGAGTAAGGTCCAATTTAAATGTGATCAAATGAGCAAACAAAATTATTAAAATAAAGAAATAGTTGTTGAACACGAGTATGCTTCATTTTAGTTCCTGCTTAATGTTTTTTTTATTGGAGTTTCAATTTAATATAAATTTGTGTTTTCAATTATTATTCTTTATGAGATTGTGTGTCAATTTACATATATTATTGTCTTTTATATAAATTCATATGAAAGAAAATAAGTATCCACTGATAAAAAAAATATTGGTCAATCATGTCAAGCACTAAAATTATGGTGTTTTTACTTTTCTCTTTTCTCTAAAATGATGATCTCTCATGCATTCTTTTTTGCATGCATTCGATAATTAATTCATTTATATAAAGAAAAAACACTAAAATTTACTATTACAATGACAAGTGAACTTCCACATAATATTAAATAAAAAGTTATAATTGATAAAATAAATGATTTGATATCTATATCTATATTATTTTATAGGCAAATGCTAAATAGTGCCACTAACGGACTTTTTAAGCCTTTAAATAGTAATAATTTATAAAAAAAAAAAAAAATTATGAAAATGTGTGAAATAACGCATTGGGAATTGAAATGTTCAACCTTTTGAATATGGATGGCAATTTACCCATACCCAGTGGGTACCCATAAAAAATACCCATGATGGGTAGGGTAAAAACCCGCATTTTAGATACGGACATGGGTATGAGTAATTACCCACAAAATTTAGTACCCACCCCATATACCCATATATTATATATTTATTTATTTTAATTATATTAGTATTGTATAATAATATATGTAATTATTTTTAAAAAATACAACATTATTATACTATTTCACATTTTGAATTAAAAAAATGTTTATTTATAACATAATGTAAATATCAATAGAGAAATGAACTTTAGCATGATTTTATTAATAATTTTGTTTATAATTTTCATGAATCAACATTAAAATTTTTGAATTTTTTAAATTCTATTAAAATTATATGATATTTTATAATTGATCAATTTATTTTTAATAAAAATCCGGGTAACGAGTACGGGTATGGGTACCACGCGGGTATGGGGATGGGTACAGGTATTTTTTTAAACTGCTGGTATGAGGATGAGGACTATAGTACCCTACCCATACCCTACCCATTGCCATCCCTACTTTTGGATAAATTATTTCCTTAAAAAGGAATTCTTAAGGAGTGTCCCGTTGACATTGTTTAGCAAGATTCTACTTTATATTTAGGACTAGCTCTTGAGAAATTTTAAGAATACTTTTACCATTAGCATTAATGATTGACATTAACGACTATCAATATTATTAAACAATAATTCAAATATAAATTTATATTATTTTATACATTAAAGGTAATATTTTTTTGTTTTATACCATTTAAATCTATAAGTTGTGAAAGGGCGAGAAGTTGTTAACTTAGAGTGTGTCTTCATTATTTCTATTAAGAAAATAATATTTTCATTAGATGAGATATGAATAAGATCCAATTTAAATGTGTCCAAATGATATAATTTTTTTTTATTGTAGTCATAATTTCAAGATTATTTATAAAATAATAAACTCCTAAGATTTATTTTAGTATTAAATTATAAGCATTTAATTTTAATGAGATTATTTGCTTCTTTCAAAAGTTTGTGTTAACTATTGATTTTCTACAAAGACGAGACAACCAAATACACCGTACGAAGACGAAAAATCAAAACAAACAAATATGTGAAAATCACACTTATTTATTACAACGAGAAAGAAAAATAATTTGGAGGGATGATTTTAGGCCAAAATTGACCTAATATCACCCCTCTTCGATAGACTAAGAAGAAGAAAAAAGTAGTGATGGCTAGGGTTGGAAAAGAGAAAAGAAAAAAAAGGAGAGGTTTTTAGGATAATATTTATTGTTATTAATTAGTTTAATTGGACCTTATAAATAAAGATATTAATTAATATACCAATGTTTATTTCCTATATAAATCGTTTTTGGTAGAACACTTTAAATTATATATTTTCCAACTTTTCTCTTTAGATATTTTGTCTGTATTTCTTTGTATTATTTTCATTTTATTTATATTCATCTTAATGTATATTTATCGTTTTTTTTTTTAATTTTTCCAGATGTGGATCTGTAAAGAAGAATATAAATGATTTATTAACTCCGAAGAAATTGGACCAGACATTTGGTTATAATATGAGTTTTAAGTGATTGTTATTTTTCCCCACACGTATGAATGTAAAATAATTTAGAATATGTATTGTATTGTTTTAGAGAATGAGTGTAATTAATATTTTAAATCATATTTCACAAATTAAGCAATGATGTTGCTTAGGTTGAATGATTATGTTAGTGCTTTATTATGATATACTTTTTTATTACTAAGTTTCGTACGTATATTATTATTTTTTCTTAGTAAAATTATATTTTTATAATTGTAAAATTATAAATGATTATATAATCATTTTAAAAATTGAAAGAGAGAATAATGTACACCTTTTATAAAAGATTTTTTTTTTTAAAAATAAAATAAAGAAATAGGAAGATTTTACATCTAATAATGAATGTTTAGTATAAATGATATATTAATGTAATTTTAATTTATTTTAAAAAATTATCATTATTATTTAAGTATTATATTAAAAAAATATTTGAAAAAATAACCAAGACATTAGAATCAAGTGAATTTCTGGTGGAAATAATCCTTAGCTAGACTATATTTATCTGCGCTCGAACTTTGAAACGGATGCTAAAAAAAATTTGAAATATTAATTCACCTCAAAACTTAAAGTTAAATTTGTTACTCCATCCGATATTTTTTATAAGAAACTTTGACTTTTTAAGTTCATTCAATAATTAATGTATTTGGTTTATACTATAGATCGAATACATTTGTTATTCAATGAACCTAACATATTGATTGTTTCTTATAAAAATTACCGGAAAAGTATATTATAAATGATTTGACTCTATCAAAATACTTAAATACTTTTTGATGAATGTAGTATTTTAATTACGGTGAATTAATATTTTTGTAGAGGTAAATATTAACATAAAATCTTATACACGGGGATGAACATTTTATAAGTAGCTAGAGAAATAAATGTTTAACATAAATAATACACGAGGATTACAAAAAAAGAAATTATATTTAATATATATCTTAATTATACACGGGGATGAACATTTAATATTAAAAACTAATACAGACTTTCATATCATATACCTATGTAACATTTCTATCAAAAACAAAAAACTGATAATCTTATATTAAAATATTTATATTTTATTCAACAAAGAAATATATTTACATTTTTATGGGTAAAAACTAACTCATACTTGGCACGGGTAAAATATTTATTTTGCAGTAAAAAAAACTAAAATATTCATTTTCAGTTCTTTTAAATTATTCTCTATACTTTTAGTTCTTTTAAAAATACAAACTTATATTTCAAACTCAATAACTTGATTTCTTAATATTCAGTTTAAACGATTAATTTTTTAATTTAAAGTTATACTTATAGATAAATTTTTGAAAATTAGGTATTAAAATGATTAACTATTAAACTAATGATATTTTAATGACTTAACAACGAGATGTTATTAAAAAATTAATTTCAAAAATGAAATGTGATCTTTTATATAAAAAAACGCCGACTAAAATTAAAAATTGATATAGTTATTTGAAAGACCAAAATTTTAAGAAATATTTTATAAGGAATAAACATGAAAAGTTAAGTATTTAAAAGGACCAAAAATATATTCGACCTTAATGATAATAATTGTGACGAGAGCTTAGGATATGATATGTTTCTTAAAAGATCTAATTTTTGTTGGTAAAAATCATATTTTTAGTTTTTTTTTTGGCAAAATTATGTTTTGTATTTTAAAAATAATAAATTCAATGTTAAATATAAAGTGCTCAATGCCCATAAACACATATTATGTGTCGTCACATTTAAAAAGAGAAAAAGGTATATGCTGACACAACTATGTTTTCCGCCACGTAACTTCATTTAACCTCACTTTCTTGACATGACATAAAGTGGAAGCATTCTTAATTATTGTCGGTGCAAACTTAGTTTACACTGATAATGCACGTCCTTTAAACACTTTAAAAAAATATCAAGTTATCAAAATTACAAGTTAAATAAAAAGATGGATTACATGTCTATCTTTATAATAAGTGGTAAAAATTGGACAAAAAAATTACTGGACCAAAATATAAAATTATAGCGAGCATGCATGGCGAGCTGGGTTTCTGGGCTGATGAAACTCGCCATGGCGAGCTCCTGCTCGCCTAGCGAGTTGATTTAGGTCAGGACCTATAATCTCGCCATGGCGAGCTAGCTTGCTCGCTGTAGCGAGCTAAGTGCATAAAGTCACTATCTTTCCAGTTATTTTTCTAAAAACCTCATACTCGTTTTATATCCTCATTGTCTCAGATAAATTGCAGTGATCTAAATGATATAATGTTAAACAGAATGTTAGTCACAGATAACCATTAGGGCTTGACTTAGGGAATTTAGAATTATGTATGCTCCCCGGGCTTTGGGAAATTATGGTAGTATGTAACTCTATTTTAGAATCAGTCAATTATGTGCGACTTATGATATCGCTTATGGACTTCCTTCGGAAGCTTCCATCAGGAAAACTTTTGTGAGCTGTATGCCGGAAACACTTCGTGTTCAGCGGACAAGGCGGGCCTCTGAGAGATGCTCACCTCAGTGTGCCTTGCGGTTAAAATCAATAAGACTAATAATCTGTGATACACTTTTATTTATGCTTTATGAAATAATGTTATGTATATGTTATGACTGATTAGGTACCTCGGCTTAGTAGCCATTAGGAGGGTAGTAGAACCCACTGAGACTTAGTAGTCTCACCCCACTCCATTTATTTTTTTTAGGTAAGACAGGTTAATTCGGAGCAGGGACCAGGATGGATCTGACGATTGGAGCTGAGCTTGGATTGTCAGCTTAGAAGATTTATTCTTCTTCCTTGTTTTATTTTAGCTTGTAGTTCCGTTGCAGTTTCTTTTCCGTTGTTGTATCGAATACTCATTATTATTTTAATGATAATCGTATTATTCAGTTAATTCTTTTGTAATTAATGTACTCAGATTCCAGTTAATTAATGTTCCGACTAAATATTCTAGATAATTTAGTTGGGGCGTTTACAATTGGTATCAGAGCAGGTCGATCTAGTATCGGACCTTGCCATGAGTCATTACAATCCCTTTCTTAGTAGTACGGACCCTTTGGGAGTCTGGACTGTTTACGCTGACACCATCGCATGCTGAGTCTGATCAACTCAGTACTGTGCATGGTAGGCAGGGTATTACGGTTGAGAACCGAAGTGGAGCACGGTGGTTAAGTAAGAAGATCGTAGTGGAGTTACAGTTCAGAAGCAATCGTTATCGAGAATTCTCTCTAACCAGATGTTAGAGCTGGAATAGTTAGGACTGAAGGAGTAAGAACAGTTTGATGGAGGTACTAATCGCTCGAAGTAGAATTGTTCATAGAAGGACATAAGTGTGTAGGTCAATTTATTATCCAGCTGACATCGTGTGTCAGGTAAATTCCCCAGACTCGAGAATAACCATACCTTCCGGTGAATATGTTTATAAGAAACACGTAAGCCAAGTAAGATTGACCTAACTCTTCCTAAATACTTAGCCTTATCTGTCAAACGCGAGTTACGCCAATGTTGTAAAAATCTGTTTCGTACCCTACTAGAGAAACCAAGTTGGAATTTTATCTGTGAATTTCCCAATAGATTGTCATATAGGAAACCAACTCTTAATGCCTCCCTTAAGATAATTCAGCTTTTCGATTAATGACTCGTATACCTACCTTACTGCTAAAAAAAAAAAAAACTTAACTTCGTTTAGCATAACAAATAGGATTTCTTTTTCCGATACCAGCTTAGGTCAGTTAACTCAGCAAACTATTAGAGACCAACTTTGATTAGAGCAACAAGTAGGAATTATTTTTCAATACCATATAAATACCTGACTTAATTTATAGGGCATCATTCGAGAGCAGTAGAAACAAGAGTTAACTGAAGAACAACCAATAAATGTACCTTACGACTAGAGATTGAGCAATATTAGATGTATCATTAGGAATTTCACCTTATTAACTTAGAATCCATACGGGCTTATTAGGTGTAGTTGTTAAGTTACTAAACAATGGCGAATAAAATTAACTTTATATCCGAAATCAACCAGACTAATGAGAGTTTGAATATTGTAGTTCGTGTAATTCGGATGTGGTTGGTGCGCGATATGTATGGCAACAATGCACCATTTTCTTTAGATATGATACTAATGAATTCAACCGTAAGAACTATTTTATATGTTTAAATTTCATTTACATTTAGTTTTAATATATTTTTCGTTGTATAATATTATTCTATTGTTTTTTTTTTTAGGGAAACAAAATACATGGTACAGTGCGTCGCACTCTGATTTATAAGTTTGAGAAAGATCTTAAGGAAGATGTTGTTTACTCGATTAAAAATTTTGGAGTTGTTGCAAACGGTGGATCATACCGTTCTACTTTCCACAACCAACTCACAAATTCATTTGTTAAGTTATCAAACAATGGCGAATAAAATTAACCTGATATTCGAAATCAACCATACTAATGAGAGTTTGAATATTGTAGTTCGTGTAATTTGAATGTCGTTGGTGCGCGATATGCCCGGCAACAATGCACCATTTTCTTTGGATATGATACTAATGGATTTAACTGTAAGAATTCTTCTATATGTTTAAATTTCATTTACACTGAGTTTTAATATATTTTTCGTTGTATAATATTATTCTATTGTCTTTTTGTTTAGGGATACAAAATACAAGGTACAGTGCGTCGCACTCTGATTTATAAGTTTGAGAAAGATCTTAAGGAATGTGTTGTTTACTTGATTACGAATTTTGGAGTTGTTTCAAACGGTGGATCATACCGTACTACTAGGGACGAGTATAAATTGACATTTCAATTCCACACGAAGGTTAAACTTTGCAACTTGAAAAAAGTTTCATTCAATATATATTTGTTACTGGTTTGAAGAATAAAATGGTTGCAATTCAGTTGAACTATGATGAGTTAGTATCACATATGTTTATTTTTATCTTACTCAATCAATGACAAAATATTACAATGCTTTATTAAATTCTTGAATCATATTAGTTACACAGACTCAAGTTTAATGTTACCCTTTTTGGTCCATATGTTGCTGAGTTGAATACATTTGTTGCTGTTAGCAAAACTGAAAACATAATAGTCGTTGTGTTAATGGCTAAAACCAATATGTGGGAAGATATTTATGTTGTTGATTACAATAAAAATCAAGTTATCTATTTTATTTTTTTATTTTTCATTGCAAATATAAACTTATAAACTCTTACAAATGTGTTTCTTTTCAAAGAACTACAACAATTCAAAATTCTTTTAATTCAACTAAGTTGTTGTTTAATTCCAAGTTCATAAGTGTCATTGATTTGAAGAAAAGGTATGCATAAAATTTGTTGTGTATATTTTGCATATTTATTTATACGTTGTATTTTACAATTTATGTGAACTTTTCGTATTCTTTTTCAATTTTAACGTTGTGATTTATTAATATGGTTTATAGGATGCTGGAAAAAAATGCTTTTTCGTCCCCTGGTAATTTGTTTGATCCATGATCCTAATGCAACCCTATTCATAAGAACACGACACATGTCATTTTTAATTTGATTATTTATTACATTAATTTTTATTTAATATTTTATAACGTTACATTTTTTTTTGTACATAGAAGAATTGACAAAGCAAATATAAGAAATTCTCACACAAATGAGAGGGCTGGGGTTCGAACCCCGGTCATGACGTCCATGTCTTGCAATTTCGGTAAATTTTTGCCAGTTGAGCTAGGACTTATGGGACTAACGTTACAATTTTAATTAAATACTAAAATTTAAAAAATTTACATAATTATTTATTACATTTAATTTTATTTAATAATTGACGACGTTACATTTTTTATTAATAATGAAAATTAAAAATATTTATAATATTTTTAATACAAAATAGAATTAATATATTAACCGTTTTTATATTTTTTTAATTATCATAAATATATTTCCGTTACGTATAATTTTTACTTATTATAATAAATATTTTTTTTATATTTATTTGAAAGTTACATAAAATTGTAGTTTTAGCCGAAATTTGTAACCGAAATTTTGTCATAAAATTATAGTTTTAGCCACAACCAACTCACAAATTAATTTTGTACGTTACTAAAAAATGTCTCCAAAAATTAACTTAAGATTAGAAATCAACCAAGTCAATGAGAGTTTGAATATTGTTGTTCGTGTAATTCATACGTGATTGGTTTGTGATGTGTCAAGCAACAATGGACCATTTTATTTGGATATGATACTAATGAATTCAACCGTAAGAACTTTTCTATAAGTTAAATTTTCAATTACACTATTTCTTGATTATTTTTTTTTTTGATGTATTGTATTAAATATTGTTTTATTGTTCAGGAAAATAAAACACACGGTACAACGCTCTAATTTATAAGTGTGAAAAAGATTTTAAGGAAGGTAACATTTACTCGATTACAAATTTTGGAGTTGTTGTAAACGGTGGATCTTACCGTACTACTAAGCACGCGTATAAATTAAAGTTTCAGTTCCACGAGAAGGTTAAACTTCGCAACTCGAAAAAAGTTCATTCTGATATATATATTTGATTCAAAGTCTTGATCAAGCATTTGCCTCTGTTTACGATACAAACTATCTTTGTGTTTCTATAACTCACTATAAATATAAATTATTTTACCACAACAAAATCCATAAAATCATTTCATTTTCATCCATATTTCGAAATTTGTATTGTGTTGTTTCTCTCATTTTTGTGTGAAAGCAATGTCTCTTATGCACAATTTTATTATGGACATATCACTAAGAAACAATTATTGATATTGATTTTAAGAGTTGTGCATGTTTGGGAGATTTAATATTGCAAAAAATAAAAAATTCTTTTTTTTAAAAAAAAGTTTAGATTATGATGATTTATTCTTTGTTATGTAGGAAGATCGAATTAGAGTTTTAGTGCGAAGAAAATTGATCTGCAACTTCAAAGACCAACTTCAAGGGATATGATTTACAAGAAATCCTTATTAGATGTTGGTTCTATCGATGTTTGTAATTTTATTATATACTAATATTTTATGTTAATTGTATTTATAAATTTCAGACTTCAAACTCGAAAGAAAAAATAAAAAGAATTCATATTGTCAATCTAAGTTTTTGATGATATGTTGTAAAGAAGAAAAACAATTCCAAAAGTTGTGAAAGGGGGAAAGATTGTTGACTTAGAGTGTGTCTTCGTTATTTATATTAAGAAGATTATATTTGTAACATCCCGCTCTTTCAATTACCTAATTAACTTAATTAGAAATTTATCTAATAATTTAGGAGTTAATTAATGGTGATTGATTAAATTAAATCTTTGGAATTAAATATATTATGTGTAAAATTAGGAATTCTAATTGGACCTAAACTACACATTAGTATAATTATTTTCCCACTTAATGAGACATTTCTTCTCCTAGTGACAACTCAAAACTATGACTCACTCACTTTTCCTTCTATGATCAACACCTCACTAATTACCTATCCAATTAGGAACCATGCAATGCTCTAAGCAAGAGGTGGCAATATAATTTCTCCACTCACTCACACTTCATTACCATCTAAAACCAATATCAATACATGCATACATTTCTATCCTTCTACATTTCAGAATTTGGAAAACCTTAGCTCTCTCTCTCTTTTCTCTCTTCACTCATGAACATCAACAACACCCAAGTAAACTCATTCTCCCTTCTTGAACATGCTTATCTCTTCTCACAAAACCACACTTAATACATCTCCTGCTCCATAGATTCCTCCACATATAGAGTTTATGAGCAAGAATCAGTAGAGCTTCACTTCCTTTTCCAAAATATCATAAGCAACAACAACAACAACTTCAATTTCACCATTTATCAATCTAAAAACCCACTTCTTAATCTCTGCCATATATGTGTTGCATTCACGCGTATTACCCTTGTGAGTGTCTGGAAGAACGATTAGAGTTATGTGGTGGAGGTGGGTGTTGCAGCTGCAAGCAACAGAAATGTTGCTGCCAAATTCGCAGCCCTCGCCCGGCGACTGAAGGAGCTCGCCCAGCGAGCGATGTGGAACAGCTCAGTTTTTGCTGCATGTGTTTTCCCTCACCTGTAGCCATGTTCAAACCATTGGTAAGTCATTCCTAACCCTTCTTCCGACCCTTCTCAACCTCTGTGAAGAATGTTCCATTTCATTGATCTTAGTTAGCTTACAAATCCATTCCTTTTCCATCTTAAATCATGAGCTCAAGTTGGAACTTCTGTCAATTCTGGTGGGCTAGCGTGTGTGGATGTAGCTGAGGTCATAAGCAGGTTAAAGCTTCATTTTTCCAGGTGGGTTCTTTAGGCTAGGTAGTTTAGATTCCCCAATTTCATGAACTTTGCATGTTAACACTAGGAATTTAGGGAAAATATGTGGGAGAGGAATTACCTCCCAAATTCCTCTCCAAACTGTCGTATTTTATGTTCACAATATTATTGCAATGATTTAAGTTGAGGATTGTAGGTGTTCTTGTTGAAAAATTTGAAAAATGTCAAAACAGGGGCTGTTTTCGCAGGACTCGCCCGGCGAGCAGCCGGCGAGCCTTCCAGCGAGTTCTCATTTTCTGGGCTGCTGATGAGTGGCCCGGCGAGCTCTGGCTCGCCTGGCGAGCTTGCCTTTGCCCAGAAAATGATTACTCGCCATGGCGAGCTGGTTTACTCGCCACAGCGAGTCGGGTCAGAATGGCTTCCATTTTTAAAAATGTTTTCTAAAATATTTACACTCGTTTTATATCCTCGATTTAAGTTAATATTTTCGCAATAGTATAAATAATATAAAATATGTATAGTTTGTTATCATGATGCAATTCTAGGGTTTAACCTAGGAATTTAGAATTATGTATGCTCCCCGGGCTTTGGGAATTATTGGTAGCATGTTAATAAATTAGTGATCAGTCGAATTATTTACATGAATATGCTATCAGATTGGACATCGTTTTAGATGATCCATTTAGAAAACTTATGTGAGCTTTATGCTGGAGCGCTTTCTGCTCGCGGATAAGGCAAACCCCTGAGACGTGCTCACCTTAGAGGGTTTGCGGTTTAAAACGAACAAGATTAACTCTGTGATACACCCTATTATACTGCTTAAGTAATATATGTTATGATTATAAATTATGATATGACTGATTAGGAGCCCTGGCTTAGTAGCCAATAGGAGGGTAGTAGGACCCACTGAGACTTAGTAGTCTCACCCCACTCCATTTATTTTTTTTAGGTAAGACAGGTTATTTCGGAGCAGGGACCAGGATTGGATCTGACGATTGGAGCCGAGCTTGGATTGTCAGCTTAGAAGATTTTATTCTTCTTCCTTGTTTTTAGATTAGCTTGTTATTCCGCTTCCAACTCTTTCCGATGTTTTTATCGAACATTGTAATATTATTTAATGATATTGCATTTTCCAGTTAATCCTTTTAATTTATTGTACTCGGATTCCAGTTATTAATGTTCTGACTAAATATTCTAGATAATTTAGTTGGGGCGTTACAATTGGTATCAGAGCAGGTCGATCTAGTATCGGACCTTGCCATGAGTCATTATAATCCCTTCCTTAGTAGTACGGACCCTTTGGAGTCTGGACTGTTTACGCTGAAACCATCGCATGCTGAGTCTGATCAACTCAGTACTGTGCATGGTAGGCAGGGTATTACGGTTGAGAACCGAAGTGGACCTTTGTGGATAAGTAAGAAGATCGTAGTGGAGTTTCAGTTTAGAAGCAATCATTGGCGAGAAGTCTCTCTAACCGGATGTTAGAGCTGAAGTAGTTAGGACTGAAAGAGTAAGAACAGTTTGATGGAAGTACTAATTGCTCGAAGTAGAGCTGTTCATAGAAGAACCTAAGTGTGTAAGTCAATTTAGTATCCAGCTGACATCGTGTGTCAGGTTAATTCCCCGGACTTGAGAGTAACCACATATTCTGGCAAACATGTTTACAAGAAACATGTGAGCCAAGTTAAACTCAACCCTCAGTAAATCAAGACTCTTCCTAAATACCTAGTCTCACCTTTCAGCTGCGAGATTTACCAGTATTGTTAGATCTGTTCAATACCATGATTAGAGAAACCAAGTTGGAATATTTGACCATAACAACATTTATCTGAGACTTCCCAATAGATTATCCTATAGGAAGCCAACTTTTAATGTCTCCCTAAGAATAACTTAGCATTTCTACATCGCAACTCGTATTCTTACCGTACCGTGAGAAGCCAAAGTTTGATTAGCATAACAAATAGGATTTCTTTTCCGATACCAACTTAGGCCAGTTAATTAGCAAAACTATAGGGATCAATCTTGATTAGCGCAATGATTGGGAATCATTTTACGACACCATTTGGATACCTAAGTTAGTTCGAGAGACACCAACCTTGAGTAATAGAAACCAGAGTTGAACCAAAGTAGCTTCTCTAGGTAGCAACCAATATTTATACTCTACCGCTAGAAGTGAACATTAACAGATAAACTAATTAGGAATTGCACCTTATAGGTTGGATTACCTATGTAGCCTTATTAGGTATAGTTAATCACTTATAGTGAACCAGTAACTTAGTGCTCCAAGCTACCCAGCCATGAATATAGGAATTAGTCGAATTAGACCACCTTTGATCTAGCGGCCTCTTACTTTCCAACTTGTCATGTTACCACTTAGGAGATTATTATAGGTCTAGTAGGATAATCTCAGCCTAACACGTTACATTAGAAATCACAACGAACCATTTGGAACATAACTTCACCCAGAACGACCAGAAGAAATATTCCTCGACCATACTTAGTTATCAGATAGTTTACTTAACACTATCACGCATTACCTACACTAGCAGCTTAGTGCTGTAACTTAGATAGATACATTGTGAGGGGATTAAGTCGAACCACTCGTACTAGTAAATTACTTAGACACCAGCCTGCTACCTTATCAGTTAGTACATTATCAATAGGGACTCGTTGCTATAGGCAGTCAGTCTCTTAGAATCAACCTTATCGTAGTAACACTAGGATTCAGGCCTCAATAAGATTGGTACCTCAGAAGTCATCCTGGACATCTTCAGCCATTTAGATCACTCGTCTATTACCTTTGATAGTTAACTTGTATCGAAAATAACTGAGTTGGATTTATTAGCCATTAACATTTTCAAATCATCCAGATCCTCGAGTTAGAAATTTGTAGAGTTAGTTAGAGTTCCATTAAGAGTTCCTATCAATACCCTGACTCGAACCGGAACCATTAAAGGTTAAATTTTCCAAATTCATGACCATTCTTTCGAACCTTCGTTAAGCTAAGTTCTTCGGACCAAATCATACTGGTTGGGTACCCAGTAGACTAGGGAACTTGGAACGGGTTCATTCCCTAACTTGCTCGATTTTGTCTCGGACAGACAATTACTTCTTGTGCCCTATCATCTGTTAGTTGTAGCTATCACTTGGAGTAGTTGAAAAGTAAATTTTCCAAATTCTTCAACATCGGTCAGTTAAACCGACCTTGTGAGACTTTACTTACAAGTAATCCAGTTCAATCTTTTCAGCCTTTTCAGTTACGTTGTTAGTAACTAAAAATGATTCTTAGACTCCAGTTACTCTGGTTAGGTCACGCGTAAAATTTCAGCTCGAGTTCTCACTCATCGTATCGCTCTGTTAATCAATATCATTAGTCAATTATTCGCCGAACTATTCTGTTCAGTGTCAGTACCAGTTAATCATATAGGTCTTCCATTGAGTAAACCTTCAGAGTCTTATCAACTAAATTTCAGTTAAGTTTCAGATCTTCCAGTTACGTAGTAATAAGAGCTAGTAGAAGTATTAGTATCTAGATACCTCATCAAAATCTATTCTCTGAATTCGAGTTTGAACCATTCCATTCTCTGTCAACTAATTCAGTTTCTCTGAACATTATCAAACGGTAGATTCAGATCATCATCAATCAAATTCCTCGTGTAGAGTATAAGAGTTCCCTTATTGCGAATCCAATGCATACACTGACACATTGACTATGGGGAATGAAGGATTTAAAAACCATTATCTGTGTTGAGTGTGCAATCTTCCATACCCAATCAGCCATCATTAGAATTCAATCATTTTAGCCAGAATTCTTTCATGTCAGCCTATCAGTGAATTACCTAGCCAACTAACTATATCCGTGAAGGAAGATTCGAACCTCAGTTCTTGATATGTTAAATGTACTACTTGACCTTAGTGTTGTACTAGGACAGATTGAAATGGTAGGTGGAGAATTCTGAAAGTACTATGGACTCGGTTGCAAATGAGTCTAACTCGTTGGCAAAAGAATCTATAGTGCCTAGTCGTTCTTCGCTCGTTTTATATTTTGATCTATTCTAGAGTATGATAACGACACGAACGGGACAGTGGTACGTGTGACGTGTCGCGAGCTGCAGCGTTCGGAAAAGAGGAAAACCTCGAAGTGAAAGAATTTGGACTGTCATTATCAATACCCAAACTTATCCCATTCAGCTATCCACATAGCAACCAGGCCAGATACCGACATGTGGAAGTGCAGTGTGGAATAATAACAATAAGTAAGGTATGCCAAAGTGTTACTTTGTGGAATTATTCAATAAAAGAGGTATTATTGGTAGAAGTTAATTGGAAAAGAAGATATGGTACGTCACTGTGTTAAATGGAGTTGGAGTAAAGTCGTGATAACGCATATAAACGGGAAGGATTATAAGTAGTTGGATCAGAGTGCGCAGCACGAGAGTAGATGAGAATGTAATTAGACGATCAATTGGGACGAATAACTCTTTGAGAGAGGAAAGTTTTATTCCAACGGATGAAAAGTAATCAAGAGTTCTTGAGATTAACACCGAAGTTGGAACTACGAGGTGTTTCTAAACGAAGAGATTCCATCCGAAGTATATAGGACCATATCAGATCTGCAGTGCGTCGGTTCAGTAACCTATCAGTTACCTCTATCTTCACTCAGGTCAGGGTTACACGACGTGTTTCAAGTGTCGCAACTTCGGAAATTCACTCCCGATCCTTATCATCCTCAAGAGATTGACATTCAGTCAGCCTTAACTTGCCAGCCGAATCCAGTTCATATAGTTGATTGTGAAGTTAAGATCCTTCGGAACAAGGAAATTTCATTCACGCGTATTACCCTTGTGAGTGTCTGGAAGAACGATTAGAGTTATGTGGTGGAGGTGGGTGTTGCAGCTGCAAGCAACAGAAATGTTGCTGCCAAATTCGCAGCCCTCGCCCGGCGACTGAAGGAGCTCGCCCAGCGAGCGATGTGGAACAGCTCAGTTTTTGCTGCATGTGTTTTCCCTCACCTGTAGCCATGTTCAAACCATTGGTAAGTCATTCCTAACCCTTCTTCCGACCCTTCTCAATCTCTGTGAAGAATGTTCCATTTCATTGATCTTAGTTAGCTTACAAATCCATTCCTTTTCCATCTTAAATCATGAGCTCAAGTTGGAACTTCTGTCAATTCTGGTGGGCTAGCGTGTGTGGATGTAGCTGAGGTCATAAGCAGGTTAAAGCTTCATTTTTCCAGGTGGGTTCTTTAGGCTAGGTAGTTTAGATTCCCCAATTTCATGAACTTTGCATGTTAACACTAGGAATTTAGGGAAAATATGTGGGAGAGGAATTACCTCCCAAATTCCTCTCCAAACTGTCGTATTTTATGTTCACAATATTATTGCAATGATTTAAGTTGAGGATTGTAGGTGTTCTTGTTGAAAAATTTGAAAAATGTCAAAACAGGGGCTGTTTTCGCAGGCCTCGCCCGACGAGCAGCCGGCGAGCCTTCCAGCGAGTGCTCATTTTCTGGGCTGCTGATGAGTGGCCCGGCGAGCTCTGGCTCGCCTGGCGAGCTTGCCTTTGCCCAGAAAATGATTACTCGCCATGGCGAGCTGGTTTACTCGCCACAGCGAGTCGGGTCAGAATGGCTTCCATTTTTAAAAATGTTTTCTAAAATATTTACACTCGTTTTATATCCTCGATTTCAGTTAATATTTTCGCAATAGTATAAATAATATAAAATATGTATACTTTGTTATCATGATGCAATTCTAGGGTTTAACCTAGGAAGTTAGAATTATGTATGCTCCCCGGGCTTTGGGAATTATTGGTAGCATGTTAATAAATTAGTGATCAGTCGAATTATTTACATGAATATGCTATCAGATTGGACATCGTTTTAGATGATCCATTTAGAAAACTTATGTGAGCTTTATGCCGGAGCGCTTTCTGCTCGCGGATAAGGCAAACCCCTGAGACGTGCTCACCTTAGAGGGTTTGCGGTTTAAAACGAACAAGATTAACTCTGTGATACACCCTATTATACTGCTTAAGTAATATATGTTATGATTATAAATTATGATATGACTGATTAGGAGCCCTGGCTTAGTAGCAAATAGGAGGGTAGTAGGACCCACTGAGACTTAGTAGTCTCGCCCCACTCCATTTATTTTTTTTAGGTAAGACAGGTTATTTCGGAGCAGGGACCAGGATTGGATCTGACGATTGGAGCCGAGCTTGGATTGTCAGCTTAGAAGATTTTATTCTTCTTCCTTGTTTTTATATTAGCTTGTTATTCCGCTTCCAACTCTTTCCGATGTTTGTGTAACACCCCGATTTTCGAAGCCCAAAAGTAGGCATTTTTTTTTTTTTTTAAAAAACAACAAAGACTTTGAAATAAAACATTCACGATCGCACTTAAATTAAATCAGAGTAAACCATTTTCAAAATAATGATCGTAATGCAATGCCTCTTTTATAAATTGTTTTCACGAATAAAAGTTTAAGATTAGAATCAAACGTTATGTCTAAACAGACATAGCGACATCATTTATTCCAAATAATTATCGTAATACAATTTCAATATAAATACAGCGGACAATAAATAAGAGCAAACGAGACTCTTAAACTACTACCCCTAAGCTGATCTTTAAACTCTAACTGAAGATGACTGGGTGACGAAGACCCACAGACAGCTTCAGGCCTTGCCGCTTCTCCACGCGGTACAAATAAATCCCTAAAAATGCTCGTAGAGGGTCACGATCTAAAAATAACATATAACCAAAAATACGCAGCACAAGATATACAATACATGGCAGCATATACTCATTTATCATATGAATCACACATCATCGAATTTAAGTGCACAAATCGTCTATCAATCACACACAACAATATTCAAATGCACAATTAGCCTATCAATGCAGACTCTACATGATTGTGATCACCCTACCCGGGACTGTTTCACATGCATGAATTCCGGAATTTAACCTCTCCGCAGAGAGTCGTAGGTCCAACCCCTACTAAAATCAATAAAATCCTGAAGGATTAGAGTGGATCCATTCCCGATAATCACACTCCGTGGTCCATTCCCGATAACCACGTATTGGACTCAATAAATCCCGCAGGATTAAGGTGGATCCATTCCCGATAATCACACCCCGTGGTCCATTCCCGATAACCACTTACTATGAATGCATGAGCATACGATTCCCCATATATGCTAATGCAACAAATACATATTTTTCAAGCATATGTAATTCTCAACCACATGCCAATACATATATTTCGCAAAATCATATGTAAGACAAATAACATCATGTACAACAAGATAATCAATCAAGTACATGCATCAACATTTCATATTACTCAATCATATGAAATTCACAACAACCACTCAAACATGTGTAGAATATAGCATGTTCTCAAACAAGTTCTCGTCACGAGAATACATCACAAAACAACCATGCTCATAATTCATATTGCATCACATCAAGCAAATACACATATACAAGCAACAATTACACATGCATAAAAAGCACTCGATATTTCGAGGTATATGAAATCGTTAGAAAGTGCCCTTACCTCGGCTAGCTTCCAACACATCAACTTACGCTACGCAAGCAATATCCGTCTCTCTCGACGAAGTCTCCAATTCGGCTAATCCTCTTAACCTTTTAAAACATACAACTTATCTAAGTTAATATCACATTCTAATTGATCACTTAAATAAGTCCTAGCTCGGCTACTAATGGATTCAAGATCTATGGTTGTTCTCTTACACCTAACTTGGCTCGACTTGTTTTCAAAAAGACTCTTTTAAAAACAATAACACTTTAATAAAATAGTTTCTCATCACGAAACATCATTTAGATAAATCTCGGTTATTTTAAAACACCTCGAAAATCAAATCATTTCTTTAAAACAACTCTTAACACATAAATCCTTGACAAAAGAATTTCCTTTACGATTCACAAATCGATTTCCAAACTTGTTTCTCTTTTCGTAGAAAAATAATCTCTATTATTTTTCTACTACTATAATATAAATTCAAAAACGACGGTAAAACAGTTACAAATTAAAACGGCCATAACGCATTCAATTTTTTACGGATCGAGACGAGTCATACGCCGAAATCTTCGTCTCGAAAAGACAGACCAAATGATTAAGTTTCTAGGTTATGAAAACAATTTTACAATGACATATTTGCCCTTCACATTTCGGCCAGAAATGACATCACACCAAAACATTGTATTTTTTTCTAAAAACAAGCATAGTTAAAATAATCAAATCATTACTAATTTTCTCAAGAGTGATCAAATTCCCATATCCACTCATTTGAATCAAAGAATACAATTTTTTTCTTCAAAACTTTACAAATTTCCACTTGTTCAATTAAATCACAAGCTACTAGTTTTCTTTCAAAACAAAACCACATTAATCATTCCTTTGAAACCATAATTCATTGCCTTCCAATAGGACTTAAATACTTTGAAATCTCATGGCCATATACATAAACATATGCCACGGCCAACACCACCAAAACACAAGCTAGCTCCCAAAATTTTCCATTTTAAAAGCATAGTATTAACCAATTAGTTTCCAAAGTCATGTATCCTAACAATCCAAACCATTTCAATTCAAACACAAGATTTCACAAAATAAAATGTTAACTTGCATTACATATTATTAGTTTCCATTTTTAAATAAGAACCACATAAACCATTTTACTTAAAAGCTCAAAAAACAAAATCATTAACACAAACACCAAGCAAAAATTCATGTTCTTGGTCAATTAAGATTTTTTTTTCTAAAAACCCTAGCTACTAACTCTCTTGGATCTTGTAGCACTCACACATGAAATCTATCTCTACTTAGCATGGATACTTACTAACTCTCATTGATCTAATGATATTAACCAAGGAAAATTTAAAACTTCCTCCCAACAATCAACAAGGCCTCACGGCCAAAGAGAGAAAATGAGAAAGGAGAATTTTTCTTACCATAAAACTTAGCTCATATGCACCTCCAAATTACAAGGATTAATATTGATTCCAAGCTTTTCTCCTAATTCCTTCTAGATCTCCCACAAAATGGATTTTAAGCTTACTAATCTTAAAAGAAAATTCTTTGTGATGATCAAGAGAAAGAGGGAGTTCACGTGAGATGAAAGAAAAAGAATGGAAAGTCTCATGATCAATCCTATGTATAGATCTCTCCAATTAATCCTAGCCCTTGGATCAAATAGTAAAAAGTTGCAAGACTAAATCCTAGCCATTCATTCAAACTTGGTCACAAAGCAACTCACATAAATATCTAGATATTTTGTGAGCTTGCCAACTCATCTCACTCAGTCCCCACATTCGCTCTTAAACGAGCCGTATCTCGCGCACCGATAAACTTTACGGAAACAGAAAAATTCTACCGTAAATCTTTTAATAAAAACAATTCACAAACTTTCGAATAAATTTTATTCCGAGTAAATTTTCGCCGCTTAGCTCGGAGAAATATAATGAGATCAAATTCTCATCACAATCGATATATAAAGTCTTCATTTAAATTTTGACGGAAATCGAAAACCGTAAAATTTTCAAACAGCGGGTATATATCTTGCCCGTTTTCTCAAAAACCACTAGAAAAATATTTTCATCATTTCGACGAGACAAAAATGTTTCTAAACTCATTTAAAGCTTATAAAATCATTGTGTCAATTTTTCAAATGTTAAACTACACGCAGGCACAATCTCAACAAAAATTCTGTCAAAACAGACAATCAAGCAGAAAGCCGATAAAACAAATAGCATAAGCTAATTCATATATCAAAAATATATTTTCTGCTACAGTAATTCTACGGGTCTTACAGTTTGTATCGAACATTGTAATATTATTTAATGATATTGCATTTTCCAATTAATCCTTTTAATTTATTGTACTCAGATTCCAGTTATTAATGTTCTGACTAAATATTCTAGATAATTTAGTTGGAGCGTTACAATATTTTCATTGAACGGGACATGAGTAAGATACAATTTAAATTTGTCTAAATGGGCAAACAAAATTATTAAAATAGAGAAATAGTTGTTGAACATGAGTATCCTTCTTTTTAGTTTTTGCTTAATTTTTTTTTATTGGAGTATCAATTTAATATAAATTTGTGTTTTCAAATATGATACTTTATGAGAATATGTGTTAATTTACATATATTATTGTCTTTTATATAAATTCATATGAAAGGAAATAAGTATTCAATTCATTGATAAAAAAATATTGGTCAATCATACAGAGTATTTATATCAAGCACTAAAATTTGGTGTCTTTACCTTTCTCTTTCCTCTAAAATTGTGATCTCTCATGCATTCTTTTTTGCATACATTCGACAATTAATTCATTTATGTAAAGAAAAAATATTAAAATTTAATATTTCAATGACAAGTGAAATACTTCCACAAACTATTAAATAAAAAGCTATAATTAATAAAATAAATAATTTGATGTCTATATCTATATTATTTTATAGACAAATGCTAAATAGTGTTCCTGTGACATTCTTTAAGCTTTTAAATGGTGATATTTTATTAAAAACATATGAAAATGTGTGAAGTCAACGCATCGAGAATTGAAATGTTCCACATTTTGAATAAATTATTTCCTTAAATAAAATTCTTAAAGATTTTCCCGTGGGCACCGTTTGACAAAACCCTATTTTATTATATTTAGGAACCCCTTTTGAAAATTTTTTAGGATACTTTTACCATTAACATAATGATTGACATTAATGACTATCAATATTATTAAACAATAATTCTAATATAAATCTATATTATTTTATACATTAAAGGTAATATTTTTTGTTATGTTCAACATTTAGAATTTATGAACAATAAGTCTAATATAAATCTATATTATTTTATAAATTCTAATTTTTTTTTATTGTAGTAATAATTTCAAGAGTTTCGTACCAAAAAAATTAAATAAAATTTCAAGAGTTTATTTTAGTATTAAATTATAAGCATTTAATTTTAATAAGATTCTTTGCTTCTTTTAAAAGTTTGTGTTAACTATTGATTTTCTACAAAAATGATAGTATAAAAAAAGTCATAACATGACATTCACAAAAAAATGAATCAATATATATTGTTATTAATTGATTTAATTAGATATTATGAATAAAGATACTTATATACCCATATTGTTTTTTCCTTTATAAATGGTTTTTGGTTGAACACTTCAAATTACATATTTTCCAACTTTTTCTCTTTAGCTATTTTGTTTGTATTTCTTCGAATTATTTTCATTTTATCTATATTCATCTTATTTTATATTCATCATTCTTTTCAATTTTTGTAGATGTGGATCTCAAAAAAAAATATAAATGATTTATCAACTCCGAAAAAATTGGACCAAAGACATTTGATTACAATATGAGTTTTAAGGGATTGTTATTCTTCCTCACACATATGAATGTAAATTAATTTAGAAGATGTATTGTATTATTTTCGATAATAAGTGTAATGTATATTGTAAATCATATTTCACCCTTTTGGTGTTCTAGCTCTTTGCTAGCACCCTTTTGGAAATTATTTTTTTTTTGAAGACTATGTTATTGTTTTATTATGATTTACTTTTTCGTTACTAACTTTCATATGTATATTGTTATTTTTCTTAGTAAAATTATAAATGATTTTATAATCATATTAAAAAGTGGAAGAGAGAATAATATACATATTTTATACGAGATTGCTTTTTAAAAAAACAAATAAAATAGGAAGAGAAAATATTAAGATGTGAGGTCCAAAATTATATGGCATGAGTTTTGTTAATTAGATTGTTGTATAGTAACAAAATATATGAAAGAATAAAGAAATTTACATTTTTATAATATTTTCTCAATTATTTGGTAATAAATAATAAGCAACTAAATAAATATAATAAAATTATTTAACAGTTTCTTTTGCAAAAAATTAATAGAAATTTCATTTAATTTTTTCCTCCTAAATACAAGCTAAGAAATATATAAAATAAAAATTATTTTAAACTTCATCGTGGTATTACAAAAAATAAATTTACATACAATACTTGAAAATTAAAACAAATAAATTAAATTAAAAAGTAAAACAAATAAGTTCGATCATTAACATGTTCCTTGACAGAAGATTGACATCACTAAAAAAAAGTTATATTAGTGGCTAGACTGACAAACTTTTTAATGTGGATAAATAGTAAATTTTAGTGCGAAAAAGTCTGGTTCCACTTATAATGTCTTTTCTACCAATTAAGTTATACTATGTGACCCCGATGATGAAGATTTTACATGTAATAATGAATGTTTAATAAAAATGATATCTTAACATAATTTTAATTTATTTAAAAAAATATCATTATTATTTAAGTATTATATTCAAAAAACATTTGAAAAAATAATCAAGACATTAGAATCAAGTGAATTTCTGTTGGAAACAATCATTGGCTAGACTTTACTTATCTACGCTCAAACTTTGGAACGGAGGCTAAAAAAATAACATTTGAAAAATTAATTCACCTCAAAATTCAAAGTTGAATTTGTTACTCCCTCCGATATTTTTTATAAGAAACTTTGACTTTTTAAGTTCATTCAATAATTAATGTATTTGATTTATAATATAGACCAAATATATTAGTTTTATTTTTTTGTTTACTAAAATAAAAGATATTCATTCATTCAAATCGATGGAGTACATTAGATTCAAGTACAAATTCAATACCGCTAAAAACAAAAATGATGAATCTGCGAATAAGCTCGCAGCATCCAAGTTAATAGCATAAAACGACATACTCATGCCTACAAATAATGTGATAAAATCAAAGTAACCGAAATATCTATGCCTTTGAATTTGCATCTTTGACGAACTTAATCAATGTGTGAATCAGTAGTTGACCGAAGTTGATATACCGATTCAATCAAACGAACACCACAACAAGACGAGACAACAAACAAACACCGCAACAAGACGGGACAACAAACAAACACCGCAACAAGACGGGAACACAAACAAACACCGCAAACAAGACAGAATATCAAACAATGCCGCACTGAGACGACGAAATCACACACAAAAAAAAAAAACAAAACACAAAAGAAAGATCTAATATATGTGATAATAACTTATTTAGATTAAAAACAAGAAGAAAAAAAAGAGCAGAAGGGTGACTTTAGGCCAAAAATGACGTAAAATCACAATTTACTGGTAGAAGAAGATGAAAGCTCAAAACTAAATATTAGGATCGGCTGTAGATGGTGTCGAGACAAGGTATAATTGCAACTGATCTTGAAAAACTAAAAGTTATCAAAATATATATTAGTTTTCAATGAACGTAAAATATTGATTGTTTCTTATAAAAAGCACCGGAGGTGTATGTTATAAATGACTTGACCCTATCAAAATACTTAAATATTTTTCGACGAATGTAATATTTTAATTATTGTGAATTAATATTTCAGTAGAGGTAAATATTAACATACAATCTTATACCATTTTCAAAAAATAAAATTTTATACACGGGGATGAACATTTTATAAGTAGCTAGAGAAATGAATTTTTAACATAAATAATATACGGGGATGAACATTTCACAAATAATGAAATAAATATTTAATATATATCTTAATTATATACGGGGATGGACATTTAATATTAAAAACTAATACAGACTTTCATATCATAAACAAGAAGAAAAAAAAAGAGCAGAGGGGTGACTTTAGGCCATAAATGACGTAAAATCACAATTTACCGGTAGAAGAAGATGAAAGCTCAAAACTAAATATTAGGGCCGGCTGTAGATGGTATCGAGACAAGGTATAGTTGCAACTGATCTTGAAAAACTAAAAAGTTATCAAAATATATATTAGTTTTCAATGAACCTAAAATATTGATTGTTTCTTATAAAAAGCACCGGAGGTGTATGTTATAAATGACTTGACTCTATCAAAATATTTAAATATTTTTCGACGAATGTAGTATTTTAATTATTGTGAATTAATATTTTAGTAGAGGGAAATATTAACATACAATCTTATACCATTTTCAAAAAATAAAATTTTATACCCGGGGATGAACATTTTATAAGTAGCTAGAGAAATGAATTTTTAACATAAATAATACACGGGGATGAACATTTCATAAATAAAGAAATAAATATTTAATATATATCTTAATTATATACGGGGATGGACATTTAATATTAAAAACTAATACAGACTTTCATATCATAAAGAAGAAGAAAAAAATATATATTAGTTTTCAATGAACCTAAAATATTGATTGTTTCTTATAAAAAGCACCGGAGGTGTATGTTATAAATGATTTGACTCTATCAAAATACTTAAATATTTTTTCGACAAATGTAGTATTTTAATTATTGTTAATTAATATTTTAGTAGAGGTAAATATTAACATACAATCTTATACCATTTTCAAAAAATAAAATTTTTTACACGGGGATGAACATTTTATAAGTAGCTAGAGAAATGAATTTTTAACATAAACAATACACGGGGATGAACATTTCACAAATAAAGAAATAAATATTTAATATATATCTTAATTATATACGGGGATGGACATTTAATATTAAAAACTAATACAGACTTTCATATCATAAACAAGACGGAAAAAAAAAAAGCAGAGGGGTGACTTTAGGCCATAAATGACGTAAAATCACAATTTACCGGTAGAAGAAGATGAAAGCTCAAAACTAAATATTATGGCCGGCTGTAGATGGTGTCGAGACAAGGTATAATTGCAACTGATCTTGAAAAACTAAAAAGTTATCAAAATATATATTAGTTTTCAATGAACCTAAAATATTGATTGTTTCTTATAAAAAGCACCGGAGGTGTATGTTATAAATGACTTGACTCTATCAAAATATTTAAATATTTTTCGACGAATGTAGTATTTTAATTATTATGAATTAATATTTTAGTAGAGGTAAATATTAACATACAATCTTATATCATTTTCAAAAAATAAAATTTTATACACGGGGATGAACATTTTATAAGTAGCTAGAGAAATGAATTTTTAACATAAATAATACACGGGGATGAACCTTTCATAAATAAAGAATTAAATATTTAATATATATCTTAATTATATACGGGGATGGACATTTAATATTAAAAACTAATACAAACTTTCATATCATAAAAAAGAAGAAAAAAAAATATATATTAGTTTTCAATGAACCTAAAATATTGATTGTTTCTTATAAAAAGCACTGGAGGTGTATGTTATAAATGACTTGACTCTATCAAAATACTTAAATATTTTTCGACGAATGTAGTATTTTAATTATTGTGAATTAATATTTTAGTAGAGGTAAATATTAACATACAATCTTATATCATTTTCAAAAAATAAAATTTTATACACGGGGATGAACATTTTATAAGTAGCTAGAGAAATTAATTTTTAACATAAATAATACACGGGGATGAACATTTCACAAATAAAGAAATAAATATTTAATATATATCTTAATTATATACGGGGATGGACATTTAATATTAAAAACTAATACGGACTTTCATATCATATATCCATGTAACATAGTATATAACTATACATCACATTTCTATCAAAAACAAAAAACTGCACATCTTATTTTAAAATATTTATATTTTATTCAACAAAAAAATATATTTACATTTTTATGGGTAAAAACTAACCCATAAAATATTTATTTTGCAATAAAAAAAACTAAAATATTCATTTTCAGTCCTTTTAAATTGTTCTTTATACTTTTAATTCTTTTAAAAATACAAACTTATATTTTAAACTCAATAACTTGATTATTTAATCTTCAGCTTATATGATTAATTTTTTAATTTAAAATTATAGATAAATTTATGAAGATTAGATATTAAAATGGTTAATTATTAAACTAATGAGATGTTATTAAAAATTTCATTTCGAAAATGAAACGTGATCTTTTATATTAAAAAAAACGCCGACTAAAATTAGAAATTAATATAGTTATTTAAAAGACCAAAATTTAAAGAAAGATTTTATAAGGAATAAACCTAAAAAATTGAGTATTTAAAAGGACCAAAAATAAAGCACCAAAAAAAAAAATAACCAAAAATATATTTAACCTTAATGATAATAATTGTGACGAGACCTTAGAATATGATATGTTTCTTAAAAGATCTAATTTTTGTTGGTAATAATAACATTTTTAAATATTTTTTTGACAAAATCATGTTAATTAATTTAAAAATAATAAATTAAATTTTAAATATGAAATGGCTATAAACACATATTATGGCCAAACTATAAAATTAATACATATTATGGCCAAAATATAAAATTAATACTTAAATAATTTGAAATATGCGTTATGTCCGTACTTGGCACGAGTACGAATACTAGTTAATATTTATTAGAATCTTGCCTAATAAATTGATATTAATTAGAGATGGTTAATTCATTAATTAAAAGAGAACAAGATGTTTTATGTGTGAAAATTAAAAATTCTAATTTAACTCAACTACACCTTGACACTCATGAATTAACTTAGCAAGAGAGGTTTTTCCCTCCACTCAAAACTCTTCTCTTCTCATATGAGTCATTCCTCCACTCACCTTGCCAAACCACACAACACTACACTACATAAGCTTTTCCTTACTCATATCACTTAAAAAACACAACTCTCATGTTTCATTCTCTCTAAATCAGAACTGAAGCTTCTCACCCTCATTCCTTCTTCTTCTCACGCCAAAATATCCTTAACAATAACCATTGATTCTCAATTTCATTTTCTTCAAATCTCACATATACATACATCCTTAACCTTTTATTCCTCCATGCTCAAAATTATTCCAATCTCTGATCTGGCTGCATGTTACTGTATAACAGAAAACTCAATGGAATCCCTCATCCTACTCATTCTCTCTTAAACCCAATCTTCTTGGTCTTACAACCCTTTTCATTAAACTCAATCTCTCAAACCTTCAATCAAACTTGGGAAAACTGGTTGCATGTGTATTACCCTTCAAAAATACGAGTCATGCCACTCTGGGACTGCCTTGCATGCTGTGGGTAAGCAAAAACCTTGGAAAATGCATCAAAAATGCATGATTGATGATGCAGAAACGGGGTAACTCGCCATGGCAAGCTATGCAACTCGCCATGGCGAGTGTGACAGGAGGCTCCTAGTTGCTTCTCAGCTCATTTTCTCTGTATTGGTGAGCTACAATCGTACCTTTCGCCCTTGGTCAAGCAGAATTCGTGCCACTAGTATATCTCAGAGTTGTCTTCTATTCCAACCATTAGAATCAAGAATAGGTGAGTACAAGTCTTGATTCTTTCCCTTAAATTCCAAATTCGTGCTTATTCCTCCTAACCACAGTTTGGTTGCTTGCATGTTGGTTACGATGAGCTCTTGGTGCTGCAATGTGAGACTTTGAAACCAAGCAAATTAGATAGTTCATTCTCCTTCAAACCTTCAAATTCTGTCAAGGGGATTAGTGAGTGTAGCTGAGGAATTTGGTTGCTGTTAAAGAGCCAGAAGCAAGGATTAAAGCTCTATTAACAAGTGGGTTCTTAGTTTAGTGTAGTATAGATTCCCAAAATTATGAAACTTGCATGTGAACATAGGAAAAATCAATAAGTATAGCTGTAGGTTTGGAATTAATCCCGAATTCCATTCTATTTTGTTCATATTATTTACTTTATATTTCTGCAATGTTTCAAATGAAGGTGGTAGGTGAATCTTTTGAAAAATATCAATTTCTGTAAAACAGGGTAAATTCTGTGTTAACTCGCCATAGCGAGTTGCTAGCGAGCCTTCATGGCGAGCTGAAGGTCCTGGGCTGAAGAACTTCGCCCTGGCGAGCTCTGGCTCGCCTAGCGAGTTGTTTAGGTCAAGACCTGTAAGTTCGCCATGGCGAGCTTAGTAACTCGCCGTAGCGAGCTAGCCCATAATTCACTCACTTTTTCCATTTTCAAAACTCTTGGTCACTCGTTTTATACCTTCGTCTGAAACAGTTATTTTGCAGTCATATAATTTATATAATTTAAACAGGAGATCAATACAGTCAGACTATTAGGTGGTAACATAGGGAATTTAGAATTATGTATGCTCCCCGGGCTTTGGGATAATTATGGTAGTATATAATTCAACTTAGCATCAGTCAGCTATGTGCGATTTATGATATCGCTTATGGACTTCCTTCGGAAGCTTCCATCAGAAAATGTTTGTGAGCTGTATGCCGGAAATACTTCGTGTTCAGCGGACAAGGCAGGCCTCTGGGAGATGCTCACCTCAGAGTGCCTTGCGGTTAAAATGAATAAGACTAATAATCTGTGATACACTTTTATTTATGCTTTATGAAATAATGTTAAGTATATGTTATGACTGATTAGGTGCCCCGGCTTAGTAGCCATTAGGAGGGTAGTAGGACCCACTGAGACTTAGTAGTCTCACCCCACTCCATTTATTTTTTTAGGTAGACAGGTTATTTCGGAGCAGGGACCAGGTTGGATCTGACGATTGGAGCCGAGCTTGGATTGTCAGCCTAGAAGATTATTTCTTCTTCCTTGTTTTAGATTAGCTTGTTATTTTGTTATCAACTCTTCCCGCTGTTGTATTGAACATTGTAATATTATTTTTAAATGATATTGCATTTTTCAGTTATAATTCCTTTAATTTAATGTACTCAGATTCCAGTTATTAATGTTCCGACTAAATATTCTAGATAATTTAGTTGGGGCGTTATAATTGGTATCAGAGCAGGTCGATCTAGTATCGGACCTTGCCATGAGTCATTCAATCCCTCTCATAGTAGTACGGACCCTTTGGAGTCTGGACTGTTTACGCTGAAACCATCGCGTGCTGAGACTGATCAGCTCAGTATTCTGCATGGTAGGCAGGGTATTACGGTTAAGAACCGAAGTGGACCATGGTGGTTAAGTAAGAGGATCGTAGTGGAGTTGCAGTTCAGAAGCAATCGTTGGCGAGAATTCTCTCTAACCGGATGTTAGAGCTGAAGTAGTTAAGACTGACAGAGTAAGAGCAGTTGATGGAGGTACTAATCACTCGAAATAGAATTGTTCATGGAAGAACGTAAAGGTGTAGGACAATATAGTATTCAACTGACATCTTGTGTCAGGTAAATTCCCCGGACTTGAGAGTAATCTAGTTTTTCACCATCATACCCGTACTCCTACCATACCGTTAGAAGTCAGGATCTGTTTAGCATAACAAATGGAATCTTCTTTCAGCGATACCAGTTTAGGTCAGTTAATTCAGCAAACCTTTAGGATCAATATTGATTAGAGCAATGATAGGGAATCATTTCACAACACCATTTGGATACCTAAGTTAATTCGAGAGATTCCAAACTTGAGTAGAAGTAAACATAAGCAGATAAACTAATTAGCAATTGCACCTTATAGGTTGGATTACCTATGTAACCTTATTAGGTATAGTTAATCACTGATAGTGAACCAGTAACTTAGTGTTCCAAGCTACCCAGCCATGAATATAGGAATTAGTCGAATTAGTCTGCCTTGGACTCAACACTTTCTTACCTTCCGGCATGTCCTGTTATTACTTAGAGAACTACTATAGAACTAGTGAGATAATTTCAGCCTAACATGTACATTAGAGATCACAACAAATCACTTAGGATATAACCTCATCCGGGAAGACAAGTAGGAATATTTCTTGACCATACTTAGTTACCAGGTAGTCTGTTTAACGCTATCATACTTTTCCTTCTATAGCAGCTTAATGTCATGACTTAGGTAAATACCTTGTGAAAGGAATTAAGTTGAAACCACCAGTAGTATTAATTTCCTTAGGCGTCAGCCATTACCTTAATATCTAGTGCATTATCACTAGGAGCTCGTTACAGTAGAACAGTCTATCTCTTAGAAAATCAACCTCAGTGTCGAACCACTAGCATTCGAACCCCGATCAAATTAGCAAGTCAGCAGTTGACATTGACACCTTCAGCCATCTAGATCACTCGTCTATTATCTATGTTAGTTATCTCATTTCGAGGATAACTGAGTTGGATTTATTTTTATCAGCCATTAACATTTTCAAATCATCCAGATCCTCGAGTTAGAAATCTGTAGAGTTAGTCAGAGTTCCATTAAGAGGGCCTACCAATACCATGACTTGAACCGAAACCATTAGAGGTTAAAAATTCCAATTTCATAATCATTCTTTCGGATCTTTATTAAGCTAAGTACTTTGAACCAAACCATTTAGGATTAGATATCCATTAGACATAGAAGCATGGAACGGGTTCATTTCCCAACTTGTCTGTCTATGCTTCGGACAGATAACCCCTTCCTGTGCCTTAACAGCAGTTAGTCGTGATCATTACTCGAAATAGTTGGAAGGTACATTTTCCAAATTCTTCGACATCGGCCGGTTAAACTGACATTTCGAGACTTTACTTGCAAGCAATCCTGTTCAATCTTTTTGATCTTTCAGTTACATTGTTAGTAACTAAATATAATTCGTGGAATCCAGTTTATCTGGAGAGGACACGTATAAATTTAGTTCAAGCTCTCACTCAGCTTATCAAATATTAAAATTAGTATCATTAGTCGAGTATCCGCCGAACTATTCTGTTCTGTGTCAGTATCAATTAATCGTATAGGTTTTCGTACACCTGAACGACTCATCAGTAACTCAATCATGTTGTTAAATCTTTCGGATCCTTATCAGCTAATCTTCTCAGTTAGGTTTCAAATCTTCCAGTTACGTAGAACTAGGAGCTAGTAGAAGTGTTAGTATCTAGATATCTCATCAGAACTATTTTCTGAAATTGAATTTGAATCATTTCATTCTCTATCAACTGAATCAGTTACTCTGTACATTATCAACGATAGGTTTAGGTCACCAATCAAATGCCTCGTGTAGAGTATCAGAGTTTCCTTTTACGAATCCAATTCATACGCCGACACATCGACTATGGTAAAGAAAGGATTTAAAAGCCAATCCGTGTGTTAAATGTGCAAACCTTCCGTATTCATTTAACCGTCATCAGAATCCAATCATCTTAGCTAGATCCTTTCATGTCAGATTATCAGTGCATTATTCAAACAACCTAATCGCAATCTTGAAGGAAGAATTTGAACCTCAGCTCTTGACATGAAACTGTACTACTCGATCACAGTGTTGTGCTAGGATGGATTGAAATAGTAGGTGGAAAATTCTGTAGTACTATGGACTCGGTTGCAGATGAGTCTAACTTGTTGGGTTTTTAGATGTTGCCTTCATTTTGCAAAAACAAGATGCTAGTCTACAGGTTGAGACAGATGTGGTAACATCTGTCTAGCAACACGGCCAGCTGTGGCCAGCTGGGTTTGAAACCCTAGAACGCGCCACATAGCGCGCCGCTTTTCTTTGAACCCTAATTTTCTTTGTTTCAGGTTTAACTTGCGCGCCAAGACAAGGGAAACCTCGCCTATTTCCTGAAGCAATATTTTGAAAGATTTATTTTGAAAATATGTGACGAATATATTTTAAAATCAAATCTTTTGGTTCAAGGTTATTTTTGAAGGAGATCAAAGGCACGCGTTTTCAAGATTTTGAAGACAAATAAATCCTTGTAGTCTAAGCAGCTCAGGACTATAAATACATGAAGACCAAGACCTAGTTCTCTTAAGAGAGTCAAGCCATAACTTGGTTTTTAGGGTTTTAGAGTGTCAAATCGAGTCTCTTTGTGAGCCTTTCGTGCATTCCGTATATGCATGCTTAGGACTGTGTTTATTGAGTTGTAATGCTACTATCTCTGAAGCTTTGAAGCAAAGAGTTAGTGAGTCAAGCACTTAAAAGCCTTTAGGCAAAAGTGTTTAGGTGTTTAGGAGTGTGTCTCCAACCAACCGTCGTGAATTGTCTTTTATACCCCGGTAGGTGTCTAGTGGTGTGGTGTAGCATCACTGTTAAGGAATTGACCTGGGCTGGTCATATCTAGGTTAGGCCTAGGTAGAGTCTTCACAGATAGTGATTGAGTGAGGAGGGTTAACAGGTGTTTAGACTCCGAATCAATACTGTTATAGTGGATTCATCCTGGATTGGTATCCCCCATATTAGGAGCAGTTGCGTCCGAACTGGGTTAACAACCTCACGTGCAATTTACTTTTTTGTCTTTATTTATTGCATAATTATTTGTCCGGTATACTTCGTGGAGACAAACGTGGTAACATCTGTCTCCCAGTCCAACGTTTTTGTTACAGGTGTTAGCACATCGGCTATCACATCTGTCTACTGATAGTGTCGGAATTTCAATTGGCATCAGAGCAGGCACCCTGCCTGTACTTGGGTGAGATCCAAGGGATACTTTCTGGCAAACATGGACAAGGAAGGAGGACTCGTTAACAGGCCACCACTGTTGGATGGTACTAACTACGACTATTGGAAAGCGAGGTTGTGTGCTTTCTTGAAATCTCTTGATGGGAAGACTTGGAAGGCTGTTGTGACAGGTTGGAAACAACCTATGGTGGTTGACAAGGATGGGAAGGTGACAACTGACCCAAAACCAGAAGGTGAGTGGTCAAAGGAAGAGGATGATCTGTCCGTAGGAAACAACAAAGCCCTCAACGCCTTATTCAACGGGGTTGACAAAAACATGTTCAGGCTTATCAAGCAGTGCACTGAAGCTAAGGAAGCATGGGAAATTCTGAAGACCACACATGAAGGCACTTCAAAAGTCAAGATGTCCAGGCTGCAACTATTAACCACAAAATTTGAGAATCTGCAGATGATGGAAGATGAAAACGTTCATGACTTTCACATGAACATACTTGATTTTGCCAACTCCTTTGAAGCTCTAGGTGAGAAGATTAGTGAAGAGAAGCTTGTAAGAAAAATGCTTAGGTCATTGCCTAAGAAATTTGATATGAAAGTGACTGCTATTGAGGAGATGTAGAACATATCCACTCTAAGGCTTGATGAGTTAGTAGGTTCACTACAAACATTTGAGCTTGGGGCAAATGAAAAGACTGAAAAGAAGAACAAAAATCTGGCGTTTGTCTCTAAGGAGTCTGATGATCCCAGTGGACAAGACATGGATGAAAGTGTGTCTGAAGCTCTGGCCCTAGTAGGAAAGCAATTCAAAAGGATGATGAGAAGAAGGGATGGAAGACCCAGGATAGATGTGCCACACATCTCAGACGACACTGGGAAGCAAGCCAACTCTCAGAGGCGTAAAGATGAAGAGAATTCGAATCAAACCAGAAGCGTACAATGCTATGAGTGCAATGGGTTTGGTCACTACAGAACTGAATGCCCAAACTTCCTGAAGAAGCAGAGGAAAAACATGGTGGCAACGTGGTCAGATGATGAAAACTCGGACAATGAGGGTGATGGAAAGAAAGATACAGCATTCACTGTAAGGTGTATGTTTGACACTAGCTTTGAAGGGGTACTCACCTTAGAAGAGCTAGCTGATGCTTACCATGAGCTATGTCAAGACTATGATGACAGAGTTAAGGTACTACAACAGCAAAGACACCTTATCAATCAGCTGAAGGCAGAAAGAAGCGAACATCTTGCTAATATTCATCACCTTACTGATGAGGTAATCATGCTAAACTCACAGTTTGAGAATATGAATAAACAAGTGAGGATGTTGAATGCTGGGGATATCATGGCTGAGGAGAGTATAGAAGTTGATCAACCTGACAAATGTTCTAAAGCAATAGGATATGATTATACAAAGCTCAACAGAAGGCACTCACCATATGGTGATAGATACAATCATATAAGAAGAATTGAGAAACCCAGGAAGGTCAGACACATGGTGCAACATCCCAGACCATTACCATCTTCCAGTCAGAGTAAGGGGCCAAAAGAATGGGCATGTCATCATTGTGGAGAAAAAGGGCACATAAGGCCTTTTTGCTACAAACTTTATGGGAGCCCACAGGTGTCAGAATCACAGGAACCCATGAGAAAGACTACGAAGATCAGAATGGAGTGGAAACAGAAGATTGAAAGAATTGGACTGATTGCTCATACTTCATTAAGAGCATCATCCAAGGAAGAATGGTACTTTGATAGTGGATGCTCGAGGCACATGACAGGTATCAAAGATTATCTGGTTGATATGAAATCTCATCCCACGGGTCATGTAGTATTTGGAGATGGAGCCAAAGGACAAATCATGGGTGTAGGAAAGATGGTAAATGACAGGCTACCTGAGCTTGGAGATGTACTGTTTGTAAAGGGACTGACTGCTAATCTTATCAGCATAAGTCAGTTGTGTGATCAAGGTCTGAAGGTCAACTTCTCACAACCAGAGTGTGTAGTCACTGATGCTAAAGGTGTCATTCTGATGAAGGGAATACGATCTAAAGATAATTGCTATCTCTGGGTACCCAACCAGAAGACACATGTTGCAACATGTATGGTTGCCAAGGAAGATGAAGCAAAACTATGGCACCAAAGGTTAGGTCACTTAAACCTCCGAAGTATGAAGAAAGCTGTCTCTGTGGATGCTATAAGAGGGTTACCAAAGCTTGACATTGTGGAAGGAACAGTATGTGGAGAATGTCAGATAGGCAAACAAACAAAAGTCTCACACAAGATGTCGCCACATCTGACTACTAACAGGGTTCTGGAATTACTTCACATGGACTTGATGGGTCCAATGCAGGTTGAAAGCATTGGAGGAAAGAAGTATGCTTTTGTTGTAGTTGATGACTACTTATGCGTAAAAAAAAAAAGTGATTGTTATTCTTCCCCACACGTCTGAATGTAAATTAATTTAGAAGATGTATTGTATTGTTTTAGAGAATGAGTGTAATTAATATTTTAAATCATATTTCACAAATTAAGCAACGATGTTGGTTAGGTTGAATGATTATGTTATTGTTTTATTATGATTTACTTTTTTATTACTAAGTTTCGTACGTATATTATTATTTTTTCTTAGTAAAATTATATTTTTATAATTGTAAAATTATAAATGATTATACAATCATATTAAAAATTGAAAGAGAGAATAATGTACACCTTTTATACGAGATTGCTTTTTTAAAAAAAACTAGTTTTGAGACCCGTGCATTCGCACGGGTCTATCGACGTTATTCTGCTATTTTTTTTGTAAAACTTATTAAATTAAGTAAAAAAAATATATTAAAGCAATTGTCCCGTGTATGATTTTTGTGTAATGAATTATAATTAATAATAATAAAAATTTATTATTCAATTTTTTTTTTATTAAATCAATTGTACCGTGTATGATTAAATTTTTTATTAAAACAATTGTCTCGTGTATTATTATAATATATATTTATGAATAATATATTAATCAACAATTATTATTATTATTATTTTTAAGCAAGAGAGAAAGCTAAATTAAGAGATAATAAGCATCCCTACTAGGGTGGCACCCAAACTATCCCCTAACAAACTAGCTACCTCAAATATATTAAAAATAAGAAAAGGAATGATTACAAACTTACTTGGGGGGACTAGACCAAAACCCAAGTGGGAGCATGAAAAATACAACTGCCTCATTAAAAACCTTACCCGTAAAACCCAAAGGGAAAAACCAGGTGAAGGGAAAAAGAGTGTAGTGCTCCAGACAAAGAAAACAAACCAGAAGAGAATCATTTAGGTAAACAATATCTAAAACTAGGAAACCCCAGTTTATTACTATGTAAACAATCCTGAACAAACAAAGGAGGTTCTGACCAACTCTGAAAAACATGTAAAGTAAGACCATGATTGGCAAGAAGATCCGCAACTTGATTTCCTTCCCTACAAATATGAGACACCATAAAATTATGACTAGAAAGGATCGTCCTCACATTCTTCCAACGATTGCGAAGAGGGCAAGGTATAGAGTTTGAATTTCTCTTAAAAGCATTCACCACAAGAGAAGAGTCTGTTTCCAACCAAATGTTAAACCACCTTTTCTGATGAGCAATTTCAATGGCTTTAATAGCACCACAAAGTTCAGCAAAATAGGAAGTGTTGTGCCCAAGGGGATCAGCAAAAGCAAAAATAAAATTAGCATTAGAGTCCCTGAAAACACCACCCCAAGGGGATCAATAATTGTTCCGTGGATTATTATAATATATTATTCAATTCATTTTTTTTTTGGTACAAATTCTTTTTTTTATATTAAAGAAATTGTCCCGTGTATGATTAAGTTTTTTTTTTTTATCAAAACAATTGTTCCGTGTGATAAATATAGTAATAAATTATAATATAAAATATTGGTAGTAATTTCTTTTAATATATTGTAAATAGATAAAATAAAAAAATAGGAAGAGTGAATATTAAGATGTGAGGTCCTAAATTATATGGCAGTTTTGTTAATTTTTTCCCCTAAATGCAAACAAAGAAATATATAAAATAAAAATTATTTTAAACTTTATCGGGGTATTACAAAAAAAACAAAAATACAATACTTGAAAAATTAAAACATGTTCCTTGACAAATACAATACTTGACAAATAAATTCGATCTTTAACATGTTCCATTGACGAAAAATTGACACCGCTAAAAAATTTATATTAGTGGTTAGACTGAAACACTTTTAAATGCGGATAAATAGTGAATATTAGTTCGAAAAGTCCGATCCTCCTTATAATATCTTTTCTACTAACTGAGTTATATATACTATGGGACCCCGATGATGAAGATTTTACATCTAATAATGAATGTTTAATATAAATGATATATTAACGTAATTTTAATTTATTTTAAAAAATTATTATTATTATTTAAGTATTATATTAAAAAAAACATTTGAAAAAATAACTAAGACATTAGAATCAAGTGAATTTCTAGTGGAAATAATCATTGGCTAGACTATATTTATCTGCGCTCGAACTTTGAAACGGAGGCTAAAAAAAGCATTTTAAAAATTAATTCACCTCAAAATTTAAAGTTAAATTTGTTACTCCATATGATATTTTTTATAAGAAATTTTGACTTTTTAAGTTCATTCAATAATTAATGTGTTTGGTTTATATTATAGAACAAATATATTAGTTATTCAATGAACCTAAAATATTGATTGTTTCTTATAAAAAGTACCGGAAAAGTATATTATAAATGATTTGACTCTATTAAAAGACTTAAATACTTTTTGATGAATGTAATATTTTAATTATGGTGAATTAATATTTTTGTAGAGGTAAATATTAACATAAAATCTTATACACGGGGATGAACATTTTATAAGCAGCTAAAGAAATAAATGTTTAACATAAATAATACACGAGGATTACAAAAAAAGAAATTATATTTAATATATCTCTTAATTATACACTGGGATGAACATTTAATATTAAAAACTAATACAGACTTTCATATCATATACCAATGTAACATTTCTATCAAAAACAAAAAACTGATCATCTTATATTAAAATATTTATATTTTATTCAACAAAGAAATATATTTACATTTTTATGGGTAAAAACTAACTCATACTTGGCACAGGTAAAATATTTATTTTGCAATAAAAAAACTAAAATATTCATTTTCAGTTCTTTTAAATTATTCTCTATACTTTTAGTTCTTTTAAAAATACAAACTTATATTTAAACTCAATAACTTGATTACTTAATCTTCAGTTTAAACGATTAATTTTTTAATTTAAAGTTATACTCATAGATAAATTTATGAAAATTAGGTATTAAAAGGGTTAACTATTAAACTAATGATATTTTAATGACTTAACAACGAGATGTTATTAAAAAATTAATTTCAAAAATGAAATGTGATCTTTTATAAATAAAAAACGCCGACTAAAGTTAGAAATTGATATAGTTATTTAAAAGACCAAGATTTTAAGAAATATTTTATAAGGAATAAACATGAAAAGTTAAGTATTTAAAAGGACCAAAAATATATTTGATCTTAATGATAATAATTGTGACGAGACCTTAGGATATGATATGTTTCTTAAAAGATCTAATTTTTGTTGGTAATAATCAGGTTTTTAGTTTTTTTTTTGACAAAATCATGTTTTGTATTTTAAAAATAATAAATTAAATGTTAAATATAAAGTGGCCATAAACACTTATTATGTGTCGTCACATTTAAAAAAGAGAAAAAGATATATGCATAGACAGTGTAAAATAATTTTACACTGTCAACAAATTACAACTATGTTTTCCACCACATGATTTCATTTAACCTCACTTTCTTGATATAACATAAAAAAGTGAAAACATTCTTAATTATTGTCGGTGCAAAGTTAGTTTACACTGATAATGCATGTCATTTAAACACTTTAAAAAAAATATCAAGTTATCAAAATTATAAGTTAAATAAAAAGATAGATTACATGTTTAAATTCTTTATAATAAGTGGTAAAAGTTGGACAAAAAAATTACTAAACCAAAATATAAAATTAATACTTAAATAATTCGAAACATGCGTTATGTCCGTGTTTGCCACGAGTGCGAATACTATTTAACATATAAATAAAGACAACATAGCAATGGCTACCTGACCAAAAACAACATAGCAATTTCTCAAGCTCATATTCAACACAGCATAAATTAACAATAATTCGGGAAGTCACAGGTAATCAAAACAAACATAAAATAAATAACTAGATTATGAGAAAGTCTTGGTTGGGCACAACCCCAACACATCACATTTAGTCACACACTCACAAATAAAAGAATTTAAAGGAAAAATAAAATAGTCACATCAATTAATATTACTTTAATAATTTTTATTTAATATTTTAAATTTCATGTGAGTATGTGCCCATATATGATGTGTTGGGGTTGTGCCCAACATAGACTTTCTCCTAGATTATAAATTAACATATATGTTGCAGTGAGTCTCTAACTAAGTCACATAACACAACACCTACATCCTAATGTTGAAGAAAAGGTGATATCAAACTCTCAAGATAGACCTTTGGAATGTCCCAAGCCTGTTTGTTGCTTTGAATTTCATGAGTCTTTATAAAAGTATTATTTTTGGAATCATAGATGGCCAAAATGTATTTATTTAAGTCGCGAAACTTCATCAACACTTTGTCATCCTCATAAATATATAATGGTTTGGTATAAGCATAAAATTGATAATATCCAATGTAAGGAACCCTTAATAATTTGGTCCAAGAATTTGCATTTCCATATTCCTTCATCATCCAAATATCAGAAAACTTGCAACTATTAGAAAAAATGCACAAACAATCTCTCAACACTCCCAACAAGTTATAAGTTGGGAATGAAAACTCTTCATAAGGAGGTTGCAGAAGTTGTTGATACGACTCCTTATTCAAATCAAAAGAAACAAGGACCCTTGGTTCGTATATCAACCAATTAACCGTATCACTCACAAATATTCCCTGTTTCAACACATGATATGGAAAGTCTTGAACTTTTCTCCAATAATCGGTACCCAAAGTATGAACATTAACTTCTGTTATTTTTTTTTTGTTGCGAGGGCATAAGAAAAGAGCAATAATCTTATAATTACGAATGAAGCGATCATACGCAATGGTATATGTGGTTACAAAATATCTTAGCCCTGAACTGTCCAAAGGAGGCAATGGTTTGAATTTTCTAATGGAAGGGTTACACAAAAGAGCTAAAGATCCATTGATCCCAAAACAGAGGATGCCATCACAAGTGGAAATTCCCTCATGACCGCGCCGACGCTTAATCAGAGGATGGTTGAGCTGCGTTAAACTATCAACGGAGTCCATAAAAGAGGAGATTGGGGATTTCCATACATGGTACTCACCTGAGCAATGCGGAGAGCTTTGGACGAGGTGGTAGCGGTCATCGTTGAAGATTGAGAAACGAAGGTGCTTCTTGGCGAACTTGGAATCATGAGAGATAAGAGAATTCCATGATTTGCAGACGCAGCAGAGTTGACGGAGGTGTTTCACGGGGAGCCTACACAGTATTTCTTCCACCAGTTCACAGGGAAGATGCGGCGGCGCATGAAGAGAGAGTGGTATTTGGGCACGGACTTTGTTACCTTCTGGTGCCGTCATATCAAAATCTTAAAACTAAGAACCAAAGGCACGTAATGCTATAATCTTTCCTTTTATACTAATTGTATTTTATTTATCTTTATTATTATTATTATTATTATTATTATTATTATTATTATTATCTTGTAACCAAAAAAGATTATTATTATTATTATTATTTTCTATTCTATACCAATATATAAAGAGAATAATCTCTTTAGGTGCAACATTTTTTATTATCACTTTTGTCCTTCAATCTATTCAAATATTTGTATTTTTTTTTTAAAAAAAGAAATATTTAGATATGTTAAAAATAACTAACTTTCACACAAAAGTTTGTTTTCAATTTTTTTTAATAGATAAAAAAAGATTTTTTTTAATAATTAACCACAACAAAAAAAACATGTTGATTTTCAATTTTCTGATGCCGTCATATCAAAATCTAAAAACAAGAACCAAAGGCACGTACTGCTAATCTTTCGTTTTATAATAATTGTATTTTTTTTTATTTTGTTTAGGTTTAAACAAGTTATTTTTATGCTAAATCTCCCATTGAGGCAGTTAGATATTAAATACGAACTCAATAATACTATCTAGATTTAAAAATAGTTTTAGTTCTAAAGTTTCACAATTGATTAATTTTGATACTTAAGTTTCAATCCCTCAATTTTAACCTCATAAATTTAAAGGTTAATAGATTATTACCCTTACTAACTACTAAGTGAGTGTGTTTTGCAACCCTACTAAAAATTCTTTGAAGATTCTCCCTTGCAAAGTAAATTTTTTGTGGTCCCCTCTTGTCATCCTTTATGAGCAAGGAATTTGCACTTTTTAAATCGATTTAACAAAATAATTGATTTAAAAAACATCATTTTTCAAGAAATTTTTAGCAGGGATAACACAAAACACGTCCACTTAGCAGGGGGTAACAACTTATTAACCCTAAATTTAACAATTGCTCGATTTAGTGACTTTAAGTTACTTGTTAACCACTGAAAAAAAATATTGTTAGCAAAAAATATTTATTTATGTTAAAATGCATTAAAGTGTACATTTTAACATATAAGAGAAATGTTTGTAATTCAACTTTCTTACAAGAGTGAGGAGTGTAATTTATTAAACTAATAATAATAATTGAAGATATAATGATGCTACTATGAAATTTATTTTATTATTTTTTTGGTAATTGGCTACTATGAAATATTTACTTATGAGTGGAGTAAGTTCTATTTTAATTCATGATTTCTCTTTGTTATATGATTTATTTGGGGGGAGAGATAGAACGTCAAGAAACAGTGAATGGTCGTTGTATTTTATTATATTGGACCACCTCAATTTATTAAGATATTTGTCTGACTCACCGGTAAAAAAGACAAATTTTATGTAACTTGGGGATTCACCCCACTTTTTAAGCGAGTTAAGTGGTGGAACAAATCAACTAAAGAGCTCAAATTCAAAATTTCGACTAAGTTCAAAAAAAAAAGGCAATTAAAAGAGTCTGGCCTGACCTACTGCCCCCTTATTGCCACTCTTAATTAAAATTGAAAATTTCTTTTTCCACTCCACGTTTCTTTTTCATCCTCTAGTTTCCATTTATGTTCCTGAATATAAACCGATTTTTTTTTTTAAATAGAACACAAATGCCCCTGAATTTTTCAAAATAGGACCCGATATTTTATTGGTTTTTTTGAAAAATAAACGGTTGAACACACATGTTTCTATATTGTGAAACTTTGGTAAACGTTTTCCGAATTTTCAAATATTCAATTTGTTTTTATCGAAATTTTACTTTTGTAAATTTAAGGTAAAATTGAATTTTTGGAGAGCGAAAAATAACGTCAAGGGAGAAAATGAAAATTCATTTGCAAATCATTTGCTTTCTCTCCTTATATTTATATAAATAAATATGAAATGATAAAAACTTTGAAGAATTTTTTTTCCACCCCCCACATTTTTTTTTCATCCTTTGAGTTTCCAAAAATACTCTTGATAAAAAGTTCGGATGGCATTTACCGATTCTTTTTTGTGCAAATTTAAGTAAAATTTATACTAAAAAAAGTTTGGGTCGCGTTTACCAAACTTTTTTAAGGGTAAAATCGGATTTAGGGGGTTAAAAACAGATGCGGGGTGGGAAAAGAGTTCTTCAAAATTTCTTCCCTCCAAATTCCTCAGTTGAATCAATCAAACCATCGCCGACGGTCGCGAGTCTCCGTGCACATCTCTACTTCCAGTAAGGTTTCTCCGTTGTTGGTACGTTTCTCCTTTCTTTCTTTCTTTCTTCTCTGCAACTCTCTTTATCTCTATACCAATCGTTTCCCTTTTTGTGTTGTGTTGATATAAGACTGACCCAACCCTAACATTTTGTTTGATTTCTTAATCTTTAATTGCTTCTAAATCTAAAAAGACCCAAATTTTACTAAACCCTAAATCTCAACGTAAAATTTTATGTGCCCGGGCTGCCCCAAGTATTAATTATTTTTTTTTTTAAAAAAAAAAAAAAACAGATTAGAAGAGGAAAAAGGAAAAAAAAAATCTCTTCTCTCTCGCGTTTCAGTTCCGTTTCTTTCCTTCTCTTCTCTCTCCCTCGCATCGCAACTCTCATTCTCTCCCTCGCCGGTCGCCGCCGCTCTCACTCACCAGTCACCACCGTCGTCCGTCCGTCCACCGCATCTCTCCCTCGCCGCCGCTCTCACTCACCAGTTAGCAACACAACACCGTCGGCCTCTCACTCTCTCCCTCCCGATTTGAGATTCAATTTGAGTCTTGAGATTTTGATTTTTGAGGTAAAGTAAGCAAACTCTATTTAATATTTCTGTTTCTAGAATCTATAATCTTTATTTGATACAAACCCTATTTTGTGTTTCTGTTAAGCTGTTTTGATTAATAAGGGATTATATAAATAAGCTGGTTTGAATTTTAAATTTGTTAAGCTTATTTGATTGTTAAGTGAATATATAAATAAGCTGTTTTGATTGTTAAGTTGTTTTTATGTCCAATTTAACTTCTGTTAAGCTGTTTTTAATTTAAATTTGTTAAGCTGTTTTTTGATTGTTAAGTGATTATATAAATAAGCTGTTTTGAATTTTAAATTTGTTATGCTGTTTTGATTGTTAAGTGAATATTTAGCACACTATTGGTATGTTATGTTTCATCTCTCTGATTTTAAATTTTACTTTTATTGACAAAATGACGAGCCTATTAATGTATTTTGGTTTATGACTAATTATATATTATATTACATGAGAATTTACGTTAAATATTTTGCCAGGCTTATTTAAAATCCTGGCTCCGCCACTGTCTACACTGTATTGTTTGTCATGCAGATAAAGATTTATTTAAAATTTAATTTAAAATATCAGATATGTAAGGATTATGTCTAAAAAATTGACTTATGCAGAATTATTTAAAAATTTAATTAAACTACTACTAATTTAGGAGGAAATTCAACCTTGAAAATAATTAATGTTGTTATTGAATGTGCCTCATCGACCGAATTCAACCTTGAAAATAATTAAGGTAGAATTATGTTTTCACCTTGATTATCTACAATTTCAGCATGATATTAGGTTAAGCCAAAGTGTTTCCTTTTGATTTACAGGATAACGTGTGTGGTTATTTTCCGGTTTGGTCTTCAATTATTGTATAATGATGGAGCCTGGAAAATTTGATCCAAGACATTCCGGAGAGTTGTTGAAGTACATTTCCTATCAACTTTTTAAGTTTTTCGTAATGTGATGTATCTGCCATGAACTGATTATCGAATTGCTTATGTTTCTATTTTGCTGGTGAATAGGCATATGGATAAGCAGAATGAGGTCCTTATGGAAGTGTATAGATCAATGTTGCATGAATTGCAAAAACTTCAGGTTTGCATATTTCCCCTGCATACACAATCCCTTTCTTGAGTATTGGAATTTAGTATTATGCGACATCACTGGCTGCGTATATTTTGCTTTACTCTTGGCTTTATTCTCCTATCAATTTAGGAAATGGCTATTCGTCGTACTGCTAAAAGTAGCAACAAGAAAATGCATCTTACACTTTCAAGAGAGAAAAATTGTATCTTTAGAATGTGATATTATTTCATGATTGAAATTTCACCATAATCTTGGCTCATTTGATGTTGAAATCATAGTCGTGCACCTGCATATTGATTTATCAGTACTACGCTGATATCACAATATACGCAATTCCTTTATCTTTGCAACGTGATACTAAGCTTGTGGTAAATTTTATTATTCCATGGATCTAGACCATTTCATTCCAGTCTCTCGCAGCAAAAGAGTCATTCCTTTTGATTTATCATATAGTTGTCTGATTTATCTTCTATATGATATGTTAATGCCACTTTTTAACATATGATTATGTCTTCATTTGCAATCTTTCAATTGCCTTAGTTACTAATATGTTACTCAACGGAGGCGAAGGGGAAAACCTTTGAAAACTGGTTGTTTTCTAGCACTAATTCTAAAATATCATTTATCTGGCATTCTGTCTATCACCAAGTATAATTTGCTCCCCCTTTCTTGTTGACTATGATGTATACCAGGATAATTTTGTTTGGCTTTATTTATTGTGTATCAATATTCAAGAAATAATTAACTAGAGTCAAATTTTCTCCGGTGATTATTATTTCGAATACATAAATCACATAACACCTACAAAAACTTGAATACCCTACATTTTGGAGTTCTGGTTGTTAGGTGGAAGAAGAAATGCTTATGCGCAAGCTTTATGAAGTTATGTCCGTTCATAGTTCGACTAAACAGGTAAAGTTATATCTGCTATCTCATATTCTCAGTAACCAACCTACATATGATATTCCTGTCATTTGTTCAAAGGATCGAACTAAAATTTGTGTTAACATTTTTGGTTTCCGGATACTAATGATGCTACTATTTATGAATGATGCTGTTTGGTATTTGTAATAACTGTCTTGTAGATTAGAAATTTTCACTAAAAATGTTTTATATCTATTTGTCACCCATAAAATGAATGGCATGAACATTTGTAGTACTTGTAGCAAGTAGCAACCATTATATAATGGTAGTTCATGTTAGCACACTTTGTGGGGAGAGGTTCACTATGTAAATTGAAATGACAGATATATTTTAGGTTGCTTTGACAACTCTTGTTCTTTAACTTTTTGTGCAGAATGAGGATAACTCCAACACTTCCCATAATAGTGGAGGAGCTGAACAGTCCAATAATGAATTCAATACAGATCATGAGGAACATTAAGGATAATTCCTGTTGGACACAGATCACCTACAGTATAAAAAATAAACAGTACAACAGTTGAATCTGCATGACATTGATCATAGATCATTTAGTGGGTTGTGCATGTATTGAGAGGACATGTAGAAAGTAGATTAGATCAAAGATTGTCAAATAGTTATAGTAAGGCCAAACCAAAGTCTTTGTTGTATCAAAATTTATATCTTTGTTTCCTATCCTGAGGACACTCTTTAGTATTTTCCTTTTATTACCGCAAATAGCCTTCATCCATCATGGTCATATTTCTCATAGATTTGGGATTATGACCGAAAGTGTCATTGGGGTGAGGGTTTTCTCTTCTTTTTTTTTTTTTGTAAATAAAAGCACGGTTTTTTGCTTACTTGATTGAGAATTAAAAGATTTTGATCTTCTACATGTTAACACTTGACACCAAAAATATGCCTATGTTTAATAGCTAAGTGAGGTCCCTTCCTTTCCCTCCACCGTTTAACAACATTTTTTAGTCTTTTAAATTTTTGTTTATATAAATTGGGGAATTGGATTCACCACTCTCATTTCCACTTTTTTTCTTGTTCTTCTTTGTAGCTTAGGATTCGGGAATTGAGTATTAACTATCAACTTCAATGTGGGCATCAAATATGTCTGACTTGTGGAAAAGCCAAGTTACAGTATTAGAAAAGAATCTCAATTCTCAACCCCCTACCCTTGTGCCATTTATAATTACATTTAATATAAAATTTAGAACTTTCCCTAACATTAAAAAATTATCAATGTTATGTAATTTTTGTTTGGTTTAAAGAATGCCATCTGTAATTTTTTATCTTTTTAATGTTTAGTTGTTGCATATATAGCACTTTTTAGCTTTGATCTTTGTTGTGTTTGTTTTAATCTACCCTCTCGAATATAGAATATTTAATATTAGTTCTCAAAATCTTGAACATATATATTTTTAATGGAATTTGACCCTTATGAAATTTACTCGAGGCAAGAAATAGTCAACAGTTTCATCTAAAAAACAAAATAAAAATAGTAGAATAGGCTCAATTGATTTGAACTACTCCCTCCGTCCTGAGTAAAAAAAATCGCACTTATTAACTAAAAGTAAAATAGAATAATTTTAAATATGACTTTTTGTCTTTTTTTAAAAAAGTTTTATGGGAAGATGTAAAAAGAATTTTCATTGGTTATTGATTATGAGAAAAAGAAGAGAGAGAATAAATTTTTTTGAAACGCGAGAGAGAATAAATTAAATGCAATTTTCATTAAATTTCATGAGAATAAATAAAAGTAAATTTTGAAAATGATACTATAAAAATTAGTTGTTTTTGCTTATAATTTGGAACAACAAAAAGTGATTGTTTTTCTTATAATTTGAGACGAAGGGAGTAATGATTAAAAGTGTAAAATGATTGAAGTTCAAGTTTCTCTGGTGAAAGAGAAAAGTAATTATTGATAACTAATTATTAATTTTAGCTGTTTTGAATTTTTCTTTTATAAAAGTTGGATCATTAGTTTTGATTTTTTTTTTTCACCACTAGTATCCGGCCCACTAAACTGTCTAATTCATTTTGGGATCAATTTTAGCATAAAATGGTATCAATTTCCTCTTGATGGCAATAGTCCTTCATACCAAATTCAGTGTCAATCACCACTGCATCAACTGACGATTGATCTCTAATTTTGATTTTTTAAACAAATGGATCAGTAATATTAATTATTATTAAAAGGAAAGTATTAATTAATACTTTACTTGTAGTGTAATTCTAGGATAGTAATACTACTACTAGCAATGATATATCGACATATAAAAACAAATTCAGAACTCCTCCTTTGTAAGACCTTAACATAGAAGGATCAACTAATTCATTTGTCTAATATGATCTTTATGAATCTTAATATAGAAAAGTTTTAAATTTATATCCCGATTCACAACATTTTTCTTCTCTACCAGACAAAACCAAATATAGTTTTGTTTACAAACTTTAGCAACTAGATTATGCTCTAGATATCATAGGAGAAGGTGGGGACATTAAATTAAATAAACTTCAACCGATGTACCAAATAAATTTATACAAGGCTGGGCAGTGTAAGAGTGGGACATATATTATGAGTATTGAGTTAGTACTCGTTACTTGTTATTAGTAGAGTTGGTTATAAACGGGTCAAGGTTCGCGGATCAACCCGTTTAACCCGTAGCCCATATGGGTTTAAGATCAATTTTTTTATCCATTTATATTTTTTGTCCGTGTAGATTGTACTGTTAAATCTGTGGGTTTGGCCCGTAATCAGATTATTTTTTATATATAATTAATTATAAATTTTCTCTTATGAATTATAATTTGGTTCATGTCCAAATCCAATTTTTCTTTAAAATAAAATAAAAAAGTATAGTCTAAATCCTAATTATAAATATAAATAACAACATTTTTTTTTTGCAAAAATAATGACGATGAGAACTAGTTGAATTTGAGAAGATAGATAAACTAAAAAAATGTCACAAACTTCATTTTTTTATTTGTTATATACAATTTATATGTTATAAAGTATAAAATTATTAACAATATAGTTTTTTTAGCTTTTATTATTTCAATATTTTAATAATTTTTTGAAAAAAAAAATGATTTTTTTAATTTTTTTTTGTAATAGTCAATGGGTTAACCATTTAACCCGCGGGCTAATGCGGACCGAACTCGGACCTACCTATCATAACTCGTTTATATTCAATAAGAGCCCGCATACCCAACTCTACTTGTTAGGGGTAAAAGTGGAATTATGATGGCTAATTTAAAAAATCATATATGAGCATCTTCAATAAGAGTGTCAAAGAGAGATTCGTATTTTAATTTTTTTTATATCATTGGAGCTTCATGACATATCATAGAAAATATCAAAATTGATGATACAATATTTTATTTAAAGTATCATATTAAAGGTACCTTATTTAAGGTACCGTATCATCAATTTAATGTTACATTTTTTATATTAAATTAAATAGAATGAACCATTTGAAACAAAATATGTATGAGTTGCATAAGTATTACATGACGTATGAACCACTTTTTAATAATATATGATGTATAAAGTGGTATCATTTAAGATGATATAAGTAGGAATTTCTACCACCATTTATCGCAATTAATTTTCAAAATATTTATGAGACACATAAAGTTACTCTTTTTTAACCGAAATTTTGTCCATGACAAGAGTTTGAACTCCAATCACTTGTTTAAAAGATTAAGATTCTTACTGTTTGAACTAATTTTTTATTGATATTTTTTTCTGGTCAATAATCTAATTGCCAAAATGTTAGTGAATAAATGAAAATTAAAGACTCAATTAACCTTTACTTTTTTTTTTCTTTGGCAACTCATTTTTTGAATTGTACTCACATCACATGGAACTTCTTTATTGGTATTTAAAAAAGGGATTTAGATTTGACATAGGAAACATTAGGATGTATAAAATGAAAATAATATAATATAATTAGTTATTGTTGATGGTCGGACTCATTGCTTTATTTGGACATTAACTAAATTAATGTAATATTATGTTTGATGTTACTTTAACCACTCTTTGTAAACCGGTATAAGTCTCCTTAACAGACCTTATACTAACGTGGCTTTTTGATTCTATAATATACCATTAGTCAATTTTCCTGAATTGTATAATGTGAGTTGTTACCATTAATGAAAAAGTATAAGATGATATAATAAGAGCCGTCCCAAACAAGGCACAAGGATGAATTTGGTGTAGTCAAATTGATGATCATGTTTGTTATGGGCTCACTCAGTCTGAGAGTCAATGCCAAATATTAAACTCTTTTTGACACTTTCTGTCATAATATAATATAACAATAGCCCCACCTCCCACTTATTCATGTTTCTCTAAATTCTTAACATCACCAATGTAACCTTACCACCATATGGATGGAGTTCTTTCAGTTCAAACCCACCCTCTTTGTTGGCGCGTGCAGTTTCTCCTCCTCCTCCTCTTCTTATATTATTACATGAAGTTTTCATTTTGCCAAACTCCGTTTTGATATGTGTTGTTGAGAAAATTTGACATAGAGAAAATATAAGAAAAGAATCAAAAATATAATGTGGAAATTTTAAAATTGGAGAAAAACTACGACCGTTGTCTAAACCGATAATAAGAGAATAAACACTATATGAAAATTGTTACAACATATAGACTTCACTCTCAACCACCCATGACCTCAGTACATCTATACTCTCCAAAGTAAATATTTGAACTACATCTCGAATACTCTAAAACAAGAGCATAAAAGAAAAAGAAAAAAAACACATATAAACATAAAGTGTTTACAAGTGTTACTACTTGGTGTTTGGTGTGATGAAACAAGAAAATTGAGGTCTTTATATATAGCATTGATCTCCTCCACCATTAACTCATCTAAGCAATGTGGGACTTCTAAATATAATTTCTTTAACCTTTTTTTTTTCTTCCTTCATTAGCAATGTGAGACTTACGTTACAATCAACCCCAACAATCTTCACATTGATTGTAATGGTCTTCAATCTTCATTGTCAACACTGATAATCATTGTCTTCACCAACAATCATAATTCTCATTGTCTATACCGACAAATTAAATTATCATACTCCACCATAAAGAGTACACTACACTTGGAAACCCTCCCAAGAATTTTCTTCACTTGGAACTAAACCATCCCAAGAACTTCTCTCACTTGGAACCAAGTCATCACAAGAATTTCATCTCGAAACCTTGCTGAAAATTTATGGTGCAACTTCCACGTTGGCTTTCCCTAAAGTTCATCAGCCATCGAGATAACCGCGCATCTTGCATCAATGTCAACCAATGCACGCACACTATCATCACACACCTTGCATTCATGTCAATCGATGTCCATGTGCCACTTGAACAAATTTACACTACTCTAAAACTACCTTCAGACCCTTGTTAGGCTCCAACAATTCCAGTTTAGTTCCATCACCTAGTGAATCTTGGTTCACAAGTCCAACTAAACCCGTGTCACTAACAAGTACTCACCTGAAGACCCACAACTCAACCACATCATGAGAACCACCACCAGTAACAGATGCATAACCAATAGTAAAACCAACTATTTTACATCAGATGAAATTTCTATAATTACATGCTCAAATCTAGTCTTATACCCTAGATCACCGAACATAATTATAGACAACAAATTCCACTTAAGTTCAAGAACATACCTCACAAAATGTAAAAAAGAACATCATTCATACCTTGATCCTTACAAGTTTTCCCGTCTGCAAGATGAACCATCACTTTCAACTAGCTCTAGGAATTCAAAGTATTCATTCTTCAAACACATGTGATAGAAGCATCCAAAGTCCTCGACTCCAAAACTCCACCGATTTCGAACTTCACACTACTAGCACCTTCACATCCTCATGATAAAGTTGTTGTTTCAGTCGTAACCCGAGTATTATTCCACCGCCTCTCCAGGCTGACCTTGTGTAACCCTGATTGCATCAACACATCCTTGACTTAATTCTCGACAAGCCAAACATGATTCTTCAACCAATCTTCTCTAGCCTAAACTTCACAGCGGAACTCCCTCCTCCTTGAATCAAACCAAAAGGCTCTGATACCAGTTGTTGGGAAAAACCAGCATAGAGAAAATATAAGAACATAATCAACAACACAAGAATATAACATGGAAACTCCAAAATCGGAGAAAAAAATCACGTCCGTTGTCTAAACCGAAAACCAGAGAATAAACATTATATGAAAATTGTTACAACATATAGACTTCACTCTCAACCACCCCATGACCCCGGTACACCCACACTCTCCAAAGTAAATATTTGAACTACATCTCGAATATTCTAAAACAAGAGCATAAGAGAAAAAGAAACAAAACACAAATATAAACTTAAAGTGTTTACAAGTACTACTGCTTGGTGTTTGGTGTGATGAAACAAAAAAATTGAGGTCTCTATATATAGAATTGAGCTCCTCCACCATTCACTCATTTAAGCAATGTAGGACTTCTAAATATAATTTCTTTGACTTCTAAATGTTAATATATTATATATTAATTATTCTAACTTGGTTTAACTAGGATGTTTGACTTGTTTAAATAAAGAGAAAAAAAATAGTATTGAGGAATGATTTTGGATTAAAAATGGCCAAAAACTATTCCTACAGTGAATGAATGAAAAAGAGATAAAAGTTGAAAGAAATTGGAAACTTCATTCTTTTTTCTTTTTTTTTTTGAGTTTAATCCTGTCGTTTTCTCCTTTAAATCTTTGTTTTGCAAAATGTTTTCATGCTTGAGAGTATATATGGAGGTCATTTTGTTGGATTCTCCGTTAGAGTCAGCATCTCAAATTAGTTCTTTTTTTTTTTATTTTTTATTTTCACCAGTAATATATGGTTCACTGTACTGTTTAATCTGATTTGGGAATCAATTTTAACATTAAGTAATTCTAATTCTTTTTTTATTTGGGTTGAATGGGATCGAACTGTTGAACACGACAATCAATAATTAATTTATTAATTATCAACTTCATCCGCAAGCAATATTGAGATCATGTATAAGTATAATCAAAGATAATATAAAGTGTGGCATGTGCTTTTAGAAAAGCAATAATGATAGACATAGTAGTTCTAAAATGAAAACAAAGGGCAATAAAAGAAGTTAATCGGCATGACCATTTTTTTTTTTGACGGTCGGTATGACCATTTTTTTTTAAAATTTTTTGCGTATGTTTAATCTATACTATTATTATTTGTCTTCTTCAAAGTAAAAAGTAACACTTGGCATCCTCATGTTACTTCTCAATGAGCAAATTCATACGTGGCATTATTTTAATAACGTGGCGTCTATGTGGCGCCTACGTCTCTTTTCTTTACGACCACTGACAACAAATTATTAATTTCATTATTTTTTTGTCTTTCTTATTTTGCCTTGCTTTTTATTTGTTTTTACCGATTATTGAATCTATTGTGAAAAAAAATATAGATATTAAGATTGAGATGAATTCTATAGGATAAGTACCAAAAAAGAATCTATTTTCAAACAAAAAGATAGAATTGTCTTGATTTGTTTTTTTTTAACAATTATTCAATGTATTGCCCAAAATAATAATAACGAACCTTAAAAAATAAAAAACAAACAAAAATTAATTAAAAGGTAATATATGTTATAGTAAATTACATTATTATCTCTTGAGAGGTGCTTAAATTACATTACTCTCCCCTCTTATACAAAATATATTAGAGAAAATTACTCTCCTCTCCCTCGAAAGAAATTTGATTTCATCCCCCTTCCCCTTAATATTAAAACATACATTTTGAAAATTTTGTAAAAAAAAATTAAGATATAAGGCCTAAGATTATAGTTTCAATTGTTTTTATTTTTTACACGGGCTTGATTTTGTTTTTCACACCGCAAGAAATTACTCTCTTCTATTTGATCAAATCCATCTTAAAATTTTAATTGAACTTTTTACAAGAAATTTTAATTGAACTATTTGATCAAGAAATGCCTAAGAATATTGACTAAAATGTTTTACTTTTGACTGCTTTATTTATTTCTTTACGCCGTAAGAGATTATCATCTCCCGTTAGAACAAATTTCTCTGGATATTTTAATTGAAGTTTTTACAAAAATAATTAATAATTGAGACCTATGATATCAATTGTTGTACTTTTTACTCAGGCTTCATTTAGTTCTTCAAGTCGTAAGAGCGATTAACCTCTTTCATTGGATCATATCTCTTTGAATAATTTACTTGAACATTTTATATAAATAAATAGGTTATAAGGCCTAAGGTTATGATGGTCCAGTTATTTTACTTATTACACGAGATTGATTAGTTCTTCACACCGTAATAAATTACTCTTTCATGTTCGAGCAAATCTCTCTTGAAATTTTAATTATAGTGTCAATTGATTTACTTTTTACACGAGCTTGAATAAGTTATTCACACCTGTAAGAGATTATTCTCTTATGTTATATGAAATTCATTTTGATATCTTGATAAAAAAATTTAAAAAAATAACTAAAATGTGAGACCTAGGGTTATGGTCTCAATTGTTTACTTTTTATACATGTTTGATTTCGTTCTTCACACCGTAAAAAATTACTCCCTTCTATTACATCAAATCCCTCATGAAATTTCACTTGAACTTTTAAACAAGAAAAATTTAACACGCAAGCCCTAAGAATACATTCTCAATTGTTTTACTTTTTACACGGTCTTTATTTATTTCTTCACACCTTAAGAATTACAATTTTTCATTAGAATAAATTTTTCTTGATATTTTAATTGAAGTTTTAAAGAAATAATTAAGATGCGGGACCTAAGGTTATGATTTCAATTAATTTACTTTTTACACGAAAATTATTTAGTCTTTCACGCTGTAAGAGATTACACTTTTCTGTTAGTTCAGATCTCTTATGAAAAATTAATTTAACGTTTTACAAGAATAACTGAGATGTAAAAGATTACGAGCTTTACTTTTTACAGATGCTTAATTTAGTTCTTCACACTGTAAAAACTTACTTTCTTTTGTTAGCTAGATGTAATCCCTCTTAAAATTTTAATTGAACTCTTTACAAAAACAATTAAGAAGACCTAAGATTATGATCTCAATTGCTTTAATTGAACTCTTTCTACCGTAAGAGATTAACCCTCATTTGTTAGATCAAACTCTTTTTAATATTTTAATTGAACATTTTATAAAAATAACTAAGATTCGAGGTCTAAGAATATCGTCTCTCTTTCTTAATTTTTGACGTGAGTTTAATTTAGTTCTTCACAATTTAAGAGATTACGTCTCTTCCGTTTGACCGGATATCTCTTTGAATATTGTAATTGAGGCGAGATGACCTTCACACCGGAAAGAGGCGAGATGACTATACCGCCGGGATCGAAACAGTGATGCATAAACCACTATGTTGAGAAAGGAAATTGACGCTCTCTAACGAACACAATAGCAAATCAGAAAACGTCTCACATTTCTTGCTATTTTGATCTTGATCTTGCGAGAATCGGACGTTACCGTCATGTTGACGCTTAATCTTGATCGGAGAAGAGAATGCTTTGACATTTGATTGATTCAGCAGTTTCGTGCTAACTTTAGAAGAAACAAATTCGGTTTCAAGATTCTTCGGTTTCTCGTGTTCTTCCGAAGCGGTGATGGTGAAATCGACATCACTGCAACAAGAATCACCAAGAAAGCAAGTAATCTCCCCAATCTTGATGGAGAAACCATCAAAATCTGATGCAATCGAAGGAATATAAACCGAAATGATTGGACTTGCAAAGCTACCAAAAAAGATTGAAACTTGCGAAGTTGAATCAGATTCATCTTCTTCCCAATTTTCAGAATCGTAAGTAGGGCCGTATCTGAGGGAGGGCGAAGAGGGCGACCGTCCTAGGTCCCAAAAATTAGGGGCCCCGATTTTTTTTATGGGGGTATATTATATACATAAAAATATTAAAATTCTTTAAAAAAAAATATTGCTCAATATCTTGTGAAGATTTTCAGTTTAAATACATTTTGAATTTATATTTTTGGGCCCGTGTTTATATTTTTGTTTAGAATGTGTCAAAAAAATATATTTTTGAACAAGGTTAAAATAATACCCTAGTTTATATGCAATCACAACTCAAGTGCTATACCATAGTTTATTTGTTGTGACCAAGGACAAATACTAGCACTCTAGCAGTATCGGACTTGGAATCCACTCACCCAAAGTGATCTTCAATTCATCATTGTTCTTCGATTCTTATAGCTACCGACTCGGTATCATTATCAACCTCAACAAGGTATCTTTCTTCTTCTTATGTTCACGGGGAGACAACAACTACGTTCAGTCCCTAGATATTTAATATTTTCATTGTTTCAATTATTGCTTACAAACTGTTCGACGCAATGTTTGACTTAATCATTTGTTACAGGAATCGATCAATGACCCTTTTATGTGCTCGTTCTTTATATTTTCCTGCAATCACAACTCAGGCTGCGTAACTTCGGCAATCACAACTCAGGTGCTATTAGTGATTTTGCATCTAAAAATGGTCGTAGGAATTGTTTTGTATGAATATTTTGATATTAAATAAAAAATTCAATGTTTTTTAAGAATTCAATTTTTTTATACTATTTAGTAGTAGGCCCCACTTTACAAGGTCGCCCATAGGCCATCAAAATCATAGAAACGGGGCTCGTAAGTGGAAGCAAAATCTTCATCATCATCCCTCGGGTATCGCTCTGATACCATGTTGAGAATCATGGAATCATAGGGATGAAGATCATATGCATAAGAGAGATAGAAAGCATAGAAATACTCATTAGGTAAAAGTTCATACGAAATCATATTGATTGATAAGAATGGTAAATTGTGTACATTAGTATTAGTATTCTATTTATAAGACTCAATTAACTAATTAATTGAGTAACTAGCTATAACTAATTTCTAACTAACTAACTATCTTAACAAAAAATTCTACAAATATTTGGTTTAGCTACGATGATATTCATTTTAGCCACGATCAAATAGTGACTAATATTTTGGAAAACTTTAAATAGAGTTCCGGTTCGTAATATGTATTTCAGTTTCCAAAAGTCTTTTCTCAAGTGTTCCGGCTACATGATTATTTTTCATATTGGAAAACTATTTTGTGGCTAAACTGAATATTTACTGGGGATAAATTAAAAAATTTCAGGAAACTTTTATCTGATGGAATAATTTTGAAAAATGAAAATTATTAGCCATGGTTTAACTATGACTAAACGGAATATCACCATTGCTAAACCGAATACTTGCAGAAATTCTTCTGCTACTGTAAATGTTTTATTAAATATTTTGGTTTGTAATTTTTGCTACGCACCGAAAATATATTATCAAATTGTTTGGTTTGTAATTTTGGCTACTGAAAATTGCTACGTATTGGAAATTGTTTTTGTTTAAGAAAAATGTTAAACAGTGCATCCGGTGCACTAATTAAGCAAATTTTTATGGAAATTTGGTTTTGAAAATTGTGCATTCAATGCTTTAAAAGTATAAAAATCTTTATTACTTTTGTCTTTTATTTCCATTTTTAGCATGCTTAACAAGTGCATCAGGTGCACTGTTTAGCATGACCCTTTGTTTAAGGGGTGAATGTATAAATATAGGAACATAAGAAATTTTTATTTTATTTTTTACTAGTGGCCAAACGGGCGCGCCCGTTTGTGTAACCTTCGTTTTCTATTTTGCTAACGTATATAAATTGTATATAGTGATTTATTATAAATTTGGTACTATAATAATTGCTAAAGTTATTTTGTGCAAGAGTTCTATTTATAGGACACAAATAAGAAAGTGAAAGAACCAAGATAATTAAGTTTCACTCACTTAATGGGAGTTATAGCAAAGGGAAGAAACATGGACATCCACTAATTTTTATTATTCATAACATTATAGTAATATTCACAAATGTAAAATTCAAATAATCATTTGAATAAAAATATATGTATGCTATACTTGCTTGGCCGAGAGGCCCTTCATTTAAAGTGACAAAGTTTCAGACAACATCTAAGAAAAAAAAGTGATGATGTCCAAAGATACCATTGTGTACATATAAGAATGTTTGTGATAATATATTTTATATACCTATATATATTTGTATCAATTGTAAACATACATAGCACTTAAAAGAAGTGATAATGTCCAAAAAAATTCTTGCTCTATATAGGTTACAGATCTGAGTAATACCTATCTCTCTTGAATCCAAGAAATTTACAATTTTTGTATACATGAATTTAAAATTATTTAATACATTGAAGCAAGAAGAAAACAACCAAAGTAGAGTTGAATAGCACGATGTCCTTGTTCACATCCTGAAGAAAACAATTGATGCTCTACATCACTTAATGGATTTCCATTTCAACAATAATCATTTCACTTTTAAAACTACATCACTTCAAAGGCATCAAAACTTGAAGATTAAACAGACTTTGTTGGTGGAATTTTATTAAGAAGCTGATGTATTTATAAGAGACAAAAGAATATATATTGACAGTGTAAAATTTTAAACTATTAACCAATAATAATTATGTGTTTCTCCACGTCACACCATTTTAATCCACTTTCTTAAGGTGATATAGACATAATTGAAGATTATTCTAAATTTTTATTTTATAAATAATTTTTTTATTAATAGTTGGCGTTTGAAAAACATGCAAGGCATATTAAAATTCATGATATGGCATAAAATACAATTGAAATTTTTATATTTTGACAAATTTAACTACTTATTGAACAAATAACATGGTACCAAAGTAAATCTTATAATGAAAATAAAGTTAAATTGAAAACCTTTTTTTGCAAAGTATCTTCATCTCTATCCATCATTCATTCTTTTTTTCTCTTCTATTTGTATCTTCATTTCTTCTTCTTAATTACTTCATCTAACTTCTGTCTTGTACCCAATTTCTTTCCCATTCTGCATCTTTTTTTGTCTAATATATGTGATCAGCAGAAGGCACATGTACTTATTAACAAACTATATATGAAATGTTCAAGTAAAGGGGGAAAAATTAAAATAAAATGTTCATGAAACCTGAAACCTCTTCTTGTCACATGACATAATGGCATATAGATCCGATTTTGTCTTAGTAACCACCAAATATAGCCAATAATTGGACCTGCAAATACAAAGAGCGTTTAAAAAAAAAAGAAAAATTAACCATGCTCAATTGTTGATGCAAGAGTTAGCAAACATTAGATAAAAAAACATGTTGAATGCTATATGTAAGTGACTAAAAAAATAATAAATGGTTTTCAAATTGCAGCATCCATAATTTGGGTAATCTTTTCAACAACATAGAACCACTATTGCAATTTGGTCTCGAAACATGTGTATCATATCGTAACTGCATCAGAAATTACACCAAACAATTGTGATCATGTTCGTTTAAATATTCTCATCAAAATTTAAAAATTATGAAGCGTAAATTCTACTTAGCCTTATATCTAATAACAAATCTTACCCTTAATGGTTATTCTTTCTATTTTTTTTTATTCATAACAATGTATTTAGTTTAATTCATAAAATTTATGGTCTGGGCAATGTATGAGACAAAAAAAAAAATCAAATATGTACGAACAATTAGAAGAATAGAGTTATAAGTGACATATCGCATTGCATGTTGAAATGTTAGATTCAAGTGATATAAAATGGTTAACAAATTAAAGTTAAAAAAATGAAGAAAAGAAAATAGAAATGGATATCAATATTGTTGAAATATGAAGAAGATTGATATGAATAGAACAAAATGAATAGAAATTGTTATTGTGTGATTGGTTTTATTAGTGTATGGTTGGTTTTGGAAGTTAAGAGAAGAGTGTGAGACAAAAAAAAAACTACCAAGAATATTATGGTGATTTTTAAAAAAGGCTACACCAAAACTAAAAGTTGTGCCTTTATTTATTAGTATAGATACATAGATGACCAAATTTGCAATCTTTTAATGAGATGACTTTTCTTTCAAAGAAAATGAGAGAATGACTTTTTTTTTTTATAACCAAAGGCAATAAAGTCCAAACAAAGAAATTACAATGCGATTAATTGAGGAGAAGAATTTTTCAATACATCGGCTGTCAATAAATGACTAAAAACACTTGGATAAATATCAAAGTAATCACTATTAACCTTTTTTTTTTTTACAAAACTATTGGCCTCTATTAAACATCTCATATTTGTCAACACATTTGCGCACTAGGAGAATGATTTTTTTTTTAAACAATGAGAGATACTAAGAAATTGTGTTCATGAATCAAAAAAAGAAAAAGAAATTGTGTTCATTGTATTCAAAGTTGATTAATTCTTTATATTTTGAATGTTATATTCTTTAAATATTTTAAGGGGAGTATTGAATATATTTATTAGTAATAGTATGAATATGGGCAGATATTATATTTTGTCAACATTTACACATGATAAAGATACATTACATGCACATTGCCAACTTCCATTCATATATACACAAATTAACCATTGACTAATAATATTTTCATTTTACCAACTATATATAGCTTCAAATCTTACTATAATTTTTAAATAAATATATACATTTGTAAAATAGTAAAAATATAAATTAACTATGGAAGAATATCTTTTTATAGAATAAAATATTCTAAATTTTTCATGTACTTAATATGAATGAAACAAAACATATCTATTTCATTCTTTCGGACAATAACATATACAGTATGACTCAATTCATCAATAATTTTACTTTACATGAATCATTACAACAAGGAATCATCGCATACTATGTGCAATTAAAAAAAAAAGTAATCATAGCATACTACATTTAGTCATCAGAAAAATGTATTTTTATAAGAAAATCATATTCAATACATAAGAAATTTGTAACAAAAAAAAAAAAATACATAAGAAATTCCAAATTATGTTATTATAAAATTTTAAAATAATCCAAATACGTATATGAAAATATATTATGTTTTGACTAAAAGAATATACAAAATTTAAAAAGTAAACAAAAATTTCCTCAACTACAATCAACAAATGTTTGACCCAAATGAAAAAAATAATTGAATCTTTTAAGTACAAGCAGCTAAAAATATTTGCTCAACTACGATCAACAAATATTTGATCCAAATAAAAAAGAGATTTGAATCTTTCAAGTATAAACAATTAAAATTTTGATTTTAAGCTCTTGTGTAGAAAAAAAATTCAATTGAAATAAAAAAAAACTCATTTTGTGTAATTAATACATTTTACCATTAGTAATTAAAAGAATCTAAAAAAGTGAAAATTTGATTAGATATCAAATAGAAAGAAAAAAAAAATCAATATGACCATTAATTTTTTTTTTATCTAATATTTTTTGGTTTTCACCGAATCTGATTTGGAAGTCAGTTCTGTCATCAAGTGATTACAGCTTCTTCGCGATAGCCGTCACGAGGATCGAACAGTGGTCTTTCCTGTCAAGTTTAGCGTCAATCACCATTAAACCAATCGACCATTAATTGTTTTTATTAAAAAATTTAATTCAAAATTTGTGTCCTTTCATTAAAACAATTTTAATTATTAGGCTGAGATATACTAGTATTGTATAATGTAACACGAGGAAATCAAATTTCCTCCCCTGGCCTTAAAAACAGAGTACTCTGTCTCTTGTCTGCACATTAAACACACACTGCTATAAAGCGCGTAGAATGAGTAGTAGTAGTACTTAGTTTCAAGTCTCAAAATAGGTCCCTACAAATACATTTCTTACCACACCAAAATACTAATAAAACTTACAAAGGGTGCCCTTTCATTCTTACTACCCTCTCTCTCTCTCTGAGTCAAACTAACAACCATGGAGTCACCAAGAAACAACTTTCCTTCACCACGCCATAGCCACAGTTCAAGCAGTAGCAGCAGCAACAGTAACAACAATGTTCTTAACCCACCTTCACCATATCCACCAAAACCAATAACAAGATCCGAACCCGGTAACCCATACCCGACAACATTTGTTCAAGCTGACCCATCTTCATTCAAACAAGTTGTTCAATTGTTAACTGGATCCACTGAAACATCATCATCATCAAAACATGTTTCCTCAAATTCCTCAAACAATTCCAATTCCAATACCAATTCCAACAACAACAACCTAAGAAACCATATTCCACCAATCAAAACTATACCCAAAAAACAACAATCTGGTTTCAAACTTTATGAACGAAGAAACTCCCTTAAGAATCTTCATCTTAACCCTTTACTCCCTGTTTTCTCCTCAAATTCAACAAACCCTTCTGGTTTTTCTCCTAGAAACACTGAAATTTTGTCTCCTAGCATCCTTGATTTTCCCGCACTTGCTCTTAGTCCTGTTACTCCTCTTATACCCGACCCGTTTAACAGAACCACCACCGGTAATGGGAGTCCGAAACCAGTTTTGAACACTGAAGCTGAAGAAAAAGCTATCAAAGAGAAAGGGTTTTTCTTGCACCCTTCACCTTCAACTACTCCAAGAGACACTGAACCACCTCGTTTGCTTCCTCTGTTTCCAACAACTTCACCAAAAGCTTCTTCGGGTCCTTCATCTGAATTGAGTTGAATTTTTCCCTTTTTTTTTTTTACTTTCTTCTTGGTATTTTAGATTTTGTTTTAGATTTTTATCTATATTATTAATTGCATTGATGAGGTTTAGAGAGATAAATCTGTAATGGGTTATGCACAGAATCAAAGAATCTTGCTTCAATTGTATGTACAATTATGCATTTTTTTTCCTTCATCTCTTTCCCTTTTCTCATTTTAATTTTTGTTTTTTTTTTCAACCCTGGTTTTTTCTCTGTTAGTTCACTCTGCAATGTTAATTAATAGAGATAAAAACAGAAAATTTGACTAGTTTTTTTGACTAAAAAATTTGACTCTTTAACCTTTCTCTTAATAGCCTAGTATTAATTATTTAATAATTTGACACTTTTTTATTTAATCTCAAATAATGAAATAACGCCTGTTAATTAAATTAATTCATCAATTATTAAGAGTATAGCTGATTGAGGTAATTGGCTCTATGAGAATTTTGAAGGAGAAAATGTTTATAGTCAATATTAATCATAAGCTTCGGTTACCACTCAACTATTTACTAGTATTTTTAAATAAAAGAAAGCTAATTTATTTATTTTACTGCAATAATATGAGTAAATTGAATTACAAGTTAGAACATCAATGTAAATATGGAGGTTCTAATGTGGCATTTATTTTTGGGTATTTCCCATAGGAAGGGGTTTCATAATTTAGACTTTGGGCAAGTAAAATTTAATAAAAAATTATTTTTACTAGAAATTAAATGTTGATTAAGAATGTGGCCACCTTTGTTAGATCATGAAGATTGAATCATACATTAGTTTGTCTCTTAATAAAGCCATGTTTGAATTTTGTGATTGAATTCAATCAATTTAGTTGCTTCAACTAGAAAGCATAAATAATGTGTGTGAGAAAGAAAAAAGTAGGTTAGTTGAGTAAAGAAAACATGAATGGCAAAAGAAAATAAGCATTGGAGTAGCTAGCTGTCAAAGAGTGGAAGAATGGGCAAGGAATCTTGACTCTTTTTGTTGTCTTTCCAGATGAGGGGAAGGTGCCAACATGAGATGCAGTGAGTACAGCCATATTTCTATGTGATGATGATTGCGTAGAAAACATCCACTATATACCAGCAACACACTTTCATGCTTCTCTTCCCAAAGCACATCAACATGTTCAATTCAAGGTAAGGTAGATCCACTAATTTGGTTTTCTACCTAGCAAATGTGAAAAAAGTATTAAAAAAAACTATAATTGAAAGAATTTTTACTTATTATATACTCTCTCCGTCTCTATATATAACCCTCTCAAAAAAAATTCCACGTTTATTAAAAAAAGTTAATAGTGTAATTAATGTATACTTTTTGAATATTACAGTTACTAAATTGTTTTTGGTGAAAAGATGTATTTGTAGTTAACTTTACATATTTCAATGCAAAGTCGAGTTATGTTTGGAAAAAATAATAATAATTGTGTATAGGAAATTGAAAATGGACTTATATTAGGGACAAATAAAATCTTTGTAAGGATGTTTATAATAAGGGACAGAGGGAGTATAAGACGGAAGGAATTAACTAATACATATGATTTTAGATTTATTCTCATATTGATAAATCGAAAAAAGTACATGTTATTCCTGCTTATTAGCTTCTAATTAAAAATAGGGTCATGCTAACTAGTGTTCTCGGGACATTAATTAAAGATATAAAAGAGTTAACTTTTGCATTTGAAATATAATATTTTATATTTTACTAACTAAGACTACACAAATCTCAAAGTTATTTTACTATATTGGGGTTCTTTAACTAGTGCCCCAGTTAGCATTTTCTTTAGAAATAAACAGGGGCGGACCTACATGGTGGCCTACTGTGGCCGGCCTTGGCCACAGTGGATTTTTGTTTTTTCATCGGTATATATGTATATGCATACATATTTTTCTTAATTATAATGCTATATATATATATATATATATATATATATATATATATATATATATATATATATATACTGCCATTAGTTTTTCTCACTATACATCTAGCGTCCCAGTGGTAATATGTTTCGCTTGTTGCAGACCTAGCCTTGGTTCGAGTCCAACTGGATGCAGTTTTTACATTTAATTATGGTTCGAGTTCCATTGAGTGCAGTTTTAAAAAATTTGCTATGTTGCCTGTAATAATAATAATTATGGTTAATTTTTTTAAAAAGGAACGGTCAATAGATACATAATATTGGAGAAATCAAATTGTTTTGGCGACATTTTTATCAGTATAAAATTTACCATTAAAATTGAAAATTTATATCATATAGACAAAATACATGTAAAATTTTATATAAATTTGAAATAATTTGATATGTTATCGAGACCTATCAAAAAAATTAATCTTAATTATATCCATGAAGTTTGTGGATAGTCAACTATGTAACAAAATGAGTGATTAATAGTTAAATGGCTATCTTGTAACTTTTATAAAAAATGTAATGTGGATAGCAATGATATTTTAGCTAATTTTCAAAAAATGAATTATAGACGATTTTCATTATAAATTTATTACATTAAACAATATTATTTGTTATTTTCAATATAATTTAGTTTATAATTTTTTTTTTATATATTTGGCCACACTAGTATTGAACGTCTGGATCCGTCCCTGGAAATAAATTGGGTGACCCAAAAAGTATGGAAGAAGTACCGAATTAAATTGCTTCTTAAACAAGAGCAAAATTATGTTATTTGAACAATAAAATACAAATATTGCAATCAATCGTTAGTTGGTATTCAATGGTGATTAACGTTACATTTGATAGGAAAGATGACGGTTTGATTCTCCACAACTGTAATTAAAAGGACTTGAAACCACTTGATGTCATAACTGACACTCGAACCAATTAAACGGTTCAATGAACCGGCAGATATTAGAGGTAAAAATAAATACAAATATTGCATGTGATATGATGTATACTTATCTTATTACGTTTTGTCTTCTACAACCTATGCGTTTTTAAAAAATACCCATAGAAATTAGTAAATTAAAGAACAATGTATTTGACATTGAAATATTGTTATTCAAACTTCGATTCTTACATATAAAATGCTAAAATGGAATGTTCCTACCAACTGATACAACATATAATGTAATGTTTTTTTTTTTTTTGTTAAAATTTGTTGATACAATAGTTATTTAATTTGGATTATTGAACTATTCAATTTTTATTTACCAAATTATTGAATTATTCATAATTACTATGATTTAATTCATTTCTTTTCAATAAAACTTAAAATTGTTACAGTGTTAGGGAATTAGTCAAACTACGTACTGTTCTCTCTAGGTGGTTAATGTGTTAGGTTAGAAAAATTAATTCATTCCATTCACTCTTGGAGTGAACTATTAACTGAAAATAAGTACTGATATATGTGTGTGTCTGTGATGTGAGCCGTTGTAGTTTTCTCGTTTATTTTTGTGTAGGGACCCCAATTTTATTTTGAGTGAAAAAACACAATGATGCAAAGATGGTTCATCTTTCTCCGATTCAATATTTTAGTTATCCTTTTTGACTAGAAGGAGACCACAAACTGTCGTGAAAGGGAAGTGGGACTTATGACGATGAAAGGAAAGAAAAGGATGGGGAGGTGTAGTCATGAAAATGGAGATAACCCGAAAACAGTGTTGGGATCTATTTGCGTTTATTTTTTGTTTTATCTTTTATTTGTTTGTGTTTTTTTTTTTTTTTTTGACACAAATTTGTTTGTGTGGTTTAATATCTATCATCTTTGAGGAAGTTTTCTGATACATAGTAGTATCATCTTTAAGGACTTTGTAACGTTTGGTTGGTGGTAAATTTATTGAGAATTTGAAAAAAAATATTGTTACAACGAAGCTATTGATTGAATCTACGACCTCTAGTATACTACACAAATCTTTTACCACTCTAGTAAATTTAATGGCCTTGAGAATTTGAACTTAACATTTGCACATATGTGGTGTTTTATGAAAGACCAAATCATCAACGTATAAATATAATCGATGATGAACTGTCTTTTAAAATGTCTTCGTAGAGATTTCAAAAGCATTTTAAAAATGATTAAGATAGAATAAACTTTTTATTCTAGAATCAGCTTCCTTTACACTACAAGAAATTCACGATTTTGCGACGGTCAAAAGTCCTCACAAACCGTAAAAAGCCGCCGCTATGTACATATATACTGGCGGCCACTGGGCGTCAGAAAAACACACGTAGGTAAGTTTTGTGACGGCCTAGGCCGTCAATAATGGAAGTGACGGATTTTGTGACGGCTTCATCCGTCAATACACGCTAACGGTTGAAAGCAGACTTTATTGATAGCGACGGCTCAAACCATCACAAACTAAGGACGAACCTACCTGTCTGACAGGCTTTTACTTCATATAAAATTATAAAATTCCATGTAAAATTATCCTCACTCGGCTTTGGTCCCTACTATTTAATCAACGTAAATTTTTGAATGATTTTGTTCGCCGATATGTTTAGAAAATTATAAAAAGTTCCTCCATAAAAATGATCAAGTTCAGAATTTGATTTTTATGTCACGATTTTTGTTACTTTTATCTTAAACTTTTACCGTTTAAAAAATTCTTGTTTAATTCATCCCATGTTCAAAATTCTAAATTTTTTTTTCATCTAAAAAATTCTAAATTTTAATAAATGAATTTTATAAAGACTAAAAATATGATAAAAATTATGTTTAAAGTTATAGATTTTGCCACAAATTTACACTAATAACTCTTACAATTGTATAAGCTTCGATAGTATGAGTTTGTGCCTTGATCTGGAATAATAATAATAATATGGAGATGAAAGAAAGAAAAAGAAGACATAAAGTTGGTATGATAAAAAACATACGATTAGAAACATCCTTTACCCATATAAATGGAGCTAGAAAATAGAAGAAAAGAGAAGTAAAAAAATTTAAGAGTATAAGAATGAAACTGAGGTAAAATTCAAAAACTACAATTTTAAGAGTAGTTGATGAATTAAATAAGTATTTTGTTATAATATGAATAATTTGATAATTATGATTTAAAAAAGGTTTAATTTTCTCATATACATATACCGTATATTTTAAGTTGGCACTACACCAAAAACAGAACATAGCGACGGTCCATTTGAGGCACTCCAAGCTGAACCGCCGCCGCTTTGCATCTTGCCGACGGTTGTTGCGGCGTTTTCGAACTGCAGCCGCTAATAGCAATTAACGACACGCCATTCTCAGCAGTTTTAGGGTGGTAGGCGGCGGTTCCATTTTCCCACTCTCTTATTCTATCTCACGAACTCATTGATTCTGAAATTCAACTTCAGAATTGTTCAATTGATTTTCAGTTCAACATCGATTCATCATGGTTCTCTCATTCAAAATCGTTCATCAGAATCGTTCATCATGGTTCTCTCAAGCTATTCAGGGTCGTTCTCTCACAGCATCGATTCAGCAAAGCTAGACGAAATCGTTCTCGGCTTCTCAAGTTTCAATTCAGTTTCTCATCAAAGCTTCGATTCATAACCTCTCAAGCTTCAATTTAGTTTTGTTCATCGTTCAATCCAGGTTCAGTTTATTGTTTTGTTAAATTTTTTAGTTGTCCAATGTTCCCTATAAAATGGTAATTAGGTAATTGGAAATTAGTTTAGTAGCTTTTATTGTGATTTTTGAAATTTAATCTATGATTTTTTGATTGGTTTATGTGGTTGTTATAGACTGCTCAAAGGTTGAATTTAGAATATTAGGAATGATAAGAACAAACATTTTTCCAAGAATTTAGTTCTTGCACAAATTTTAGCTCGTTGGGGAAAATTACTTAAGACATATACACCGACGATTGTAATTTAGATAGGATGAAATTACTTAAGACATATCGCTGGATTGTAAATTACTAGAACTGCCCCGGATGAGTTTTCGATTGTAATTTCCCTCAGATCAAGGATGATATACAGCTGATTGAAAACTGAGTCAGAAAAAGGAAAGGAGCAGGACCGTTACATTTTGCGCGCAGTTGAGTTGGTTTGGAAATAAGTTCCATTCCAACTCTGCAAAACCAACTAGTAAGTATAGCTTTAATTTATTTTTCTTAAAAAAAACTATATTTTCAACATACAGCTAAAGTATTTTGCTGATTTACCTCATTGTGGTTTACCACTTTACTCAGTTAAACAGAGTAGAGTATATGCACTCTCGGGGTTTTCTGCATCGTGTTATAAAGCCTGATAACTTTCTAATGGGTTTAGGTCGCAAGGCAAATCAGGTATCTAATCTATCAATTTCCTGCATTTGTTGTGATTCATATCTGCTACGGAATTTAAGAACGACTTACCTCTCATTGCCTTTCTTTAAGTTCTAAGAATATGATCACATTGGGAAAATCGGCTTGTTGTTATTAGATTCTATGTTATGCAATGTGCAATGTAGCACCATTGTTAGGATTTAGGAGATTCAATTTTGTGTGCTGATTGCTGAATTTCATGTTAATTGAATTTTTTGTAGTATGAAGGTGCAGCAAGAAAAGATGGAAAAGGACCTAGTATTTGGGATACATTTGCTCATAAATACCCAGGTTGTTATTAATTGATCCATTTTTCATTTGTGTTGTTATACCGGTTTGTAATAATATTAAGTTTTTCTAATAGCAATCAAATGTTATAATAATGTCGGAAATGTTCGGCTCAACTGGCAATGTCGATATTGTTGGATGGACACTTTTATCCGGGTCAAACACGGGACCTTGCAGTTGTGTGTGAGCTTCAGGTGGTGTTTGTCACTTCGTCTATAGAAAAAATAAATGTTGTACTAATAGGCTGTTTGTTTTTGTGTCTATACATCAATAATTACGCGTTTCCCGTAAAGCTATATATTATAGTGTTTGGTCAACTGTATGTTGGTTCACCGTGAAAACAAATGAATACTAAGCATATGTTTGCTTTCACGGTAGAAAGCTCACAGACGCCCGTTGAATAGGAAGCTACAAGCGGTAGTTTTGACTTGAATGTGTGGTGAATCGGATGGCAAAGGTGGAAACAATGAACTAAGTTAACTTCAAGAGTCAACTCTTAAATCATTTTCTTAAAGTTCCTTGTTAGAAGCATCATTTGACTTAGATGTCTAGTAATCCTCTTTGTCTTTATGTATGTTAGATCCTGCAAGTTCCTTTCAATTTAGTGTAGCTTTGGTAGCTTTTTCTTAATGATGTATTTAGTGCTAGAATCATGTTCAAGGGTCACCTTTAGCATAAGTAGCTTATGAATGCCCTGTTATTGCATGTTTTATGTTTAAGTTGTTTTCCCTAGTTACATGACTTGTTAAGATTCCTCATATTTATGAATAAAATGGCATGCAGAGAAAATAAAAGATAGGAGTACTGGAGATGTAGCTGACGACTCATATAATCGGTACAAGGTATGGTCCAAATTGTAGTTTTGCAAAGGTATATAAGAGAAATGTGACATATATTTAGAGTTGTAATGGACTGGTTTACTAATTTTAGGATGATATTGGAATCATGAAGTATATGAATATGGATGCTTATAGATTCTCCATTTCTTGGTCTAGAGTGCTACCAAGTAAGTCATACTTTTGTTAGTAATCCTCCATGTGTATTGGGGATTTATAGTAATCATATTAAATTTCTTATCAACTATTTGCAGAAGGAAAGCTTAGTGGAGGTGTAAACCGTGAGGGAATAAAATACTACAACAACCTCATCAACGAACTATTGGCTAATGGTCAAGATTCATCAATTTTTATTTAGTTATTTTCATATCCATGTGTCTGTTATTCATAAATAATCATTGAGAATAATGCAGGTTTGCAACCATATGTGACCATTTTCCATTGGGACCTTCCCTAGGCCTTAGAGGATGAGTATCGCGGTTTTCTAAGCACATTGTGTGAGTGACACAAATTTTCAATCTAGAGCTATTTTTGTATGACTTAGTCATTTAAAGAAACCTTGCAGTAATTCTAATTAATTATTAACATGTGTAATTCGCGAGCTTGCAGGGGTGATTTTAGGGACTATGCTGAACTTTGCTTCAAGGAATTTGGTGATAGGGTGAAACGTTGGATTACTTTGAATGAACCAAGGAGTGTGAGTAAGAATGGCTATGCAAATGGAAGGTTTGCACCAGGTCGATGTTCAGATTGGTTAAAAATGAATTGCACAGGAGGTGATTCTGGGACACCACCAAGGCACCACCCACTGGTTTGGAAACAACAAGCATGTTTTGAAAGTGCTGTAAATAGTCCAAAGAAACCAGAAATACCTTCAGACAAATCTCTTGAAGAGATACTATTTATCTTATCCAGAAATGCAAAAATTAATGTAGTTGATGGTGAAACTGGTAAAATGATCTCCAGCCGACCGTTTCATATGAAGGAATCAACTGCAATTTCAATGTATGTTATAGGCAAGTACAAATTTCATCATGAACACAATATGGATCCAGTTTTATTGCCCTTAGCATATCATTGAAAATTCTAAGCTATGCAGCACTGACACTTTATATTAAACAGGTGTCAGGTGTCCGACACGTGTCGACGACACTGACACGACACCAACACATGTGATTTGGCTATATTCATCTACTTCCATTTTCTCAAATTATTACTGGTGTTGATGTGTCAATATCAGTGTCGTGTCGATGTCAGTGCTTCGTAGATTATAAGAATTTTTTGTACTCCAGATGATATCATCTCAACCTCTGAGGCGTCAAATGAAAAGCAGCAGGAGGAACCCTTGAAGAGCACTTCTGGTGATCACTCTGAAGAGCCTGTGCAAGAAAGTAGCTCAACTAGGGTAAATTCATCAGAGGCTGAACTTTCGTCTTCAGAAACCACGCACTCCGGGGAAATCCTTTTGTATCCACTTGTCCTGCTTTGCTGTGAAAATTCATTGCACTTGTTGTCGGCAAAAACATTGATACAGGTCTTGTACTCCATTATCAGTTCACGTAATATTTATATTCACATTGCAAGCCTTATTGCAAATGAATTTGATATATATGGTATATTCTTACAGGGAAACAAGAAATTGATTCGAAAAGTGGAACATTTGAAACCTTGCTATTGGACTACAATTTTGAAGAAAGATGATAAATTTTGTGGAATTCTATCATTGCTTCAGACTGGAACATTTGAAATAAGGTGAAATAAAACAATATGGATTGTCGAAAATTAAATTCACATCGCAATATGGTTTTGTCCAATATGTATAATTGATAAATTGATAACTGTGTACAGATCATTACCTGATTTGGAACTGGTGACAGAAAGCTCTTTATTATCAATTTTAAGGTGGAATTATAAAGTGAACATGGATAAAACCATGTGTTCTGATGACAATGGACAGATTGTGCTGGTAAATACTCCAAAAACTTTAGAATTTGTGAGAAATCCATTTCTATATCTGCATGCATTTTTTGGTGTTCGAAGCGCTTATCTTATGTTGATACTTTGCAGGCTAATGGTTCTGAATTGGCATTCATCTCATTACTAGCTAGCGAAAAGGAATTTCGGTATGTTTGTTATTCTGTAATGAAAAGTTAACAATGTAGACTACCGGTTAAAATGTGGTTACAAGGAAAAAAAGGTTGAGCGAACATTTCGATTTTGTTTTAGGAGTCTGGAGCGTTTACCTTGTCTTCACGATATAGTTCTTGCAGCCGCTGCTGATGCTGCATTTACATTCTCTTTAAAATCCTTATCCTTATACATGTTGCATCTGAAATATATGTCTGGAGCAATCATCTAAATGAAATACTATTCCAAAGATATGGGAAGAGAGTGATAGAATAAATCTATTATGCTACTTTTCACTTTAGCTTATTAATGGTTAGAATATGTTCTATGCAAATTGAATGCATTTTCCATTATGTTCTGAAATTAGGATTTTATTATTGACTGGCTTTTTTCAATTTTGTTGTGAAATCTTATGAGTTTTCAATTTTATTAGTAAAATCTTATGGAGTTGCAAAAGGTAATCTTTGATTGTGGTTACTATTTTTATTTGGAAAAAAAAGTTGTTATATTTATATTGGATTAATTTTTTTTATACTTATCTTTAGATGTGATTTATATTGTTATTTTTATTTTTCATATAAGAGCAGACAAAAATATAGTATATTTCTTTATGCGCAAATTTCTTTTAACTAAAAAATTTCTATTACGTTATTAATCTTTGATCGTGGTTACTATTTTTATTTGGAAAAAAATTGTTATATTTATATTGGATTAATTTTTTTTTATACTTATCTTTAGATGTGATTTATATTGTTATTTTTAATTTTCATATAAGAGCAGACAAAAATAGAGTATATTTCTTTATGCGCAAATTTCTTTTTTTTTTTTATACTTATCTTTAGATGTGATTTATATTGTTAATTTTATGAATAGATTTGTTTTATTTAATTTTTTTTTGTTAATTTTGTTATAAATTTGTTTTTTTTTTTGTGTTGTGTATTTTTTTAATGTTTATTAAAGAAACAATCATATTTTACAAAAAAAAAAAAAAAAAAGAAAAGAAACAAGCAGATCGTGTATTCCTTCCCCCCTAATTTATAAACTCAGAACGCGTACTAACTTAGAAAAGCATACACGAACCCTAAGTTGCTCCGCCTCCGACTGCACCGTCCACCTTCGTCAGCCTCCGTCCATGTTCGACAGCTTCCGGCCGCCTTCGTCACCTTCCCTCCGCCTTCAACAGCCTCAGTCTGCCTCGTCTGGTAAGTTATTTGTTTCTGAAAATTATTCTTGTTCTTGTGTTTGAGTTACCATTGCCAGAAAACAAATACGATTGGAAATCCAAAACCTAGGGATTGATAGAGTAATTTGGATTTTACTGATTTTGCTAATTTGAATAAATCTAGAAACTTTTTTTTGCTTGTATCAAAATCGTAGGGAATATGAATATGTTACTATTAATGCATATCAAAAGAACAAATTAAGCATGTGGTGTGTTTGGGGGTTGGACAATGCTGTCATTAGTGTTGAACCAGAACCTAGGGTTTTCTTTAGTTTCGGTTTCCCTAGGTTATGTGTATCTTGTTGTAGGTTCTGTTGTTTTGTGTAACAGGGATTTTTTTCATTTGTATCGTTTGCCTCTAGTGTACGTCTTGTACATTAAAGTGATGCCTATATCCTAATGTTATCAAGCGGGGGTTAAACTACTGATATGTTTAACGGTTGTCAAAATATTTTGTTGATTAATGTTTGTTGTTATGTATTTTCAAGTATGGCAAGAAAAAGAAGATTTGATCCTACCCCGGCTGCAAACGATCCCAGCCATACCGCACCGACTGATGGGTCTATACCAACTACGGACCAACCTGTGTCACCCGAGCACCCCTTAACTGAAAACAACAATGAATCAACACTTGCAATCAACAATCAAGCAAAGAAGTCAAAGAAAAAGTCCGTGAAATATTGGACGGTTGATGTAAGAGGTACGTAGTTTACATGTTATATCAAAAAATTCATCTGTACTATTTCAAAATGGATTTAATTCAAAGTCATTCATGTTTAACAAGTGCTCACTGAATTACACATAATGCAAGACATGGTCCCATAAATAACCTCTTCACGTTTTTTACCTAGTTTCTATTTATGACATGAAATTTGAACATATCTTTCTATTTATGACATAAATAACATGAAATTTTAAAAGAGAAATAAAAAGCACTAAGATTTCACAATCATGCTTCAAATTAAAAAGTTAGCTCAGTAACATTTTATTCTGCAAAGGTAGATAAATAGAATTTTACAAAAGTAAATTATTTAACCAATTTCTTTTTGTGTATTTCGTCCTCACATTTTACATGATTGTGTAATATAAGTTCTTTTATTTATATCTAAAATGCAAACCCTCCTTTCCTAATTAGTGGGCACTACTTACATTAGATGTAGTAGAAGCTAGAAAGGATTGTGCCCTTTAACTAAAGTTGGAATACAATGGGTTTGGTGGGTTGCAGCCTCACACTCATTCTAAACTAGCTAATCACAGAGAGGTACAATGGCAAAGTTCTGTCACAGCCATAGGGCAAGAGCCGAGAACATGCACAATTTCTTATGATGTGTACAAGTATACACAGAGCAGAACTTCATGTCATATTTAAAGTATGTTATAAAAATCTTTGTTGCAATATGGGCTGTACAGAATAAATTGAATAAGGAACTTGAAAAGTAGATGTGTTTGACACTTTATCTTACTTCAATGGCTACACAATTAATTATTATGGTTAAATTGACACAAGTAGTAGCATAGTGTCTAAGAAATGAAATTCATCATTAATGTATATGTGTACACATGCTTTGCTTACCAGCATTCCCAAAAACGTGCACATAACTAACTTTATATAAAGTAGTAGTAGTAGTAATAGTGCCCACTCTCTCTCTAACATTGCTTACACTTAATTCTCATTTAATCTAAGTCTAAGTAGATTAATTGTCTTTGTAATAGTCCTACCTTTTTATTTATTATTAATGATAATATAATTTGTAACTATAAAAGAGTAATAATATAATTTGTAACTATATAATTTGGAAGCACAGAAAAAGAGTGTAAGCATTTTTCCATTGTAGACAACTACTTAGACTAATATTTGCTTCCCTTTCCACTTCAGCTGTTGTGTTTGTTTTGGTTTTTCGCTGGCTCTGCTGTTTGTTTAATTTCCTTGGCCTTGGTTAGTTTCTTTTGGGGGGCTATTTAGTTTCTTATTTGTTGCTGATTTAGCCTTCCCTGCTTATTGTATTGTTGTTCCCTCCTTTGGTATAGCTTATACCATGGTGTGAGGTGTGTTAATAAAATGTTTGCCTTACAAAAAACAAAAAAAAAATACTGCATGACAAGCCGTGACGATGTTAATATAATATTTTTGTGTATTATGCAGGAAGAGTTGGAAACACATCGCGTAGGAAATTCTTCTTTGACTGATGATGCATACATTGCAGTTTTTGGAAAAGAACATCCAGGACATGTTGGAGGCATGGGGTTTGGTGTTGTCCCATCTAAATACTTTGGGAGGTCATCGAACACTCCAGCATCAACTAGTGGTGGTAACAATGTTACGAGACAAGAGTTGGATTCAAGAGATGATCAAATTAGAGCTTTGCAGGAACAAGTTGCTATGTTGACGCAACAATTTGCTTTATATTCTAGAGGCAGTCAGGTAATAAATTCAAAACATAATGATATATAGTCATGTGATGATGGATGATCGTGAAACAGATGATAATATCTTTTGTAATAATCATTTTTCTATGGGTTTTAATTTCAGGCTTCGGACATGGACGCACCTACAAGTGGATGACCTTCTCTTTTTCAACTAGTCAAGAAACACTAGATTATGATTTAATGAGTTATCAGTTGCTACTTTGATATCTTTTGAAATAGGGTGGTTATTGAGTACTTTAGTATACTTATCCGAATACTATCTTTTGAAGGATGTTTAATATTTGGCATTAGGCTTAATTACTTGGTATTTGAAGTGCTTAGGGAAACATTAATATTTTGAAGTACATGGGATTATATGAAATTTCCTATTATGTTTACTTATTTATTTTTTTGGTAATATGTTTACCTATTATTTTGTTTTTGTTTGAATGCGTGTTTACTTAATATTATTTTTAGTTATATTTTGTTCGAATGTAAAAATAAAATGTAAAGATCTTTATTTATATATCATTACACTATGAAAATGCATGGAAAAAAAGTGGGAAACAAAAAAAAATTAAAATAATTGCGGGAAAGAATAAAAACAATTTTAGAAAAATTGTGGGGAATTAAAAAACAATTGAAAAATTGTGGGAAACCCAAAAAAAATATTTTAAAAAAATTGCGGGAAAAAATAAAAAAATTGTGGAATTTTTTTTTAAAAAAAATTGTGCGAAACAAAAAAAAAGTTTTAAAAAATGCGGAAAAGAAAAAAACAATTTAAAAAAAATTTGTGGGAAACTAAAAAATAAGTGTTGAAAAAATTGTGGGAAACCTTAAAAAAGTGTTTTAAAAAATTGTGGGAAACAACAAAAAAAATTTAAAATATTTGTGGGAAAAAAATAAAAAAACTGGCAAAAAAAGAAAATAGCGGCGGTTCAAACCGCCGCAAATATGTATAAAAAATTTACAACGCAGCATCCATTAGCGGCGGTTACGAACCGCCGCAAAATAACATAAACTGCCGCTAATATGTTTGCGGCGGTTATACCAGCAGTTATCCAGAACCGCCGCTAATTACTTTTCGGCGCTGGATCCTACGACACAACGAAACCGCCACAAATATCAATTAGCGGCGGTTACAAACCGCCGCTAATTGATCCCTGAAACCGCCGCTTGACTTTTTTGTTGTAGTGTGGAGAGGAAAGAAATGAGAGAATTTGATGAAATGAAATTGATATTATAATAAAGTATTCCCTCTGAAACACTTTATAAGCAAAAATGTAATTTCTAGATTCATCGTATATAGTTTATAATACAGACCAGATATATTAAATATACAATGAACCTAAAAAATGTATTTTTGCTTATAAAGTGTTACAGAGGGACTATATCTTAAACAAAGTGACGAGAATGGATCATCTCAAAAAAAATTTCCTCAATTTTCACATCTTAACCATTAATCATATTTTTTCCATTACTTTTAGAATTAAATATTGTTTTATATTTGTAATCCAATGGTCAATTGTACCACTTTATTTCCTCAATTTTTTTTCCACTTGAGAGGATCAATTCTCCAAAGTGACACACACTATGATGTGTTAATGGTCAATTATTTTATTTAAAGGTATATATAAGTACCAGCCACCTTGTCTGTGTGTTCGCACATGTCATATATATAAAATGAATTAGTTGTGAATTTAATTAACGTATAGAAATGTATTGTTATATGTCAATTAATATGACAATGCACGATTAGAAATATATTCGGTATATAGCTAAAGTAAATACTTTATCGATTAAGATCAACTTGGAACAATAAAAACACAAAATATGATATTAAAAACAAAGACGGTGTCCAAAATATTACTTCAAATGACAAAAAGAAAAAAAAAAAGTTTAATGGCATCTCCCACGGCCATTCTCTACACACCATCCATTCTTTTCGATTCGCCACCAAGCTTGTAATGATATTGTATAATGGATATGATAATCATGATTATATATAATAAAACACTAAATAAATCGGTAATAAGAAGTTAATTTTGAAATTGGAATGGATCTCCGATTAACATTGCAGTTAGTCACATGAAAATTCAATGATGAAAATCAAATAAGACTCAAGTTACAACTTAACGAAAAAAATTTCATTCGAATATGAAGACAAAACAGCATAAGATTGAACGTGCATAGTGAGATTTATTCATGGAGGATCAAGAAAGAAACCATAGAAATGGTAGAGAGAATCTCAGATTTAAAACAAAAAAATAATGAGAGTAAGGGAGGAGATGAACATGAGCGGAATAAGAGAAAGAAGATAAAGTATTGATTAGGGTTTTTTAAGTAGTTGCTTGTTATTCGTACTTAATATAATAAAGATTTTAAAAAGTTTCACATAAAATCTGATTGAATTTTATAAGCAATGAAACAAATTGAATTTATAGTCTAAAAAGAAAAATCAAGGATATGATAAAATTTTTTGCAATGCCACAATTTTTTTTAAAAAAAAAACTAAGAAGAAAAAGGAAATATAATATCGTTTGTCAAAACCAAAATATTTTAAAAAATGTTGTTCAGATACATAAAACAACAATAATTAATTGGATTAAAAAAAAGATTAAAAGTGCGATGAAAAATAAAATGAGCAGAATAAGAGAAAGTAGATGAAGTTTTGACTATAGGATTTTTAAAGTAGTTGCTTGTTATTCGTACTTAATATAATAAAGATTTTAAAAAGTTTCACATAAAAATTGATTGAATTTTATAAGCAATGAAACAAATTGAATTTATAGTATAAAAAGAAAAATCGAGCATATGATAAAAAAATTTGCAATGCCCCAATTTTTTTTTAAACTAAGAAAAAAGGAAATATAGTATCGTTTGTCACAATCAAAATATTTTAAAAAATGTAGTTCAGATACATCGAACAACAATAATTGGATTAAAAAAAAATTGAAAGTGTGCGATGAAAAATAAAATGTAGTTGATGCATTGAAAGTCATAGTTATTAGGTGGTGTTGCCAACATATTTTACATAAATTCAAGTGGCTTAGTTGCTAAATAATAAAACTATATAAACAGGTCGTGAGTTCAAATCCAGCTAAAACAACGTTAAATATGATTTGTGTTTAGTTAGTAGCATATTATTCCCATTAAATATACTAGACTTTTTACTCACACGGGACACAACCATATAATTATATATGTGTATATTAATAATGTGTAATTAATTATATAATATTAAAAAATCATTGAAATGGTAAATAGCGGTAATTGCTTGGCGTGATTATTATTTATTAGTCTAAAAAATTTAGAGGGGTAGTTATAGATGCTATAAGAATGTCTAGAAGTCCTAACTCAACTGACAAATGCCGAAATTGTTAGGCCGAACGTCATGACCCGGGTTCGAACCCGGGACCTCACAGTTGTGTGTGAGTTTAATTTCAGTGGATTACCACTTCTTCTAAGACAAAAAAAAAAAATGCTATAAGAATATCAAAAATTAATATAGTAGTTATGTTTTCCAATAAATAATATTTAACGTACAATTTAATTAGTAAAAAAGGTACCCGCACATAATATTCTTAATTGCACTTTATTAACATAAGTTTCCCGCCTAAATAAACACTATATTAGAATTTTAGTTAGTCGTAAATTAAAGATACCAGTAAGATAAATATATCCTTGTTGACCAAAATGTAATTAATAATAGTAGTACTTTGAAACCGCATGAGGACAAGAAGATATATGGATTCAAGTTGCCACCAACCCACCATAGTTTGGATTCAAGTTGCCAATCCACCACAGTTCAAATTTAGATTGGATTTATGCTGATGCTGCTGATGACCAATCCACTTGGGTTAGTCTTTATCTGCCGCCAAAGCAGAAAATTTTCCACTTTTCAAATGCACATGGCATACATAAACCAACAATAAGGAAATGGACAAAACAAATTAAACTTTACTGTAAGCAAAGAATTGAGAAGATACGTGCTATGAGAATATAAAGAATTTCCCTTTATAGCAGGGGTTTCGAATTTGTTCAATGACAATTCTGTGGTTAACATCATTTTTAATAGTTTGTAAATGAGTTAATCTAATTTGTTTATCTATAAGTTTTATCTAGCTGCAATTATTTTTTTTAAGGACTTGAGTGCCTTTTAATTTTATTTTTGTTAAAAAAAGAAACTTAATATTTAGCTTAATGCTTAGTAAATTTAATGTACTTTAAGTGAGTCAATTCTTTTTTTATTTTTATTTTTGAATGCAAAATTGTTAGTATATTTACAATATTAAGTGAGTCAATTCTTGATTTAATGTTATGTTAAAGCAAATCAATTTTAATGCTATTCGATCGAATATTTTGGCAGTTGTTAAGAAGCTTTAGAAGAATGATGTTCCGTCGAAAATGAACATCTATTGGGGAGATTATTATTAGAAAAAATACCAATCAGAACGACATTAGCTTCTAGAGATATTTATCCAATCCGCATGATTTTTCATGTGTTTTTTGTTTTATGCATGAAGGATTGTTTCCATTTGTTCTTGAATTGCTCAGTCATTAGAGTTGTGTGGGAAGCAATTTTTAATTTGATGGGGTGAAGGATACCCTAGGAGTGGATGGTTGGAATAATTTCCTTATGTTTGGCAATGTTATTAAAACTAGAAAATGTATCAGTTTGTTAGGTCACAAGGTGGCAGCCGAGAGATCGTCTACATCAGAGACGGAACTAGAAAAAATTATCGAGGGTGGCGGAAATATAACGCTTGAAAAATAACATCAACTATAGTTAATTTTTACTATTTAATAATTGCATACACCTTAGTTTAATGGCAAACAAAAAACATAGATCCAAAAAAGCATATACATACCAAAATGTACCCATCAATTGAATCTTTTTTAAAAAATACAGCAATATATTATAACCTATAAATACGGATAACGGACCAGTCACAAATATGACACATCGACATCGATAATAATTTGAAAAAATAAAATAATTTAATGTAATCGTAACTGTCAATGTCGTGTTGGAAAGTTATAAAAATAAAATAACTCAATGTAATCGTAAGTGTCGTATCGGTGTTTGACAAAACGTATTCAAATAATCATGCTTAGAAAACAAATTTTACAAACATTGGACATGATAATTAGTATAATATTATTACAAATTAAAGTAGACACTTGTGAAAAAACAAAGAAAAGATCAGTAGATTAAGAGACAAAGGAAGAAAAAAAAAACAACTAACTTGTAATCAAGAAAGAGTGTGGTGCTTCAAGCCCGCGACGCAAATGCTACATCTACAGAGTTAATAAGGAGGTTTAATCATGTAGTGCTTCAACGCAAATGGAGAGATTTGAAATGTTGCCTTGAAATTGTGCTTGAATTTGGGATTAAGTTTTCTCTTTTTTTTTTTTTTTTTTATAAAATGAATTAGGTATAGACTACTTGGAATAAGAAATAGACAAGACTTGGTGACCAAGTTGGTTTATTTACTGGTTAGTGGTTAAATTAAAATAATTAACAAATGTTATTATTATTATTGTATAAATTTACTTTATTATGAAAGTAAAAAAATGAGTGGACACAAGTGAACGGTTGGTTGTGTGGGTGGCAGACTATAAAAAAATTTCAATTACAAGGGTGGCAATATACATGTATACATAATGGTACTATGGTAGTGTAGTATATGGGAAGGGTGGCGGCTGCCCCTTTTGCTTACTATGTAGTTCCGTCCCTGGTCTACATTGATTGAACTTTAGAACAACCATATAAGTGAATTAAGCATCAAATTTTAACCCAAAGTCTTAAGGCATTGTGGGACTTAACCTCACCCCACACTTACCACAACAAGAAAATTATTTGATTTTATTGACAACTACTTGATGCAACAATTTATTATTTATTTATTTTAGAGGGACGATGGTAGATTCCTCATTACTAGTTTATGACATTAATGTTCTTTCTTAATTTTGGTTTATAGGTCTAACGAGACATATATCATACTTTTTTGAGTTAATATGTTTTTACCCTCTATAAAGTAGCCGTGTTTTGCTTTACCCTCCTGTAATTTTTTTTTTTAAAGTTTTCCTCCTTGCAATTATATATATATATTTTTTTATTTTGCCCCTTCGGTGCAAGGAATTTGCATTTTTTAAATTGGTTGAACAGAAAAACTGATTTAAAAAATAGAACTTTTTAAATTGTTTAAAAAATAAAATTTTGCAAGGGGGGACCTTAAAGAATTTTTTTATAGGGGGTAAAGCAAAATACGACTACTTTGTAGGGGGTAAATACCTATTAACTCTATTTTTTTATGATTGGTATAATGATCCTATTGTATGTTTACAAAACATATAAAAAAATGGTTAATATTTGAGTCAATAAAATTGTCAATAGTTTTATAAGAGTAATTAAATATGTTTATAATTTCTATTAAATTTCAATTTTTTTTACTCCCATTAAAAAAAATAAAGGTAGTAAAAAAATAAATTAAAAAGTAGTTATCCTAACCTAAGAGAGAAGAGAATAATTCGTTAGACCATAAAATAAGTAAGTTTAGTTAATTACCAATCGTCTTAGGTGAAATTTATTAACTATTTGAGTCAAATATCTTAGTTATATAATGAGTGGATTTGGATCCTCTCCAATTTTTCCCCTCATGTTTTCTCTCCAATGGTAATCTTAACCATTCATTCAATTTATTTCTCTCTCTTCTTAAATGTTTTTATATTTTTTATAATATATCAACCATTAGATTAACAAAAGGAGAGAAAACATGAGGGAAAAAATTGGAGAGGATCCAATTTGATAATGAGTAATGACTTTCTTTGATTGTCTTTCATTCAATTTATTTCTCTCTCTTCTTAAATGTTTTTATATTTTTTATAATATATCAACCATTAGATTAACAAAAGGAGAGAAAACATGAGGGAAAAAATTGGAGAGGATCCAATTTGATAATGAGTAATGACTTTCTTTGATTATCTCTTTCCCAAATTCCTCCTCTCTCGCATAACAATAAGATTGAATTCTGTTTTTGTCCTTCCTTCTAACTCAGCAAAACTTCTTACTAATACTGCCCTCTAAGACTTGATCAAACTAGCTATTTCTTCAAGAATTTAAAGCAAAAGAAAAGTGTCTCTACTTCATGCATAACATTCTACTTCATGCATATTTGGTGATATCGAATATGCATGAAGTAGAGACACTTTTCTTTTGCTTTAAATTCTTGAAGAAATAGCTAGTTTGATCAAGTCTTAGAGGGCAGTATTAGTAAGAAGTTTTGCTGAGTTAGAAGGAAGGACAAAAACAGAATTCAATCTTATTGTTATGCGAGAGAGGAGGAATTTGGGAAAGAGATAAAATGTAGGGTGGATCTAAAATTTGAATTCAACTGATGCTCCCTAACACAAAACAATGGGACATGGAGAAAATTCACTATCTAATTGTTTTTAGAAGAAGCGGTTAATTCAATCCTTGCTATTCTATTGTTAGAATTAGTGAGAAAGAGGATAAGTTGATTTGGAGTGAGGAAAGTGACCGGGTGTACTCGGTAAGATTGGGATATCTCGTAAAATCATGAAAGAGAGGAATAATGGTTATAGGCCGAGGGGAGGAGACGACCAAAGTAGTCTATGGAAAATACATGTTCCACCAAAGATCAAACATTTGTTATGGAGGATTTGTAAAGGATGCGTATCGATCCGACCACGTTTGAGAAATCATTATGTCCAATGTTCGGTGGAGTGTCCTTTATGTTTATCACAAGATGAAGAATCTCAAGGCCGACCCTAATAGGGGAACACTAGGTGTGACGACCTTACACTACTACATTTTGTACTTTTAGTAACACTCATTGGTAACATTAAAAAAAAAGTTACTAATGTGGATGATTTAGTAACATTTCTCAAAAAGTGTAACATACTCTTTGCATAATAAGTATGCTCTAGTGTATTTCTTAATAAAGTGACAAACGTATTTATTAACTTATCTCACTTCATTTTCCTATATTTCTTCTTATTTCTATCTCCATAAGCAAAAACGCTTTCTCTCAATTTCATCGCGTTTCAAACCATCATCGCGCGGGGAGAACAACGACGACGAAAGCGAGAATTTCTTGAAAGTGAAGTTCAAACACAGTCTCAATTCGGTTTACTCTCCGATTGAGTTCCCCACCACCGTCTTCTACATCCTCCGCACGTAATTCCTCATCAGCGCCACTTCCTTCCTCCGGTGGCGTTGTATTCATCAATTCTAACGTCTTTGCTTCTGCAATTTGACCTCGATTTGGTTTGCTTTAAGAATCCCTAACTCATTCGGTGTGACGCACTTATCTGCTCGATTCAGTTTGCTAAGGGGAGGGGGCATAATTTGTTTTAATAACCGACTACTATTATAAAAAATGCTTATCCCATGTTATTTTTGAAAGTGAGTCAAAAATAGTGATAGATGTTATTTCTTCTAGACAAGTTGGTTTATCTGAGTTTAGTATCTTAATTTCTCACATTAAATCCTTACTTAGGTTGAATAACTACTTTGTTGTCAAGCGACAAACGAATACGATTGTTCACTTTTTAGCAAGGGTGACATATTCTATGACTAGTCACCGTATTTTCGAATCAATTTCTCGTTGTATTGATGCTAATTTGATTAATGAAATATGTTAAATTTGTTTTTGTTAAAAAAATATTTCTTTCATACTCTCATGAAGTTGTTTCTCGTTAAGAACATCCTTCAATTTTGTTTTATAATTCTTATGCTATTGAACAAATAAGCAGAAAAATAACAGAGGAATCGAAAAATAAAATTTGCTACATTCTCTATTCTTCAATATATATACATAACAAAAAGAAGGGAAATAATAATATACTGATAATTAAATTGCATCACATAAACAAGAGCTAACCATTTTGTTCCCTTAATACATTAACATCCCACGAAATTAGCACAAGTTATTACGCAACACCTCAGCAAAAATAGAGTAAAAGAAAATTACAATGAAAACTTTAAGTTGTTCAATATATGTCATTAATCAAGCCTATAAGAAAGTGTGGCAAGAAATATATGTCATTCTTCAAGAACCAACTCATCCTTGAAGGACAAAAAAAACTATCCACAATGTTATTATATACTTTATTATTATATTATAATAATATGTTCCTCAATTGGATTACTTGTGTTGGAAGAAATCTATGAAAAACAAAACAAAAAAAGAAAAAGTTTCTTAAATTGTTTGTCATTTAACTAGTATCTCTGGCACAATGTGTGACTTTAGTGCAACCACGACGATAAGGGTTTGCCTGACCTCTTTGCTGACAATCATAGTAAGATTGTCCGCGACGACCGCAAGGGACTTGATCAGCTTTAAGTGCACCATAGCTAATGTATTTTCGTCGTCCGGCTAAAGTTCGACGACTAATTTCAGAATCCATCAACATCTCATTGTCTTCTCCAATTAAATCACCCACATGTATGGTAGTCGGAAAGCTAATGTCATTAAGTTTCGAAGATTCGGCAGCCACCATGGCGATTGCGATGGTAAGTAAGAATAAAATAAGCCATGACTTGAAGTTTATCATTTTAGATGTGACCTTTTTTGTTTGTTGAGAGAAGGAGAAAAGAAAAAAGTTTCTTTGTATGTTAATTGTCTTTGCTTTGCCCTTTTTGATAGAGGTAAGAAATTGAGTTTTTTTTGTTGTTGTGTTATATGTGATTTAACGTGATTTTGGGCATTTCCCCGTTTATTGTTCCTAAGTTTTCTCTTCTAGTTTGGTGAATGTTGTTAATCCATTTTTGTTGCTAAATAGAGATAGGTCACGGTTCTTTTCTATGTAAAGGTCATGAAGTAAAGATTTATCTATAAATTGAATTCCATTTGTTTCTCTAACTGATGGTAATGGTAATGGTAATGGCGATATTAATACATAACTAAATTTGCAATGTATATATATAAGATACTAAATTTGTCCTTGGACTTCTAAAGTCTCATGCTCCTCCAATAATCAATATATCCTCAAAAGACCTTCAAATCCGTACATAAAATTCGAACAAAGGAAGTTTTAGTAGAAATTAACTAATTTTCCATATCATTAAATTAAATATAGTAAGGTGATTTAACGAAATACACAGTTACTATTAAATGATAGTCTAAAATTATTTTACGCTGTTTGAGCATCATATGCATATCACATCGTCAGACGTCACTTGCTTATTTATTCTTTTGACAATTACAAAATCAAATCAATTTAATATAAGTTTGGTATTTGGTAATACATATATAGTGGTAGAATAAAAAACAATGGGACTAGCATATATAAAACAGCAATGCTATATAAAGCGAAATTTTCATCACGAAAATTTCACGAGCCCTTAGAACCTTTGTTGCTATGTATTTATATAGGCACTGAACCCAAACTTTATTGGTTATTTATTTAATAAAATTAATTTATTTAATAAAAAATAAGCAAAATATATTTATAAATTCTTTAAATTTTAATATTTGTATCAAATATAGTTTTTTTAAGTTTTACGTTTGTATCAGATAGAAACTTTAAATTTATAATCTATAACAAATAAGTCTTTTAAGTTTGTAATCTGTAGCATCGATTATATTTTTAAAGACTTATTTGTTGCAAATGTAAAACTTAAAAAATTTATTTGTAATAAACGTAAAATTTAAAAGACTTATTTATTACTTAAAAAACTTAATTGATACAAATGTAAAATTTAAAAAACTTACAGATTAATTTACTCAAAAATTATTAAATAGTAATTTGCCAAAAGAATACTATCAAGAGAAAGATTTGAATAGACACAAACCCAAATAAAATATATTTGGGCAAACACACATAAATCTAAAAATTTAAAACAAAAATAATATAATCACATCAATCAACATCATTTTATTTCATTTTTCTTTAATTTTTATTTGTTTGTGTAAGTGTCTTTAACACTTCTTATTTATGTTTGTGCCTATACAAGAATTTTTCTAGTATCAAAATATCCTTCACATAATGCAAAGGGCAAAGTAAATAGTAATCATGCTGCTCCTCACACCAACACGTCATCTTCATACAAAAATGGATCACTACAAATTGAAAATTAAAAGAGAGAAAAGAGTTGCAAGTGGGTTCCACGCTGCCAGCAAATTCGTGATCGATTCGTTATAAAGTTTTCGCTATATCAAGCAATTCCCTATATAAAATTGTGACGCCCTTGCATTGCAAGGTTATGAGTGATATAGTTAACTTGCCTTTGAATAAAATTTACACTAAAGTTTGGATATCAACTTAGAAAAAGGCTCAACAAAGATTTACAATAAGATCAAATACTTATTTTAATTGATGATACATTCTAACAAAAAGTAAACCTCATAGATGTTTGTTTGAGATGTCTATATAATCAATTGGTTGAGCTAAAATGCTTGGAGGATTGGGTTAGCTCGTTTAAGAGGTTTTGAGAAAGTGGAGCTTTACATAGACTCTAAAATTGTTGTTCAGAATTTAACTAAAGGTCGGCATGTGAGATTAATTCAATTTATCTTATGTTCCTGAGAATAACAAGATCGATAAACTAAATGAAAAAAAATAAAATTATGTAGTTACTCTAGTCATTGACTCATCGTTACAATATTGTGAGTGCACCGTTTTTGACTCGTTTAAACTTTTACTCTCTATACTATATATATAAAATGTGTATATATTTTAAATAGTGGGATGAGAGCAAGTTTACAGATAAAATATTATTTATAGGCTTGATTTTACCGTAAAAAATTAAAAAGTTATTACCACCAAACATACTTATCATTAAACTTATGATCCAATATTCTGGATACACCAAATAATTCCATATTTATTAGAACTCGAGTCTAATGATAGTTTATATATAACATGTCATACTTCTCTAACTAACAGAGATGCCTTTTCTACAAAGGACAAAACTGTGACGGGTTAACCTTAAAGCAGACAATCTCTAAAAAATATGGACTTAAGGTTACACGGCCTACAAAATATTTGGGTTAAGGCTTGTTCGGTTGATTAGAAAGTGAAGATTTTTTTTTCTACCCCTACAATTTTTCCATTACTCTTACATCTTTTGTGATATTTCAATTTTATCCTTTATTATATTATTTGTTATAATTTTTTAATTTAATTTTATTCAACTTTATCATGATGTCTACACACCTCCTCCACTACAGTGTTACAGTATGCTTAAATTGTTCTGGTTTAATACATTTTATCGGATCGTTGAATTCTACAATCTTATCATCTGAAAGGTTATACAAAGTGTGTATGTATGAATGTTAATACGAGAATGAAGTGTGTAGGTATGCATATTCAAACTTACACACTTATACAAAGTTTGTAGGTATGAATATAAAAGTGTGTAGGTATAAATATGTGTACCTACACATGTTGCACACTTTTATGTAAGTGTGTAGGGGTATGAATATTTATACTGGAACATTTATACAAAGTGTGTAAGTATGCATATTCATACTAATTATATGTCATATGTATCATGAAGTAAACGTCCTCGTACTCATTATTGATTTTATATGACCATGTTCATACTCAGTTAGCCTTAGTTTTCCTTTCTGATTGTTCTGGGATTTGTTTCCTGCTGCGATTTGTGTTTGTGATGTTTCTTTTTTGTTCAAGATTATGCTCTCTTGATTTCCAAAACACAAATACTTAATGAATTTCAACCAATGTGAAAAAAAGTATTTGGCGGGCATGCCCGCTAACCCGTTAATAAACGGATGGACTTAGTTTTGAGCTCAAACACTTAAGTTGGCCTGTCTCATCCCACTCTGTTTTTTGGCGGGTTTAAACAGGACGGGCATGCCCGTTTTGCCACCCCTATCCATGATCTAATAATCTATGAAGCAGATGACATAGACACAGATTCCAGACATATACCTTGTTTTCCTGTTGTGGATTTTGCCTGTTTTATACGTCTTGTATAATTCTGTGCTTATTAATATATTTTGCTATTCAAAAAAAAAAAAAAAAGATTCCAGACATATAACACAGACATTGATACGTCGATATCGATAATTATTTAGAAAAATAACACAATTTAATGTAATTATAAGTGTCAGTGACACAGTGTCGTGTTAATATCCAATATTAATGCGTGTCGAGACACGCCTAATTCGAGGAGTATATATCTAATAATAATGTCAAATTAGATTTTAATTTCTTTTATCTTTTTTTACTAAAAAAATGGATTTCAAATATTAAATTAAGTATATTTGTTTATTATTACTCTATGACCATGAGCTTCATGATTCACTGATCCAGATGTTCATGCGTTTAATTAATTCCTTCCCGATCTCTCTGCTTTTGAAGTGCAAAACAAAACCCTAACTAATTACAATTTGCACAGCAAGATGAACAATCACAACCAATCAGAATCAAAATCAAGCACTGGTGATGTATCTTCAGCAACAGCAGTTCTCCTTGGAGCTCTAGCTCCTGGTGTTAACGTCTCTATTCTCACTTCCCTCTTTCTCAATTTCACTTTTTTGTTCCCAATTTCATAAAATTTCATGATTTATTCATTTTTTTTCGTTTCTTGTTTCAGGGAGCTACATGGAATACATTAAAGTCTGCGTTTTTAATGTTGGGTCTATGTCTTGCTGTTATGTTGGGTTTAGCATTCTCTTCGAGTGATTCATGGTTGGTGTTCCACGTTGTGTTCCTTGTTCTAATTTGTGTTACCCTCTTCTTGCTTCTCAGCTGGTAATTTCATTCTTAACCTGTGACAAATTTACCCCTTTTGTAATTGTAATTGCTTTGATTATCATTCATGTTTCGTATCCAAGGTGTTGCTGTGAAGTCTAAATTGAACATGTACCAAATAGTCACTTTTGTTTTTATTTGGTTAAATCAAATGTTTGGTCGCTTATGTTTATTTTGGGTTTCAATTTAGAATCGAACGTTTAAAAAGTTTAAAGTTGGTCCCTTATGTTACTATCGTTACAAAAATTAATCCTTTTAGTAAATTTTTTGTTTAAATCGTCCATGTGGCTAACAGAATTGCATACGTAGATAATTAAACACCTTTGTTTTTATTTTTGTATGCTACTTTTTTTCTTTCTTTCTGGATATGCTGCTGATTAATTGACTATAAGCTCTCTCTTTAAATAGTCAAATTGTAAGGAATTTGATTGGATTCTATGTTGTCACTCACTTGTAAATCTCGGTCTTTGGACGAAGATCGAATGGCTCATATTTCAAGTTGTATTTTAATGCTCGTTTGGTGAAGTTAGGTATGAGCTGTGCATCTCCCTCCAATGGTCGAGATCTATCTTCTTGTCATTTGGAAATCCAGTCCAAAAGATACTAGTTTAAAGTGTTTTTATATAACATATAATTGTTTATAGAGGAGGGATCCGTTGACTCCAGGAGTAAGTCTTCCATTGACTTACTCCGCTTAATAACTCAATATCGGCATTATATTTCTTCAATCCAACCGTTGAATTCAAAGATCTCATTGAGTAGATCATCTACACAAATTTTTATAAAAATTCAAAATCGTTAAACACAATTTTTATATAAACTGTTTTCATAAGAGAGTTTATGGAAAGAGTTGAACACAATTTAAGGATGTTTCATAAGTTGTTTCCATAAGTTATCTCAAATAGTCTTATAAGTGCTTATGTCAGTAGATGAACTCAAGTAAGTGACTCCAAACATACCCTTATTAGATTGGTATAGAGCTGGATGTGAGTTCTATTTTACATTTGCAGTGTTTTCAAAATTGATCAAACTAAACTGAGCAACAACAACAATCAGCAAAGTATTTTCCCATTATGTAGGTGGGCAACCTATATTTAATTACCATGAATCGTCTTAGACGCTAAATCGTTTAACTTTAAATCTATCCTTTCAAATGGTTTAACTTTTTCTAGGTCTCCCTATCTTTAACTACTAAATAAGTTCCTAAATATTCTAGCTTCGAAATAATGTCTCACCAGAATGGGTGAGTTTTATGCCTAGTGAAGTTGTAAGTGTTTGTGTGTGTTTGTTAGCCTCTGCATTGCTATGTCAAATGCTTTGTGATGGATTGATAACATCATTATTCATGGGGCAGTGATTTACCCCCTGCTGCATTACAATATGAAGGAAAACAAAAGTGTGCATACGATTAGTTGGTATATTATGAATCAGTTGTTAGTTAGAATGTGTTCTGGTGATCTTCCTATGCAGTATTCAATAATTCTATATTTTTTTTTCTACAGGTTTCTCGCAGAAACCGGTCTAGTCTCTATCGAACATCAAATGCGAGAAATGGGCTTGGAAGTTAAGGATCCTCTAGAGGCAAACAAAAAGAGCGAATAACTATTATCTTGTTTTTTTTTCATGTTCTGCTGATATATGGCCAAATTGGAAGAAGAGTTCATGGTCATCATAGAACACTAGGCTTAATTTGTTCCATTTCAATTTTTGTACATATTTTACGCTATTCTATTTGACGTTGCTTCTAAATGCCTTGTGCTGTTGCAAGTGGTATATATTCTGTTTTCATATTTTATAATGATTGTATTATTTCATTTGATTTAAGACCCTAATTTTTAAGTATAGCCATCCCTATTAATTCTACATTAGTTAACACACTTTTATCATCCATTAATCTTTGTTCACCTAAGTTCAATTTCCATTATCATGGAACCAAAACATCCCAATCAAGATCTGTGAGTACAATGCTTCTTCTTCTTTCATGTTTCTTCCATAATCCATAACAAGTAATAGATGAAATTTTTTTCTTGTTTTGCATCATGACTCTGCATGCTCACTCTCTATTAATTCTACATATATACGCGGTTATCCAATTCCAATAAAAATATATTTGTTAATTTATTTTTATAAGAATATGTTTGTTAATTAATTGATAACTACTAAACTTCTTTTTTAGTTGTGTTTAGTCATTAAAAAAGAAAAGAAAACTGAAAATAAACTTTTGTGGGAAAGTTATTTTTCAATAAATACAAATATTTGAATAAAGTGAAGGGTAAAAGTGACAACAAAAAAATTCTACACTAAAAGGGTATTCTCATTATATATTGGTATAGATTAAGGACCCATAATCTTCAAATTGTTGTTTTGACCAAGACTTATAAATGCATATGTCGAGATATATCTTGAAGTCTCCATGTTTACTCAATACATGACTAAGCTTCTCGGGCACCTTACGAAGTATATGCCAAAGACAAAAGCGATGTCGAGTATTAGGAAATACCTCTTTAATAGCTGCTTTCATCGCTCTATCTTGATCAGTTATAATTGCATTAGGAGGTTTTCCACCCATTGCTCTAAGCCATGTTTTCATCAACCATGTGAAAGTATGTGTGGACTCATCTGAGAGTAATGCACAACCAAGTAACCTTGATTGAAAGTGATTATTTACACCAATAAAAGGAGCAAATGGCATTTTGTACTTATTTGTGATGTATGTAGTATCAAATGAAGTACATCTCCAAACACTTAGTCATCTCTACCTTTTGCATCCACCCAAAATACATTTTTCATACGATCTTCGTCATCTAAATCAATTGCATAAAAGAATCTTGGGTTTTCTTCCTGCATGTGCATAAAACACTCCAACATTGCATTTGCATCTCCTGATTCTAAATCTAAGCGTCGACCTTTATCTAAATGATTTCTGAAATCTTTCTCTAAGCAACCAATGTTTTCATATCCTCCATGTTGTTTGGCCATTGCATCATAAATTTGGCTTGTTCTCACTCCAGCATGTTGCAAAGTTTCAATATAATGCTTTTGAGCTTTATTGATTCCTCTGTGACAAGGAAAATAATATGCATATGCAGAAAAAAGTTCATGATTACGGTCTTTAATGAAATTGTGAACAATCCAGTTTCCATCACAATTTCTTTTTATAAGTAAGCTAGCTTCGCATTCCACCTTCAAACAAGTCACATCGATAAACTGTTTCGAAACTTTCCATATCTTGTGCAAGCATAAGTCACATCGATAAACTGTCTTGAAACTTTCGAACGACGACTATGTTTAGTTGATATTCCAAACCCGACAATTTTAGCATAATCACTCTAGAATGAATAAGCATTTTCTTGTGAACCAAATTTCATTCCAGTGTATGGTTCTTTACCATCAACCTCTAAGTCAACATCACATGAATCATTGTCGGCAATTTCATTGAAAGTTTCCTCTTCAATCCCGTCAACAACATGCTCTACGTTTCCATCACCAACTTCCATGAATTCCTATACTTCAAATAATAAACTAGATATATATATAAAACAAGTAGCCACATATTACTCAAAACAAAAATAACTAATCATAGTATGCCGAATGAAAAAGAATAAATTTAAGATAAAGTTGATACATAGCGGTGGGTAACAAAGATTATCAGTATTTGTGTTTCAAGAAAAAATATATTACAATAGAAAATTAGATGCTAAAATTGATTGTCTACAAGCCACATGTATATTGCCATAGAGTTCTAGACTAACTAGTAATTTATCTCAACTTACTTTATGAGATAATAACAGAGTGAAGTAGTAGTGAAATATAAGACTTGCAGATGTTAGTTTGCATCGAAACAGGGGATGGCAGCATCAACAAGAGAAAGAGACTATTTTTGCGGGAATTGTGGGTTACCACGTGTGAGTAGTTAAATTCATAAAAATTAAAAAAAAAAATAAAGTAAAAAAGAGGGGCAACTTGGCTTTCTATTTGAGCGTGTGTTGAAAGGAGCTTGTTAGGGAGTTTGAGGATAGTATTTCTTTGTTAAAGTAGTTTATGAAAAATAGCATATAAAAATATAATTTTCACTAATTTGAATTTATAAAATAACATAAAATCTAATTTAAATTACATAAGGTTTTTGCATAAACACAAAAATATGCTAATCCAAACTGGTCCTAAGAAAGAAAAGAAAATTTTAATTTTTGACTAAGAAAAAAAAAATTGAAACCAACTTTTGTATGAAAGTTTTTTTTACAATAAACATATACAAATTATCTTTTTTTTTTTGTTGTGCTTAATTATTATTATTAAGAAAAAAAAGGAAATTTTATTTTTTGACTAAGAAAAACAAATTGAAACTAACTTTTGTGTGGAACTTTTTTTTCAACAAACATATACAAATTACCTTCTTTTTTATTGTGTTAAGTTTTAGTTACTACTCCATCCGTTTCCTTTTGTTTGTAGTTTTAGAAAAAGAAGTTTGTTTCAAATTGTTTGTCCTTTTGATAATTTAAGGTTATATTTTGTCTATTATAAAAAGTGACGATAAAAAATGTATACACGAAAGAGGTTATTCTCTTGATATATTGGTATAGATATGTTTGTTAATTTTTTTTATAAGAATATGTTTGTTTCTTATTAAAAATATGTTTCTTAATTTTTTTATATAAGAATATGTTTGTTATGTTTATTAATTATTTTTTGATAAGAATATGTTTGTTAATTGATAACTACTAAACTTCTTTTTTGATTGTGCTTAGTTATTAAGAAAGAAAAGAAAATTGAAAATCAACATGTTTTTTTTTTTTGTTGTGGTTAGTTATTAAAAAAAATTAAAAACAAACTTTTGTGTGAAAGTTAGTTATTTTTAACATATCTAAATATTTCTTTTTTTAAAAAAAAAATACAAATATTTGAATAGATTGAAGGACAAAAGTGATAATAAAAAATGTTGCACCTAAAGAGATTATTCTCTTTATATATTGGTATAGAATAGAAAATAATAATAATAATAATAATCTTTTTTGGTTACAAGATAATAATAATAATAATAATAATAATAATAATAATAATAATAATAAAGATAAATAAAATACAATTAGTATAAAAGGAAAGATTATAGCATTACGTGCCTTTGGTTCTTAGTTTTAAGATTTTGATATGACGGCACCAGAAGGTAACAAAGTCCGTGCCCAAATACCACTCTCTCTTCATGCGCCGCCGCATCTTCCCTGTGAACTGGTGGAAGAAATACTGTGTAGGCTCCCCGTGAAACACCTCCGTCAACTCTGCTGCGTCTGCAAATCATGGAATTCTCTTATCTCTCATGATTCCAAGTTCGCCAAGAAGCACCTTCGTTTCTCAATCTTCAACGATGACCGCTACCACCTCGTCCAAAGCTCTCCGCATTGCTCAGGTGAGTACCATGTATGGAAATCCCCAATCTCCTCTTTTATGGACTCCGTTGATAGTTTAACGCAGCTCAACCATCCTCTGATTAAGCGTCGGCGCGGTCATGAGGGAATTTCCACTTGTGATGGCATCCTCTGTTTTGGGATCAATGGATCTTTAGCTCTTTTGTGTAACCCTTCCATTAGAAAATTCAAACCATTGCCTCCTTTGGACAGTTCAGGGCTAAGATATTTTGTAACCACATATACCATTGCGTATGATCGCTTCATTCGTAATTATAAGATTATTGCTCTTTTCTTATGCCCTCGCAACAAAAAAAAAATAACAGAAGTTAATGTTCATACTTTGGGTACCGATTATTGGAGAAAAGTTCAAGACTTTCCATATCATGTGTTGAAACAGGGAATATTTGTGAGTGATACGGTTAATTGGTTGATATACGAACCAAGGGTCCTTGTTTCTTTTGATTTGAATAAGGAGTCGTATCAACAACTTCTGCAACCTCCTTATGAAGAGTTTTCATTCCCAACTTATAACTTGTTGGGAGTGTTGAGAGATTGTTTGTGCATTTTTTCTAATAGTTGCAAGTTTTCTGATATTTGGATGATGAAGGAATATGGAAATGCAAATTCTTGGACCAAATTATTAAGGGTTCCTTACATTGGATATTATCAATTTTATGCTTATACCAAACCATTATATATTTATGAGGATGACAAAGTGTTGATGAAGTTTCGCGACTTAAATAAATACATTTTGGCCATCTATGATTCCAAAAATAATACTTTTATAAAGACTCATGAAATTCAAAGCAACAAACAGGCTTGGGACATTCCAAAGGTCTATGTTGAGAGTTTGATATCACCTTTTCTTCAACATTAGGATGTAGGTGTTGTGTTATGTGACTTAGTTAGAGACTCACTGCAACATATATGTTAATTTATAATCTAGTTATTTATTTTATGTTTGTTTTGATTACCCGTGACTTCACGAATTATTGTTAATTTATGCTGTGTTGAATATACATTTTTTGCTTCTTTTTTTAAAATATTTTTTACATGTCTCGTGTTCCATGATGTGAGTGTAGAGAGAGACCGTGTCAATTTTTTGTCCCGGAATCTGATGTTCAAATAGCAGATCTGTTTAATTTATAATTGTTGAAGACATAAGGTCAGTGTATAATCTAGACAAAGATTCTTGCATCAGACTGGCATAAGAAGTATACTAAGGTGGATAACGGCTAACAGCATAATGACATGACATCAAAGCTTGAAGAAGAATTATAATCTCATTATCACGAGTTAAAAGTGATTGTTGCTCTATATCATTATCATTGCTGTAGTGTTTAACTCACATTTAAGTTTAACAGTTGATATGCAACGATTGACCTCAATCAAAGCTTAATTCTGCATCAGATGGAGATGAAATACTCTGTATGTATATATTGCAAAAAATTAAGTCCTCGCAGTTACTAATTTGAGGTTGAGATATCATGTTCTAGTAGTTGTCTCATTTACATGTAATGTGTGACTAACTTTAGAGTTCATTTGATGGCCATGATAGAGAATCAAGATATGATAATATTTTTTTTCCTATTTTAATCTGTTGTTTGATGCATCAATATGATAGGATAAATTATTATTCATTTTTTTTAATCATATCCTGTTGCTTCTTTGTAATTTTTATCCTAAATTTTAGCTGGGTTAAAAATATCCGCTCCGTAAAAGGCTATACAATTCCTCACAGGTACGCAGTTTCAAACATATGAACGTTTTCTCACCGGATTGAAAATTTTAGGGCCTTGATTTCCTTCCAGCTGTAAAAATTGTGTATATTTCAAGTGATTCTACTATTCTTGTGTTGTTTGTTTGTGTAGTAGTAGGTTCTTGGATTTTAAACTATAACATTTGCACTTTCAGTGAAAATTGCTTAATGAAGTTTGTATATATATAGCTCTTGAAAGATGCTTATTTTCACTAGAGTGAAGGTGGAATTGGCAACACAGGCCAGGGGCAGGTGCACCTTGTTGTTTGAAATTGAGACTTGGGTTGTATGTTCTTAATTTTATATTTCTTGTTTAGCATGAGTTAGTCACATTTAATTATTAGATCGAAGTTCTTTTCACTTTTATTTTGTTTGCTTTTTCTTGTTAGGTGGTGTTGCATGCTCTTGGATTTAGAAATGCAATTGGAATAATTATAGCAATTGGACTTGAGATTGTTGTGTTGGTTTGAAGTTATTTCTTAATATGATGCATCTAATTTTCTTATTAATTTGATGTTTCAATATTTGTTGTGTGAAATCTCAATGACTGTGTCATGACTTTTTTTTTAGAATTTTAGCTCCGTTTGGAACGAGGGAAAGAAAGAGGAATCCGTAATTTTCTTTCCTTTCTCTTTGTTGCAAGTGAGTGCTTTATTGTTATTTGTATGATCTCTTCTGCCAAAATTTCTTGTTGAAGTTTGTATAGCACTTGAAGTTTTTAGCTTCATCAATTCTCAAGGCACAATTCCAACAAACACTAATATTAAAATCCTTATAGTAAAATGCAAAGGAGGAATTTAATCACATCGAATCATATACTTTTATGCTACAATTGTATTCTTTTCTTAATTTTCATATTTCATATACTTTTCTTGACTTCAAGATATACCTTAAGGGTGGGTTTGGGTTTGCTCCATTTGTTATCCCTCCATTTATTTTTCATTTGGAGAGAGATAGACACATTAAAAATTAGTGGGACCTATTAAAAAGTGGGTCCCACTAATTTGTGGACCCCACTAATTTTTAATGTGTCTATCTCTCTCCAAATGGAGAATAAATGGAGGGATAACAAATGGAGCAAACCCAAACTCCTTAAGGGTTTGTTTGATTTGGTAATGAGTTAGTACGGGACAACACAACACATATCATAACAACACAAAATAAACTTGATATTGAACAATTTTTTGTCTTAAATATTGTTTGGTGAACAAAATAGTATTTTGGTATTTTAGACATCAAATACTGTACAACTGAAGTTGTCTTGTCCAGTCTCATATTTTTTAGCTGATCAACGCAGTTAAAGGAATAAGGATGTTGTCATCAATTTAATTTGTTTCCTATCAGATTTAAGACATTCATAAAAACTTGAAATTTTGAATGGATGCTTGTGTTGGTTTTTGTATTCATCTGAAGAATACATGCTTGTGTACATGTATTCAGAATATTTATTTCTTGTCAAATGTAAAGAGAACAAATTCTTTTATTTTTCCTTCTTTTTTGATTTACTTAAATTCTTTCTTCAAACATAAGTTGCTTCTTTTGTTGGTAAAGGAATCCTAGAACCATTATATTATTATTCCAATTCAATTTAGAATTCTTCACCTCAGTTTATTATTTCTTGTAAACACACCCAATTTTATTACTTTGCTCTTGAGGGCGCTTATCAACAACTGTTATTCAATCATCAAAACCTTTCGTGTATTTTTTGCTTTCATTGAGGCCTAGTAAGTATTTCTAGTTATTGTTTCTACATTTATTTTATTTTTGTATATTTTCTTTGTGTTGTGTTAACATTTTACTTTTTTTGGTAAACTTTCCATATGACCATATATGTGTAGTAAACAATATTATTTTAATCTCCTCATAAAAAGACAGACTCTCACCCTTTTATTGTTATTTTTTTAAACCTAAAGGAAGGTAGCAAAAAGCTACCAACACCAAAATATATTAGAAGCAAAAGAGATACAAATGGAGGGAATTAGGCCAAGACTCCATTAAGAAGAAACGAGCCTAAAGCTAGACAATTCTAATTTGTCATGCAATAAACTATTACAAAGGAAACCAGGAGCTGACAACCAAGAGGAATTAGAAGTAGAACTAATGGAAAAATTTGCAAGAAGATCTGCAACCTTGTTTCCCTCCCTATAAACATGAGTTACAAAAAAAATCATTCTTCTAGTTAGGAACAAAGCATTCCTCCACCTGTTTCTAAGAGGCCAAACAACACATTTAGAAGGATTCATAAAAGCATTAACCACTAGTTTAGAGTCAGATTCCAACCAAAGGTTATCCCAAGAATTAGTTGCAGCAATCTCAATTGCTTTCAAGGCACCACATAGCTCAGCAAAAAAAGCAGTTTGCAGGCCAAGAAGTTCAGAAAAGGCAAAAAGGAACTCAGCTTGAGAATCTCTAAACACACCACCACAGGCTGCAGGGCCAGGATTACCACAAGAAGCACCATCCACATTAGCTTTAATCCAATTCTGAGAAGGAGGCATCCAAATAACCTCTCTCGGACAAGGTAACTTAGGGCAATGGATAGAAATGTTGAAACACTTGAGCAAGGAGAAATCCCTAACAGAGTTAGAAGCTACCTTACTAGTCAAGTTACCAGTTATAGCAGAGTTAGAAATAATGAGAGCAAGAGCTTTTTGCCAAGAAATAGAATTGTTATTGAATCTGCTCTGATTCCTTACAAACCAAATTGTGTTTTGCAAGTTAGTGATAGCAGCTATGATAGTTATCTTACTTTGAGGGGACCAAGAGCTGTCACAAACCTTCCACATATCCTCCAAATTAGAAAAGTGCAAAGGAACTTTCAAGCACCTAGCAAGCCAAGACCAGAGATGACTTGCAAAAGGGCACTCAAAGAATAGATGATTAGAGGTTTCACCTTGGCTATTACAAAGATTACACATGGAGGGAATGTTGCACCCACTAATTATCAAATTGTCATATGTTGGAACCTTTCCATGCATTATTCTCCAGACCAAAAGAGATTTAGATAGAGGAATATTCTTGTCCCAGATAAGCTTAGCCCAGAAAAGGTCCTGCAGCTGAGGTAATTTAAATTCATAGGCTTGTTTGAGAGTGAGATCTCCATTATCAGAGAGTTTCCACAAAAGCTTGTCAGGTGGAGGCTCCAAAGGAATAGAGATCTGAGAGACAATGGAGAGCAGGTTAGGGAAAGAAGTAGAAAGCTGAGGAGGAATCACCCAGGATCCATTGAAGATGAAGTCACTAACTGAAGAAATGAGTTGTTGGCTAATATGAACAGGAATATGAAGTTGAATGTGAAGAGGAGCACCACACCATTCATCATTCCAAAAGTTGATATGCTTCCCATCACCAAGAAGCCAAGCAGAATTTTCAAAGACAGTCATGAATTCCTTTTTAACACTGGACCAGATAGAAGAATGAATATGATGTTGAATAATATGCCTTTGTCTTAGAACTCTATCTCTTAACAACTTAGCCCGGCTAATGTCAGAGGTAAGCAAATTCCAATAGAGCTTAAGGTTAGCAGCTGAATTTAAAGCAATTAAGGATCTTAAATTAAGGCCACCCTGAGCCAAGGGTCTACAAATCTTTTTCCAAGCAACTGTAACTAATTTCCTTTTCTCAATATCTCCACTCCATATGAAGTTCCTGATGCTTTTCTCAATGTCTTTAAGTAAAGAAATAGGCCAGGAATAGAGAGTAATGCTGTAGGTCATCATGCTTTGTATAACAGATCTGACAAGTTGGACTCTACCTGCAATGGATAAAAGAGAAGTTTTCCAAGCTGAGAGCTTGAGCTTGATTTTGTCTGCCACAGGTTGGAGATGAATAACTTTGGGCTTGCCTTTGAAAATGGGAACACCAAGGTAATTGAAAGGAATTGAGCCAATTTTGAAGTTTAACAGCTGCACAATAAGGGATAATCTACCAGGAGTAATGGACCCAGAATGGATGGTAGATTTATTGGTGTTAATGACTTGACCTGACTCTGAAGCATACTTGTCAAATTAAACCTTAAGAGCTCTCAGCCCAGACATGTTACCTTTACAAAAAACTAAAAGGTCATCAGCATAGAAGGAATGGGAAGGAAGCAAGAAATTCCTAGTGCCTTTGATCTGAGAAAGGGTGCCTTGAGACACAAGTTTGGCTATGGATCTGCTAAGAACCTCTTCTGCAAGACAGAAAAGAAGAGGTGAAAGGGGATCACCCTGCCTGACTCCTCTAGAACAATTAAAATAACCATTGGATTTGCCATTGATAGAAATTGATAAGAAAGCTGAGTGAAGGATATTATTAATCCACTGACAAAATTGATCATTGAAGCCAAAGGATTTTAAAGTCTTAAGAAGGAAAGACCAATCAAGTGTATCAAAAGCCTTGGAAATATCAATTTTAAGAGCTAAGTTTCCTCCAAAAGCCTTATTGTGAAGAAGATTTACAGCTTCAGAAGCAATACAAAGACAGTCCTTAATGTTTCTACCTTGGATAAAACCTTTATGTTCCTCAGATACTATAGAAGGCATGATGACTACTAATCTATCAGCTAAGATTTTAGAAATGATTTTGAATTTGAAATTTGTCATTGCAATTGGCCTGTAATGATCAATGGAAGAAGCTTCAGGAGATTTGGGAAGAAGAGCAATGATGTTGGAATTGAAGCCAGGAAGAATCCAACCAGTTGTAAAGAACCCAAGGACAGCATTGATAACATCCATGTGAACAATGTCCCAATAGTGTTGGAAAAAGTAAGCTCCAAAGCCATCTGGACCAGGGGCACTATCCTTGTTAAGACTAAAAACAACTGCTTTAATCTCTTCATGAGAAGGAAGCATGGTAAGAACAGCATTAGTATAATCAGTGATCAAGTTAGGGATCACATCTTCAATCAACAGAGAATCCTTCAAAACAATGGTAGAGCAAAACAATTTTTTATAATAGCTGACAATGTGTTCAGAGATTTGAGAGGGATCAATAAGCACATGTTCATCATCTTGTAAAGAGGTTAAGGCTTTGGTAGAGTTTTTTATTTTGGTTAATCTATGAAAGTATGTAGTGTTTCTGTCTCCTTCTAGAAGCCATTTAACCCTAGCTTTCTCCTGCCAAAACAATTCTTGTTTTCTTAGAGCATCTTCAAGAGTTACATTGGCTATTTTTTCCTCTAATAAGAAAGCATCAGAAGGACCAAGAGTTTGAATTTTATCCTGAATAGATAGAAGATTGAGTTCTGCAGATTTCACATTATCATCAACATTACCAAAGCTGACCTTGTTCCAAAGCTTGAGCTTAGATTTCAAAAGTTTTAACTTCTGAGACAGGATAAACATAGGACAACCAGTGACATGAGAATTCTCACAATCAGAGATTATGTTTTTACAATCAGGATGAGTTGACCACATTTTTAAAAATTTGAAGTTTGAAGCAAAGCCAAAGCTGGTGAGTTGGAAATCCATCAAAAGAGGGAAGTGGTCAGATTTGTGCTTGATAAGGGTGGATACAGAATTGGAAACACAAGTGTCAAGCCACAGTTGATTACAAATAGATCTATCAAGCCTTTTTTTAGTGTGTCTTCTACCCTCCCTACCATTGTTCCAAGTGAAAGGAGCACCTTTAGTGGGTAAATGAATAAGATTGAAGGAATCAGACCAATCCTGAAACTCTTGCATAGGTAGTCTTGCAGGAGAGCAATAACCTCTGTGTTCATGAGCACCAAGGATGACATTGAAGTCTCCAATAAAACACCAAGGTAAGGGATGAAGGTTTTGAAGGTTGTTAAGGGAGGTCTAAAGTTTTCTTCTGTTAAGGTAGTTTGTAGAGGCATAGATAGCAGCAACAGCTAATAACTTATCATTGTCCATGATAGTGAAGGAAACATGTTGGTCATCAGCTAACAACAGGGTGGGATTAAGGTTAACTTTACATAAACACCAAAGGTTAGGGGAAATGTTGTTTCTAGAGTTTAAAGCAAAAAGTTTAAGGTTCAAGTTTAGAAGCCATCTCCTTGGGAAGTCAGCAAACTCCATCCAAGGTTCAGCTAACAAAATGATATCAGGGTTATAATGTTTGATTAAATTCTTTAGAGCTAATCTTGTAGGGGAATTAGCAATACCCCTTGTATTCCAATAGATTATCTTCATTTAAAAGGCCTAGGGGTAACCTTTGACCTGGTTGCATAAGATTCCTTACTAGCATGAGATTTTTTCTTTTGAGATTTCTTTTGTTGTTTTGAAATGGCCAAAGTGAATCTATCATTTTGATCTTCACCATTGTTGTTAGTAGTCACTAAAGCCTGCTGTAAAGCATCTTCCTCCTCAGCCATGTTGGCCCAAGATTCTTTGAGAAATTCCATATCCTTTATAACAGTTTCAGGAGGTTGACTAGGCTCAGGGCTAGTGGAAGAGGCCAAGACTTGAACTGGTTGGAAAGAAGCATCTACAAAGGAATCAGAGGAATTTGAGTCACTATGCTCCAAGGCAGCATTTTGAGTTAAATTCATATTTAGGTCAGCTTCTAGCTGTTGGTCTTGAGATAAAAAGATAGCTCTAGGGCTCACCACTGGGCTCAGAACAGGCGCCTGCACAATGCCCTGAACCTGAGGAGAGGCAGAAGTACCTACCTCTAAAATCTTCTCTACCTGAGGAGAGTTATTGCAGGAATCTTCCACATTGACAACTTCTGTAACCTCATTCTCTGCAATGGCCTTGTTTTTTTGGTTGTCCACACCCATGTTTTGAACTTGTTTTGGAACATAGGTTTTCTTTGGTTCAGCTAAGGGTTTGGATTTTAACTCTTTCCCTTTGTCATTTTTTCTCTCCTCTTCTTTATTCCATCTTCTACAATTGTCAACATGATGCCTAATAACTTGGCAGGCATGGCAAAAGTCAGGTAAATTCTCATATTCAAAGTCAACAAAGAATGCAAAACATTTTCTTTCAACTAAAACCTTATGCCTCAAAGGTGAGCTAAGATCCATATCAACAAGGACTCTAGCAAATTGACCAAAAGTTCTTTCAAACATAGGTTTTGCTGTAACTGCATCCACACATATAGGGGTTCCTATACTACTAGCAATCGCAAATAGTATATTTTTATGCCAATATTCCTGAGACAAACCAAATAACTTCACCCAAACTTGAGTTGAAGTGTTGTGTTGCAACCTAGGGTTAAAGTCTTTCAACCAAGCAAAGAGCTTTAACATACCTGGGTTTAAATTCCACGATGGAGATGATCTGACTCTTCTAACATCTTCCAGGTTGGAGAAGGCAAATTCATAGAATCCCTTACCAAGTGAGATGACACCCCACTGAGCAAAATCCTTCCAAATCAACGATAACTTCGCTTTCAAGGCAACAACAGTCAACAGTGTAGATCCTTTGGGCCAAACGATCCTGCCGTGGAGATTGTGTTTGCATGCTACTAAACCAGCTTCGTATGCAACCTCAGGTATCTCTATAGCAAGCCTATCACCTTTAACGACCGGCTGAGGGAACTGCAACAAGGGAATATCACAAAGATTAGTTAGGGCTTGAGCAAAGGTTTTTGGGGTTTCAGAGGGTTTGGTTTGGGCGATGATAGTTTTTTTTGGTTCGGACTCGATATCAAGACACTTCCAAGGAATATTGAAAGAATCCATGGTGAAAGGAGAAGGAAACGGTGAGGCGGTTTGGTAGGTAAGGAAGCTTAAACAAGATGATGAACAGTGCGTACATAGTCGCCACTCAATCTCTCTCTAGAATACATTCTCTCTCTCCAACCATCAGATTTCACCCACCCTTTTATTGTTTAAGTCACAAACAAATTTTTTATTTTCTCTTAAATTTGACTCATAAAATAGAGAAAAAAACCTCTTATGATTAAATTACTCTAGTTTTATAATTTTAAGCTTATACATATTTTTAAAGAAGCTAAAATAAACGTAACGACCAAATTAAAACGTAAAATAAACGTAAGGGATCAAATGTGAATTTTATATTATCTAACCATTTTTTTATATATTAAGACTCTTTTAAAAATGTCTTTATTTAATAATTTCCGGTATTTTAAATTTATTAATTGTTGTTTTTGCTAAATAAACTTATATTTTTAAACTATGACGCAATAAATAAAGGTTATAATTGAAAAAATAAATTAGTTCTCTCTCACTTGTATTCTTTTCTTTTGTTATTTTATTTCATATACTTTTCTTGACATCAAGATATACGCACCATACGCACCTTAAGTATTTTAATGGGCTAAGTAATATATTTCTTGACATCAAATATATTTCCTATCAGATTATATTTGTAAGAACTTGAAATTTTGAACGCATGCTTGTGTTGGTTTTTGTATTCATGAATAAGAATGCATGCTTGTGTGTTATTAAATGTACTCCGAATATTTATTTTTCTCAAATGCTTGATAAAGTTAAATTATTTCTTCTAACTTAAGTTGCTTCTTTAATTTGTTGGTAGAGGAATCCTAGAAGGCTAGAACCATTATATAATTATCATTCCAATCTAATTATAATTCTTCACCTCAGTTTATTATTGCTTGTCGACATACCCAATTTTATGTTGCACTCTAAAGTTTATTATTTTGCTCTTTAAGACGCTTATCAAGAATTGTTATTCGGTCAGAATATATCATAATTTTGCTTTCATTGAAGCCTAGTAAGTATTTCAAATTACTGTTTCGATTTGTTTTTATTTTGTATTTTTGTGAGTGTAATTGTGTAAACATTTTTACTTCTCTCATATTTATATTTATTTTGCATATATACCCGTGTAGTATAAAAAAATACATGAATAAAAAGTAAAATATAATTTCGTTAAAAAAAAAAAAGTAAAATATAAATTTTATTAAAAAATCTTACAATCTTTAATTAACCTAAACTAAGCATCTCTGTCTCTACTAAATTCTCAGCTCACAAATAAATTTGGCACTCATGAAAGATAATGGTTAATTAACCACCGTAATGTTGGTAATTCTCTATGTAATTTTAAGTTTTTGTGTAGTTTCTTTTTTGTAAGACAACAAGTGAGAATTACTCATGAATAAATTTGCAAATGGTACACACAAACTAATTTTCATTCCACTTGTAAATTTGTTTATATGGTTAAATTTTGATTGGTTGTTTGATAAATTAGGCTCAATTTTCTATATAATTTTGGTCCACCTCTTTATATATTAATGGGGTGTATTGAATTGAAATTTTAAGTGATTTTAAAAAACATTTTATGATAAAAAAATTACGTGGTATTCAATCAAGGTTTTATAAAATATAAATAAGGTAAAAAAATATATTGATATTCGATTGAGATTTGTCAGCTCTTGTTTTTATCTAATAAGCATTTTCTTAGCTTTAGTGAGATGCATCTAATAAACTATTTTTCTTTTAGAGACGTAAAAGAAGATGGACTGTCTTACGGAATTGGGTAAAGAAGCTGTCACAAAATTGGGAGAATTGGTTGTGGAGTCAACCATGAAGAATTTGAAATATTTGACACAACATAAAAAAATTACAACAAATTTGGAAGAAGAACTTGAGAGCTTGAAAATGACGAAACATGCAATTCAAACAAGAGTGGACATTGAAAGTATGAAGGGATATGAAATTGATCCTATGGTGCAAAAATGGCTCTCTGATGTCACAACTATTGAAAATGATTGGCAAAATTGGATCTCCAATAACAAGAACAAAAAATGTTTTGTTGGAAAATGTCCAAATTTAACATTCAATTACTCATTGGGAAAGCAAGCCACTAAAAACATTGAATACATTACAAGCTTGAAGGAGGAAAAGAACAAATTTAAAGATATATCTTACCCCAAAGTTCAATTAACACTTGGATCTACCTTCACAAAAGATATTAAGAGCCTATTGTCCAGGAAAAAGATAATAGCCACGGTCATAGATAATCTCAAGGAAGATCAAGTCAAAATGATTAGCATTTGTGGGATGGGCGGAGTCGGAAAAACCACAATTGTGAAAGAACTCATCAAAACAATAGAAAAAAGTAATGTATTTGATGAAGTTGCGATGGCGGTTGTATCCCAAGATATAAATTATGAGAAGATTCAAATTCAAATTGCTGATGGTTTGAGTATGGAAATGAAAAAGGCCAGTTTGCAAGGAAGAGCAATGCAATTACTGCAAAGATTGAGTGAAGGTAAAAGGGTCCTAATTGTACTAGATGATGTTTGGGACATTCTTGATTTTGAGTGTATTGGACTTCCAAATCTAGAACATCATAAACATTGCAAAATATTGTTCACATCACGGGAAAAAATTGTGTGCCAAAACATGGGATGCAAAGTGAATATTCCAATCTCCGTGTTGCAGAAGGATGAAGCTTGGTATCTATTCCGAGAGATGGCAGGAGAAATTGTGGATAGACCTGATATCAATCCGATAGCAAGAGATGTTGCAAATGAATGTGGTGGCTTGCCCCTTGCAATTGTGACTATTGGAAGAGCACTAAGCAATGTAGGGAAGTATGCATGGGAAGAGGCACTAAGACAATTAAGAAATTTTCAATCATCTTCATTGATGGAAGTTGAAAAAATTGTCTTCTCCAGTATCGAGCTTAGTTTGAAGTTCTTGGACAGTAAAGAACACAAGCACTTCCTTATGCTTTGTGGATTGTTTCCAGAAGACTTTGACATTCCTATTGAAAGTTTATTGCATCATGCAAATGGCTTGGGGATGTTTAAAGATATCAATGTATCATGGAAAGCAAGAAATCGAGTGCATACATTGGTGGACGATCTAAAGAGAAAGTTCTTGTTGTTGGACAGCAATGTGCCAGGGTGTGTGAAGTTGCATGATATCGTGCGTAATGTTGTTATATCAGTAGCATTTAAAAATGCTCAAGATAAATATATGGTGCAATACAATATTAAGAGTCTAAAAGAAAAGAAATTGAATGATATCAATGCAATATCACTAATCTTGGATGATACAAATGAGTTAGAAAATGGCTTAGAGTGTCCGACACTTCAACTTTTACAAGTAAGGTCTAAAACCAAGGAACCAATCTTTTGGCCCGAACTTTTCTTCCAAGGTATGAGTGTACTTAAAGTTTTCTCCATGCAAAATTTGTGCATTCCGAAAATTCCATCTCTATCCCATGTTTCGGTCAATCTCCACACATTGCAATTAGAACATTGTGATGTTGGAGATATATCTATAATTGGTAGGGAACTTATACACCTAGAAGTCTTGAGTTTTGCATACTCTAATGTTAAAGAATTTCCAATTGAAATGGGAAACCTAAAGGTTCTAAGATTATTGGATTTGACAAATTGCAATGATCTTAATGTCATTTCTGATAATGTCTTGATAAGATTGTCTCACTTGAAGAACTTTACTTCATGATGGACAATTTTCCTTGGAAGAAAAATCAAGTTGCAGTCAATGAGTTGAAAAAGATATCTCATCAACTAAAGGTTGTTGAGATGAAATTTTGGAGAAATGAAATGTTACTCAAGGATTTTGACTTCAACAATCTACAAAAATTTTGGGTTTATGTGTATCCTTATACTAATTTTCAGCGATCAGCGTATTTGGAGTCAAATATATTGCAAATTAGTACTATGGATTATCAATCTATTAAGAGCATATTGATGATCTCACAACTGATTAAGAAATGTGAAATCCTCGCAATTAAAAAGGTGGCAAACTTGAAAAATATTGCGAGCCAATTGTTAAGTAACTGCCCATACTTGAAACATTTATGGGTTGATTCATGTCTTCAATTGGAGTATCTAATAGATTGTTCATTGCAATGATTTGGCACAAATCTGTTCATTGACTTTGGAAAATCTTCCATATTTGAAAGAGATCTGCTATACACCAGATCACCATGAAGTCAAGGGAATGATGTTTTCATATTTGGTGACATTGGAATTAATATACCTCCCAAGTTTTATTGGCTTAAACATTGCTACAAATTCGAATGAGCTCAATCAAGTAAGTTAATTTGTTTTTTTGTTTTTGTTATTTTATCAACTTTCAAATTTTATTGAGCTTTGGGCCTAACTCATCCCTACAAAACCGGCTTGTAAGGTGAGGATTGTCTCTGCTTTATAAACACTTATTCAGGACTTCTCGCAAGCGATGTGGGACTTCTTAACATATAACATTTTTCTTTACTTGCATTGCTAAACTTTGTGTGAAGTGAATCTCTAATTTATCACTTATTAATTAGATTTGTTACACATTTACAGGAACTGAGTGTTGCCACTGAAATAACTGATTCTACAAACAAAGTGAATGGTGAAAAATTATCAAATGCCAAGTTGTTTTCATCTAATTGGATGAAACAATTTCCAAAATTGGAAACAATATTGTTAGAAGATTGTAGTTCCTTGGAGGTGGTGTTTGACTTGGAAGGCTATTTGAAATCAAGTGGACAAGCACAAGATTTGTTGTTTCCCCAGCTAACAAAAATTGAGATATCATATCTCGAAAATCTTTCATATGTCTGGAGTATTGCTCCACATTGTGTCAAAGGCTTCCAAAATTTGAGATTTCTAACAATATCAAATTGTGACTCTTTAAAATATGTATTCACTTCTGCCATTGTAAGTGCAATCACAAATCTCGAAAAACTAGAAGTTAGGTCTTGTGCATTGATTAAAAATATAGTAGTTTTGAACAAAGATGAAATTATTAGTTTCAATAAACTATATGATTTATCACTTTCAAGGCTTCCAAATCTAGTGAGTATTTGTTCTGATTCATTTTGGTTAGAATGTCCATCCTTGATGAAATTTGAAATTCAAGATTGTCCTCTGTTGGAGATATATTTCATACCAACAAATATTGATGCAAAATATGACAACCTGAATATCATTAATTCTACAAACACAAAAGATGTTGGTTTTCAAAGTTCCAAAGAAAACAACTCAAGTTCATCAGGATGTATGCCATTTATACCGAAATTTACTCATCATAGAAACATAAATAAGAGAAATAGTAAGGTATGTAATCTCATTCTGTATATTAATCTCTTACAACTATATATATGAAGATGTTTACATAATACTATAATAATATTATATGTGATTGCAGGAAGCATCAGTAGTACAAGCAGCAGCGCGCGATCATATACCATTTATTAACATGAAAGGAAAAAGTTATATGCCTGCTCTAGAAGATCTATGCGTAGAAATGTGTGATTTGCAAGATGCATTATTTTTTCTTGAAGAAAATCTAAATATCACTTTTAAATCACAAATTAAGACAATCAAAATTGAAAAGTGTAACAAGTTAAAGACCATAGTAGCTGGAAGGGAAAAGAGGGAAGGCTTGATAAACACTTTTACTATGTTAGAATCTCTTCAACTGAAAAATCTTCCGAATCTTGTGAGACTTTGCTTTTTTGGAGCATATGAATCTTGGGACAAACAACAATACATGGTAAGTATCAAACAATTTTAGATTTTTAAAAAATGTTATATACTTGATCTATTTAGTAAGAGTTTTAACTTGAGAGTAGAATTTTGAAAATTCATATTTTACACAAAGTTATTAGTTATCGATATAACTATATTGAGTTTGATACTCGGGGTCAATCAATCGATCATGACTCAGTCATAATACTACATTAACAAACTGATTTTTTATTTTATACTGTCATTTTTTTGTAGGATGAAACTATAAGCCATCACTCACTCATAGATGAAACCATGTTTCTTAACATAACTTGTTTAGTCTTAGATGCATGCAACAAAATCAAGATTTTGTTCTCTTATTCATCTACGAGTAGTCTTGTGAATCTTCAAAAGCTCGAAGTAAGAAATTGTGAGAACATGGAAGAAATAATATCTCATCAAGAAGAATTAGAGGCAAGTGCAAATACAATTAGCATACCTGCATTGCAACATCTTCTTCTTATCGATATACCTAATCTTAAGAACTTCTTCAAAGGTCACTCTAATCTTGATTTTCCATCACTGCAAAAAGTGGACATCATAAATTGTCCCAATATGGAAGTCTTTTCAAGAGAATTTTCGAATACACCCAAACTTGAGGATCTCATCATGAAGAGTAATTCGCTCAACTACCATTGTGCACAGAAGAAAGACATCAATGTTGTTATACAAAAATTTAAAGCACTTGTAAGTCTTATATCTCAAAGTCTAAGTTTTCCAATAGTAAATAATTAATTTTAGCAATCTAAGTAGTCAATTAGATAAGCCGGTCTTCAATTTTTTCGAATAAAAGTTATGTAATATTTCTTGAAAATTAAATATGTTAATGAATGTTGAATAGGTGGCATCACAAGAATTCATGATGTTGAACTGGACCAAGCTACATAATGAAAGACACTTCATCACAAACTCTGAAATAGATATCATTGGATTTCATAAATTGTTGATGCTTGTACCGCATAATGAGATACATATGCTTCAACATGTGAGAAAACTCTCTTTAAGTAATTGTGATTCACTAGTTGAGTTGTTTGGATCAGAAGGTGATGATACAAAAGAAAGTGATAAAGGAACCACACATTATCAACTGCAGAAGTTGGAATTGGACAATTTGCCAAAATTGAGTCACATATGGAAACACAATATTACAAAGGTTGTAAGCTTCCAGAATCTAAAAGGTATTAGTGTTTCAAAATGCCACAATTTGAAGAGTTTGCTCTCATATTCAATGGCCAAAAGCCTTGTGCAACTTAAAAAATTAGTAGTTGAGGAATGTGAAATGATGGAGGATATAATAACAAAGGGAGATGAATATATAGAAGGAGGCAACAAAGTCAAGATTATATTTCCTAAGTTGGAGAAATTGAGACTTGTTGATCTTCCTAAGTTGGAATGTGTTTATTCAGGATATTATGACTATGATATCTCTTTATTCACTGTTGAACAGGACAAGGAATTCAATAATAATGATAATAAGATTCAGATTTCATTTCCAGAATTAAAGGAATTAGTTTTTCAAGAAGTACCAAAGCTCAAGTGTTTTTGTTCAGGAGTGTATAACTATGATATCATGGCGTCGTCAATTAAAGAGTGTTCAAATATGACAACCTTTCTTCATGGAAATGTTATTGTAAACACACCCAACCTTCATACACTAGATTGGGACAAAACCATGCGCACACTCGGCGACGTTAATTTGACTATATATTATGCTCAAAATTCAAAGAAATACATGGTACATACTCAAACACAAGTTCTCCCAATTCAAACATTATATGGAACTACTCTATTAATTTTACGTTATGTGTTGTGTAGGCGGAGTTGCAAAAATTAGAGACATTTAGAGATGTGGACGAAGAGCTTCTCGGCTACATCAAAAGAGAAACATGGCTTCGCGCCTTCGCATTTCCAACTTTCACAAGCTACTGAATTGTATCCCATCCAACATGATGCACTTATTTTCACATTTAGAGTCTCTCGAACTGCAAGAATGTGACTGCTTGAAAGAGATTTTTGAAACAGATGATAGCATGTTGCTGTGTGAACTAGAGCTCTTACACTTGTTTGATCTTCCAAAACTGAAGCACATCTGGAAAAATCCTGGTCAAATTTTAGGATTCGAGTGTATGCAAATGATAAGCATCTATCATTGCAATGACTTGGAATATGTTTTTTCAGATGTTTCCATGGTCACAAGCCTTCCAAATTTGTTTTTTATTGGTGTGAGTGCATGTGAGAAGATGAAGGAGATCATTGGGAATAATTCCAATACTATTAATTGTGCACAAATGAAGGCTAAGAAGATTATATTCCCATCATTAAACTCAATTTTTCTAGAGAAGCTTCCTAGCCTCAAATGTTTCAGTCAAAGCTCTTTCCCTTGCTGTGTTGAGATGCCAGAATGTACTCGTATAACCATTGAAGACTGTCCAGAGATGAAGACATTTTGGTATGATGGAATCTTATATACACCAAGTCTTTGGAATTTACGTGTGGACAAAACTGAATTTGACACTAAAGAAGATGTGAATGAGGTGATACTACAAAACTGTAAATGATTAACTACGTGTTGGTGTAATATAATATATATGTGAGATGGCAATGATCTTGAGTATTCCTTTTTTTTTTTCTGGTGTGTATTCAATTTCAAACTAGTCCTTTACAGATTCTAAGACAAACTAATGATTTTAAAGACTATTAAAGAGAATTCATATTTCATACTTATATCTCTTGAGGATTCTAATAATCTTGAGGATTTGATAGAAATAATCATCAAGCAATGCGATGATTTGAAATATGTGTTTCCGAATGTTTCTATAGCCACAAGCCTTCCAAATTTGTCTTTGATTATAATCCTATTAGTTGTGTACAACCACAACAACAGATCGTAACATCATATTCCCATAATTCTAGGTTATTGAACTACAGAAGCTTTCCAGCCTCAAATATTTTTGTCGAGCTCTTTCCCTTCCTAGTGAGAGTTCCAGCACGCAGCATAGAGCAATGTTTTGTTTCCGGGTGCATCAGTTTGTTATGCAGCTTTTTAGAAAGGTTCTGCTATGCAGGGTTAAAGACCTATTAATCCTAATACATAATAGAACTCACTTGAGTTGGTCTAATGGTGTTGGTTTGGATCCTTGGAGTTTGCTCCTCTTAAGGTCTTAGGATTCCCCCTAGTGTCAATTTCGGTGGGCTAGTCCATACAGAGTAAAAAAAATTATGGCTTTAAACAGACCTCCCACAAGTGGACGGTGAAATTTGTCCTCTCGAATTATCTTTTAGTTTGATAGTTGGACATGGCTTCTAAAGTTCTAATTATCAAGTATATGTGTTATTCTGACTGTTGGTTTAACGATTAAAGATTATATTTTTTTTATACATACAACAATAATATTATTCAAAGAAATGGTAATCGATGATTTACTTGTTCAATTTGTTGTTTCATCATTTGTTTCCAAATCGAGTAAGAACACAAATCTTTCATGTACGATTTTTTTATTTGGATTCTCAAAAAAATATTTTTTTTTTTTTTTCGGTTTTCACCACCAGTTGAATCTGGTTCGGGGGTCAGTTCTGGCATCAAGTGGTTCCAGCCCCTCCCGATCGCAGTTGTTTTTCGGTTATTATTTTATTTATTACTGTTATAGTTTCTTTTATTAAAATTTAGGCTTAATTGCACTTTTGATCCTCTATTTTGCCAAATCTGCGATTTTGGTCCCCCCTATTTTAAAATCAAACATTCTAGTCCCCCTATTTTGATTTTTGTTGCACTTTTGGTCCCCCATCCCATTTTTTAACCAAGTGACAACCAAAATGTTTACGTGTCAATACATGTGACAAACAAAAGTGCCATATCAACAAATATTTTAATTATAATATTAAATTTTTTAATGTTCAATATGAAAGATACTAATTTTCTTAAAGAAATAGAAATTTTAAAAAAAAAATATGGAAAACCAAAAAATATTTTTTTTTTTTTTAAAATCTGAATTATTAATTTATTTTTAGAAAAAAAAACTGAAAAAACCAATTATTAATTTAAAAAAAGGTGAAAAACCAAAAAATATTAATTTAAAAAAGAAACCGAAATATTAATTTTTTTAAAAATTATCTGAAAATTTATTTTATATTTTCTATTTTTTTTTAAAAAAATTATAGATTTATTTTAAAAATTAATATTTCACATTTTTAAAAAAAATTAGTTTTTTCAGTTTTTGTTAAAATAAATTTATATTTTTTTAGATTTTCAGATTTTTTTTAATATAATATTTTTAATATTATTTTTTTTAAAAAAATATTCATTTTTATAAAAATCAGAAATATTAGTTTTTTAGAAAACTGAACTTATTATTTTCTTTTTAAAATCTGAAAATAAAATATTTTTTGAAAAAAACTGAAACATTAAATAATTTTTCAGATATTTTTAAAAAAATTAATATTTAAGATTTTTTTAAAAAAATTAATATTTTTTGTTTTTTCATATTTTTAAAAAAAATTGGTTTTTTTCAGTTTTTTTTAAATAAATTAATATTTCAGATTTTTTAAAAAAATTATATTTTCTGGTTATTCAGATTTTTTTAAATAAAATATTTCAAATTTTTTTAAAAATTAATATTTTTCATATTGGAAATTAAAAACTAAAAAATTAAAATATTTGTTGACGTGACATTTTTGTTTGCCACATGTATTGCCACGTAAGCGTTTTGATTGCCATTTGGTCAAAAAATAGGGTGGGGGTCCAAAAGTGCAACAAAAATCAAAATAGGGGGACTGAAATGTTTGATTTTAAAATAGGGGGATGAAAATTGCAGATTTTGCAAAATAGGGGGACCAAAATTGCAATTAAACCTAAAATTTATTGAGTCTTTTGAAATTTTCCTAATATATAGTGAGTCTTTTGAAACAATGATATTATTCAGAGGAATGGTAATCGATGATTTACTTGCTCCATCTGTTGTTTCATCTTTTATTTCCAAATCGATTAAGAACGCAGAGCTTTTCATGTATGATTTTTTTTTTGTTTGCATTCTCAAAAAAATATTATTTTTTATTTATCGCTGTTATAATTTCTTTTATTAAAATTTATTGAGTCTTACCAATCGTTGGTTCAGTGGTTATTGGCGGTGAACTTGGTAGAGAGGATCACGGTTCGATCTCCGCAACTGCGATCGGGAGGAGACTGGAACCACTTGATGCCAGAACTGACCTCCGAACCAGATTCAACAGGTGGTGAAAACAAACAAAATAATTTATTTAGTCTTTTGAAATTTTCCTAATATATAAAGTATTATGAAATCTTGATTGTAAAAAAATCTCTCAAAATTCATTCAAATCATGTGTCAAAAATCTTGATTGTAAAAAGTTTTGAAAAAAAATCTCTTAAAACTTCATAAAAATTTATAATCAATATAATCTCACAAAGTCATTTAAAATCTTCAAGATTTTTTTGTCAAAATAATTCCTTAAAATCTCGACACAATACACCTTCCTTAAAGGTTAAATGTGCATATTTATTATTTATTTATTTATTTATTATTAAAACTCTTTGGTTGTTTTTGTTCTTTCTCTCTTTTTTATCTCTATTATTATCAATTATCAACATGATATCAAATCGCCGCTTTTCTAAATTCCAATTTTATCCTTTTTTAAAGGATTTCAATTTACATTATAATGAGGAAGATCCAAATTTGGAAGAGGACGTCGGGTGCTGCGATAGGGTTACAATAGAAGTTGGAGTCTGCCTCCTCCTGCTGGTTAGGTTAGAAGTAATGAAGTCATTCAGGGATCTGGGCTTATGTTTTGAATTGTTGGAAGCTTGTGAAAAACAACTGATTTGGTATCATCTGATGAAGATTCAGACAGAAGTGATTCCCCTTGCGCTACAAGGAAAAGAAGATGTGTTTGCAATTTCCCCACCGCGTTTTGGTAAGGTTGGGGCTTTTGTTCTTCCTATATTGCATACCCTCTTAGAAACCGGACCGGACCTAAACACTTTCTTTGCTTGTGTGATGTCTCCTAAAAAGAACCTTGCTCTTAAAATTGTTGAATACTTTAGGGCTCTAGGATCTCAATTTGGTGAATCGTTCGACAATCAAGCCTACCAGATTTCACAGCAACCTCATATTATTGTTGGGACCCCTGGAGAAATCTTTATCTTGCTCTTGGTAGAGTAAAATACTTGGTTATAGATGATGCACACCTGCTGTTGAATGATCACTCCGAGCAACAACTATACGAAATTTAGCAATGATTCCTACTGAGGGGACAACATTTCTTTTTTCATCTACATTGACGGAGAAGGTGAATACAATCCAAAGTGTGTGTTTAAGGAATCCTGTGAAGATTGACTTATCTTCAAAATATTCTATTGTGGACACACTGCGGCAGCAACGGTGTTCTTTGCAAGCAAACCATAAGGATTGCTACCTTGCATACACTCTCACTGAAACGATTGGAAGAACATCAATGGTATGCACCGAGAGTTGTGGTTCCACGCTTCTTCTGGCTTTGATTCTTAAGAATCTTGGTTTCAGAGCTGTCCCGATTATTATTTTTATGACTCAGGGAAAGAAACGTGAATCCTTGAATGCGTTCAAGTCGGGGGAGTACAATATTCTCCTTTGTAGTGACGCAGCTAGTAGGGGACTAGATATTCCAGCGGTAGATATGGTGATTAACTATGACATTCCAATGGATCCAAACGATTATATGTACCGCGTGCGATGGACTACTCATGCTGATGCTGCCATTTCCTTTGTGAGCCCACTTGAAGTGAGACAATTCAATATGATAGAGAGAGGCTTATAGGCTTTGCTTTGCCAGCACCACGTGAGGACGTTTTACTTTTGAGAAGCCGTGTTAGAGAGGCCGAAAGATTTGCACAAAAGGAAATGAAAGAATTCGGTTGGAAGAGCGGAGGATACTTGGATCAGCAGGAAGATCCATCTTCAATGTGTTGCACATTTTAATGTGGAAGCAACTTTCATTATATGCTCTGTAACTCAAACTTGTTTTTCTTATATTTATGATCTCAAGTCTAATGATTCAGCTTTGTTTCTATGTAATGTAATGAGGTGTAGCATTTCCTGTCTCGTAACTTAGCTTCTTATTCTTAACTTTAGAATTATTTAATGGTATTTATATTTATAAAAAAATTACATTATAATGAGCACTTTCCCAACCAAAAAGAATATGGATGAAAAAAAAAAAATAAGTATATCGAAATAAAATTGTTATTATGGAATTATAGATTCAAAAATCTAGAATTTTTTGTGAGAAATGTGTCAATTTTCCTAGTAAAAAGGACCAACAGAATTAGAGTAAACAAATTAAACAAAATCTAGCGTCTAACGATAAACATCATTTCTTTAATATTTAATAATTCTTACAAGAACAATAAAAATCACACACACACATAACATCACTTTTTATCATGCAGTGATAAAATTCAATTTAAAAACACCATAATTCAATCTTCTAACACTAAAAGACAATAATCTATTGCAAACTCGAAATTTTTTCACATATTCTAACTTTCTTAATGAGGGCAATTGGGCTCAAAAATTGTAGAGAAAGAAGGGAAGACCCTCAGACACAAATGTTGTTTTGGGCTTAAGAGCAGCACCAGTAAGCCCACCATTAAGATTTGAGGGCTTAAGCCCATTTGGTGCACTGACCAAAACAACATTACACTTGTGAGCTCCATAGCTTGTGATGTTCTTTGTGCCTTCAATGTAGAAGTAACCATTCTTATCAGTTTTGTCTTTTAGGACCAACTCGTGCTTGGTGTTGTTGCATTCAAGCTTCACAATGGCACCTTCAATTTCAAAACAACAAAATAATCATCAAAGAGAACTACTAGTAAAACCGCATGCAATAAATATGAAGCACAGACACGTATAACGGATACATACAAATAATAATTTTTAAAAATGATATAATTTAATATAATTATAAATATTGATGGCGAATAACAATGTGTGTCTGACACTATAACACATTTAATTCGATAAGTGTATGTGTCTCAGATTTCAACTTGTTTTAAACAGAAAGAGAAAATAATAAAGTTAAAAGTATAGAAACAAACCACCCAGAGAGTGTTAACACCAGCAAACTTGCATGATTTGACATAAAACAACACCGTGAACTGCCACTACAAGAAATATGATTTTTCGCAACGGCTTTTTTTGTTACAAGTCGCTGGCAAAATTACCTTTGGTTGTTTTGTCAGCGACTTGTAACAACTTTTAACGAAAAAAGTTGTTGCTAAAAATAATATTTCTTGTAGTGTGCAATGAAGGTTCTAGGGATGGGAGTGTGATGCAATGGGGGATGAGCAGGAACGGGGGGTGCAGAGGTGGGTGAGTTGGAAAGGGGGGTTCAATGGTGGATGTGTTGGAACAGGGGGTGCAATGGTGAGTGAGCTGGAACAGGGATAGGGGCAGGAGCAGGAACAAGGGTGGAAGAGGCTAGTTGGAGAAAGAGAAGCAATATTGCAAGGGTTTCGACCATTTTTTTGTGTAATATAATGTAACCTAAAAAGAGATGGCGAGGGAGAGAGTGATAGGAAGTTTTTTAATTTTTTTTTTTTTTTTGAATGACAAATATATTATATATAAAAGTAAAGAGATAGTACAAGAGATAAGACAAACTAACAAGAGGTACCAGAAGTACACTCTAAGAAGACAAGAAAAATAAATAAGGACCTACAACAAAAAGAAAGCACACAAACAATAAGCTAAAACAGCTCAACAACACCACTGCAAGATGAATACCCCAATGAGAAAGAGAGAGATAAGATGAACCACAAGGTAAGAAAAAGCAACAAGAGGACCTCCAATCAACTACAACCATGAGACCCAAGTCCACACCCAACCAAACTCCATCGGTTCCAGTAGAAAGTAGGGTGAATACCCCACTCATAAAAGGAACACGGGTTACCAGGATTTTTACCTAAAAACCATTTCCAACATAAAAGTTTCACTCTATCAACCAGACACTCGACAGAAAAAGTCTCATCCGAAAATAATACGTTATTTCGGGAGTTCCAAATTGTCCACACAATAGTATGCCAAATTAACAACCACCCCATTCTATCTTTCCTACTTCTACCCATGCCTAAAAAATCCTCAAACAACCCTAAAATACTACGAGGAGGCACCAACTCAAAACCTAACCACCGAAGGATTTCATATCAGACAGGTGAGATTTGGCTACAAGAAGAGAATAAGTGTTCAGCTAATTCAGGCCCTACTCCACATAAAACACAGTTAGACACATTAACATCCTCAATGACTCCCCGTTGCCAGAGATTGTGACGAGTCGGCAACCTATCTTGAAGAAGTTGCCAAGAAAAGACTGCCACTTTTGAAGGCGTCTAAGTTTTCCAAACTTTTGGAAGTAACCTTGTTTCATCTTCAGAGAAGGTTACTTCCCCAGCTGTGGAGCGACAGAGAACTGAATAAGCCGACTTTACTGAAAAGAACCCACTTGAGTCATGCTTCCAAATCCAAGAATCATCTGCTATAGACATTGTTGAGCGATTTAGGATTTCAAGAAGATTTTCCAAAAGATTGAGCTCCCAAACAAATAGATCTCTTCTCCATCTCAAGTCCCAAACCCAATGGCCCTCAACCCAACTACACATCTCCCCCACCTTACTAGGACTTAGAGTTGAAACTTGAAAAAGCCTTTGAAACTCCGTCCTTAGAGGGGTTTCCCCCACCCAAGGATCAAACCAAAAAGATGTCATGAGGCCATTACTGACCTTTTTAGTCACCCCCTCTGAAAACCAATTTGAACTAGCATCCATAGGATCACCGAGTAAAGACATGTTCTTCCACCAACTAGAGGCCCTCCGCAGACCCCCAAGCCCCCCTCCCAATTGAGGAGACGGAAATAAAGAGCCATATCTGGCTAACATTATGTCTTTCCAAAGACCCACTCCTCCTGAAATTATAGTCTCCATCTCCATTTACCAAGTAATGCTAGATTCACTGCTCGAAGGTCTTTAACTCCCAACCATCCCTCACTCTTTGACTTACACACTTTGCCCCAACTAATCCAAGCGATCTTTCTAGCACTCTTAGCCCCCCCTCATCATAAGAAGTTTTGTTGAATTTGAACAATCTTTTTCCAAACTCTAACAGGCAGTTGCATGAAAGAAAGATAGAAAATAGGTATGGAATTGAGAACTGAGTTCAGTAGGACCACCCTACCTCCGAGACTTACATACCTATTCTTCCAAACTCCCAGCCGCCTAGCTAAAGTATCCAAGAGAGGCTGCCAGGTTGCTTCCTTCCGATGATTTGCCCCCACTGACAACCCAAGGTAAATAAAAGGTATATACCCAATTCTACAATGAAGAAATCTCTCAGCCACCCCTAAAAACTCAGTACTGACATTTACGCCCATGATACTGCTCTTAGAAAAATTAACCTTTAGACCAGAAGTAAGCTCAAAGCTACGCAAAATAGCTTTCAGAGACCAGAGATTGTCCATTGAAGCTTCTCCAATAAACAAGGTATCGTCTGCATACTGAAGGTGGGAGACAGATAAACTGGTGTTACCAATTTTGGTTTTGTAAGAGTGTTGTGAAGGTATTTATAGGGAATGAGAGGTGTGAGTTGGAGGGGTAAAGTTATTATGCATAAGGATTTTACTTATGCATGGTGCATAAACAAATCTCCACCATTTGTACTCCAAAGTAAGTACTTTGGAGTACAAATGGTGGAGATTTGTTTATGCACCATGCATAAGGAAAATCCTTATGCATAATAACTCTTCCCGAGTTGGAGGGTTGATTTTGAATTAACTTATATTCTAAAATTGAGTTCAACTATAAATTGGAAATAAAAATCAATTTTAGAATAAGGTTTTTTAAATTATCTTCATAAGTTAGAATTAATTTTGAAAGCAAAATAAATTCTATTCGAAAAAATCTACCAAAATCTATTTTATATTTCTAGAATGCATCTTTGAGATTACAATGGATTTAACAAAATTACGGTGACACGATTATTTTATTTTTTTGGGTACATGGTGACACGATTATTTTATTGAAATTTAATTTAAAGTTTGAATATAAAATATAAGTAAAATTTGAAAAAGAATTGTTTCTTTTAATAATTAAACTTAAATTCTTTTAAATAATTTGTCCTAAGTTATTTGTTAATTACTTCGGTCCGACCAATTGGTTAACACAAATTATATTTAAATTTTTAACTTGTACCCTTATTATGGTTCTTCCTAACATTATTTTTGTAATCACATAAATTTTATAAATTATAAACTAACTTATCATACTTCAGAGAAAACAAACAAACTTATCATGCTTACCAAATAGAGTGTACTTAGCAGTCATTTTTGCTTACTTTTAAGATTTGTCTATTCTTTTGAAGAGGAAAATTTGTCTATTCTTGTAATTTTTTTAATATAATTAGGAAATTTTCATGGACCGCATGGTTTTAATAGTAATTCTTTTTTCTGATATGTAAATATATTACTGAGATGGTCATTTTTTTTATTTAAATAGTATGACATGGTTTGTTATATATTTATATATTTTTTTTTTTTGATAAGTATATATTTATATATATTGAATTATATGGTTCATTCATATTAAATACATAAAAATTTAGAATATTTTATACCATGGAAGAATATTTTTCTATAAGCTAATTAGAGTTTTCTTATTTTATAGTTGTATATATTTAACAATAAAAATCACGGTTGGATTTGGAGTTATAGTTGGTAGAATGAAAAGGGATATTGGTAAAATGTTATTTTTCTATATCTAATTTATGTGTATGAATAAAGTTGTTTAATTAGTATTTTTATAGAATATATCAGTGAAAAAGTTGACAATTTTATGGAATATATCAATGAAAGTGGACAATATATGTATATTCTTTTTTCTAAAAATAAAATGTATATTTTATTTTTGTACAAAATAATATGTATCTTTATTATATGTAAAATGTGGACAAAATATAATAACTACTCATAATCATATACTATTGCTAATTTTTGTGAGATTAGGTGAATTTCTCTTAAAACATTTAACAAAAAAGTTTAAACCTTAATGATTACTTTTATAAAAATATATTCAAAATAGAAGAATAAAATTTGAATATAAGGAACACAATTTCCTAGTATCTAAGTCATTTCTTTCCTTCGTCGAAAAAACGAAAGTCAAAATTTTATATCGTTGTAAACATGACATCTATGCATAACATATTATTTTAGTAAACTTAAATTATAAGCTAACTGATAGCTGAAAAGTAAGTTGATGGTTGAAAAAGTAATTTATAGCTAATAACTTATAGTTGAAAAACAACCTAATTAAAGTTAAAGTGCTTAATAAATTTAATTGTTGTAGATACAAATCGACATAAAAGTACATAATCATTTTTTATTTTTTAAGAAAATGTTTATTAACTTGAGTTTGTGAGCAGTTATAATTTGAGTATGTGCGTTTTTTTTTTTTTTTTTTTTTGACGGTAAGTATGTGTGTTGTTATATAAGGATAAAAATGGAAGAAAATATATATATAAAAAATATATATAAATTATAAGCTCAAACACTAGTAGAAATAACATATAAAAATGAACTATAAGTTAATAAGAAAAATTTACTGTCAAATATTTCTAATTTTATGGAACAAACTTATAAGCTAATATAATAAAAATTTCATGAAAACAAGCTATAAATTGTGTACCTTAAATTTACAATATTAAAATTTTACTTGTGAACTAACCCGATAAATGCAATTGAGATGGTTAGTTTCATACCAAACCATAATGAAGATATTTTCATGAAAATTATTTTTGTGACTTAATCGCGCGCCCTACAAAATGATCAAAATATCATTTCGTGGTTTAAGTCACGGATGTAGATAAATTGAGTAATTTTGAAAAATAACATTTTTTTTCTACATCCGTGACTTAATACTTTGAGGGGTGTCCGTGAAGTATATTGGTCATTTCGTAGAGCGCACCCCAAAATTAGTAGGGTGACGAAAATAATTTTCTATTTTCATCTACATATGATTTCTTTTAAAATGTTCACAAGTCACAATTCTATTAACTTAATGGATTAGTTTTTTGAGTTGGCCATTATGCGCTTAAGTTTAACATTTGATTTGAATAATGTTGTTAATTAGAAATAGAGTAGGAGTACATAAAATTCAACTATATGTCGGGTGACATTCAATCATTATTTGTTTTTGATTAAATACCTAACAAGGGTTGGATGAAGAAAAATGAAAAGAAAAACTAAGGAAAATATATTAGGAAGACACTATTCACATAAAGAGAGAGTACGATATATGAGAAGAAAATGTTTGTGATGAATATCTAACAAAAGGAAGAAAGAAAAAAAAAACATGAGAAGGTGGAAAAGCAAGAGAAAGAAAAGAAGGAAGATACTATTCAATTCAAGTAAAAAGAAAAGCTATAAAGAGAATATGAGAGCTAGACACCATTATCACATATTAACAGGAAGATATTCATTTCATTTAAAATATGGAGTAAGACTTATTTGGTCACAATTTCAAAATATATAATTTTTTTGACACAATATATAAATTTTCTTAGTAAATAAATAAAATGTATTTTTTTTAGAAATGTGACAATTTTCTTAGCAAATAAATTATAAAACAAAATAATTCTTTAAAAAAAAGAATTAGAGTAAACAAATCAAACAAAAGCGATAAACATCATTTCTTTACTAATACTTAATAATAATAATAATTCTTACAAGAACCATAAATCACACACATAACATCACTCTTTATTATGCAGTGATAATTCAAGCTCAAAACACCATATTTAAACACAACATGAAACCAAACCTCCTAACACTAAAAGACAGCAATCTAATTTATAAATAAACAAACTCGAAATTAATTTTAAATTTTCTTCTAATAATTATCTTAATGATAACATTTGGGCTCAAATGCAAGAGGCCCAACAGTGTAGACAATGAAAGGAAGACCCTTAGACACATACGGTTTCCCGGGCCTAAGAGCAGCACCAGTTAGCCCACCATGAAGATTTGAGGGCTTAAGCCCATTTGGTGCACTAACCAAAACAACATTACACTTATGAGCTGCATAGCTTGTAATGCTCTTTGGGCCTTCAATGAAGAAATAACCATTCTTATCAGTCTCATGTGTTTGGACCAACTTGTACTTTGTGTTGTTACATTGTAGCTTCACAACGGCACCTTCAAAATTGAATTTTGAAAACAACATTAATAATGGTCATTGTCTTTTAGCAACAAAAAGATACATAATGTTGTCATATCATATGAATGAAAAAAGGACACAACTAATAATGCCTATTCTCAGTAAGCGTGCAGCTTTACTAAAACGACAAAGTAGCTTTAGGTTAAAGTTTTTTCTCTACCATTCTTGGATTCTCTTCTCTTAACACATAAACCAACACTGTTCCCTTAATTGCAAACAGATTGCAATAAAGTGGGGTAATTTTTTTATTTATTTTCTTGCAATTAAATTCTTTAAATAGGATAGATAAGTCTATTTTAAATTAAAAAAATTTGTCCCAGAAGTCTCACTGAATAAAATAAGGGTCTTGTTTAAATTTGTCAGGTAGGAGTATTTTAATAATGCACAATTTTTTAAAAATATTTTTATTTTTATATTAAATTAATTATCATAACATTTGAAATCTTAAAATTAATCATTAAAAATAATTTCCGGTCAATCCGCTAGATTTTGTTTAGATGTGTATGGTCAAAGCTTCTTTTGTGACACTTGCAAGTTGCAACTTCAAAGTTTCCTAGGTTTGAGTCAGTCACTATAATAAAATTAGGATCCTTTCAAATTCTCTACATATTTTATTGACTAGTTCATAGTACCTTTTTTTTAAAAGATTTTACGGAGTACTGTATTTTATTTTAAGGAAAAGAAAACACAAATTTTTATAAAATACTACTACTACTACTACTACTAAGATTAAAAATTGAAAAATCTTTATAGAAACCAAAATAAAAAAAATAATATTCACAAGAACCAAATACACCAACATTTTTCTAAATCTTGGTTTCAAAAAAGTGTATTCAATCTTGGTCTTTGGAAGAGAATCTAATGTGTGATAGGTGATTAATTAAAAAGGCAAAGCTATATACATAGAGATCTGTAAAATACTACTACTAATATTTTAGATCTATCTACTCTGTACAAAAGTTAACTGAAGGAAAGTGTAAAAAATACTACAAAAAAGTTGAAAATGAATACTATTTAGAGATTCTTTGGCTCAAACAGCTGAAATATGACTGTATCAAAAAAGATCTATGAAAATGACATTACTGAGAAAATGAGAACAGTGAAGTTAAAAGTTGAGAAACAAACCAAAAAGTGATGTAGCGTTCAAGAGAGTATCAACACCAGCATACTTGCAAGATTTGACATAAACAACACCTTGAACAGCAATGAAGCTTCTAGGAATGACAGTAGGATGCAATGGTGGGTGAACTGGAGCAGGGGGGTGCAAAGGTGGGTGAGTTGAAACAGGGGGGTGTAAAGGTGGATGTGTTGGAACAACAGGAGCAGGAGCAGGAACAGGAGGGTAATGATGGTGGTGGTGACCAGTTGGTGGTTTAGCAGGTACAGGAGTAACAGGAGGCTTAACAGGGGCTGAAGCAGGTGGGTGATGGTGGTGGTGGTGACCGGTTGGTGGTTTAGCAGGTACAGGTGTAGAATGGTAAGGGGGGTGAGAAACAGGGGAAGGTGTGTGATTGTGGTGGTGGTGATGGTGGTGAGGGGCGTTGGAGGGTGGATGAACAGGTGGATGAAGTGGAGCTGGTGAGTGATGAGGAGGGTAAGTTGGTGAAAGAGTTTCAAGGTGTTGAGAGAATGCAATGAAAGAGGTTAGTTGGAGAAAAAGAAGCAACATTGCAAGGGTTTTGGCCATTTCTCTGTGTAACCTAGAAAGAGGAAGTGAATTGATGTTGGTGTTATGAGAGTGTGAGGGTTAATTTATAGCAGCTAAATGCCCAAAATCATTCCACTTTTTTTAAATAAATAAATAATTTTGGACAACAAAATTGTTGTCAAGATCCTTTATAAGACATTTTTCTAAAAAGAATTTATCTTTAAATATAATACTTTATAAATTTTAAGATAGATTTATTAATTTTTTTTAAACGTATTTTTAGGGTTAAATATGTTTTTAGCCTTTAAAAAGTATTCACCTTCTAAGTTTAGTCTCTAATAAATTTTTATTACATTTTTAACACCTGAAAAATTATCCTGCATTCAGTTATGATCACTACTACTAATTCAATGTGTATTTTTGAATGCTTTTTTTGCAGGTATTTTTTTTTTTGGTGGTGTTTTGCAGGTATGTTTAGAATATTATGGAAAGTTCTAAAAAAATGAGCTCAAAATTTAATTTTGTGGTCGTGGTTTTTGTTATTTTTATCTTGAATTTGTGCAATTTAAAAAAATTATATTTAATTCATTTCTTGTTCAAAAAATTTAAATTTTTGTCAATAAGCTTTATATGATATTTTAGACATACCTGCAAAAAAATCATTAACAAATTTATGAATTTAATGATAATTAAACAAATTTAGTTTTAGAAGGAACTAAAACTATTTGGGAGAAATATTTTGTATGGACTAAAAATATAATAAAAATTAAATAGGGACTAAACTTCAAAGGTCGCCATTTTATAGGACTAAAAACATATTTAATCCTATTTTTTAGGGTTAAATATGTTTTTTTGGTCCCTACTTTTATATGAGTTTTGACTTTTAGTCCTTATATATTTTTTATTATATTATTAGTCCATTTCGTCAATTTTTTATGACTAGGATAACATAATTGGCCACATAGAATAACTAAATTGACTAGGATAACATTTGCATTGAATGACGTGACATCTATGTGTCATCCTATGTGGCTGATTTCGTTATCCAAGTCACAAAAAAAATATAGAAACTAAAAGTCAAAACTCACATAAAAATAAAAAGTACAAACATATTTAACCCTACTTTTATATTAATAATAGTCACACAATTTTAAAAAAAATTATTACTCTAATAATTTTTTTCAATATTCGTGATTTTTTTGTCACAATAAAAACACACATAACTTATTTCATTTAATAAAAGAGTTTTAGTAGAGAATGACATATAATAAAAGGCTAAATTGTATTTTTGATCCCCTAAATTTTAGAAATTTGCGATTTTGACTTTTTATGTTTTAAAATAGCATTTTTAGCCCTCTAAATTTTTAAAACTTATGATTTTAACCCCCTATGTTTCAAAATAGTATTTTTTGACCTCCTATATTTATCTCTTTTTGCAAAATGTTAAAGGCAATTGGTTCAAGACTGAAACTTTTAACTTTGATCAAGTCTTACACTTTATTCGGATCCAAATTTATAGAAAATAAATTCGTATGAAGGAGATATGTAGATTTTGTAGTAAAAAGAGATCATATATGTAGGGTGGGATGACTTAATCACTAGAACCAAAAAATATTATACTTATATTGGGCGCTGGCTATAGGTCATGTTCCGTACATGACACTTTTTTTTTTTTTTTTTTAAAAATATATATTAACTATAGGATTATATACATATTATTTAATTAAATGGTAGTGATGAATATTAGAGTTGACTTCATAAATTTTATATAGTTGAAAAAATAGTGAAATTTATAGTATCTTTTAAAAAAGACGATATAGATACCGTTTGACCTAACTTATTTTAGATTTTTTTTACTCGATAAAATGAGAATCTAGGCCAAATAGATTTTCAAGAAACTCTTAATAGAAAAAATTTGTTTAATTTTTATGAATAAAATACATAGATGAAGCTAAAAAATACAAAAATTATTAATCAGTTTTAGCTTTTTTCTAAAAGCTTTTATTTTTACTTTTAGCTTCCAGATAGCTTTTAAGACCTAAAAAAGTCAAACTAAAGTGAGATGAAGGGTATTACTTCGCTTCCTATTTTACACTATTATGAGATAGATTATTACTGCTATAGGTTGCATGGGGGGTCACTTGTGATGAAAAGTGTATGTAGAATATAGTGATAACTTAACATGATAATTTTATTGATATTCATTAAATAATAATATAGAACTAACAATTATTTTATTGTTGATAGAATCCTTATAGAGTCCTGCGACGGAAATGGGAGAGAGAATCTCTCAATGATATATAATGTGAAACGGGTAACACTTTCCCATCCCACAATTAAAAACACGCATTGACTAATTAAAATTTGAATTTCGACTCAAAGAGTTTTTCCATATTTTGTGTCCATCACACTTTTCATTTGATTACATATGGCTGGTGAAATCTATGAGAAACCTAAAATAAAGTAATATAATTTTGATTTTTTTTATAATTTATGCTATTTTTTATAAATCAAATTTTAAACTTTCCATAAACCTTCATTCAAACTTTTTTTAGGAATACTAATTTATCAATGTGAGTGGAGATTCACACATAGATTTTCTCATTTGACGTTCATGTGTGAAAATTGCTTATTTGTGGTACAGTGACAAGAAAATATTTGAGAATAGGAACATGGACTTAAATAGTATATAATTTTTTATTTTTTTTATGAAGTCCCTATAGAGTCCTGGGGTTAAATAAACTAAAAAAATAATTTCATAGATAATTGAAATAACGTAGGAAACCTTCTAAATAATATAAAATGAAAAAAAAAGACAAAGATAACCTTCAAAAGAAAAATAAAATAAAAATTATCTCGGGTTTGACAATGAACCTAATGTAGATTTTCAGTAAAGACTCGACTGGAGATGAAAAATATATAAAAAAAAGGTATATTTTAATATTATGGGTACGTTCCCAAAAAATTGTAAGTTCGTAAAAAATCAGACCATATTTTCATTTGATAATGAAGTTTATAATTATTTTATATTTATAGGATTATTATATAGTTTCGAGGATGAGATAAAAAATCTACTTATCTCATAATAGTGTAAAAAGAGAAGCGAATTAATACTCTTCATCTAACTTTATTCTGTAACATCCATAAATTTATATCATGCAAAATATATCTCAATTTTATCGTAGAATTTTAAACCAAATTACTCAAATAATATATCAAAATATACACATAAATAATATTTAAAAAGTAAATTATCATGTGCACGACACATGCTAACATACTAGCAATATTTATATAAATTGTGAGATTATTTTGACTAATTTCATGTTTTGTCTCTTTCCATATAATTATCAATTTTTTCAAAAAACAATATATTATTACCTTGATTGATACATTTTTTGTAAGTATGTTTTGGTTCAATGTCTAAGGGTCCGTTTGCTTTGACTTTTTTAGGTCTTAAAAGCTATTTGGAAGCTAAAAGTAAAAATAAAAGCTTTTAAAAAAAAGCTAAAGCTGATTAATAATTTTTGTATTTTTTAGCTTCATCTATGTATTTTATTCATAAAATTTAAACAAATTTTTTCTATTAAGAGTTTCTTGAAAATCTATTTGGCCTAGATTTTCATTTTATCGAGTAAAAAAAATCTAAAATAAATTAGGTCAAACGGTACCTATATCGTCTTTTTTAAAAGATACTATAAATTTCACTATTTTTTCAACCATATAAAATTTATGAGGTCAACTCTAATATTCATCACTACTATTTAATTAAATAATATGTATATAATCCAATAGTTAATATTTATTTATTTTTTTAAAAAGCAAAAATAAAAATAAAAATAAAAATGAGGAGGTCATGTACGGTACATGACATACTCCCTTATATTGGTTTTGTCTATAGAGTATAGACATGATTTATGGTAGAATATTATGATATGTTTCATTTATGTAGTTGATCCCAATAGAAAAACTTTTATAGGTACGACCCCAAATAATTTATATTTGGGCACACACACACAAAATTAAAAATTTAAAACAAAAATAATATAATCACATCAATCAATATTATTTGATTTTTTTCTATTTAATTTTTAATTATTTATGTGAATGTGTCTACCACTTATCTTTTATATTTGTGCCTATATTAAATTTTCTCTTATCCCAATTGAAAATATTATTGATAAAAGTTGTCCGATTATAAAGCTAAAGTGTTCAACTTTATCACTAATGGAGGTAGAATGATTTTGAATGAGGGACTCAACTCATTCATAGGACTTGTAAGTACTCCGTACATGAAAATAGATGAATCAGCAAAATATAGCCGTTTGTTCTTGAAATTAGAAACATGACGTTGTGCACAAGAAAATTTCAACCTAAGAAGCCTAGGAAGCTAATCCTATGAATGAATGAGTCTACAAATTCGTAATGTGATTCATGATGGGCACAGTACGAAGATCAGACAACAGTACCTTGACGCTTTTGTTGCAATCTCCATTAACACAATACACAATGCCATTTTTTTGAAATTTGAGTTTTATCCAAAATTGCTTAGGAGTACTTTTCAATTCATCATTGCATTGCACTTCTCAACATCAAACACCGATCGTTACAACCCATACCATCACCTAATTGGTGGAGTATCTTCATAATGTAACGTAACGGTAAGTAAAGATACCGAGCAATGGTTTCAAAATGAAAAAAAATAAAATCATCATATTTTTCACAATTACCATCAGAAATTTTTTTAGAGAAAATAATGTACTCCCTCCGGCCTTTTTTATAAATAAAAGTTGCTTTTTAGATTCATTGAAAAAGTAATGTATCTAGTCTTTAGACTAGATACATTACTTTTTCAATGAATATAAAAAGCAACTTTTACTTATAAAAAAGGCCGGAGGGAGTATACATCTACATCATTAGATCATAAATATGTAATAATATTTTAATTAGAAAAACATACAAAAATTAGCAAATGATTAAGATGTAACAACTGAAAAACCATAAGAAAAAAAAAAATTGAGAGATCTTTTCTCAATTTTGTGGTACATGATTCAACAATAAATTTGAAGAGTAAAAAGGTTGTTGACATTCTGAAAAAAGTTCAAAAGATTATGTATAATAATGTGATGACTCATAGGTCTGTGGATATGTAGTTTTTCGTAGGTTGGAGTTTGATATACAAAAAAGTTTAACGGCGCAGCTTGTTGCTTGTCTATCTCTCACTAAGAGATTTGTATCGATTAGTCATAGTGATCAGTCTTCTTGAGGGTAACTAAAAGACTTTTACCCCAAAGCTTTTACATCCCAAGACATTTGCCGCTCTGTCTAATCGACCACGAACTATGAGTCTCTTAGGGTCTAAATTAAAACAATTTGAAAGAAGAAATGGGAGAAGAAAGGAAAAAAGGTTTCAATTTATAAATTTTTTGCTTGAATTTCATTGGCAGAAACAAAGTAACTACCTCCATTGGTGGCCAATCAAACACCACCATCATCCTTGACCATTGACTATTACCAAAGACCACAAAAAATTTGACACCGTCCATCCGCTACCTAAGTAACAGACTGTAGGGTCCGAAATTAGTATCGAATGGACGGTGGTCAGAATTTTTGTGGCCCAAAACGCACCAACAAAACACCCACCTATACTTGACAGACTTTGACTGATGCAGGAGAAAATTCTCAAAAATTTGTCATTCTTATAACAGTAGCAGAAGAGTAAAACGGGAAAGACGTGGGATGCATGAAAAATTGATAGAATGATAAAAGTAAATATCTTAATTTTACTCTTACTACACAATAAAGTTATATTCATTCCATGTACAAAAAAAAAACATTATACTCATTCCAAAACTCGTCTCCCAAGTCAATTAGTCTTTGTGATCGATGGTTTATGATAATATATTTGAATTTGATACCTTCCAATCATTTAAGAACACCTTTCTTATAAAGAAAAATGTGATATTGTCAATATTTTATCCGATCTTTAATATAAGAGAATTTTATTTAGATTCATTAAAAATCTAATGTATCTTAAAAAAAAATTTACTATCTTGTGTTAAGGACTGGAGAGTATTTGCCAAACCAGGTATTTGAAGCAAGCCAATGATGAGTGGTTTGATTCGGAAAGTCCAGGTGACCGAGCCATGAACCAGGAAACTTAAAAGTAATTCATTAACATTGAGGCGTTACACTAGCAGCTTTATGATGAAAAATACCACAGTGAACAAACGAGGGAATAACTAGATTGAAATAGTGTAAAAAAAAAAAAAGCAAACTAGATTGACATATTTCTTGCCAATCCATGTCTGAAATTTTCTCTTCCCACCCCCCATGACTCTTTTCCCCCCCTCCCGGATTTCCGTTTTTACCCCTAGTTTTAAACTTCGGAACGCGTTTTTCGAAGTTTTTTTTTGCCTTGAAGATCAACTTCAGAATGTATTTTCCGAAATTTTCGACAAATTTGAACTAAAAAAACTTCGGAAAACACGTTCTGAAGTTTTTGGACAGGGATAAAATTGTAATATTGGGGGGGTTAAAAAGAGTCATGGGGGGTGAGAAGAGAATCTTTCTCCATGTCTAGCCGTTCTTAGGGGGTGCTTAGCTTCCAAGTTAATGGGTGGCCCAAAAAACCAAGGTCCATAAGGATGGTTTCTCATCCCACCCCCCGTCATTCTTTTTCACCCCCCAGAAATCCAACTTTACCCTTGATTTTACCTCCAAAAAGTTCGGTACACGCGTACTGAACTTTTTCGATATTGAAAAATAGGTGTTTTATATCGTTAAAAAGTTCAGTACGCGTGTACTGAACTTTTTTTCAAGGGGTAAAAATGGAAACTCAGGGGGTGAAAAAGAAAGCTGGGGGGTGGGGAAAGAAATCTTCGTCCATAAGACTGCAATCATTTATACAATTGATAAACTTATTCCTGTGACTGTGACTTTGGTTGATAGGTGCACCTCCATTTATACTATGTATACGTACATTACAATTTTATTTTTCTGATAATGTATATTACAAAATCATGATATTTGTTGATTATTTAATCTGTATTTTTATCGTAATATAAGTGATTTATAAATATTGTTATTGTTGAATAAAAATATTAACAAAATTTAATTCACAGGATAATGTTTGACTGACATTTAAAATGGGTTTAATACATTTTTCGTCCTTAAAAATATAGAGAATTTTAATTTTAATTTCTAAAAATAAAAATGAAATGTTTTCATTTTCTTAAGATTTTCCTTTTCATTTTGGTCAAAATTTAATTCACAGGATAATGTTATTTGTCATTTGGATTTCGTCTCGTCTAATTCGCAAAAAAGCATGGCGGTGACAGGGTGGGGCGGATTGGCCTGTAGGATATAACCAATTTTTATTTTTAATACAAAATCTTGCCTCATTATACATGAATCTTCTATTTTTAACCCATTTAGAAAATAAAACTAAATTAACCGAATCTACGGTTTATGATTTAATCTATACTAATAGATAAAGGCAAAACTTTTAGTTTTGGTGTAGCTTTTTTTGAAAATTACCATAATACCCTTAAAATATTTTTATTTTTGTAACCACTTTTTTTTAACTTCCAAAACCAATCACACACTACCAAATTCTATTCATTTCTTCCATTCTTTTACTCCAAATCTTCTCCATATTTCTTCAATAATATTCATATTCATTCCTATTTTCTTTTCTTCATTTTTTTTTACCTTAAATTTGTCAACCATCCTATATCACATCTATAATGTATGGCTTTGACCAAAAAGTTACCAACTATCCTCTTGATAGGTATTTTCATATTCTCTATTTTTTTCCTATAAATTGTGTTCTCAATTGACTTTTTTTTTTTTTTTTTTATATATTTCAATTTCATTTTACTTTAAAATGGTTGCATTTTTTTTTATTGTTTTTGTGTGTTTTCAATTTCATGATCACATAGGTGTTATTTATTTGCTAGGGTTGGAATCAATGTTTTTCTATCATATCGATCAATGAATAAATTTTTTGGATCTTTGCTGAAAGTTGATATCCATTTGGTTAATTGCAATGATAATACATCCTATTAATATATGTAACAACTTGGAGTAAATCGAAATTTAATTGATACAAAAAGAAAATAACAACATAATTTGGTGTGTGCAAATATCTATTTATTATTATTTTTGGTATGAAATTTGATATAAAAATTCATTAGTATGATTTCTTCATCAAAACTTTATTTAATTTTTCAAATTTTATGTCTTTATTTTTGCCTAATTTTATCGTCTCTTCTATTCATATTAAATTAATTAATACTAATTTGTTGTCAATCCACAACACAGATGTAGGAACTATATCCGAGAAACTCACATGAACCATGTCTAGATTTTAATTTATGTACTTTTGTTTGATTTTTGTTTTTAGATTTTAACTTGGTTTGATGTGCTTGAATACTAATGAATAGGCAAAGAGCAATAATGATCAACCGAGGAGCCAATGGATTATGGATGCATCTAAATTTGGTGATCAGGTACCCCTAAAAGTGCAATTAGGGGATGCATTGATGACTCTTCAAATTAATTGTATTAGATATCTTCTTCACACATTTATTGTATAGAATATTGTATACCGTCAACTAATAACAATCCTGTTTTCTGTCACGCTACCCACTTTACCCCATGTATCCTTTATACTCATTAATTTTAATATAAAAATTATGTTTTACGCACATTGATCCACTTCATGAACAAAGCAACACCATAAGAAGAATGTCTTTTTTTTTATTATCTTCATGGAATTTTTTTTTTGTTTTTGTTTTTGACGAAATTATCTTCATGGAATTTAATATCTAAATTTGTCCATATTTTATATCTTCATAAATAAAGCCACAAAAAAATAGTTGGTACTTATTATCTCTTTGGCACTACAAATATGGTAATCTATACTAATCTATATCTATATCTATATCTATCTATACAATATACAATATATAAAGGTAAAACATGATGTTTGGTGTAGCCTATTTTTGTTCCAAATATACCCTTTTCAGTTTTTTTTTTCCTTTCAAAAATTAACTTCCCTTCAACTAACCATTTCATTGGTAGTTTTTTTTTTTTCATATCTCTTTCTCTCTATTATATGTAACCATTTCATTGTAAATCTTCAACACAATAAAATAACCGATACATTATCAATTATGCTTCTCTTCATTCTTCTCTTTTCCATGTCTTTCTACTATCTATTTTGCTTCTCTTTGCATTCCATCTCACTTTGGCCCTTAATTCAAGTTCTTTTATTTATTCATTTATTTCAAAAAAGAAGTTATTTTCATTTTGGATTTTATCTATACAATATTCTATGCAATATATAAAGGTAAAATATGATGATTTTCCTTTTGTTTGGATGTCATGTCATTGTGTATGCATTAATTTAACATTTCCTTTAATTGTTTTGTTCACAGATTCTATATACATGCTTCAAATCAAAGATAAAGATTGAAGTGAAGAACCATGTAAAAATTTTTTATTTCTTAACTATTTATGTGAATTTGTTCATGGTGTACTTATCCGACTTTGCTTTCTTAATTTTTTTTTATACAAAATTTCTAGAAGAAAATTTAATAAACACAAATATGGTCATCCTCCTCCAAACTAACACTTATATATGCTTTGCGATTTGCCAAAAGAAATTGTTCCGTAACCGCATCAAAAGAAATTGCTTTTGTTACTTTTTTGATTGATCTGTTTCATTGATTTTTCATTTTTTCTATGTTATTCTTCTATGCATATATTCATTTCAATTTCATTGTTTTTGCTTATTTTATTTTTTTGCAATTTTTGTTCAAATGTTATGAAGATTCATAGATAAAGATTATTATGTGTTAATTTTTCTTTGTTACTATTTTGATTACTCTGTTTGTGGTACATTTTAATGACAAATTAAAAACAATTATACAAAAGATGATTCTATCTATAATCTATAACAATATATAAAGGCAAAATACTATTTTTGGTGTAGTATTTTTTTTCATGCTTATGTCCATTCTCTCTTTGGCACTACAAATATGGTAAGCATGAGAAATAAAATTTCTAGACAAAACGTGACAAAGAAAATGCTACAACACATACATAAAATTGTAGGAATAACACATTAAAAAAAGTTTACAAATGGAGTGTTTTGCTTCCTAATTTTACGTTTTACAAAATGCTTCAAATTGACTTAGAAGTTAGAAAAATATAAGGGCAGTATCAGTATGGTAATTTTTCTTCAATATGTACAACGTGTTTTGCTTTGTTTTGCTTCCTAATTTTACGTTTTACAAAATGCTTCAAATTGACTTGGAAGTTAGAAAAATATAAGGGTGGTATCAATATGGTATTTTTTCTTCAACATGTAAAAATTTGGAATTTTGGCTAACAAACTTCAATCTACAGTCATTTACATGACATTGAGTATGGTATTTTGACTTAATTTGTTATTTTTCATTTAAAATGATTTCACATTGAGTTTCACGTCTCTATGTGACTTAACTATTCAAAAAAAAAAAGTGCAAAACATTTATAATAATCTTCAATATATAAGTTAGCACAATAGAAAATGCGTATCACACAAGGAAAATATGAAAAGGATAACCATATTTTTTATTTTTTCGATTTTCATTACCGGTGATGTTCTTATTTTTTAAGGACATGAGTGAAATAATGATGTTTTAATTGCATTTCATATTTTTTTGAAATCATGGAATAAAATTAGAGAAGATTTGGATGATAATATATCTTGATTGAGAGGCTTCATGATACTCTCTCCGTCCTAAAATATAAGCAAACTTTGGTCAACAAAAGTGAATATATTTCGACCAAATTTTGAACCAAATACATCAAGTTTCTTTGAGTCATTTTTGCTTATATTTTGGGACAAATTGAATATGTATTTTGTTTCGAAGTCAACAACGTACATATAAAACTATACTACTGTTAACTACTATAAATACATAATAACTAAATCATAATTACAAATAAATAAGCATTAAAATATACGTTAGCAAAATAGAAAACGAAGATCACACAAACGGGCGCGGAACGCGGCCGTTTGGCCACTAGTATTAATAAAGGGAAAACACAACTTTGGTGTAGCCTTTTTTTTACAATACCATAATTGCCCCAACAGTTTTTTTCTTTTAAATTTTTTTACTCTCTTTTTATTTAACTTCTATAACTTCTATATTTTATAACTTCTATACTTTTTAAATTTTTTTCCTTGATTAAAAAAATATAAATGTATATAAAAAATCTACAATATAATTTTTTATAATAAAGGGAAAACACAACTTTGGTGTAGCCTTTTTTTTAAAATACCATAATTGCCCCTAACAGTTTTTTTCTTTTAAATTTTTTTACTCTCTTTTTATTTAACTTCTATAACTTCTATATTTTTAAATTTTTTTTCCTTGATTAAAAAAATATAAATGTATATAAAAAATCTACAATATAATTTTTTACACAATTTAATAAAATAAAATAAACATATCACACAGACGAGCACGGAACGTGCGCGTCTGGCAACTAGTTAAAATAATACAAATATATGTAAATAAAGTAGCACACATCATTTGCAACATTATTCGTGATGAAATTCTTCGCGAGAATAAGAATTATTCTTGGATATAAACCGAATACTTTATTTGATTTTGTAAATCATGGATGTTTGAAGTTTTGAATGGTAATTTTATTTTTTGGTTGTCTTATTAGTTTGTGTTTTGATTTCTTTGAATGACTTTATATTTTATTTTCTTACAATTTTTTATGATATTGTTGCCAATTTATAAAAAAAAAATTTAAAAATTTGACAGGGCACTCCCGCCAACCCGCTGTCCGCCATGAAAAGGGGTGGGGTGGGATTTTCAACCCACCACCGCTAGTAAAATTGGAATTTCAAGTAGAATAAAACAAAGAGGGGGAAGAGAATTTTTCGTAAGTTATTTTATTGCTAAAGAGCCCAAAAATTTGAAATCACATGAAAAACGATCCGAACTCAAAAAGATAAGAGGCTAGGAGATCAAAACTGTTTGAAATTGATATGAAAGATTTTTTCTCTACCCCAACAATTAACCTTTTACCCCTACATCTTTTAAAATATTCCATTTTTACCCTTTATTATATTAGTTTTAAATTTTTTTTACTTTACTTTATTCAATTTTTTCATGATCTCTACACCTTCTCCACTACATGTAGCAGGTTTAAACTATTTCGATTTTATACATTTTATCTGATGGTTGAATTATCTAATAATCGTTCCTAATAAATTAAAAAATTATACTAGAACAGTTTGATATTCATACCAAGTATGAATATTCATACATACACACTTGTGTGTAAAGTGTGATGGTATGAATATTCATACCAACACACTTTTTTAAAAGTGTGTTGGTATGAATATTCATACCATCACACTTTACACACAATACATTTTATACGATGGTTGAATCATCTGATAATCGTTCATAATAAATAAAAAATAAATTTAAAATATTATACTAGAACAGTTTGATATTCATACCAACACAGTTTTGTATAAGTGTGTAGGTTACACACTTATACAAAACTGTGTTGGTATGAATATCAAACTGTTCTAGTATAATATTTTAAATTTATTTTTTATTTATTATGAACGATTATCAGATGATTCAACCATCGTATAAAATGTATAAAACCGAAATAGTTTAAGCTTACTACAACACTATAGTGGAGGAGGTGTATAGAGATCATGAAAAAGTTGAATAAAATAAAGTAAAAAATATAAAAATATAATAAAGGGTAAAATTGGAATATCTTAAAAAATGTAGGGGTAAATGGTTAATTGTAGGGGTAGAGAAAAAGATTTTCTGATATTTGAAAAACAAAAAGCCCAATTTGAAAAATTCAACTCAATATGTCTAAGTCAAGAGATTTGCTTTTCAGGCCTCCTACATTACTTTTAGGCTCCAATTGTGACTAAAATATCATCATGAAGGGTTTTGTAAGCTAGGATATGAAATAATCGAATTTTATATCCTAGGATACGAAACAATGTAAAACACCTCAATGTCTCGTAAGTCTATCTTGTTGGAGACGTCTGCGCGTAAAAAAACACAATTTCGTATTCTGTGATACGAAATAGGCATTTTTTGAAATTTTATTTTAAGGTTTCAGCCCGTAGAATACGAAATACACATTTTTTGAAAACGCTTCACTTTCGTATCATAGAATACGAGAACGCTTAATTTCGTTTCCTAGGATACGAAATCCTGGATTTTAGAGTATTTCGTATCCTAGAGTACGAAATGGTCACTTACTGTAATATGTTTATTTTGTTCATTTTTTTCTTGTGTTTGCATTATGCATTTGTTTATGTTTTGTATTTTTTATAGTTTTGATTGTATTATTTGATGTATGAAGGTGTTTAGATGGTTGAACATCCGGTTGAATTGAAACAAAAAATTGATGAAGATAACATTGCTAAAGATGTGATTGTTGCACTCGGCATTACTCAAGCTATTATTGTTGCACCCAGAATTGCTCAACCTAATGTTGTGGAACCTGGTATTGATCAACATAATGTTTTCGTTAATACCGCCTGATATTTTTTTAAAGCCAAAAAGTATAAGGTTAGAAATAACTTGATCGATTGTTGTAAACGTGACGCTGTGAATGTCGAATTTACTATTGTGATAGGGAAATCTGATAACGGTTATGATCGAAGAAAAAAATATTTCGTATCCTAGAAAACGAATTTTGGCGTTTTCGTATCCTAGAAAACTAATTTAAGTGTTTTCGTATCCTAGAAAACGAATTTAAGCGTTTTCGTATCCTAAAAAACGAATTTAAGCGTTTTCATATCCTAAAAAACGAAATCAAGATTTTTGTATCCTAGAAAACAAAATAGTGGATTTTGTGGTTAAATCAGACACTAAAACAAGCTTTCTCTGCGTTTATAGCCATAAATCACAATTTTGTATCCTAGAATACGAAAGAATGTTGATTTCATATCCTAGGAATTAAACTATCCTAGTTCCAAAAGTGAGGATATTTTTGAATTTTTAGGGAGTCTGAGAGCAACAAGATGGGCCTAAAAAGCAATTTTCCTAAGTCAATGATAGACCAAATGACAAAAGAAAGAAAAATAAAATCCACAAAGGCAATATGTCTAAGTCAACCATGGACCAAATGACAAATACTAGTAATAATTTTTTTTGTCAACGATGGACCAAATGACAAATTGAGAATATTTTTATCGTAAGAAAACGAAAGCATTCCATTTTTTTATCATAAAAAAATGAAAAAAATAGTTTGTAGAAATAAATGAGTTTTTATTTTAATTTATAAATTCTCGCTAGTAAAATTATAAGCTATAATTTCATAAAATATCTTAACAAAATTATAAATAATACATAAAAGTTTATTTATTTGTATCAATTATTTTGTATAAATTTAAAAGTAAATCGATTCAAACAAATTCATATTTATTTATTTACTTTACAAGTGAAATTCTATTCACTAAATTATTTGGAAAAAAATGTTTCCGATTTATGAAAAACAAAATAATTAATGTAATACTTTTTTTTTTCAACTCAATATATCTAAGTCAATGATGGACCAAATGACATAACATATACATTTTGAATATAAAAGGATCATAACTTTGACAAAAATGAAAAGGATAAACTTAAGAAAACGAAAACATTCCATTTTTATTTTTATGGATTAAAATTAAAATTTTCTCAATTTTTAAGAATGAAAAATGTATTTAACCCATTTTAAATGTCAAACATCGTCCTGTGAATTAAATTTTGTTAATATTTTTATGCAACAATAACAATATTTATTAATCACTTTTTTTTGAAAATATTACGATAAAAATGTTTTCAATTTGAAAAACAAAATAATTAATTAATGCTAGTAATAGTACTTTATTTTACGGAATAATAATACTAGTAATAACTTAGTAACACATAATTGACATAGCCTATGGTCAAATCGAGCCGTATTCAATTTTGTAGCTAACCCTACATACATAAACGATGGTGTTGAAAACTTGAAGTTGAAACTGAATTTTTATTTTCCTTAAGAACGAGGTGATGTTGGTTCATAAAAACAAAATCAAATACGGAAGACATAATAATGTGTATGAGCTAAAATTAGCCTACTTTGTTGAATTTTACATTTGAATACGATTTTGAATGTGTAAAATTAATTTTGACATGTTTAGTTATTTTTATATAGAATTAATTTAGTTTCAATAATTGAATATAAATTAAAGCAAAAATTTGTAGTTATTTTTTTTAAGCTAAACGTAATTTTTATACTAAAATTATTAACTTATTTTTACGTGAATCTGTTTAAACATAAACTACTTTTACATTTAAATCACATTTGGTAAAGTCAATTTTTTTTAATGGTAGAATCATGAATACACATAATTGGAAAGGATAACAATTTTTAAATTGTCATCTAGATAAATTGTATGCATTTGAAGTGAGGTATATTTGATTTAGAAATTTTTTGTTTGGAGAAAGTTTGATTTAGAAACATTAAAGGGTTGTACTAATAAACCTATTCTATAACTAAAACTAAAACGGAGGAAGACTCATTAAAGGGTTGTAAATTGATTACTAATTCATCATGTAACTACAACTCCTAAAGTTGCATGAATATTTGATACGTTGAGGTGCGAGTTTGAATCCACAATAATTCACTTGTAGGTTGTGTCAGATGAGAACCTTTAGTGAATAGTAAGTTGCGAGCAGGGGCGGACCTACATTAAGACATACTGTGGCCAGCCTTGGCCACAGTGGATTTTTCATTTTTAATAGGTATATAGGTATTTACATGCATATTTTTGTTAACTAATATAGAATATATATCTATTGATGTCAGTTTTAGTCACAAAATTGCATGTGTCTTGGTTGTAGTGATGCGCTACTTGGGACTGAAGTGTTGTGAGTTCGATTCCTCTATGTCCCAAAATTTTCTTTTATTTGAATTTTTTCATAAAAATGGTTTCAGGTGAATGAATGGGCAATGGCGCTTCCTCTATTAATTGCCTTGGCTGTTTTTACCTTTTTCTTATCAGTTGTTCTCCTTGTGCTCCGTTAATTTTAATGGAGCTCAATAACATATAAAATTATGTTAGGTTTCCTTAAGATTTTGTATAATTATCTATGAATTTAGATGTTATTGAACGATAAAACATTATTAGAATGTTAATAGTCGATAATTTTTTAGATTAAATTTATCGTTTTCAATGAAAAAAAAAAAACTCCAATCAAAGCTTTGGTAAACTAGAGGACTAAGATTTTCAATAAAAAATATTTGTCTTGTAACTTTTATAGAAAAAAATGTTCCAAAAACAATTCGCAACGATGTTATTTTAATTCATTTTTTAGAAATAAATGATAGACGATTTTCATTGTAAATATATTGTATTAAACAATATTATTTCTTTTTTTTTTTTTACAAAAAAAACACTATTATTTTTTATTTTCAATATAATTTAATCTATATTTTCTTTTTGTACAAAATAAAAATTATTTTTTCTTTGATATATGGCCACACCATTATTAAGTGTCTAGATCCGTCCCTGGTTGCGAGTGGGGTAGAGTGGTTAGTTAACTCGTTAGACTCATAATCTTCGGATTAGTGGTTCGAATCCTGCTCCTTAGTCCTTACATTCTCTTTATATTTTAGAAGAAGGAAATATATTTTGTTTTTTACAATTGAAAGATATTTTTGTTTCTAATATAAAGATAAGATGTTGATATTATAAAGGAACCGTATAAATTGAAGGTAGACATGTCAAATTGATCCAATGGAATTTTAGAAGTCACATGCAACCTACTGCAGATTCATTGCATACTTAAACAAAAGCATGTAAAAGTGTTAAAAACCAATACCATCACAAACATATACAGCGTCACATTTATAGTAAAAGCGTAATGAATGTGACTTGTTCACAATCTCTAACAAAACAACAAACCAACTAATGAATTTTATGTTATTTTATGCATTGATTGACAGAATAACTTATTGTCATGTTGGTTGAATCAAACAAGTAGTTAGAACTTGGAGGCAAAGTGCACTGCATATCCCAAAAGTGAAAAATTCCATTACATTTAGTTTTAATGTCACATGCATACAGTAGCCTACATACCACCATTGCATTTTAGGTATCACAAGACATTCAAAAAGTATAAAAATAAGAAGCATTAATGTATATCAACTACATACACATTAATCTTAACAAGTATCTTACTCTTATATGATTATAAGAGAAAGCCATAAATTTCACTCATAACTAAGTTGAAGTTTATCCGACGACAAAGGAATATGGTTGCTCATAGTCTAGATAAGACAGCCATTCTAGTACTAGTCATATAGTTTATGAGTTAAATCTTCCTTGTATTTATCATTTTTTAAAATAATGATATGAGTTGAGTTTGATTGATTAATAAAAATCAATGAGGAAAAAATGAGTAATACGAATACCGTATGCTATCGAGTACAAGTACTTCTCCGCTTATAAGTACCCAAGCTTCAGAGCAGTTGACACATACGGAAGGGCCTGCCACTCACTATTACTTGAGTTCAAATTTGAAATTCTTCGGTTAATATACTGTTAGTAAACTTTAACCGAGATTGACGGTTTCTCATGCCTTACATGAAACTATGAAAGAGTGCCTCCACTGATCTAATTTTTTTTCATAAAAAATGTATACTATTATTTAACCTACACATATTAGTGTAGTGTAAACCATTCTGATAGATTGCTACTAAGAAAACAAAACAAGCAGTTATGAACTAACTGTCACTGGTTTAGTATACATTGCATCAGATAAAAAGAATGAAACATTACAAGTATAGAATCAAAACTTTAACATTGGATAAAAGACAAAGTACCTTATAGGATTATACAACAAATAAAAACAAATAACTGTTGTTGCCCCAAAAAAACTACTACCAGGCAATAACTTTATCATCAGTTATCTACATGGCCGAAAAACTAAAATCTGCTTTCACCTCAATGTACAAAGCCTACATATTAATTTGACACTCATATGATATGAATGTTATAAAGAGAACTAAAGACAGGATCTAAAACAGCCTTTTTCTGAAGGAGGTTGGGATTTAAACCATTCAATCTTAATTACAATGGACCTAGTGTACTACAAAAGTCAGGCCACTTGAAGATTCATGTAAATTTTGGTTTAGGCATAGGACCACTATGATGTGCAGGACCAAGCTTGTGAATCCAATGAAGAGGTCCTTTTTTATGATCTTGGCCACAAGGGTTTTGCTGCAGAGTCAATGTTCCATCACGAGCAAGCGAAGATTCAAATTGCTCTAATACCTTAACAATCTGCCAAAACTCAGGCCTTTTGTCTGGATGCAAGGACCAACATTGCTCAATTAAAGCTCGCATAGCAGGTGGGCAGTTTGAAGGAATAACAGGCCTTGAATTCTGAATACGACATCATAAGAGTATTAGAATGGCATATGTAAACCATGTTATTTTAGTTTCAAGGGAGAAAAAAATAAGATACACAAGATTACTAACAAATTCTTTTTATTTTAAAAAAATGCATAAATTGCCAATAAAAAATTAAACGACGTGAAACCGTTGCAAAAACCTTTTCACAATTACTGATATGTAATGATCCTAAAAATGCTACATCACTCAAGGAAAGAGAGCTGTATGTAATAATTTCATATAAATTAATTCCTGTAAAATATTTATAAACTTATAAAAAACAATTATTTTCCTTTCTGAATCAGTTGATTATACATATATCAATTATGGATGGATATAACTATTTATTATTCTATCACTCCACCGTTGTTTTCAAAGAAAAAGAGATATCCGGCTGAGGATTTGGCTAACAACATTTGGTTTTGCAATAAAATATATACTTTCATGACATCAAAGCAATTTATTCGATGGGATTATGTTAAATATCCTCAAAAAGTGAAAACTAGGAAAAATATGCCTCCTCTAGCAATCATAATTCAACATATGGAAACTAAAACTTCGACAGATCTTCATAATTGAGTGAATGAATATTTGCAAATAAAAATAATAGACATTTCAATCAAAGCGTAAGACTTAATTGCAAATGAGCATACCTTATTTACGACAGAAAAAGCAGCCTGGATGGGAGTCATGTCCTGATATGGTATTGTACCTGTAAGCATTTCCCACAAGATAAGGCCAAAACTATACACGTCAACTTTTCTCCCATAGGATTTCCGTTTGATCATCTCAGGTGCCATCCAGCGGTAGGTACCAGGGTCGTCAGCAAGTAAGTCACAGTATGCTTCCTCACAAGCAATGCCAAAATCAGCAATTTTAAGGTGAGTGTCTTCATTAATAAGAACATTCTCTGGTTTAAGGTCTCGATGAATGACACCTTGAGAGTGTATATATTGCATTCCATGAGCAATATCCAGAGAAAAAGCAATTAGCTTTTGTAGAGAAATGGGTTTTCCCTCCAACTTATGCAAATATGACCTCAAGGAACCTTCCGATAGATATTCTGTGATAACACAATAAACAGGTGGATTTCTGCTTGCTGCTACGAACTGCACAATCAGATCAAGACATATGAGAAATCATGTATAAAATACTTTCCTCGTTATAGTAAATTTCTCAACATGATGCAACGTATGAACGGCATAATTAGACCAAAATATACAACAAAGGACTTACAAAATAGTATCCTTACTTTTACAGCTTATTATTTCAACAAAACTGAAGAATCGAGTCCAATAATCGTTACTACAAAATATTGTATATAATGCTAACCTTGCATTCGAGAATAACAAATTGTTTTGCATAAATCTAAAGAAATTGTTTTGCATAAATCTAAAGACAACTTTTTAGGTGCTTGTGACAGTGTTCTTTGATAAAAATTATGGCATGTGTATCAAAATTTGGATAGGTTATCATAGTTGAGGTGAAAAAAACTTGAAAACAACATAATAAATATTAGCCGTTAGAGTACTCCATCTAATCTTATTTCAATAGCAAATATATAGCCTATACAAAAGAAGAGAAAGGGTTGTAATTAATTACCTTAAGAACATTTTGATGGTGGAGGCGAGATAAAAGTGTGACTTCTGTGATGAATTGTTTCTCTAATTTATTAGCCAACATTCCGTTTTCGTCGTCATCAGGTACCCTAATAATTTTCACAGCAACAGGTGCATCCTCATACAGACCATGGTAAAGCCTACTGTTAGCCCCATAAGCAAACCTAAGTCCAACATAGAGCTTCGATAGATCAACATTCCATTCCTCGGCTGTTTCGACAGCAGTAACCTTTCCTGCACTGTGGTCAAAATACTTTGTCCATGCCGATTCCTTGCGATTCTTCGACTTGTCGCTGAATTTCATCGATGCAAGGTGCTTAATTGGACTTTTATGAGGAAATTTAGACTTGGACACTTGAGAATCCTTGTTTAGTAGCTTTCCCATGATTCTTGTATCCTGCTCCTTTCTCCTTGGACCTGGAGTTGAGAACCTCTTCTGTTCTTGCTTAGCTTCCTTAAAGGTTTGAGAGAGAGAGCTCTCGGGCAAAGGAGACAAAGATCTCTGCTTATTTGTTAAAGGATGCTTTTGAACCTTTGTTACCTTAGAAACAACAGGAGGTGCTGATGCTGCTTTTGCTGTTGCCAACACTGATAATACCGCCCTTGATTTCAGACCTGAAATCGGCACTGCATCAGACTGAATAACGAAAGAGCCTGTTCTCGAATAATCCATTCGGTGACAAACCGTGTGAGAGAATTTTGTCCTCCTTATCCAAGAACTACCACTTTCATCCATCTTAATTTACTTCAAAAACCTTCGTAACAAAACTTTCAAAAGACAACACACCAACCTTAAAAAAATGACACTTTACTTATCCACTATCTAAAAACAAAACTAAAAACCAAAAGGGTAGTCCTCAATCCTCAAAACAATGTTAGTTTTGTGCAGACCTTTCAACAAACACTAAGAAGGCACAAAAGTTGAACATTTTTCCCACATGATATGAGAGAAACATTCAAACCAATCAAAAAGAGGCAAAATTGAATTGATCTGAGACAAAAGATCTAAATCCATTCAATGTTAAAACAACCACAGAATCTGAATCAAAACACAACAAACATGAAGTGTTTGTGTTTGTTGTTGTAGATGTAACAGAAACTTGACAAATACACTTTGTTTTTTCTTAGCTAAAAAGTCAAACCCCACCTTTCGTAAATACCTGGAAATCAACACAAAAACAGATTAAACTAAACAATCAATCTAAAAAAAAAAATGTTAACTTCAAAATCAAATGATGAAAACACAATAATGTTATTAATTTATTGAAATTGATATTGATAATGCAACTCATTGACTACATTAATAAATTAACCAATAATGATAGTTAATTTAAAGAATGATGGTTGAAAAGGAATAAATAATAGAAATAATGAAAAAGGATTTTCGTAACAAAGAAGAAGATTGAGTTGAATTAAATAGTACTAGTATCGTATATTACCTCAAGAGTCATGAAGGCTTTACCAAGGGAAAAATCAAACTGGCGTGCTACTAAATTCTTGCGGCTAGTAAAATTTTCCACGGAGAGAGAGAGAGAGAGAGAGAGAGAGAGAGATGGTGGGAATTTATTAAACTACTACTATGATATTTTTGTTTCAAATTTATTTATTTATAGTACCATCTTTATCTTTTTTTCTTGGTTATCCCTAAATTTAAGCAATTAATTGATAAAAATTTGTTACATAGATAAGGTTTTTTAAATTATTAGATATATTTGTTATTTTTTAGATAACTTTTTTTAATGAAATTTTAAATAGATTTTTAATTAATATTAAGGTCGGTTTAAGGGTTAGCCATTGATCGCTAAAAATTTTTAAAAATAAAGAAAAAAATTACTTGATGAAGGTTAATTTTTCTGCTCTTTTCATTCTTTTTTAAGTGTCATTTTAATATAAAATCTCCAATCAAAACAGTGGATTCTTAGTTTTTTTTTTCAATTCCCTTTAATTAATCCACCATTGATTTACTTTTATGTTTCCAAATAAATTTAACATATACCTATTTCCTATCTACATTAAATGTTATGGCAAATGTGAAATAAATTTTTTGAAAAAGTAAGAGTATAATCGATAAATTGTACTTTAAACTATCAAAATGGCATTTAAATAGGAAAAAAAAAATTATTCTACAACGACACTCTATGAAGGCCCCATACTTCAAAAATGGCGAAGTATCGTGTCCGATACCGATACTCGTTTGATACTCTCCGATACTCGTATCGGAGAGTATCAGACAATTAAAATTATAGAGTATCAGACAATTAAAATTATTTTTTTAAAAAAATAATTACCGATACGTGTCGGATACTTCTCCGATACACGTATCAGAGAAGTATCGGGAAAATAATATTTTTTTTTATGATAGAAATGGAGGATATGAGACTGATACAATTTGTGTTTCCTCTTAAGTAGTGAATGTTAGAGTATGATGTTCTTTATGGATTGACAATCATGTGTTTTTTGGATGATACCGATAATGTTTTGTTTTTTGGATAATAATAATTATCCTTTTTGGATAGTACTTAATTAACTTGAGATATATAATTGTCACTTGTCTGCTCAGTTTGAATAATTTGAATGTTAATTTATTATCTTTCTCGATTTTTGTTATGTTTATATATTGTGTATTTGTATATTTAATTTTAAGTTTATTTTTAAACAACGTATCGCGACCGTATCGTATCGGGAATTTTAAAAAAAAATTCGTATCGCCGTATCGGTATCGTGTCGTATCGGTATCATGTCACGTATCCGGACTTCATAGACTCGACACTTAAAAACAAACAGAGCGAGTAGTTTTTTAATTTAAAATTAAATTAATAAAATTTTATTGCCAATTTTTTTTTAAAAAAATGGATTATAGTATTGTTTGTTCAAAAAAAAGGGACTAAAGTATTATAATTTTTTTTACAATGAAGTTGATGATTGAAATTAGAACCTCGTGTTTATACTACTCAAATTCCTCGCCGACTAAATTTAGCGGCTTAAATTTTATTGCAAATTAATAATATACGTGTTCAGTGTTACTCCCTCCATTCCTTAATATAAGAAAAAATATACTTTTTAGATACATTTAAATATTAATGTATCTAGACAATTATATAGTCTAAATACATCAATATTTGAATGTATCTGAAAAGTATATTTTTTCTTATATTAAGGAATGAAGGAGTATTTTAAATATATTAATTATAAAAAAAATTAATAGGAGTGAAGTGTTGATATTATTGACATTAAAAAGGTGTCTATGTTTATTTAGACATAGAATATTTCAATGAATTTTAAATAAATAAATAAAATAATAGAAAAAAGGGTACTAGTACCCCATTTTTCATAGAATGAATGAATATTTGAAAGGGTCAATGTGAATGTGTGAATGTGAAGTGGTACTTGGTCGTATCACACACACACACGCTGGAAATGGAGACTGTAGATTCTCCAATAATGCACATATCGATAATGATGAGGTGGGTACCTCTGCTCGGACTAAGGATAGCCAGGTAGGGTAGGGAATAAGTTTTTATTTTTTTATACTTATTTTATACCCAAAATAAAACATTTCTTTATGATTTTAAATTCATATGTCTTCAGGAATATTTTTTTTATTAAAGCGTGATTATAACATTTTATTCATAAACAATTAATGGAGTAACATTTTTTTTTGTGAAGGAGTAACTTATATTAATGATGTCTTCATGATCATATTTAATTGGTAGAATTATTAAATGGAGAATGTTAACTTGTGCTCTTAAGGGCACATGTTAAGAATGTCAATATGAAAAAAATTTATTACAACTTGTGTATCATTTAATCATCTAAATATTAAATTCTCTATATCATTAAATGCACATTTCTATCTTTAAGTAGCTTATCATGTGCCTTTAGGGCACATGTTAACATGACCCTTATTAAATATAGAATGTATGATAGGGGTTTTAACTTTGTACTTTCACTACTTTACTTTAAAAGTGAAATTTTAATCACTAAATTACTTAATAAAAAAAAACATATTGATATATTAATATAATTTTTAATAATAAATAATTAAATATATTAATAATTAAAATTATACAATGAAAAATATAAAGGTGATCAAATAGATAATTTATTTTAGGACGTCAACTAAAGCTTACTAAGCATGACTATTTTTAGTTTTACAAAATATGCGGTGATCCGATTGGAAAAGGAAGATAAGAAAATGAAGCATAGACATAAGATACAACACAAACACTGACATATCGATGTCGATAGTAATTTAAAAAAAATAATACAATTCAATATAATTATAAGTATTAATATTCAACACTATTCCCTCCGTTTCAAAATATAAGTCGTTTTGGAGAAAATATTTGTTCCAAAATATAAGTCGTTTTACAATTCCTATGAAGCATTTAATGTTATTTTTCGTATTATACCATTACAGTAACTTTTTATTTCTCTCTCTTCTTTCAATTATTTTTCACATACAATTAATGAAGGACAATTTTGTAAACTCACTCATAATTTCTCTTTTCTATACAACAATGATTACATTTATTAATTTATGTAATATGGTCAAATCAACTTATATGTTGGAACAGAGGGGGTAGTATTTAATACTCCCTCCGGCCTTAATTATAAGCAAATTTTAACTTTTTAGATTCATTGGAAAACTAATGTATCTTATCTATAACTGAGGCCAAATACATTAGTTTTCCAATGAATTTAAAAAGTATAAATTTACTTATAAGGGTCATGCTAAACAGTGCCCTCGGGACATTTGTTAAGCATGCCAAAAAAGGAAATAAAAAATAAAATCTTTAATCTTTAATATGATAAAACGATAGTAACTAGAGACACCCTAAACCCTAACCCTAATATGAATGGTCTAGATTTTGACACGTGAAAAAATATTATATCAACGTCTACGATAAAAATTTGAATACTATGTTGCCACATCAATTAATGAATGTGACACGTATGTGTTTAAAAACACAATAGATGATGTGTCAATATATGATTGGATATGTGTATAAAATAATTTTATACCAAAAGTGTATCTTTCACATTCCAAAAAGTGTATCTTTCATATCTTATCTTATCTTACTTATTTCTAGTTTCACTAATTATGCATCATATTAAACCCTAATTTGCTAACCAAATTGGCGGACTAATATTTCTTTTTAATTAATTATTATTTAATTAATTATATATCATGCTCTAAAATAGCATATCGATTCCCATCCTAATCCTAATGAATGCAAATCCGATAAGCAAATTAATTAATTATCATCAAACAAATCCGATAAGCAACTTCAAATTATTATATATCTGGCCAACTGGCCAAGCAAATCCGAGCAAATTCAGATTATTATCAAGCAAATAGCACAAATCCGATAAGCAACTCCAAGCATAAAGCACAAATCCGATAAGCAACTCCAATAGTTCCAAGCAAATCCTAAAGAATACACTATATTATAAATAAAAGAACTAATACAATTTTTCCTATACATGCTTTTCTCTTTTCTCCCACATATTATGCTATTATTTTCTACATACCATAATCAGTAATTTTTTATAATAATGTTTATGCAGCTAGGAAAGATACAGGTTACTGCAAAAAAGTGCTTAGTCGAAAAAGTAAAATATTAAAAGACATTGCATGAAGAAGAGGTTTATGAGATTGAAAATATCTTGGTCGCCCATATTTAAGATGGACCTGTTCATTACGTTTACATGCAACCACAAATGACCAGAATTGGTAAGTTTTTTAAAGGGTTATAATCTAAAGCCAGAAGATAGACTTGATTTAGTTAACCGTATATTTAAGATAAAGCTGGATCATCTGATAAAAGAGATAAAGAAAGGAGAAATATATTTGGCCAAGTCAAATCAAGTAAGTTTACACAGGTTTCTTAATTTATGATTTTAACAAATGATATACACATGTTAAATATAAATATATAATGGCTTTCAATTTATGATCCATGGGATATTAATTAATTTTTACGAGTGGTTGCAAAAAATGTTTATATGCTTCTATTTAAATTCTTTTTTATTAGATTTTTACTTCTATTTAAAATTTCCATGTATGTATAATAATATGTATATATTCTTGCTTTTGTTCCGCAGTAATATATAAACCATAGAGTTTCAAAAGTGCGGACTTCCTCACGCTTATATTTTTGGTATCTCTACAACTAAATTCCCAGTATGTTAATCCCGGCGACATAGACAAAATTATTTCAGCTGAGATACCAGATAATTTTTTTTTCTCATAAATCTATAGAATTGTTTGTAATTTCGATATATAAGCTTACATTATTTGGTGGAAATGTTTTCGATATCATCAGTTATTACATATTCTATTTAATTTATGTTTTTAGATTATTACATGCAAGTATTTAAATGTATGACATATTCATGCCACGTTATTTTATATTATTTCGTAGTCATTGTATAATTGAATAATTGTGCCCCGTGCGAATGCACGGGTAAAAAAGTCTAGTTAATTATAGCCTTAAATTATGCATTCCATATTAATTCTCTATTCTTTTTTAATTTTATTTTTATTTCAATAGGTATGGATTTCATTTTTTTTTTGTTCGTAGTGTTTCGTATTAATTATGATTCTTCCATTTAAGAAAAAAATTGGATTTTATTTTTCTTAAGTTTCATTTATTTTCTATTGGATCCAGGTTTTGCTTTGGGGTTTTATAAAGGTATGTAATACCGACGATGAATGTGAAGATTCAAATACAACTGAAAATGTGATTTTTAAAGATATGTTCCATAATGTTCAGTTAAACGATGAATTATTTTAAATACCACTTTATCTGTTTTTTAAGTAATTTTATCATTATTTTTACGATTTTAATTATTCATTGTTGTTCTATAGTTACTGTATAATTTCAGTTTCAATTTATCTATATTTTCTTAAATTTCTATTTCCAATTTTTTTACTACAAGAAATTAAACTATACCTATAATATTCTACATAATCCGTGCATAGCACGGGTAATAGTTTAGTTAATATTAAAAATGCAACTTTTTATATTTTTAAGGTATTAAATGCACGCATTTTAAGATAAAATTTCTATTTTAATATGCTTAACTAATGTCTGGAGTCACTGTTTAACATTTTCTTACTTATAATTAATGCCGGAAGGAGTATCAAAATACATTTAATTTAAAGAGTGTCCGTATGCTCCCTCTGGTTAAGAAGGTGTTGGGAAAACAAAAGAAGATAAAAGTCAGAAGGAAGTAGGTGGACATGAACAGAATGTTGTTTGTGTTTTGTTTTCTTGATTTTGTACCGTTTTGTTGTGCTTTGAGGCTGGAAACGTTTCGTTTGGGAAGTGGAGGAGGAATCCAAAAGTCGTTATCCAAGAGAATGCGAGGTGAGCTGCAAATTTTTTATATATGAAGGCAACTTTTTAATTATATTTTCAGTTTCTTTATCATTTAAATTTAGGGTCTTGCTCTATAAAAAAATAAAAAATTTAGGGTTTTGTTAAGCAGTGTCTTTGAGACACTCTTTAAGAATTTAATTTAAGAAAATAATTTATTTAAAAGGTTGAACATTTCAATTCTCATTCCGTTGATTTCATATATTTTCATAATTTTTTTATAAAACATTATTATTTAAAGGTTTAAAGAGTGCACCGAAGATAATATTTAACATTTACTTAAAGGTTTGTACAAAGACCTCACGTAGTGGAAAATCTTTCACGGGATGTGATGAGACTAGAGTACCCTTAGGTTAGAAGAGGAACCGGTATAAAATTCCTTATGTCCATTTTCTCTTTCCCTTATCTCTTTATATTTTCGCACTTTGTTCATATATTTATCATAACTTTCCGAAAAAATAAAAAGAATCTAAACATCTCTAAAATAAACAAAATTACACTTTCAAATTACCTAATTCACCCTCTCTAAATTACCCTTACCTAATTCACCATCTCTCATATTGCACTTTAAAATTACACTTTCTAATACAATTACATCCAACTGCAATAAAATTGCACCGCAAATACACCAGCTCCACCTTGTATGGCCAAAGTCTCCAAAAAAAGCTTGCATCAGCGTTGCACTTCCACCAACCGATTTGCGGCCGGTGCAAGTGGACTATGTAAGGATCATTGACAATAGCAACGACGTGTTGCTGCATTCTATTAACATCACACTTGTCTGTGACCATATGTCAGGCACACATCCTTGTATCTTTTTCCGAGTCTTTAACCTCGTTCCAAACTTAGTTATTACGGTCATTCACAATGTCCATGCTACCACTGATATAGTACCTACGATATAGCTTCCTTGTATCTTTCTGCGTTTTGCAAATGTCAACGAAAACAAATTTTGTGTTATGCAAGGTTTGAATCCGCGACTCAATGATTTAACTAAGGCCAACACTCTCCAAATTTTCTTACTCTCTGCACATCTGAAGAAAACATGTCAATCATCTTCTGTCATTTGTTAGACACAATGGACACGACACCGACAAAGATATTTGGATGGAATTTTTCTTTAATGATCACCACTTCATTGACAATTAAAATTTCAGCGATCATTTTGCCAATAGGCAATAATCATCGATGGGATTGAATAGTGCAATTGATTTGAGAGATAAAAAATTAAATGGGTTAAAAGACTGGAGTTCAAGGTCCGTTGAAGGAAAAAAAAATACTAATATTCACAACTAATTACTAGTTTTGACTGTTTCAAAAAAAAAAAAAAAAAACCTTCTTCAACTTGTTTGCAAGCTCCTTCCATAGCTCACTAGAGGAATAAGTATAAAATCTTTACATTTTGTAGGATTCTCCTTTTTTGGAATCAAAGTTTATTATAAGAGTAACTAAGGAAGCTTGAATTCGAACTATGATCTATATACATATATAAATATAAATTGATGTCACTACTACAAAAATAGGCCTTTGATAGCGCTTATTTTGATTTTTAATAGCGCTTTAAAACGCTATTACTGATACCGCTATTATAGGTCTGGATGCCTATAATAGCGTTTTTAAAACGCTATCAAATGTGACTTTTAATAGCGGTTTTTAAAAAAGCGCTGTAGTATATGCTTGCTCGCGAACAAAAAGCCTTACGGAATCAAGTTTCGATAGCGCCTTTCCATGAAAGCGCTGTTATATGTATATATTATTATGAAGAAATGAATATGAGCAAAGAATTCTCATTATTGAGTATCAATGTTGATTACATGACTTATTTATACACATATGAGAGTGCATATTAACTATGCTGAGCTATAGTACACAAGAATAAAACTCTATAACTAACTATAACTACTTTGTCTTAACTATATTAACTAGCTTCATCATTGCTTGCGTGTGAAGGTAACTGCTTTGTTGCATTGAACTGTAATATCCCCCCACAAGATGAATGCTGGTAGATGTCTAACAAATTCATCTTGGACATAAGAATGTGAAAGGGCTGAGGTAGTAAAGCTTTAGTGAAGAAGTCAGCAACTTGGTCTTGAGATTTGACTGGAAGAAGCTTCATTACTCCTGCTTGAAGTTTCTCTTGGACAAGATGGCAATCGATCTCAAGGTGCTTGGTGCGCTCATGAAAGACGGGATTGGCTGCAATATGTAAGGCGCTTTGATTGTCGCAGTAGAGAACATGAACTTTGTTGCATTGAACCTGTAAGTCATGAAGTAAATATAAGAGCCATTGCAGCTCGCAGGTAGCTGCAGCAAGAGCGCGATATCCCGCTTCTGAAGAGGAACGAGACACAGTTAGTTGCTTCTTTGTGCGTCAAGAGACAAGAGATTTGCCTAGGAAGAAGCATTGGCCAGAGATAGAGCGCCTAGTATCAACGCAGCCAGCCTAATCGGCGTCAGTAAAGCCAAATATTTGGAGTGTGGAATCTCGGGGAAAAAATAAACCACGACCAGGGCTCGTTTTTAGGTACTTTAAAAGAGCTGCAGTGTAATGAGTGGTTGTAGGTTTAGAGAGAAATTGGCTAAGTTGCTGAGTGATGTAGGTGATGTCAGGACGCGTGGTATTCAAATATAACAAACGACCAATGAGGCGCCTATAAGAAGGGATATCTGCATAAGGAGGAGTATCATCATGATGAAGCTTAACAGAGGGATCTGAAGGAGTGGAAACAGGCTTAGAATCTAATAAGCCTGTATCAGTGAGAAGATCCAAACAATACTTCCTTTGACAAAGGCTAATACCTTATTTAGAATGTGAGACTTCAAGGCCAAGGAAATACTCCAATGTGCCTAGATCCTTGATTTTGAACTTGTCATGTAGAATGGATTTGATGTGGTGAAACTCAGCCAAGGAATTGCCAGCTAGGATAACATCATCAACATAAACTAGCAGGATTGTGAAGGAAGTTGTGGTTTTCTTGATGAACAAAGAATGATCAGAGGAGGCTTGCTGAAAATGGTGTTGTAACAAAGTAGAAGTGAGTTTTTCATACCACTTCCTACTAGCCTGTTTGAGCCCATATAAGGATTTCAAAAGTTTGCAAACTTGTGAAGGCTTGGTAGAATGAACACCAGGAGGCACAACCATATAAACATCTTCATTCAAATCACCATGTAAGAAGGCGTTATTCACATCAAGTTGATGAAGAAACCAATTATGAACAGAAGCTAAGGCAATAACAAGCTTGACTGTAGTGACCTTGGCAACAGGTGAATACGTTTCAAAGAAGTCAAGCCCCTCAATCTGATTGTAACCCTTGGCTACTAGGCGTGCTTTGTATCTCTCAAAAGAGCCATCTGCATGGTATTTGATCTTGTAAACCCATCTACAGCCTATAGGTTTCACATTTGGTGGGATATCAACAAGCTTCCAAGTACCAGTTTTCTCAAGAGCAGTAAGTTCAAGCTTCATTGCTTGTCTCCAACATTCAAATTTATTGGCCTCAGCAAAAGTCTTAGGTTCATGGTTAGATGTAAGAGATAAGGAAAAACAAGCTTGTGAATTAGATAAATGTGAATAAGAAAGAAAATTAGAAATAGGATAGCAGGTAGCTGAAGATGATTGGCCAGCAGGTGAGTCATGGAAGGAGCTACAAACATAGTCTTTGAGATGGGAATGAGAGGATTTGACACGGGTGGATTTTCTAGTGGAAGGAATAACTTCAGGAACCTGGGAAAAAGAGGTAGAGGGAGGTTCAGGGTTGGGAGAATCATGAGAAGGAGAATGAGGCAAGGGTGTAGGTGCAGAGGTAGAAACATCAGTAGTGGTGTAAGACCAAGTGTGTATAGGATTAGATGGATTTGCAGGATAATGATGTGTTCATGGAATGTGACATGTTTAGAGATGAATATGTGCTTGGAATGAAGATCATAAAGCACATATCCTTTCATGCCAGAGATATAGCCTAGAAAAATGGCTTTTCTTGACCTAGAATCAAGTTTACTTCTGTTACAAGTAAGAGTAGAAGCAAAATACACAGAGCCAAAAACTTTGAAAATATCAATAGAGGGAACACTGTCATAAAGGACTTGATAAGGGGATTTATTGTGTAACAAAAGGGTAACAACTCTATTGATGAGAAAGGTAGCATGTAGGAGAGCATAAGACCAAAATTGTTTAAGGAGTTTGGACTGGAAAAGTAAGGCTCTACCTACATTTAGTATATGTTGATGCTTCCTTTCCACTTTCCCATTCTGTTGGGGAGTTTTAACACAAGATTTTTTATGGATAATGCCTTTGGCAGCATAAAAATCAACCAAGGAAAACTCAGGACCATTGTCACTTATGACAAACTTAGGAGTGATGTGGAATTGTGTTTCAATCATAGTAATGAAATTCTGCACATGGGTAGAAACATGAGACTTAGACTTAAGTAAGATTATCCAAACAAAACGACTGTAGTCATCAACAATGGTGAGGAAATATCTATGACCATGGATTGAATGAGTGGACAAGGGCCCTCATATATCAAAATGGAGCAATTCAAATTTAGAACTAGCAATAGATTGAATAACAGAGAAAGGTAATTTCCTTTGTTTGGCAAAATGACAAATGTCACAAACATCTTTATTATGATTAATGGAAATTGAAGGGTACAATTTATTCATTTGTGTCAACCTTGCACTAGACAAGTGACCAAATCTAAAATGCCAAAGGGCATGTAAAGGAATTACAGAAGTATTGAGATTACAAACTAAAGGCTTAGAAATAAAATTGGCTTGAGAAGGTGTAGAACTGGGCAGAGCTAATCTGTAGAGTCCATTGACATATTCACCCAAACCAATCATCTTCTGAGAGATCATATCCTGCAAAACACATTTTGTAGGAAAAAATTGGATGTTACATTGCTGTGAATGGCACAATTTTGAAACAGAAATCAAATTCAATGTAAAGTCTGGAGAATACAATACATTATGTAAAATAAGGTCAGGGGAAAATTGGATAGTGCCAGCAAAATTAACTAAAATAGAAGCACCATTAGGTAAGGAAACATGCATTGGAGTAATGTGATGTAATGAAGTAAACCAATGGGTTGAAGAGCAAATGTGCTCATTGGCACCAGAATCAAGTAACCAATATGAAGGTTTAGTTGAAGAATTACAAACAATAGGTTTACCTGAATTGGAGGAATCATGAGGTAAATGACCAACATGATGAACACTAGAGACACTCACTGAGTTGGATTGAGGTGCAGGGTTAGAAGGTTGTGCTGAGGGCATTAAATTTGCTTGTTGGAGCAAAGAAATCAATTGATCATACCTTTCTTGAGTTAAACCAGCACTAGAATTTGAAGTAACCACCTCAGTGACACTATTGGCAAGAGGAGCCTCAGAACATTCACTTTGTGAAGCATTAGTGGAAGCATTACCTTTATTCACATTGGGATGACCATGCTTAGCATAACAAAAATCTACAGTGTGGCCACCCTTTCCACAGTAAGTACAAGAACGATTAGAATTCTTGGAGGAAGAAGCACCTTTGCCACGATTATTACCTCTGCGCGCGTCATAGGCATTGAGCAAAGTGCCAGAATCATCAGCAATAACCAAAGAGTGATTGTTGCTCTCCTCTTTAACAACCAAAGAATACACCTTGTTGATGGTGGGAAGAGGATCCATAAGCAAGATCTGAGTCTTAACCACAACAAATTCATTGTTAAGCCAGTAAGAAATTGAATAACCTGATCCTCGAGACGAAAGGCGCGCGCGTCACGCATAGCAGCACACCTACATTGATGTGGACAAGTGCAAGAAGGAATTGGACGATGAGAATTGAGCTCTTCCCAAAGCATCTTCATCTCTGTGAAGTACTCAAGCACAGATTTGGAGCCTTGCTTCAAGGTGTTGAGGGAAGAACAAAGGTTAGCAATACAAACACGATCAACTTTGGAGAAACGATCGTGAAGATCTTCCCACACATCGATGCAATTTTCATGAAAAATCAAAGTTTGAGCAATTTGCTCTGTAACTGAATTAAGAATCCAAGAATGCACAAGATGATTACATCGTTCCCATGCTGAACGATTGAGATCACCAATATCAGGAACTTCCAAAGATCCATCAACAAACGCAAGTTTATTCTTCGCACCTAGTGCTCGACGCATATCACGACTTCATGCAAGAAAATCCGAACCATTCAAGCTTGGTGTAACAACAACGGAGTTGGGACCATCACTTGGATGCACGTAAAAAACTGAATCAGTGTTAGCTGGAGGATTAACCGGTGCAACACGAGGAGGCATGATGAAGAATCACAAAGAAAGTGATGAAGAAACAGAGGAAAGTGCGAGAAAATGGAGGAAAACGAAGGAAAATTGGCAATGGAAACGTAACAAACTTTGTGGATAGTAACTAACTCACTCAAAAGGAGAAGTCACTAATACCATATTATGAAGAAATGAATATGAGCAAAGAATTCTCATTATTAAGTATCCATGTTGATTACATGACTTATTTATACACATAAGAGAGTGCATATTAACTTTGGTGAGCTATAGTACACAAGAATAAAACTCTATAACTAACTATAACTACTTTGTCTTAACTATATTAACTAGCTTCATCATTGCTTGCGTGTGAAGGTAACTGCTTTGTTGCATTGAACTGTAATATATATATAATAGCGCCCGTGTTTATTAAAACGCTATTGTAATGCCTTGTTTTGACCAACTTTTAATAGCGCCCGTTTAAAAAACACTATTGTATATCCTGTCTTTTTTTTTTTATTAATCCTATCCAGTTTATTTAAAACTGCTCTTTTTTTACAATAAATTGCATTTGTTTTGTTTGACAACTTACTCTTGAACTTTTAATATAATACCAATTTATATGTAGACTTTCAAAACATATCAAACACTAAAATAATGTACATACACTAATGAAACAAAGGCTCTCATAAATTAATATATGCATTTCATAAACAAAACCAATTTGAGTACAAGACAAATCCGAATTGACCGGTAAAAACACCACTCACTACAAAACTATTGCAGCCGCACCATCACTGTCATCAATAGCATTTCCATTAAAATCAGGGCTCACACCAAAATTAGAACTCATAAACTAATGGAAACTCAAGATTTAGACAATGGACCTAAAAAACAATTATCATATCTTGAAGTATTGCCAGCAGTAACATAACATGGTTAAGACACTCATGAATACAACTGTAAAGCCTATCTTTGTGGAAGGTAAAGATGAAATAATAGTTTTAATTCGCAAGTGTACTCACCTTTCTTGTTTGCGTGTTAATATCTGAAGGAAGGCAGAGCCATGCAGAAAATAGAAAAGACAGTAACATAGGGAGAATGAATGTCGTTTTGCTCACAATAACCACTAACTCGAGCAAATGTTGTTTGGTTTTTTGGATAACTAGAAATGTTAATACTTCCTTCAATGAATCCACCTGTTTTTCTTCCGGCCAATACATCCATGAGGGTCGTCTTTCCAGCACCACTAACACCTATAAGTGTTGTCAATATTCCTGGTCTGAAAGCACCACTAACATCATGTAGTAGTTATAGTCGATCTTTATTTCCTAACATTATAAAAAAAAACGAGTACTAAAGTTCCATATGACAGAAAAAATATTAAATGTTGTTTTTATTAGATGATTGAGTGACTTACAACAGTCATATCTACATAGTAGTTCAGATGATTGAAAGCAAGTGAAAGAGGTTGAAACGGTAAAACCATTCCCGTTCTTCGTTCTTCATTTAAAGAACTAATTTCTGAAGAATTTTCATTCTTCTCGTCACCTTCATTGTCAATGAATGCATTTGAATCGCCTATAGCTGAAATTTGATTTGATGTTAAAAGAGTTTATCAATGCAAAATTTCAATTGAATTAAAATGTTTAAAATCAAAAGGAAATAACACTTACGATTCAAATAAGTGACTGCGAGAATGAAAAGAAAGTTGAAAAGAAGAGAAAATCCAAACAAGGCTCCAATGCATATCCAAAACCAATAGTCTTGTGAAACATGTCTAATAAGTATTATAGTATTTGACATAGATATTGAAAAAAGAGAATGAGAAAAATGATTTCTTACTTTTCTGCATCTTTCATCTAAAAATTCATTTATTACTATGGCATTTTGACCATGACATAGGAGAAACGTAATAGCCCCATAACATCCATAGCTTAATATCATCTGTATGTAAAACAAAATAATGTGGAAGTGAGAATTTTGAAAAAATCATATGATATAACATGATAAAAGCTTATATAAGCTATCACAAAAGCTTGTACTTAATTGTAGATGGAATAAATATATACTATAGTAGATATTAACAAGGAAAACTTGCAATTGCAATTGATAATAAATATTAACATATCTTAGCTATACTATAGTAGCATGAATTGACAAGGAAAACATGCTTTATTAATAGAAAATATTCAGTTTCTATGTGTGTGTGTGTGTGTAGAAAACTTGAGACCCATATGATTCTAACTTATAAAGAATTATCTCCATATATAAGTCAGTTTCAAAATTTCAATTTAGGCATATAATGTAAAAATTACATCTGTATTTAACTGAAACTAATGTCTCTTCTAGAACAGTAGATTATAAGAATAAGAACACAACTAAATGTCTCTTCTAGAACAAGAGATGGATAAGAATAAGAACATAACTATGCTTATAAAAAAAATTGTACAAATTTCATATCCAAATAGTTAATGAAGAGTTAAAATCATTAGATTAGAGTAATATACCTTTGAGAACAGAGGTCGTCGACAGGGAAGACGGAGGTCGACGAAGGCGGTAGCAACGAACTCAAGGAGGGAGTGGTTTTAGGATTTTCTTGCGTCTTACATCACACAGTTCACAAGCAATAAAAAGCAAATATAAGTAGTTAAGTAATTGATGATGCTAAGTAATCACTAGAGTTTGATATGAGCAACAATGAAAAAAAACCTACTCCATTCAAACTAAAACAAAACTAATTGAGATAGATTGAACAAAGTCCTACTAATATCATTTTTTTGTTGAACTATTTTGACACAATATCTTCTACATTCATATTACTTTCCAAACTCTAATAATTGGAAGTCTTATAACTACAATGAACTGAAATGGACTTTTTGGTTTAAGAAACCTAAAATTGGAAGGAAAAAAAAAACCCAGAGATGATTCACAAATTGAGTTGTATGAAACCTAAAATTAGAAAAAATATAGACTAGGAAATTCACATAATAGAAATCCAAATGCAGAAGAAATTGAAGAAAAAGGAAAAAGTAAAGGGGAAAAAATACCTCCATGAATAGAAACCATCAAAAGGGCATTTATAGGGTTCAATCCATGGTGAACGATGGAGACGAAGAAAGCCTTTAGGGTTCACAGAATGATGAACAATTTCCTTTTCCTACTTCAATTTGAGCTTCAATGGAAAGTTTTTAGGGTTCGACGACGGCAGAGGAGAGTTGAACCGACGGAGGGTTGAGCTTCAATAGGGCTATTTGGGTTCGTGAGTGAGAAGAGGGTTCTTGGAGAGAAGAAAATGGTCAGTTCATCGGAGAATATGGTGAATTCGTCGGAGAGTTCGACGAAACGTTGGAGTTATATTTTTTTAAATTAATTAATTTGCTTTACTATAGCGGTTATGCAAAAATGCGCTATTATAGGGTACGGCATTAATAGCGTTTTTCAAAAGCGCTATTATACAGTTCTGCTTTTACGGATTTAATAGCGTGTTTTCTCAAAAGCGCTATTGTAGCTTTCCTGAATTCAATAATTTAATAGCGTTTTTACTAAACCGTTATTATAAGGCTCCGTTTCTAGGTTTTAATAGCGATTTATAAATAGGCGCTATTTTGTGGTAGTGTGTCTTTATCAAATGAATTATACTCATGAGAGCGAGAGAATATATTTTCCATAAGTGGAATGATCGGGATTCGAATCACAACCCCTTATATATATAATACAATATCTTATCAATTGAGCTAAGCTTACGGAACTTTTTAAAACTATTGTATCCCCCTTTTTTCTTTTTTTTTGGTGTAAACCGGGTATCCTCTGCGCGCAACTGCAGAGACTAATCCCTCGAGCCTTGTGGGACCCAAATGGGTGGCAAACTCTCCCTAAGAGTTTTAACACTGCTGCATGCCCAAGCCAGGGATCGAACCCAGGACCTTGGTTAAGCTAAAAGAGACCCGCGCCATCTCATCTAAGTGCTCTTGGGTATATCCCTTTTTTTCTTTTAACTCTCAATTCTACAAATATTTAGCATTATGATATCTTTACTTTAATAAATAATTTTATTTTTTTAATATTATTTGATAACAGTGACCCAATTATGAAGGAAAAAAAAGTTTTTTATGTGCGTTGCTTAAATGCATCACGAAATTTTTGTATTTGTAGACTGACCCGTATAACTTATGGTCTATACGGGCTTAAGACCAATATGTTTTTTTTTTTTTTTTTTTTTTTTTATATTGATGAGGGCAAAGCCCAAAAAAAAAACAAGAACTACAACGGAATCAAACGCGGGGTGCTGATCCCTAAAACATCAGCATGAATTAACTTTCTAATATTAATCGGACAAGTCTCAAAATAGACTATATTGTGATCTAACGTGCAGCCCATAGTTGCCAAAGCATCGGCACTCCTATTAGCTTCCCGATATGAATGAGAAATGTTCACCTCCCAATCTTCGTCCAACAACTTCTTAATATTCTTAACCAAAGAGAAACCCAAAGAGCTACTAGTCATGCATGACTTAATCACTCATAACTGCAACCGAATCAATATTCCATTCAATCTTTCGGTATCCTTTCCTCTTAGCATAATTCAATCCCTCCAAAACACCCCACAATTCCGCTACAAAAGCACTTCCTACCCCGACAAACTTCGCAAAAGCTCCAAGCCAATGACCTTTATGATCTCTAATTAGACCTCCACATCCAGCCATCCGCTCCCCTTTACTAGCTCCATCCGAGTTCACCTTTACCCATCCTTCCTCCGGCGGCCTCCATCCAATCCAACTAACTCTTCTTGGGACGGATATAGTAGTTGCGCTTACCTTACTAGATAATATTCTCTAAGCCGCTGCATAATATATAGAACAGGTTGCATCGGTCTATTATAATTCTCCTCATGTAGCTCTCTATTTCTCCACATCCACAAACAATGACAAGCCGTCGCCCAAAAATCTTCCCATCTAGATCCATTGAGTCCCGTAATATTTCTTTTCAAATTATATTGCACCCACTGCTCAAGATCTCCCCCAAAGAATGAAACTCTTGCTTCAAACGGCACTATACTCAACCACATTTGCTTAACTAACACAGAGTCCCTCAAGACATGCAGTCCAGTTTCTTCCACGTCTCTACAAAAATTGCACATAGCATGACCCAAATTCATTTTTGCCTTAGTAGTGTTAGTTAGTAATCTATTGTGTAGTACCAACCATATGTGTTTAGTCCGTATATATTTTAATATGTGTGGGTTGAACCGGTAAGACTATGAATTATACGGGTTAAATATGGAAATTTTATGAGTTGGCACATGTGACCCGTTTATTTATTTATTAATATTAATTGGGTAAATAGATTTTTACCTCCTGCAAATAATATTAAAAAAAATTCGGTAGTGTATTTTACCCTTCTATGTTGAAAAAAAAAAATTTGGCAGGGGGTAAATTATACTACCAATTTTTTTTAAACATTGCAGGGAGAATTCCTATAAAAAAAAATTGCAGGAGGATGACTACGGTCTGACAAGTGCATCAGTCTGTCGTCGGGTAATAATTCACACTCTAGGTGTCTAGAATGAGTTCGTATCCACGGGGATCGTGCCAATTGTGCGACTAGCGTTATCTAACTTTGCGGTTTTGCATTCGCTTTAGTTTTGAAAAAGGTTTTAGTTTAAAAAGAGCGATATGCGTGCAGAAAAGTAAATATGAGACAGAAATATAAAGGACGAGTATGGTGGTTGGACTCCCTCCCCTACTACTATTCAGCATGGTCAGTGTATAACATATTTATCTAGTCTAACAAGCGGCGTCGATTATATCCTTGATGTGGTAATACCTTACTATTACCCTAATCTACATGAAGTTTCCCTACAATTATAACTAGTATACCTACGAGAGCCTACCTCGTTGTCACATACCCTAGCTACAATGCGAGTTATCCACATATATGCATTGCCCATCGACAATTGCCTCTAGGGCCTAGTATCGGATTATTCATCCTCTAATTGCTCAGTTCACAACTAGTTCCTGATTCCTCCTCTACTCCTCTCAGTTCGACGGTAGTTCGGGATGTTACCGTCTCTATACCCCTAGATTTATTACCAGTTCGGGATAATTATTAGTTTCACCTAATAATCTATTATGTGAGCGCTTCCGCTATCCGGCAAGATTTTAGAAACGTAATTAAAGTAGGAAAATAAATAAGACAAATAGTATTAGAAAACATTTATTATAACTTGGGACTCAATCAAAGACTTCTAATATTCATAGGGGAGTTCATCTTCTCCACCACAACCTAAAGGATCTATACAAAAGATTACATAATTTAATTACAAGAATAAAACTATGCTACCTAAAGAAAGATTTACCTTGCTAAGGAAGTTGCTTTTCCGTAAAGGGGGAAAGTTTCTCCCGTAGAGCTCTTCCTGAACAACTCTAAGGTATTATAGAATGCTCTCAATTTCTGAATGAAAAATAATGAGGAATGAGAGCTCTGTTTATAGTTTTCTAAACGGGTCTTAAAAAGCCATCACACTGCGATGAGTCCATCGTACTACAATACGTTGATCTTCTTCAAAAATAAAACTGAAGCTTGCGCGTAATCACCTTGGCCACCAAGTAATCACCTTGGTATTTTCTTATATTCTTGCTCCTTTTAGCGATTTGCTTCGATTCTTCAGGTTTTCTTTGTATCTGGACTTGTCTTGAGTCCTTTTATTACTAATATAATACCTAAAATATTACAGAAATTTCTGTCATCAGGGGATAACGCAAAACTCGCCTATTTTGCAGGGGGTAAAGACCTATTTACCCATATTAATTTTACCTTTCATCACTTATAATTTCTCTCTTGTTCAGCATTAAACATTTCTCTAAAAAATAGTGTAAAATAAATATAAAGGTTCGGAAAACTCTAATAGGAACACATTGCTCTTTTTTTTCGCGATACACAACAAACAAACATGCTATAAGATGTGTGCGTCTAGTTCTCATTAATTATTATGGAAATTTTCTCTTCTCCTCCCATCCCAAATTTTTTTTCTTACGCAGAAAATTTTGAAAAACGCTTTGTGAAATTTTTTTTAATGCAAAGAATTTCACGGAACATTCTCGGCCATTTTCAGAGCATAAAAGAGAAATTTGGGGGTGGGAAGAGAAATCATTATTATGCATTCTAAAAGCTTGAATCGCGGCAGTCAGTTGAGATGGTTTGCACTTAGCCCTGGCCCATTATTTACTAGAGTAGAATGAACACCAGGAGGCACAACCATATAAACATCTTCATTCAAATCACCATGTAAGAAGGCGTTATTCACATCAAGTTGATGAAGAAACCAATTATGAACAGAAGCTAAGGCAATAACAAGCTTGACTGTAGTGACCTTGGCAACAGGTGAATACGTTTCAAAGAAGTCAAGCCCCTCAATCTGATTGTAACCCTTGGCTACTAGGCGTTCTTTGTATCTCTCAAAAGAGCCATCTGCATGGTATTTGATCTTGTAAACCCATCTACAGCCTATAGGTTTCACATTTGGTGGGATATCAACAAGCTTCCAAGTACCAGTTTTCTCAAGAGCAGTAAGTTCAAGCTTCATTGCTTGTCTCCAACATTCAAATTTATTGGCCTCAGCAAAAGTCTTAGGTTCATGGTTAAATGTAAGAGATAAGGAAAAACAAGCTTGTGAATTAGATAAATGTGAATAAGAAAGAAAATTAGAAATAGGATAGCAGGTAGCTGAAGATGATTGGCCAGCAGGTGAGTCATGGAAGGAGCTACAAACATAGTCTTTGAGATGGGAATGAGAGGATTTGACACGGGTGGATTTTCTAGTGGAAGGAATAACTTCAGGAACCTGGGAAAGAGAGGTAGAGGGAGGTTCAGGGTTGGGAGAATCATGAGAAGGAGAATGAGGCAAGGGTGTAGGTGCAGAGGTAGAAACATCAGTAGTGGTGTAAGACCAAGTGTGTATAGGATTAGATGGATTTGCAGGATAATGATGTGTTCATGGAATGTGACATGTTTAGAGATGAATATGTGCTTGGAATGAAGATCATAAAGCACATATCCTTTCATGCCAGAGATATAGCCTAGAAAAATGGCTTTTCTTGACCTAGAATCAAGTTTACTTCTGTTACAAGTAAGAGTAGAAGCAAAATACACAGAGCCAAAAACTTTGAAAATATCAATAGAGGGAACACTGTCATAAAGGACTTGATAAGGGGATTTATTGTGTAACAAAAGGGTAACAACTCTATTGATGAGAAAGGTAGCATGTAGGAGAGCATAAGACCAAAATTGTTTAAGGAGTTTGGACTGGAAAAGTAAGGCTCTACCTACATTTAGTATATGTTGATGCTTCCTTTCCACTTTCCCATTCTGTTGGGGAGTTTCAACACAAGATTTTTTATGGATAATGCCTTTGGCAGCATAAAAATCAACCAAGGAAAACTCAGGACCATTGTCACTTATGACAAACTTAGGAGTGATGTGGAATTGTGTTTCAATCATAGTAATGAAATTCTGCACATGGGTAGAAACATGAGACTTAGACTTAAGTAAGATTATCCAAACAAAACGACTGTAGTCATCAACAATGGTGAGGAAATATCTATGACCATGGATTGAATGAGTGGACAAGGGCCCTCATATATCAAAATGGAGCAATTCAAATTTAGAACTAGCAATAGATTGAATAACAGAGAAAGGTAATTTCCTTTGTTTGGCAAAATGACAAATGTCACAAACATCTTTATTATGATTAATGGAAATTGAAGGGTACAATTTATTCATTTGTGTCAACCTTGCACTAGACAAGTGACCAAATCTAAAATGCCAAAGGGCATGTAAAGGAATTACAGAAGTATTGAGATTACAAACTAAAGGCTTAGAAATAAAATTGGCTTGAGAAGGTGTAGAACTGGGCAGAGCTAATCTGTAGAGTCCATTGACATATTCACCCAAACCAATCATCTTCTGAGAGATCATATCCTGCAAAACACATTTTGTAGGAAAAAATTGGATGTTACATTGCTGTGAATGGCACAATTTTGAAACAGAAATCAAATTCAATGTAAAGTCTGGAGAATACAATACATTATGTAAAATAAGGTCAGGGGAAAATTGGATAGTGCCAGCAAAATTAACTAAAATAGAAGCACCATTAGGTAAGGAAACATGCATTGGAGTAATGTGATGTAATGAAGTAAACCAATGGGTTGAAGAGCAAATGTGCTCATTGGCACCAGAATCAAGTAACCAATATGAAGGTTTAGTTAAAGAATTACAAACAATAGGGGTGTGTTTGTTTCGGAGATTAAAATTATAATCCCGAGAATATCATTCCAAGGAACATTATTACCAGGAATATTATTCCAATCAATTTGTTTGGTAAACAAATAAATTTCCTTGGAACATTTTTAAAATAAATCCAATTAAAATTTTAATATATTAAAAATTATAAATAAATGAGTTAAAAATAATGGGAGAGTGGGGAGTTATGGGTGGTTACCTCTTATTCCCATGGGAATGTAAGATTCCCACCCTTTAACATGGGAATAAAAAGTGGGAAGATCATGTGTAAATTATATTCCAAGGAATAAAAAGTTCCTAGGCATAATTTATAAAAACTTGAAACAAACATGGGAATGAAAGATTCCCAAAGTCACATTCCTTGGAATAAACTTATAATCCATGAAACAAACACCCCCTAGGTTTACCTGAATTAGAGGAATCATGAGGTAAATGACCAACATGATGAACACTAGAGACACTCACTGAGTTGGATTGAGGTGCAGGGTTAGAAGGTTGTGCTGAGGGCATTAAATTTGCTTGTTGGAGCAAAGAAATCAATTGATCATACCTTTCTTGAGTTAAACCAGCACTAGAATTTGAAGTAACCACCTCAGTGACACTATTGGCAAGAGGAGCCTCAGAACATTCACTTTGTGAAGCATTAGTGGAAGCATTACCTTTATTCACATTGGGATGACCATGCTTAGCATAACAAAAATCTACAGTGTGGCCACCCTTTCCACAGTAAGTACAAGAACGATTAGAATTCTTGGAGGAAGAAGCACCTTTGCCACGATTATTACCTCTGCGCGCGTCATAGGCATTGAGCAAAGTGCCAGAATCATCAGCAATAACCAAAGAGTGATTGTTGCTCTCCTCTTGAACAACCAAAGAATACACCTTGTTGATGGTGGGAAGAGGATCCATAAGCAAGATCTGAGTCTTAACCACAACAAATTCATTGTTAAGCCAGTAAGAAATTGAATAACCTGATCCTCGAGACGAAAGGCGCGTGCGTCACGCATAGCAGCACACCTACATTGATGTGGACAAGTGCAAGAAGGAATTGGACGATGAGAATTGAGCTCTTCCCAAAGCATCTTCATCTCTGTGAAGTACTCAAGCACAGATTTGGAGCCTTGCTTCAAGGTGTTGAGGGAAGAACAAAGGTTAGCAATACAAACACGATCAACTTTGGAGAAACGATCGTGAAGATCTTCCCACACATCGATGCAATTTTCATGAAAAATCAAAGTTTGAGCAATTTGCTCTGTAACTGAATTAAGAATCCAAGAATGCACAAGATGATTACATCGTTCCCATGCTGAACGATTGAGATCACCAATATCAGGAACTTCCAAAGATCCATCAACAAACGCAAGTTTATTCTTCGCACCTAGTGCTCGACGCATAGCACGACTTCATGCAAGAAAATCAGAACCATTCAAGCTTGGTGTAACAACAACGGAGTTGGGACCATCACTTGGATGCACGTAAAAAACTGAATCAGTGTTAGCTGGAGGATTAACCGGTGCAACACGAGGAGGCATGATGAAGAATCACAAAGAAAGTGATGAAGAAACAGAGGAAAGTGCGAGAAAATGGAGGAAAACGAAGGAAAATTGGCAACGGAAACGTAACAAACTTTGTGGATAGTAACTAACTCACTCCAAAGGAGAAGTCACTAATACCATATTATGAAGAAATGAATATGAGCAAAGAATTCTCATTATTAAGTATCAATGTTGATTACATGACTTATTTATACACATAAGAGAGTGCATATTAACTTTGGTGAGCTATAGTACACAAGAATAAAACTCTATAACTAACTATAACTACTTTGTCTTAACTATATTAACTAGCTTCATCATTGCTTGCGTGTGAAGGTAACTGCTTTGTTGCATTGAACTGTAATATATATATAATAGCGCCCGTGTTTATTAAAACGCTATTGTAATGCCTTGTTTTGACCAACTTTTAATAGCGCCCGTTTAAAAAACACTATTGTATATCCTGTCTTTTTTTTTTTATTAATCCTATCCAGTTTATTTAAAACTGCTCTTTTTTTACAATAAATTGCATTTGTTTTGTTTGACAACTTACTCTTGAACTTTTAATATAATACCAATTTATATGTAGACTTTCAAAACATATCAAACACTAAAATAATGTACATACACTAATGAAACAAAGGCTCTCATAAATTAATATATGCATTTCATAAACAAAACCAATTTGAGTACAAGACAAATCCGAATTGACCGGTAAAAACACCACTCACTACAAAACTATTGCAGCCGCACCATCACTGTCATCAATAGCATTTCCATTAAAATCAGGGCTCACACCAAAATTAGAACTCATAAACTAATGGAAACTCAAGATTTAGACAATGGACCTAAAAAACAATTATCATATCTTGAAGTATTGCCAGCAGTAACATAACATGGTTAAGACACTCATGAATACAACTGTAAAGCCTATCTTTGTGGAAGGTAAAGATGAAATAATAGTTTTAATTCGCAAGTGTACTCACCTTTCTTGTTTGCGTGTTAATATCTGAAGGAAGGCAGAGCCATGCAGAAAATAGAAAAGACAGTAACATAGGGAGAATGAATGTCGTTTTGCTCACAATAACCACTAACTCGAGCAAATGTTGTTTGGTTTTTTGGATAACTAGAAATGTTAATACTTCCTTCAATGAATCCACCTGTTTTTCTTCCGGCCAATACATCCATGAGGGTCGTCTTTCCAGCACCACTAACACCTATAAGTGTTGTCAATATTCCTGGTCTGAAAGCACCACTAACATCATGTAGTAGTTATAGTCGATCTTTATTTCCTAACATTATAAAAAAAAACGAGTACTAAAGTTCCATATGACAGAAAAAATATTAAATGTTGTTTTTATTAGATGATTGAGTGACTTACAACAGTCATATCTACATAGTAGTTCAGATGATTGAAAGCAAGTGAAAGAGGTTGAAACGGTAAAACCATTCCCGTTCTTCGTTCTTCATTTAAAGAACTAATTTCTGAAGAATTTTCATTCTTCTCGTCACCTTCATTGTCAATGAATGCATTTGAATCGCCTATAGCTGAAATTTGATTTGATGTTAAAAGAGTTTATCAATGCAAAATTTCAATTGAATTAAAATGTTTAAAATCAAAAGGAAATAACACTTACGATTCAAATAAGTGACTGCGAGAATGAAAAGAAAGTTGAAAAGAAGAGAAAATCCAAACAAGGCTCCAATGCATATCCAAAACCAATAGTCTTGTGAAACATGTCTAATAAGTATTATAGTATTTGACATAGATATTGAAAAAAGAGAATGAGAAAAATGATTTCTTACTTTTCTGCATCTTTCATCTAAAAATTCATTTATTACTATGGCATTTTGACCATGACATAGGAGAAACGTAATAGCCCCATAACATCCATAGCTTAATATCATCTGTATGTAAAACAAAATAATGTGGAAGTGAGAATTTTGAAAAAATCATATGATATAACATGATAAAAGCTTATATAAGCTATCACAAAAGCTTGTACTTAATTGTAGATGGAATAAATATATACTATAGTAGATATTAACAAGGAAAACTTGCAATTGCAATTGATAATAAATATTAACATATCTTAGCTATACTATAGTAGCATGAATTGACAAGGAAAACATGCTTTATTAATAGAAAATATTCAGTTTCTATGTGTGTGTGTGTGTGTAGAAAACTTGAGACCCATATGATTCTAACTTATAAAGAATTATCTCCATATATAAGTCAGTTTCAAAATTTCAATTTAGGCATATAATGTAAAAATTACATCTGTATTTAACTGAAACTAATGTCTCTTCTAGAACAGTAGATTATAAGAATAAGAACACAACTAAATGTCTCTTCTAGAACAAGAGATGGATAAGAATAAGAACATAACTATGCTTATAAAAAAAATTGTACAAATTTCATATCCAAATAGTTAATGAAGAGTTAAAATCATTAGATTAGAGTAATATACCTTTGAGAACAGAGGTCGTCGACAGGGAAGACGGAGGTCGACGAAGGCGGTAGCAACGAACTCAAGGAGGGAGTGGTTTTAGGATTTTCTTGCGTCTTACATCACACAGTTCACAAGCAATAAAAAGCAAATATAAGTAGTTAAGTAATTGATGATGCTAAGTAATCACTAGAGTTTGATATGAGCAACAATGAAAAAAAACCTACTCCATTCAAACTAAAACAAAACTAATTGAGATAGATTGAACAAAGTCCTACTAATATCATTTTTTTGTTGAACTATTTTGACACAATATCTTCTACATTCATATTACTTTCCAAACTCTAATAATTGGAAGTCTTATAACTACAATGAACTGAAATGGACTTTTTGGTTTAAGAAACCTAAAATTGGAAGGAAAAAAAAAACCCAGAGATGATTCACAAATTGAGTTGTATGAAACCTAAAATTAGAAAAAATATAGACTAGGAAATTCACATAATAGAAATCCAAATGCAGAAGAAATTGAAGAAAAAGGAAAAAGTAAAGGGGAAAAAATACCTCCATGAATAGAAACCATCAAAAGGGCATTTATAGGGTTCAATCCATGGTGAACGATGGAGACGAAGAAAGCCTTTAGGGTTCACAGAATGATGAACAATTTCCTTTTCCTACTTCAATTTGAGCTTCAATGGAAAGTTTTTAGGGTTCGACGACGGCAGAGGAGAGTTGAACCGACGGAGGGTTGAGCTTCAATAGGGCTATTTGGGTTCGTGAGTGAGAAGAGGGTTCTTGGAGAGAAGAAAATGGTCAGTTCATCGGAGAATATGGTGAATTCGTCGGAGAGTTCGACGAAACGTTGGAGTTATATTTTTTTAAATTAATTAATTTGCTTTACTATAGCGGTTATGCAAAAATGCGCTATTATAGGGTACGGCATTAATAGTGTTTTTCAAAAGCGCTATTATACAGTTCCGCTTTTACGGATTTAATAGCGTGTTTTCTCAAAAGCGCTATTGTAGCTTTCCTGAATTCAATAATTTAATAGCGTTTTTACTAAACCGTTATTATAAGGCTCCGTTTCTAGGTTTTAATAGCGATTTATAAATAGGCGCTATTTTGTGGTAGTGTGTCTTTATCAAATGAATTATACTCATGAGAGCGAGAGAATATATTTTCCATAAGTGGAATGATCGGGATTCGAATCACAACCCCTTATATATATAATACAATATCTTATCAATTGAGCTAAGCTTACGGAACTTTTTAAAACTATTGTATCCCCCTTTTTTCTTTTTTTTTGGTGTAAACCGGGTATCCTCTGCGCGCAACTGCAGAGACTAATCCCTCGAGCCTTGTGGGACCCAAATGGGTGGCAAACTCTCCCTAAGAGTTTTAACACTGCTGCATGCCCAAGCCAGGGATCGAACCCAGGACCTTGGTTAAGCTAGAAGAGACCCGCGCCATCTCATCTAAGTGCTCTTGGGTATATCCCCTTTTTTTCTTTTAACTCTCAATTCTACAAATATTTAGCATTATGATATCTTTACTTTAATAAATAATTTTATTTTTTTAATATTATTTGATAACAGTGACCCAATTATGAAGGAAAAAAAAGTTTTTTATGTGCGTTGCTTAAATGCATCACGAAATTTTTGTATTTGTAGACTGACCCGTATAACTTACGGTCTATACGGGCTTAAGACCAATATGTTTTTTTTTTTTTTTTTTTTTTTTTTATATTGATGAGGGCAAAGCCCAAAAAAAAAACAAGAACTACAACGGAATCAAACGCGGGGTGCTGATCCCTAAAACATCAGCATGAATTAACTTTCTAATATTAATCGGACAAGTCTCAAAATAGACTATATTGTGATCTAACGTGCAGCCCATAGTTGCCAAAGCATCGGCACTCCTATTAGCTTCCCGATATGAATGAGAAATGTTCACCTCCCAATCTTCGTCCAACAACTTCTTAATATTCTTAACCAAAGAGAAACCCAAAGAGCTACTAGTCATGCATGACTTAATCACTCATAACTGCAACCGAATCAATATTCAATTCAATCTTTCGGTATCCTTTCCTCTTAGCATAATTCAATCCCTCCAAAACACCCCACAATTCCGCTACAAAAGCACTTCCTACCCCGACAAACTTCGCAAAAGCTCCAAGCCAATGACCTTTATGATCTCTAATTAGACCTCCACATCCAGCCATCCGCTCCCCTTTACTAGCTCCATCCGAGTTCACCTTTACCCATCCTTCCTCCGGCGGCCTCCATCCAATCCAACTAACTCTTCTTGGGACGGATATAGTAGTTGCGCTTACCTTACTAGATAATATTCTCTAAGCCGCTGCATAATATATAGAACAGGTTGCATCGGTCTATTATAATTCTCCTCATGTAGCTCTCTATTTCTCCACATCCACAAACAATGACAAGCCGTCGCCCAAAAATCTTCCCATCTAGATCCATTGAGTCCCGTAATATTTCTTTTCAAATTATATTGCACCCACTGCTCAAGATCTCCCCCAAAGAATGAAACTCTTGCTTCAAACGGCACTATACTCAACCACATTTGCTTAACTAACACAGAGTCCCTCAAGACATGCAGTCCAGTTTCTTCCACGTCTCTACAAAAATTGCACATAGCATGACCCAAATTCATTTTTGCCTTAGTAGTGTTAGTTAGTAATCTATTGTGTAGTACCAACCATATGTGTTTAGTCCGTATATATTTTAATATGTGTGGGTTGAACCGGTAAGACTATGAATTATACGGGTTAAATATGGAAATTTTATGAGTTGGCACATGTGACCCGTTTATTTATTTATTAATATTAATTGGGTAAATAGATTTTTACCTCCTGCAAATAATATTAAAAAAAATTCGGTAGTGTATTTTACCCTTCTATGTTGAAAAAAAATATTTGGCCGGGGGTAAATTATACTACCAATTTTTTTTAAACATTGCAGGGAGAATTCCTATAAAAAAAAATTGCAGGAGGATGACTACGGTCTGACAAGTGCATCAGTCTGTCGTCGGGTAATAATTCACACTCTAGGTGTCTAGAATGAGTTCGTATCCACGGGGATCGTGCCAATTGTGCGACTAGCGTTATCTAACTTTGCGGTTTTGCATTCGCTTTAGTTTTGAAAAAGGTTTTAGTTTAAAAAGAGCGATATGCGTGCAGAAAAGTAAATATGAGACAGAAATATAAAGGACGAGTATGGTGGTTGGACTCCCTCCCCTACTACTATTCAGCATGGTCAGTGTATAACATATTTATCTAGTCTAACAAGCGGCGTCGATTATATCCTTGATGTGGTAATACCTTACTATTACCCTAATCTACATGAAGTTTCCCTACAATTATAACTAGTATACCTACGAGAGCCTACCTCGTTGTCACATACCCTAGCTACAATGCGAGTTATCCACATATATGCATTGCCCATCGACAATTGCCTCTAGGGCCTAGTATCGGATTATTCATCCTCTAATTGCTCAGTTCACAACTAGTTCCTGATTCCTCCTCTACTCCTCTCAGTTCGACGGTAGTTCGGGATGTTACCGTCTCTATACCCCTAGATTTATTACCAGTTCGGGATAATTATTAGTTTCACCTAATAATCTATTATGTGAGCGCTTCCGCTATCCGGCAAGATTTTAGAAACGTAATTAAAGTAGGAAAATAAATAAGACAAATAGTATTAGAAAACATTTATTATAACTTGGGACTCAATCAAAGACTTCTAATATTCATAGGGGAGTTCATCTTCTCCACCACAACCTAAAGGATCTATACAAAAGATTACATAATTTAATTACAAGAATAAAACTATGCTACCTAAAGAAAGATTTACCTTGCTAAGGAAGTTGCTTTTCCGTAAAGGGGGAAAGTTTCTCCCGTAGAGCTCTTCCTGAACAACTCTAAGGTATTATAGAATGCTCTCAATTTCTGAATGAAAAATAATGAGGAATGAGAGCTCTGTTTATAGTTTTCTAAACGGGTCTTAAAAAGCCATCACACTGCGATGAGTCCATCGTACTACAATACGTTGATCTTCTTCAAAAATAAAACTGAAGCTTGCGCGTAATCACCTTGGCCACCAAGTAATCACCTTGGTATTTTCTTATATTCTTGCTCCTTTTAGCGATTTGCTTCGATTCTTCAGGTTTTCTTCGTATCTGGACTTGTCTTGAGTCCTTTTATTACTAATATAATACCTAAAATATTACAGAAATTTCTGTCATCAGGGGATAACGCAAAACTCGCCTATTTTGCAGGGGGTAAAGACCTATTTACCCATATTAATTTTACCTTTCATCACTTATAATTTCTCTCTTGTTCAGCATTAAACATTTCTCTAAAAAATAGTGTAAAATAAATATAAAGGTTCGGAAAACTCTAATAGGAACACATTGCTCTTTTTTTTCGCGATACACAACAAACAAACATGCTATAAGATGTGTGCGTCTAGTTCTCATTAATTATTATGGAAATTTTCTCTTCTCCTCCCATCCCAAATTTTTTTTCTTACGCAGAAAATTTCGAAAAACGCTTTGTGAAATTTTTTTTAATGCAAAGAATTTCACGGAACATTCTCGGCCATTTTCAGAGCATAAAAGAGAAATTTGGGGGTGGGAAGAGAAATCATTATTATGCATTCTAAAAGCTTGAATCGCGGCAGTCAGTTGAGATGGTTTGCACTTAGCCCTGGCCCATTATTTACTAGAGCGGGCTTTTAAATTATATACGGAAAGATATTTGTATTTTACCCTTATATTTAGTTTTTTCACCCCCACTCATTTTCAAATTCCTATTATCCCCATATCCTTTTTAATTACATCTTATTTTTTCAAAATTCATATAATACCCCATATCCCTTGTAATTACATCTCATTTTGAATTTTTTGATTTCACCCCTTTCTATCATCTTCAACCACATTCATGGAATATAAATTACATTTCATAAAACTAAAATTACAGTTTTATTAATGGAGTTTCCTAAAAGTTAAATTTTAGTTTCCCAAAAATTTATTTGTATAACCAATTTTATTTCTATATTTATTTTCATTATATAGTGATGAGAATGAGATGACTTTTTGGCACACTGATTCCTCGTCCTACTATTAGCGTTTTTTTTTTTTTGAATGGCAAATTGTTAGTTGTTAGTATATTTACAATATGATAGTTTTTTTTTTCTCCTTGCCAGAACTTGAACCCTAGACCTCCAACTACTTAACCCTTAACTCAACTAGCTTAACCAGTTGAGCTAACCATCCCACCCCTACTATTAGCATATCTAGTTCATTCTTTGAGGTAATAATACTTTTACATGTTTGCAATATATATGGTTGATTCTTCTTTATCCCCATGGATTCAAATATCTTTTATACTCCTCATTAACACATTTTAGTTTGACATGATATAAACAAAACTTAACATAGAAATTTATTTTACGTTTATTTTATTATTAAAAGACAAAACAAAATATACTCTCAAAGTTGGACGGGAGAATGTGAGTACTTGCTTAAATACTAATAACACTTATTGCTGAAAATTTATTTATTTGCTTTTTTACATAGGCTGAATAAAGAAATCAAGAATTATTTAGTGTTATGATGCGAAGTTTATGGAAGTGGAGGAACAATCAAGTTTGGGAAAACATGACCGAGTTTAACCAAATTGTATGTAAAAGAGCAATATGGACATTTCATTCTTATCTACTCTAAACAAGGTGAGGATTGGTATGTGTATTAGAGACGATTAAGGAAGTTTGTGACCGTTAGAATTGAATGGATAGAGTCTATATTTGATGTAGAGATTGGAGAAGCTATTGGACCAGGCCCGACCCGCACACATGAGTAGGGAGAAGCTATTGGACCAGATTCGACCTTAGTTCAAAATTTTGAGGTCTTATAATTTTAGTTATATATTATTTATACTCATAAAATATTATGTGTATTAATTTTGAAGCCCTAAAATAATAATTATATATTGTTAATGTCCATAAAATATCAATAAATTGATCATCTATACTCGTAGATATAGCTCTAGTCCATTTTATCTTTGCATTAAATTTAATGTCTCTTTTTGACGTTATATATAATAAAAATTAATTTTTATGTGTTTTTTAAGTAGAGGATTTATTTTTAATTATTTTATATTTTATTATCAGGGACATTTTAAAATTCAAACATGACCTCCAAATAGTTGAGACGGACCCCTATATTGGACTTTTGTGTTGCATGCATTCAAATAGATCATTGAATTGTAGCTTCACGACATCCACTTCAACATTGATTGTAAGAGGGCAGTGGATAGTCTTTATAGCAAAAGAACCTACCAGTCTTATCTTGGAGCTACTTTATAGAAGTGTAATTAAGTTTATATTAGCAATAAATATGAACTTTCATGTTAAATTTATTAGGAGAAAAACAAATGGTAGTTTCATCTTTAACTAATTTCTATATTTTATCAATATGCTGACATATATTCATGATATTATTATTAATAAAATGAGATAAATCATTCACAGTAAAAAATAAATAAATTTAAAAGAAAAGGAACATATATTTAGTTTCACCTAAAAAGGTAAAAATAACTAGAACTGCACAAAATAACACTGATACATTGTTGTATGTTCTCAATCAAACACTTATTTCTCATGTCTCAACAAAAATAGGTATATACCTTATTTGATCTTTGAAATTTAGAAGTTCCTATATATATTGCTATAAATTTTGTACATGCATATGAAACGATATTTGATTCACACAATTCACACAACTTCAAGTGCAGTACAATGCATATTAGGAATCTTCTCTAACAAATCCACAGTTAACATTGAAGCCTTTGGCTTTTGCTTTGGACTAATCCTCTCAGAATATCCCATTGAGAGTGAATTTATTGAAGTGTTCCTTTTACATGGACCTAACCATTTAGCTTGCATGTATTTATGTTTTCTCCATGGTCCCATGTGCATTTTGTTTTCCTTCAAACATTTTTTAGCTGCCAAACACATAATCTTGATTATGTTGCTTAATCTCTCTGCTTTTCCCACATAAACCTCAGGGAGTTTTCTCACAAGACTATTGTAGTTTTCACTTGCTTTTCCTATTTCAAATTGTGCTCTAAAGTTTATCTCTATGATCACTCTAATATCTGTTTTTTCTTTGCTTGTATTATATACCACATCCAAAAATGTATGCTCCCCTGCATAGTCATTATGGTATAATCGTTAGCTTTGATCATTGTATAGCTTTTAAAAAAAAAAATTACAAAAAAGTAAAATAAAATACAATATAATATAATAAATGTGCTTTAAACATCTTAAAGCATATAGCAGCCAATAGCATACCACCTTAATTTTTTAATAAAAGTTCCTGTTGCTTTTGAAAAATATATACACCTAACATAGTGGCTATTTACTATTTATTATTAACATAGCTAATGATGCTAATTTATAAATGAGAAAGGTAACAATGTAACATTGTTTAATGATTTGAAAGGGACATTAAGGTTAAAATAGATAATATGAGACAAATTTGTGAATTAATAAAAGAAAAAGTATTGCAATTGGGTCAAAAAGAGAAAAAGATGCATGCATTTGTGTTAGAAATATTATTATATTGATTAATTGTTTGAACTTAAGTGTAAAAAAAATTACCTGATGGAATATTATGTGAGCTTTTCCATTTAGTATTACAAATGGCACTGTTGAAGCCAGCATTTTGGAGGTATCTTGAGACTTGTCTCATAAAACAATTTGGACATGAGCTTGCTGCACCAATTTGTCTACTACAACTGCATTCTATTTTTGTTCTATCTATTTCCTCAATGGCTTCTTTTGTTGCATTTCTTATGCTTATTTCCATAGCACTTGTTCTGTATACATGTGTCTGCACCAAATCAAAACCAATTTAATTGGTCAACACATTACAAAGTATGATCGCTAATTCCGTCGGACACTAAATATGAATATTTTTTTATCAAGATTCAAATATTGATTTGCCATGTTACAGAGAGACTAACGTTAAATCTAATAACTAGAAATACACGCCTTAAATTTAGAGAAATGATAAATCTGTTTATCATTTTGTATATATTTTTTTATATATATAAATCTTTTAATTTTTAGGAAAAGGTCACAATTAATTTAGAATAAATAAAATTTGATAAAAAATTCTTTCAACTATAAATCAAGTTCGGATTTTCATGAATGATTCGTCTGAATATAAGCTTATTAACCATTTAACTTAATATCTGTATTTTAATTTTCCAGATCTCACTCAAGTTTTGAAACTTCAAGTGGATCATTGAGACATACTACATGAGCTAAGAATGAAGAAGAAATTGATGCGACTATATATCACAAGATCTATAATTAAGAAATTAAAACACACAAATAACATAGTAAATCAAAAGATTAATTACCTGCAAAAGTTGAAGTTGATTATCCCAAAAATTTCTACTCTCTTCCTCATCGTTGCTACCTTCATCATTAACCTTTTCTATACAATCATCATCTCCAAAATCTAACTCCAATTCATTATTTTGAAACTCATCACAATGATCAACTAGAAAATCAAATTCAACATCACCAAGATTTGTTTCTCCATATTGTTGTAACTTTTGCCTAGACAATTCCCTTCGAAAACCAGCTGGCAAATATCTAGTAACACGAGCCATAGATGTTGCACCCATGATGTTGTTACAATTAATATTTGACTCAAAAATGGTTTTTGTGTGTATGAAAAAAATAATGAACAATGAATATGTTTATATAGGAAGAAAATTAAGGATAGGATTTATAAACACAATATCTAATCGCCGCGTACAAGTGTTAAGATAGGACCCAATTATTGATTAAGATTGATAATTGAGATTTATAAAGATTTTAAGATGAGAATATACTCAATTCATTAGGTAGTTTCGAGAGAAGGTTAGTTGTTAGGGTCATAAAATAGAGACTACAGCATGGATCCACGTCATTTGGTATACAATTATTTCTTCCAACCTAATCCTTTTGGATTTTGTAAGAAACAACGTTGCAACCTCATTTTTGGGTCTTATCCCGTTTAAATCGGTGGGGCTAATTAGTCTTGTCTTTTTGGCATAATCCAATATTAAAATTATTAATTTCTATAATTAAATTTTTAGTAAAAGTAATTTCTTAATATAAAAAAGAAATAAAAAGAAAAACAAACGCACTTTTCAGCTGTGTACCTAGAATATTCGAATATACTGTATATACTAGTACCTAGAATATTTGGCTTTGGGAATGGTTTAGGTGTGCAACGCCAATGGTTTTTGGTGGTGATGGAGGTGTTGGTTGCTCTGGTAATGGCTTTGGTGGTGGTTTGTTGTTCCGGTGATGGTTTTGGTGGCGGTGATTTTTAGTATTTGGTGTTTTGGTTGTTTGTCATGCCAATTTTTGTCTCATGAAGCTGTTATTGAATTCTGATGGGCTGATTAATTTTGCTTCGAGATCGGAAGTTAGCGTCTAATGATAATTTTTTGGGTTAGGTTGACGTCTTTTCTGGGACTTGGAAAATTTGTTTTGGTGTTTATTTTCAGTGTTCCGCCTATATACGGCACATCTGTTATGTAGTTACTTTTATTTCAATCTATGTCCATCTTGTGCGGAGACCTAATTATTAATATATTATTATATTTGCTGTTCAAAAAACTAGTACTAGAACCCAAACATTTAATTTAAGTAGTTATACGAGCTTTTCAAATAAAATGAATTGTTTTTGTCAAAAAAAAATTGTTCGAAAAAAAAAAGATACACATATTTGTGAATGTTATGAGCTTGGGTTTCCTCTATTTAAAATTAGTGGGACCTATTAAAAAGTGGGTTCCACTAATTTGTGAATTCCACTAATTTTTAATGTGTCTATCTCTCCAAATGGAGAATAAATGGAGGGATAATAAATTGATAAAGTCATTCTAAGAGTAACACTTCAAGCCTTTAAAATTTTGGATTAAAAAAAGAGCTTACAAAAAATTTGGACTTGACAAAATTTAACTTTAATTTTTTATTATTTTATATAAACTTTGTGTTATTTTTATTTTATTTTAAAATGCTTTAATATACAAATATTTTTATTGGCTTTAGGACCTGTTTATGGAAGAACATAATTAGCCACCAATCAATATCACACTTATTTTTGGTCAAAATGGCCACAGTTAACAAAGAATTCATCAATTGTACTTGTTATAGTCACATTCCAACAACTAATTTCCCTGGTAGTATAAAACGACTGCTACCGAATGATAAGTGATAAATTGTACTATTTGAATGGAGTTAACATGTTTCATGATGACACATATTAAACTATCTAAAAGTAAAAGTTTAATAAATTTAATGTTTGAAAAGTTTGATTGCATAAGAGCATCTTCAATGGTGATACAGCTTTGGGTATTATACATCACTAAAAAGTGGTCTATACAATGCCATATAATATTTATGCAATTCATACATGTTTTGCTCCAATGGTGATACCACTCTAGGTATCATACATTATTAAAAAGTTGTTAATTTTATTTAATTCGATATACAAAAAAAAGGTAACATTAAATTGATGATACGGTATCTTAAATAAGGTACCGGTATCATCAATTTTGATACCCTCTATGCCACGTCATGAAGCTCCAATGAAAAAAAAAAAAAAAAGGTACGGATCATTAATCTATGATACCTTTATTGAAGATGCTCTAAATTTCAATAAAATATTATCATTTTACATATGCGTTAAAAACACAAGTTAAAATTTTCTTTCAATTTTATTTATAAATTGAAGTGATAATTATTATCATTTAAAATTAACACATCCTACAAAATTTTGAGTTGAAATTCAAATAAAAGGTTCATTTAATAATATAGATATTTTTTCGTTAAACTAGACCTTATAAATAGACTTTATTTCTATTCCTTGAGTAGAGTAATACTTATATAGGCACAAACCTGAATATTATTTCATAACACATGCGATCTTATGTGTTTTTGTAACATAATAAATAATCAAGTGTGAAGGTGTAGATAATGTAATTTATAATGTCTATCTTGGAAATAAATAACTTAAAAATTGTTCTTCATCGTTAATTTTTTTTTAACATAATGCTAGTGTGGCACAATTAGCCAATAACATGTTGACATGTGTCTTTTACCATTAGATTTAGTGTGCACCTTTCCTCCAATGGGTTTGAGTTTGCTCCATTTGTTATCCCTCCATTTATTCTCCATTTGGAGAGAGATAGACACATTAAAAATTAGTGGGACCCATTAAAAAGTGGGTCCCACTAATTTGTGGACCCCACTAATTTTTAAGAGTTTGAGTTTCCTCCATTTATTATCCCTCCATTTGGAGAGAGATAGACACATTAAAAATTAAGGGGGTTCATAAATTAGTGGGACTCACTTTTTAATGGGTCCCACTAATTTTTAATGTGTCTATCTCTTTCCAAATGGAGAATAAATTGAGGAAACCCAAACCCAATTTTTAATATGTTTATCTCTCTTCAAATGGAGGGATAATAAATGGAGCAAACTCAAACTCTCCTCCAATACAAACTCATCTTCATCACCACAAACTCAACCAAAACCACGACAACAACTCAAAGTGAAGCCATGGTAAAATACATGTGTCATCATGTTATTGGCTAATTGCGCCACATCAACGTTCTGTTAAAAAAAATTAAATGTGGGGACCAATTTTGATTATGGAAAAAATTGTAGGATTTTTTAAAACTATAAAAAAATATAAAAATTATTCTTGACTATAAGGCAAAATGTCCAAAAAATACATATCTCTTCTTAGACACTCTTTGTGCTTAATAAGCTTTTTAATTTATATATTTTTTTGGCTTTTCTTCAAAATATCTATTGAGATCCTGTTTGGATTAGCTTATTTTTTTAGCTTATGCAAACAGCTTATGCAATATAAATTAAGTTCTATGTTATTTTATAAATTCAAACTAGTGAAAATTATATTTTTATAAGATATTTTATCATAAACTACCTTGACAAACATATAATAGTACATAAAAATTACATAAGCTCAAAAATAAGCTAATTCAAACAAGGCCTCAATAAAATTCATATATTCGTTTTAAAAAATCATGTATTAAACACTAGTGGTATTTTTTTTTTCAGATAGTGGTAGAGTTTTTTTTTTTGGCCAAGAGGTAGAGTTTTTTCTTTATTAAATAGTTTTGTGGTTAAAAATTTCACCTTTAAAATAAATAAGAAAAATAATCGAGATTTGAATCTTAAATTTATATATATATAATATATTATCATATCAATCGAATTAAGCTGATAGTAGTGATAATAGAGAGACTTGATTTGTAAACTTTAGCCAGTAATAAAATATGCAATAATTGAATGATATATTAGCTGGACGGACAACTTGACGATGACGATGCGCCGCGTCTTCACAAATCACAAATGGGACCAAACCTTTATCCGCTGCATGCAATGTTTTTCTTGTTTTAGTCATGTTTCATTTTAAGTAATTAATCATTCATTTTTAATTTCTTCCTCATCCATGTGGCTATTATTATACTCCTAATAATTCAGATGGCTGTCAAAATCAATATTTTAGTCTTATTATTAATCATTTCTCTTGTCCTTTGAAGGTTGTAACGTACTGTAATAGAGTATGACTCTCAACAATCATCAAGTAGCTAGGCTAGTTTTTTGTTAGAGGACCAATTATTATAAGTGAACTAGTACTAGTATGTTTTTGGGATCTGTTCTTTTGTGTTCAAGTACATATTAAAAACTCTAAATAATACTTTATACGTTTTAATTTGTTTGAGTCATTTGATCAAAACACACATATTAAGAAAATAGTATAAATGAATGAGAGATACAATTCATTTTATCAAATTACCCTTGTGTATTCCCTATGCACTTTTTAAGTGCAATAATGATTATTTTAAAAAGTAAATTTTACAAAAGTATAAGGGGTAAAAGTGGAAATACAAGTAGAAAAATATAAATGGCTCAAGTGTTTTGAGATAATTTTTTTTTTTTTTGCAAATGACTCAAACAAATTGGGACAGAGGGAGTAGTGTACTTATATTTTGGGAAAAAACAATTTTTAACTATTTAAAAATTAAATGTACAACTTTGTTTTTAACTTTATTTTCCTTATTTTTATAGGAAAATGTTAACTAGTGCCCCTGTGACACTAGTTAAGGAGCTAAATAAAGTATGAATACATTGAAACTTGTGTAATTTATTTTTTGTAAGTAAAAAAAATGCTCTTTTCGATGCAAAAATTACTCCTTTTAGTATCCTTAACTAGTGCCCTAGTTAGCATGACCCATTTTTATATATTTAGAAAGAAAATAATATTAGTATTTTTTTAATAATTTTTTCACCACAGCAGTCCTCAACTTTTTGGGATTTGCTAAGCAGAGTCCCTTGTGTATGTGTTAAACTGTTAGTTTAAAAGATAAATTGTGTTTTTGACTTTTAACTTTCATAAATTTACAATTTTGACCTCTTAACTTATAAAATAGCAATTTTGGCTCATAATTTTTACAATTTGGTCTCTATTTTTTTTTGGACACAATTTGGTCTCTAATTTTATTCACTTAATATCGGTTTGATTTGGTGAGTAATACGAGTGAAAGTAGAGAAAATTAGGGACTTTTTTGAAATATACTATATAAAGTCAACGACCTATTTAAGAGCATCCTATAAAGTTATGGATTAATTTGGTGATTTTTTTTTTTTCTCTTTACCTTTTCCAGATTCCCTTTACTCTCTTTGACGAATCAATCGGAATAATCTGAGTTTGATTGTTGAGCGATAATGGTTAGTATGTTGTTAAATAGTAAATTTTTTTGTTCAAGATTTCTTACCTTATTTTACTTTCATCCCACCCGGAGTGCGTATATTACTAGGGTTTCATTCTTGGCCTTCACTCGGAGATTGGAAGGTTAAAAAAGAGATTGAAAAATTATCTTGTTTTAATGTTATGTCTTTATTACGGATTAATAAAGAATTCAATCAACAAAATTTGTCATATTATTTAGGTGAAACTTTTAATTATATATATTAACTTTTGTTGAAATATTTTTTTCTTAATTTTAGAGTTGGACGAAGTAGTACAAACTACAATGAAAAACATGCACAAAATATTAATTTTGAATGATTGGTCTAAAGTGATTGATAAATTTAGTGACGAGACTCACACACTTTAAATGAAAAGAAGTGAAGAATCTGAAATTCGAACTCATATTTTTCAATAATATCACATTATTACTGGTAATTATCAACCGAAATATATTTATGAAACAACTAATTTTAATTTTTGATTGAAACAGTTATTGGTCATATATTAATGCTCTTTGCAAATTATATATATTTAAGATAATTACACAAAAATAGAAGATAAACAATTGATATTCCCAATTCCAATTATATATTTGGAATTTTTCTTATGTTTGATGCACACTTTATCCGGTGGATATGTGGATGAATCAGGCTATGTGGATGGATATGCAAATTATATGTGGTGCCCATAGTTCTTCATATTTGAGAGGATCTTTTTTTCTTTCTGATCCAGAAGATTAATAATAAGAAAGTAAAAAAAAAAAACTTCAATGAGTTTGCAACAATGTTCTACATAAATAATATAGGCGATAAACTACTCAATGTCAAGGCATACACACACCACATGATTGAACTAAATAAATCAAAATCATTTTCTTTAGTTAAGATAATTTGTAATCCTAAAATTGAATCAAATTGACTTATTCCTAATCCGTACATCATACCAAATTTGTGGTGTGTCCATATTTCATATTCAAATTTTGCAAACAGTTGTGAGCTATCATTAATGTTTTTTTTATCAGCTGGTGTTTTTATTAATGTTGAATATCACTATTTATCAACCTTAATTGGAAAGTCATTGTTCATCATTTTTATTGCGAGACAAATTTTTATGCAGATGTTTTGCTTAACCATGTGAGTTTGATGGAGCATGAAAGTGTTTTCTGTACGGCATGTCCGTCTAAATTTAATCACTTATTGATAGCTAATGTAATAGAGATTACTACTCCTCTTCATATTTTATGTTTCCCCTCCTTTCCTCTATAAAACCTCCAACCAAACATGGCAGAAGGATTTAGAGAGATTTGAATTCAATTTTAAATCCTTTTCACCTCTTTGGTAATATTCAAAAATCATAAAAAATTAGTTATACTATTTTTTCTCCCAAGCTCCTTAAAAATACTCTTAAATAAAGTGAATATTTTCCTTTCTTTCTCTTCTCCCATCACCTCCAAAACCCCACCGATTCATTTTTCCCATAACTCTCAACCAACATTAATTAATACTTAGCAATTTTTTTAATAAATATGTAATGATACTTTTGAGACCTATAATTTGAAATCCTTTGTTAAATGTTACTGTAAATAATATGTTGGAAAAATATGACATAGAATAACCTCAATAGATTAAATAAAATACATATTAGAATAAATAATTATTATGCTTACCAAAATATAGAATGAGAAGAACTTATCGAATTTTGATTGAGGCGTGCAAATGCACTAGACTTAAGAGTATTTCGCCACCACAAATAAGTTATCCGTGCAAATACTCTTAATTTTTTCTTTTTTTAGCAAACAAGAACAAAACCATATGTGAATCAATAATTATAATAGGGTAATTTTTTTTCGTCAGCTGAAATACTGAATAATAATGCCATGTCCGCTGGGCTATGCCTAAACTATACAAGCAAAATCCATAAATTTGGAGAGGCCCAATTAAAAGTTTCAATGAAATTAAGGGGATGAAGAATAGTAAAAAGGTGGCATGAGAAAATTTAATTGGAAAATAAAAAAGAAATGCACCAGCCGGGAATCGAACCCGGGTCTGTACCGTGGCAGGGTACTATTCTACCACTAGACCACTGGTGCTTGTTGTTTCTTATAGTGCACTTTACATTTTTTAAATATATTTAGCATTCAATTTTCAACATAATTTCTAGAGTGAATATCAGTTCTATGATCTTAATTTTAAGAAACAATTTTAAATATACGATTAATTAATGAAGAAATTGCTATTTATTTTTTAATACAGAGGGGAATAAGCCCAAATAAATAGATAAATTAATTTCTGGATAACAAATTAATCAAATTTAACATCCCATAGTTTTGTGGATCTCTTTATGCAATCATCTATTTATATATACTATATGTAAAACAAGCTTTTACTTTGCTTATGTGGCATCATTAGAATACTTCATTGCTTATGTGTCATATTTACAAAATTCAAAAAAAAATTGTATAGTGTTTGCATTCTTTTAGTTTCCTTCACCTACTAATTAATTGAATAATTAACTAACACTATTATAAAAAATGTTATGAAAGGTGAAAGATCACCCATTTTAATGTTGTTTTTTTTTGTGTATTTATTTTGAGTTTTAAACCATTCATTCTTCTTAACCTTTCAATCCCACTATAAAAAAATCTGTTGTTGTGAATTAACTATTGTATATATGCAAATATGTATAATCCCTCCTCATACATCGGCATGTGAAATTTCTATTTGGAACATGGAAGGGTTATTAGTTTTGTTGTAGAAGAAAGGTAATTTTCTAAAATTTTATGATCTCATTGTGTCATTCTTCTTCTTTGAAACATATAGTGATAACATGAAAAACATATGCACTAATAATTCTTATCACAATGACATAAAAAGTCAATCTTAACATACACATGACTATGCTTATATGAAATGAAAGGTTGTCTTCTATACATTCTTGCTACGACATGCATAATGACATGCACAATGATTTTTTATCTTTTTCTTTCTTTTTGTTTTTATATTAATTTTTTAATTCATCAACTAACTAATAAAGAGTTTGTTATTTTCGTAGATTGATACTTTTATTTTTAATTTTACTCTCAGTTTGTCTCCATAATTTTTCCCTTCATTTTGTTTGCAGACCACGTATATATTATATCTTTTTAGTTCAATCATCGTTCGAGAAACTATGGAAGGTGATAGAAGAAACAATGTATTATTTCTCCTTTATTTTTTTATTTATGTTTATTTTAAAGAAATGATATTTGTATTACTCTCATTGTATGTCTCTCTCTAATATTTTTGTCCAAAAAGAATAGGGAAATAAGAAGATTGTCCCGACAATTATCACAAATTAATTGTACAAATATCATCACTTATGTAATATTTTCACACAGTTATGATAGTATGATTACATTATTTTCTTTTGAATGTATCGCCAGACATCTATTGTCAACATCTCATATTACTTATAAGAACTTTGGTGTACTATACTAACTTTAAGGTGCATTTGAGAAAGCGTGTGGTACTAACGAAAAAGTCATATTAATCATAACATGTTTATGATTTCTAATTTGTGAGGTTAGCCACACTTTTTTAAGATGTAATTTTTCTTTCGATTTAACTTTGGTACACTTCTTCTTCTCACTCTCTCTTATTCTATATAACAATCACTATTATTAATATAATTAAGCTTTAAGTTACAAAAAATTCTCTCCTTTTATAATTTTATCAGTTGCTACATATGATTGAATATTATGTCATAATAGGAGTGTCTCATCTCATAGTAGTGCTTCATTAATAATTGGTAACTATGGACCTAAATATGTTATGAGTGCTAATTTCACTACAATTTTCAGAATTAAAAATAAATAAATAACTCCTCTGTTGTATATTATTTTTAAAAACAAGAATGCTGCAATATTGAAAGGTTGGAATAGAGCAATGATACGTGTTTTTTTAATCAAAATTATTAGGTGATAAGAAAGAGAAAATGTGAATAATTATGTATAAGATAAAAAGTGGAAAAAGCAAGCTTTTACTTTGCATATGTGGCATCATCATAATACTTCATTGCTTATGTGTCATCTTTACAAAACTCAAAAAAAAATTGTATATTGTTTGCATTCTTTTAGTTTCCTTCACCTACTAATTAATTGAATAATAACTAACACTATTATAAAAAATGTTATGAAAGGTGAAAGATCACCCATTTTAATGTTTTTTTTTTTTTTTTGTGTATTTATTTTGAGTTTTAAACCGTTCATTCTTCTTAACCTTTCAATCCCACTATAAAAAAAAAACTGTTGTTGTGAATTAACTATTGTGTTGGGTTTTTAATGTTGGCTTCATTTTGCAAAAACAAGATGCTAGTCTAAAGGTGGTGACAGATGTGGTAACATCTGTCAGCAACACTTCTAGCTGTTGCCAGCTGGACTTGGAACCCTAGTACGCGCCTTTCAGCGCGCCGCCTTTACTTTGAACCCTAATTTCTTTGTTTCAGGTTTAGCTTGCGCGCCAAGACAATGGGAATCTCGCTAATTGCTGAAGCTATATTTGGAAAGATTTATTTTGAAAATATGTGACAATATATTTTTAAATCAAATCTTTAGGTTCAATAATTATTTTTGAAAGAGATCAAGACACGCGTTTTCAACAAGGATTCTGAAGCCCAAATATTTCTCGTAGTCCAAGCAGCTCAGGACTATAAATATATGAAGACCAAGACCTAGTTCTCTAAGAGAGTTAAGCCGTATTTGGTTTTAGGGTTTACTGTCAAAATCGAGTCTCTTTGTGAGCCTTTCGTGCATTCCATTGATGCATGCTTAAGACTGTGTTTATTGAGTTGTAATGTTACTTTCTCTGAAGCTTTGAAGCAAAGAGTTAGTGAGTCTAACACTTGAAGCCTATAGGTAAAAGTGTTTAGGTGTCTAGGAGGGTGTCTTCAAACAACCATTCATTGAAGTGTGTTTTATACCACGGTAGGTGTATGACGGTGTGGTGTAGCATCGTTGTTAAGGAAGTGACCTGGGCTGGTCATATCTAGGTTAGGCCTAGGTAGAGTTTGCACAGATAGTGATTGAGTGAGGAGGGTTAACGGGTAGTTAGACTCTGAATCAATACTATTATAGTGGATTCATTCCTGGATTGGTATCCCCCAGATTAGGAGCAGTTGCGTCCAAACTGGGTTAACAAACCACGCGTGCAATTTACTTTCTGTCTTTAATTATTGCATTATTATTTGTTCAGTTAACTCTCGTGGGGACAAACGTGGTAACATCTGTCTCCCAGTCCAACGTTGTTGCGACAGGTGTTAGCACATCGGCTATCACATCTGTCTACTGGTAGTGCCGGAATTTCAATTGGCATCAGAGCAGACACCCTGCCAGTACTTGGGTGAGATCCAGGGGATACTTTCTGGCAAACATGGACAAGGAAGGAGGTCTCGTTAACAGGCCACCTCTGTTAGATGGTACCAACTACGACTATTGGAAAGCAAGAATGTGTGCTTTCTTGAAATCTCTTGATGGGAAGACTTGGAAGGCTGTTGTTACAGGATGGAAACAGCCTATGGTGGTTGACAAAGATGGGAAAATGACGGCTGAGCCAAAACCAGAAGGAGAATGGTCAAAGGAAGAGGATGACTTGTCAGTAGGAAACAACAAAGCCCTAAATGCCATATTTAATGGGGTTGACAAGAATATGTTCAGACTTATCAAGCAGTGCACTCAAGCTAAAGAAGCATGGGAGATTCTGAAGACTACACATGAAGGTACTTCAAAAGTCAAGATGTCCAGGCTGCAACTATTGACCATAAAATTTGAGAACCTGCAGATGATGGAAGATGAAAACGTGCATGATTTCCACATGAACATACTTGACTTTGCCAACTCCTTTGAAGCACTGGGAGAAAAGATTAGTGAAGAGAAGCTGGTGAGAAAAATGCTTAGGTCTCTGCCTAAGAAATTCGATATGAAAGTGACCGCTATTGAAGAGATGCAGAACATATCCACCTTGAGGCTTGATGAGCTAGTAGGTTCACTACAAACATTTGAGCTTGGAGCAAATGAGAAATCTGAAAAGAAAAACAAAAATCTGGCATTTGTCTCTAAGGATGTTGATGATCTCAGTGAACAAGACATGGATGAAGGTGTGTTAGAGGCTCTGGCCCTAGTGGGAAAGCAATTCAAAAGGATGATGAGAAGAAGGGATGGAAGACCCAGGACAGATGTGCAGCACATCTCAGATGACACTAGGAAACAGACCAATCTTCAGAGGCGCAAAGATGAGGATAATTCAAATCAGACCAGAGGTGTACAGTGCTATCAGTGCAATGGGTTCGCTAACTACAAAACTGAATGCCCAAACTTCCTGAAAAAACAGAAGAAGAGCATGGTGGCCACTTGGTCAGATGAAGATAACTCAGATATAGAGGCTGAAGGAAAAAGAGACACATCATTCACTGGAAGGTGTGTGTTTGACACAAACTTTGAAGGAGTACTCACCTTAGAAGAGCTAGCTGATGCCTACCATGAGCTATGTCAAGACTATGATGACAGAGTTAGAATTCTCCAACAGCAAAAGAACCTCATTAATCAGCTGAAGGCAGAGAAGAGTGAACATCTTGCTCAAATTTTGCATCTTACTGATGAGGTAATCGTGCTAAATTCACAGTTTGAGAACATGAGTAAGCAAGTTAGAATGTTGAATGCTGGAAATATCATGCCTGAAGAGAGTATAGAAGTTGATCAACCTGACAAGAGTTCTAAAGCAATAGGATATGATTATACAAATCTCAACAGAAAACATTTACCATATGGTGAAAGATACAATCCTATAAGAAGAACTGTCAAACCCAGGAAGGTCAGACACATGGTGCACCATCCCAGACCACTGCCACCTCCCAGTCATAATAAGGAACCGAAGGAATGGGCATGTCATCATTGTGGGGAAAAGGGACACATAAGACCTTTTTGCTACAAACTTTATGGAAGTCCACAATTGTCAGAACCACAGGCACCTACGAGAAAGATTACAAAGATAAGAAAGGAGTGGAAACAGAAGGTTGGGAAGTCTGGACTGATTGCTCATACATCATTAAGAGCCTCATCCAAAGAAGAATGGTACTTTGATAGTGGGTGCTCAAGGCACATGACAGGTATCAAAGATTATCTAGTAGACCTAAAGTCTCATCCCATAGGTCATGTAGTATTTGGAGATGGAGCCAAAGGACAAATCATGGGTATAGGAAAAATGGTCAATGACAGTTTACATGAACTTGGAGATGTCATATTTGTAAAAGGACTGACTGCTAATCTTATTAGCATAAGTCAGTTATGTGATCAAGGACTGAAGGTCAACTTCTCTCAACCAGAATGCTTAGTCACTGATGCTAAAGGTGTTGTTCTAATGAAGGGAGTAAGATCTAAAGACAATTGCTATCTGTGGATACCCAACTAGAAGACACATGTTGCAACATGTATGGTTGCCAAGGAAGATGAAGCAAAGATATGGCACAAAAGGTTAGGCCACTTGAATCTCCGAAGTATGAAGAAAGCTGCCTCAGTTGATGCTATAAGAGGGCTACCTAAGCTTGATATCGTGGAAGGTACAGTATGTGGAGAATGTCAGATAGGCAAACAAACCAAAGTTTCACACAAGATGTCGCCCCATCTGACTACCAACAGGGTTCTAGAACTACTTCACATGGACTTGAGGGTCCAATGCAGGTTGAAAGCCTTGGAGGGAAGAAGTATGCATTTGTTGTAGTTGATGACTATTCAAGGTATACCTGGATAAACTTTATCAGAGAAAAGACACACACTTACTCTGTCTTTGAAGAGTTATGCATTCAACTGCAAAGGGAAAAGGATCTCCTCATAAAAAGAATCCGAAATGATCATGGTAAGGAGTTTGAGAATTCAAAGTTCTTGGATTTTTGTGCTAACCAAGGTATCAAACATGAGTTCTCATCACCTATCACCCCTCAGCAAAATGGTGTAGTGGAAAGGAAGAATCGTACTATCCAAGAATGTGCTAGAGTAATGTTGCATGCAAAGAAACTTGCTTACCGGTTCTGGGCTGAGGCCATGGACACAACTTGCTATATACACAATCGTGTTACTTTTAGGGCAGGTACGACAACCACTCTGTATGAACTGTGGAAGGGAAAGAAGCCAACAGTGAAGCACTTTCATATCTTTGGAAGTAAGTGCTACATCTTAGCAGATAGGGAGCAACGAAGGAAGCTGGACCCAAAGAGTGATGAAGGAATATTCCTAGGATACTCAACAAACAGTCAAGCTTACAGAGTTTACAACAACAGAACCCAGACTGTGATGGAATCCTCAAATGTGGTAGTTGATGACTCAGGATTAGTCAGTGATCCTAATGTGGTACTAGATGTTGACACATCTGTCCCTTATGCAGAGACAGAAGCTGAAGAAGATAGTCACGAAGTCAACACTCAGAATGAACTGACTGAACCTGCAGCTCCAACCAGTCCAGAGCATGATGCTCCAGTGCCACCTAGCACTCCAGCAACCAAAGGTCCATCCATCAGAGTCCAGAAGAATAATCCTATTGATCAAATAATTGGTGACCCTAATCAAGGTATCACTACAAGAAGGTCTCTGGATATGATTGCTAGTGCTTGTTTTGTATCAAAGGTTGAGCCTAAGAATGTGAAGGAAGCTCTAATTGATGAGTACTGGATTGATGCCATGCAAGATGAGTTGAATCAATTTAAAAGGAATGAAGTATGGGACTTGGTACCTAGACCAAGAAGAACAAATGTAATTGGTACTAAGTGGGTGTACAAGAACAAGACTGATGAGCAAGGCACTGTCAGCAAGAACAAAGCAAGGCTCGTAGCTCAGGGATACACTCAAATTGAGGGAGTGGATTTTGATGAGACTTTTGCTCCAGTGGCTAGATTGGAATCGGTTAGACTACTTCTTGGAGTGGCTTGTATCCTAAAATTCAAGTTATTCCAGATGGATGTAAAAAGTGCCTTCCTAAATGGGTACTTAAATGAAGAGGTCTATGTAGAGCAACCAAAAGGTTTCGTGGATCCTAATTACCCTGATAATGTGTATAAGCTGAAGAAAGCCCTATATGGGCTCAAACAAGCTCTTAGAGCTTGGTATGAGAGGCTTACTGTCTTTCTGGTGGATCATGGCTACAGAAAGGGTGGAAACGACAAAACCCTGTTTGTGAGGGAAGAGAAAGGAAGATTGTTGATTGCCTAGATCTATGTAGATGACATAGTATTTGGAGGGATGTCTGACCAGATGGTGCAACATTTCGTTCACCAGATGCAGTCAGAATTTGAAATGAGCCTAGTTGGTGAACTAACATTCTTTCTTGGCTTACAGGTGAAACAAATGAGTGATACAATTTTTATTTCACAGAGCAAGTATGCAAAGAATATTGTCAAGAAGTTTGGAATGGACAGTTCTCCTCACAAAAGAACACCAGCTGCTACTCATCTCAAGCTAACTAAAGATGAGAAAGGTGTTGATGTGGACCAAAGCCTCTACAGGAGTATGATTGGGAGCTTGTTGTATCTCACAGCCAGTAGGCCAGATATAACATTTGTTGTAGGAGTATGTGCTAGATACCAAGCTGCACAAAAGTGAGTCATCTCACACAAGTCAAGAGAATTCTCAAGTATGTTAATGGTACCAGTGATTATGGCTTGTTGTACTTTCATGGTGAAGGTTGTGAGCTAGTTGGCTACTGTGATGCTGACTGGGCAGGTAGTGCTGATGATAGGAAGAGCACCTCAGGTGCATGTTTCTTCTTGGGTAACAACTTAATCTCATGGTTCAGCAAGAAGCAGAATAGTGTGGCCTTGTCCACAGCTGAAGCAGAGTATATTGCTGCTGGAAGTAGTTGCTCTCAACTGTTATGGATGAAACAAATGTTGAAGGAGTACAATGTTGAGCAAGATGTGCTAACATTATACTGTGATAACTTAAGTGCAATCAATATCTCCAAGAATCCTATTCAACACAGCAGGACCAAGCATATTGATATCAAGCACCACTTTATCAGAGACCTTGTGGAAGACAAGGTGATCACTCTTGAACATGTAAGCACTGAAAAGCAGATTGCAGATATCGTCACCAAACCTCTAGATGCAAACCGCTTTGAGGAGTTGAGAAGCAAGTTAGGCATCTGCCTATTTGAAGAGCTGTAGTCTTACAACATGTGTAATGTGCAACAATCATGATCATACAGGTTGCACAGTATTTCTGTTCTGCTCCAGTTTTATTTGTCAAATTTATTGGCTAAAAAGGGGGAGTAGTATTGGTTCTGGCAGGTACAGGTGTGTCACATGTGCCAACATGTGAGTACACAAGACAGGTTGTGGTATTAGTGTAATGTCAAAATAATTTTTACACAGGTACTATACTCAGGGGGAGTAACAGGTAATGCAGGTGTTAAGGGGGAGTAATCCTTATAGTCTCTCAAGCAGGTTACAGGTTGCTGGTGCAAGCAAGTTGCACCCTATATCTGGGAAACTTGGTTTCTCAGTATGCATGACTCCAGGGGGAGTGATAAGCTAGGTATCACTATCTAGCGTACTACAGGTGTGTGCTCAAATCTTGAGCTTGTATCTCTCTTGAAGACTGAAAAAGTCTTGTGCTCTCTGCACATTGGCAATACTTATGCTTGTGCTCTCTGCACTTGCATGTTTTACTGGGAACTTAGGTTCTCAGGATATCAGGGATTTATTTTTCCTGAGCCACGTCTTTGTGGTAAGTTTCTTTGTAAGGAACTCAGTGTTCCATATTTGAGTCCACTATAAGAGACTATTTCTTCTAAGTGTTGACCTTGAGGCTAGCAGCATCTATGACCGCTGCCTCTGATCACTTGTACGTTACCTAGTGTAACTTATTGCAAAATGTGAAGTTCCTTCTTCATCAAATCACTTAATCAAAGTTGAAGGAATTTGCTGAAGATTTCTCTCCAGAACGTGCTAAGGTTGTTTTAGCCAAAATTTGCCAAAGGGGAGATTGTTGGGTTTTTAATGTTGACTTCATTTTGCAAAAACAAGATGTTAGTCTAAAGGTGGTGACAGATGTGGTAACATCTGTCAGCAACACTTCCAGCTGTTGCCAGCTGGACTTGGAACCCTAGTACGCGTCTTTCAGCGCGCCGCCTTTACTTTGAACCCTAATTTCTTTGTTTCAGGTTTAGCTTGCGCGCCAAGACAATGTGAATCTCGCTAATTGCTGAAGCTATATTTGGAAAGATTTATTTTGAAAATATGTGACAATGTATTTTCAAATCAAATCTTTAGGTTCAAGAATTATTTTTGAAAGAGATCAAGACACGCGTTTTCAACAAGGATTCTGAAGCCCAAATATTTCTTGTAGTCCAAGCAGCTCAAGACTATAAATATAGGAAGACCAAGACCTAGTTCTCTAAGAGAGTTAAGCCGTATTTGGTTTTAGGGTTTAGTGTCAAAATCGAGTCTCTTTGTGAGCCTTTCGTGCATTCCATTGATGCATGCTTAGGACTGTGTTTATTGAGTTGTAATGTTACTTTCTCTGAAGCTTTGAAGCAAAGAGTTAGTGAGTCTAGCACTTGAAGCCTTTAGGTAAAAGTGTTTAGGTGTCTAGGAGGGTGTCTCCAAACAACCATTCATTGAAGTGTGTTTTATACCACGGTAGGTGTATGACGGTGTGGTGTAGCATCGTTGTTAAGGAAATGACCTGGGCTGGTCATATCTAAGTTAGGCCTAGGTAGAGTTTGCACAGATAGTGATTGAGTGAGGAGGGTTAACGGGTAGTTAGACTCTGAATCAATACTATTATAGTGGATTCATTCCTGGATTGGTATCCCCCAGATTAGGAGCAGTTGCGTCCGAACTGGGTTAACAAACCACGCGTGCAATTTACTTTCTGTCTTTAATTATTGCATTATTATTTGTTCAGTTAACTCTCGTGGAGACAAACATGGTAAAATATGTCTCCCAGTCCAACGTTGTTGCGACAGGTGTTAGCACATCGGCTATCACATCTGTCTACTGGTAGTGCCGGAATTTCATATTGTATATATGCAAATATCTATAATCCCTCCTCATACATCGACATGTGAAATTTCTATTTGGAACATGGAAGGATTATTAGTGTTGTTGTAGAAGAAATGTAATTTTCTAAAATTTTATGATCTCATTGTGTCATTCTTCTTCTTTGAAACATATAGTGATAACATGAAAAACATATGCACTAATAATTCTTATCGCAATGACATGAAAAGCCAATCTTAACATACACATGACTATGCTTATATGAAATGAAAGGTTGTCTTCTATACATTCTTGCTACGACATGCATAATGACATGCACAATTATTTTTTATCTTTTTCTTTCTTTTTGTTTTTATATTAATTTTTTAATTCATCAACTGACTAATAAAGGGTTTGTTGTTTTCTTAGATTGATACTTTTATTTTTAATTTTGCTCTCAGTTTGTCTCATAATTTTTCCCTTCATTTTGTTTGCAGACCACATATTATATCTTTTTAGTTCAATCATCGTTCGAGAAACTATGGAAAATGATAGAAGAAACAATGTATTATTTCTCCTTTATTTTTTTTATTTATGTTTATTTTAAAGAAATGATATTTGTACTACTCTCATTGTATGTCTCTCTCTCTCTAATATTTTTGTCCAAAAAGAATAGGGAAATAAGAAGATTGTCCCAACAATTATCACAAATTAATTGTACAAATATCATCACTTATGTAATATTTTCACACAGTTATGATAGTATGATTACATTATTTTCTTTTGAATGTATCTCCAGACATCTATTGTCAACATCTCATATTACTTATAAGAGCTTTGGTGTACTATACTAACTTTAAGGTGCTTTTGAGAAAGCGTGTGGTACTAACGAAAAAATCATATTAATCATAACATGTTTATGATTTCTAATTTGTGAGGTTAGCCACACTTTTTTAAGATGTAATTTTTCTTTCGATTTAACTTTGGTACACTTCTTCTTCTTCTCACTCTCTCTTATTCTATATAATAATCACTATTATTAATATAATTAAGCTTTAAGTTACAAAAAATTCTCTCCTTTTATAATTTTATCAGTCGCTACATATGATTGAATAATATGTCATAATAGGAGTGTCTCATCTCATAGCAGTGCTTCATTAATAACTGGTAACTATGGACCTAAATATGTTATGGGTTCTAATTTCACTACAATTTTCAGAAATAAAAATTATAAAAAAAAACTCCTCTGTTGTGTATTATTTTTAAAAACAAGAATGCTGCGATATTTAAAGGTTGGAATAGATCAATGATACGTGTTTTTTTAATCAAAATTAATAGGTGATAAGAAAGAGAAAATGTGAATAATTATGTATAGAATAAAAAGATGTGTGCTTCTTCATCTTTACTATCATTCTTTACTATCATTCATGAAAATGAAAGTGGTAAAACAAATTTTAACTAATAAATTGGTCGGTTACATAGTACAAAAATAATAATTATATCGAAAATAAAAAGACGTGTGCTCCTTCATCTTACTATTGTTATATTTTTTTAAAAAATTTACAAAAAGGATTTACAAACTTTACTAAAACACGGTCATCGTCTTTTATAATAAATAATTAAATATAAAAAAAATGCATTATATAATGTAATATCAATTTAATATTTAATAACTTCTTAAAGAAAATACATCAAGAATGAAAAGACTAATTACAAGGGATCAAGTACGTTAATAATATTTTATGATATACGTTTTATTTTGAGAATTGTCTTTTGTGTATAGATTTATTTGCATGTATTTCCAAGTAATAAGATTTTATTTTTTTTTGTTTAGAAGGGAAGAAAAAGTTTGACACATATTTTAATTCTTTTAATTTTACGCCTAAATTGGGTGTTGTTAAATAAAAAATTACAATAGCGTGTTTTAATAATCAATTGTATAAAAGTTGTTAAATTTTTAATTATTGAAGTCAAATTTATATAATTGTTTAAGTACAATGTGTCATTGTACAAATTATTTGTATAAATTCCTAAATATTTAAGAATTTTTAATGTTAATCAAATTTGATAAAATCAAATGATAAATGCACTGTGCAAAAAAATAAATAAATTGATGTTTATGTGTCATCTCCCTTATGATCTGTTAAATTGATTTCATGCAACTCTTTGAATTAGAAAATAAAAACTATAAATTTATAACCGAATTAAGCAAGTTTACAAAACACCAACCTCATTTTTAAAATTTTATGCTAATAATTTGTTTTAAAAAATTAACTTACTTATATAAGTGCATTCTAAAAATAAAGAGATTGAAGTATAATTAAGATAAATAGAATTGATTTATGTACACACATAAATGACATATTTTCTAGGTTGATAGTAACTTTTATCTGCCTCTCTATATTATGAGAATAGATTCTTTCAATTGGAAAAAAATTGAGAAAATAATGTGTGCATTTAAATTATTGGATCAAAAGCATGTGATAATATTTTAATTAGAAAAAAAAAGTCGTCAATGGTTAAAATATAACATTTGAAAAAACTTGAAAGAAAACAATTAAGATCTTTTCTCCTATATAGAGATTCACTTGACGAAATAAAAATTTTAAAATATATTAAACATCACTTTTTATAGAACACAATCTTTCTTAAAACATTTTAATCAAGTCCGTAAACCCTTTGTATTATTCTTTTAAAGTCCGACTCTAATATAAAATCTGACAAAGTTGATTCTAAAGCTCTTTGAATGTCTTTTTTATAAAAATTTTAAAATCTTAAAATAGATTTTTCATATATTTAAATAGTCTACTAATATAATTTTTACATATATATATATATATATAATAACAAGAAACATATTGAAGAAGTTCAAAAAAAATTATTCAAATATTTTAAATTGAATTTAAAAGACTATACCTATCAAAATTATATTTCCAATAGAGTATTTTTTAAGTTTTTTTTTTAAAAAAAAATTATAATCAAACACGTGCAATAATGATTAAACTTTTATTTGATTTTATTTATTCTCTTAACTAACATAATTTCGTTGACTCAAATTAGAATCAAATTTTGATAATATTTATTTATTATCTACTATTTTTTTTCATTCTAAAAACTAAAACAATATTAAAATCTAACATGCAAAAATTTAAAGAGATGTAAGTCAAACTTAAAAAAATTAACAAAAGAATTTTTTGTTATAATTCACTATTTTATTGCACTTATATTTACAGGTCAACTACCCGTTATTTATATTAAAAACATTTTTTTACCCGACTCTTTGTATTTTACGTACATTCACTTGACGAGATAAAAAAATTTAAAAGTGAATTTTTAAAAACTCAAAGAATAGTTCAACACATCTATCAAATTTGTTATTCTTGATAATAGTCATTTTCTAAATCTATTACAATTATATAGATTTCATATGCAATTCAAGTAGGTTTTAAGTCTTAAAAAAATAGGACTAAACACAACTTTAAACTATATTTCAAGATTTAAGAATCAAAAAATAATTATTTATTAATGGGGATATTAAATTTTAAAAAATTAAATATCATGTTATTTTCTTGAATAAGTAAATTATGAAATAAAAAATTTAATCAAGTCCATGCATCGCACGGGTTTAATACCTAGTTTTGTTATTGAAAAGACAAAAAGGGGAATAGAAAGAAAAAATATACTGGGTATTAAATATGAGCATTGCTATTTAATAAGAAATTTTTGTACAAAAAAGAAAAGAATCCATGAAAGTAAGGAATTTGACAAATTAAAGATTGTATAATCATACATGGGAGATAGAGTAATTATAATTTAACTAATCAAATATTACCACATATAATCCTTTTTTTTTTTTTTTGCATATCAAAATTCTTACTGAATAATATTTTTCATTAAATATTGATAGTCACCCATCAACCGTTATCAACAAGTTATGATAATTTTTAATTTTTAAATGAGATGAATAACTCAATTTAGAGAGAGATGAACATAAAAAATAGATGATAAATTTTATCACTAACCGAATAAATTTTAGTATCATTAAATAATTTTGAAAATAATTCAAATGTTTTTGTGTTATATCTTTAAATGAAGACCTTTGCTATTTTTTACGAAAACAATTGGCAAGAAATACGAGAATTGCTCATGTAAAGAAGAATAAAGCCAAAATAAAGGGATGCAATCAGAGACGGATCCAGAAATTTTAATTAGTGGGGTCAAAATTATCTATATATAAATACATCGATAAAATAATGATATTATTTTATTTAACCAAATATTTTTGAAGATCGAATACAAAATTTATGGAATGTATATCTAAAAATACAAAATTTATTTAACTTTAGCATCTTTGAAAAATGTAATTTCTCGTCTATTAATATTTTGAATGCCGTAATATTTTTGTATTTTTAACACTATCAAATATATAGTTTCTATGTATGTGAATGTGAAAAAACAATTATTAAAATTTATCCCTTATATGACATGTTTGATTGTTATCTGGTATTAAAAATGAGTTACATATTTAGTTTTTGTTGTTTTAATTGAACCGATAAGAATTAAATTATAATCTCAATCATAAAAATGAAAATGACTTTTTTTTTTTGACCAAAAAAATGAAAATGACTATTAACCTATATTTTTAAACAACAAAGTATATCATCGTTAGAATTTTAAATATTTAGGTTGTCACTTCACGACCACACAACACACTAATTTAACAATACCTCCTTAATGTAGCACCCCAATTTTGTCCCGACATTTTATTTTTTATTTTAATTTATTTATGCTTCACATTTATTTGTATTTATTCACAAGGTCAACAATCTCACAATCATGCAAATGAGGTTTGAAATCACATATTTACTTGTGATTTGATTTTTTCTAAGTACCAAGAATTCATGTTCATGGAGGTGACTTCTCATGGTTGTAACTTCCTCCCCAAGTCACTAAAGTGTACAAACAAGGACTTTATTTCATGCTCTCATGGCGAATTTTAAGATGGTTAAAAGATTTGAGGTCATAAGGATCGTGAAAGTGCTTAAATTTATATCCAAAGTTGATGTTCCAAGTTGTTAAGAATTCTGACACTTAGAATTTTTTCTAAGAGTTTTTGACCTTACCAAGTGCATGACTTTATGGCCAACTTGTGATCAATCCAAGCAATCATTTTTCATACTAGAAGGATGTACTTATAGATGACACTGCATACTTCATTATCATGGAAAGATTTAACCAAAAGCTCATGGAAATTGGAAGTTGAGAAGTTCCAAAGTTGATGTTTCAAGTTGTTGAAAAATCTGGAAACTTAGAAATTTTTTCTAACTGTTTTTCAGTGATAATTTTGAATTTTGATGGTCAGTTTTATATATGATCAAAGTTGATTCAGGTCATGTCTTCAACATCGAAGTTGTAACATGCTATGGCCTCTTTCCATTGGTATCAAGATCACAAATTTCGTTTGTTTGAGCACAAAGTTTCGAAGAGATGAAGTGAGCATACTAGAAGACCAATTGTTTTTCTGAATGTTGTCTGTGACAAATTTCAATATTAATGGCCATTTTTCTATATGATACAAATTGATTCAGCTCCAATGTTCAACATCAAAGTTGTAGAATGTCATGCCTTCTTTCCATTGATACAAAGATCAAGAATTTTCATGGCACGAGAAGCAAGTTTCGAAGAGGAGAAGGTGGCATGATGCAGCAGATTTATTGGCCAAAAATCATGTCAAGAGCTTGCTCAAACCAAATCCAACATTGTGATCCTCTTTTGCAGACCTATTGTACCACTAAATCTCAGTAAATGGACATGAATTATAGGCTTAAAGGTGTATTAAAAGAGTGTCATAAGCATTGTCCAATCAAATATCATTTATAGAGCACTTTTGCATAAAGTCTCTTACACCTTTGTTTTTTCTCAACCACTTTGCATTGAGCCTTGTGAATTGATTTTGCTGAGATTTCACTCCATCTAAACACCAGAGGCAATGCATGCAAACTCTGAAAAGCTTCCCTTTTCCCAAAATCACTCCACCTTTGTTGTCTTGAAACCATGAAGCTTTTAAAGAAAAAGATCACTTTTGCAACTTTTGAGACAACCAACATTGAGATACAACCAAGGTCAATTTCATTCACTTCTGAGACCACATTGAGACCTCTATAAAAGGCCTTCATGAGTTCAGAACAAATCATCCACAAAATTGCTCTAAAACTCCATTACTACACTTTCAAAAAATCTTAAATTTGAAATTTTCATTTCCCCCAATTTCTTCCTACTTTTTCCATTGAAACATCATCAATACATCATGAATAAACTTCTGTATGCATTAAACACTAACTGAAACACCTCCATCACCATCTTCCAACCTCCATTTTTGCCACTTTCAACTTGAATTGGGTAGAACGTTTGCGAAGGTTTCAAGCCAAAGTAAACATTCCATTACGTTCCTGGGGACTCATATAAGCTAAAGGGATCATTTTTACATCTTGAAACATCCTGAGAAGAAGCATTGGACTTTCTCCAATTGGTAAGGTTCTTGAGATTTCGAACTCACTTATTTGAGCATCATTTTGTTTCATTCTTGGTCCATTCATGTTTTTTTCGATGTGAGGAATAATAGCCCTAAGTTATTGGGCATTTATTGTTCATGTATAAAATTTAATTTCAAACTTAAAGTTTAGGGTTCTTATAGTTTTTGGTTAAATTCGCAATATTCAGTTTATTACAGTTAATATAAGTATAATATTTGGATTCCTCTCGTAATTCTGAGAAAAATGATGTATTCACATGTCTCATCTGGTGAAAAAACGCAAAAACACGGTTTTGATTTTTTGAAGTCGAGAGGTTGAAGACGACGCAGTCTGCGCGCGTCTTTTGTGATTTTAAAACGATAAACTACAATAAATATTAACTGATGCGTTTGAGAAACACAGAATTGCTCTGGCTCGGTGGCAAATGAACTGAATATGTAGTGCAGAGGTCATGGGTTCAAAACCCAGCCTCCATATTTTTTAGTTTTATTTTATTTATATTTGTTTTTTTAAATTTGTTTATATATTTAAAAATGTCCAAAAAAATATGCTTCCTCATTTTTTTTCTCAAATATCCAAAATCCCAAAAACATGTTTTTTTTTTATATATTATTTAAATGCTAAAATCATAGAAAAATATTTTTTTTTTATTTTCGTAATATATTATTAAAAGTGTAAAAAATCATAAAAAATATGTTTCTTTTTTTTAAAAAAGCACAAAAATATATATAATTTGTTTTCTTAAATTCATTTCATGTTCGAATATATATAAAAATATCAAAAACATTAAATAATCTAAAAATACAAAAAATATCAATTTTATTTAAATCATTTTTTTTTAGTTCTTGCAATACTACTTTTTTCTTCAATAAATCTTGGATTGAAAAGGAAATCGACGGGTGTACATCCGTTCGTCTCTCGGATAATTGAGGCTTAGCATCCGCTTTGTCAATCGGTTATCCGTCTTCCACACCTAAAATATATTGTTTTGCAAAACATAAAATTTAAATAAACTCAACCCACCAAACCTTTAATCTTTTCATGCCCATGTGCATTTAATTTTTTCTCAAACGGATATCGTCGCCCAAGTGTGAGTCCGTCATTTTCTTTCAAACAAATCTTTTTTTACGCCCATGCGCGTTCAAATATTTTTCAAACGGATATCATCGACCAAGTGCGAGTCCGCATTTTTAATCAAGCAAACTTTTTCGCCCAAGTGCGACCAAACAATTTTCATAAATAAAATCAACCAACACACAAACATTTTCTACCAAAGAACTACGTAGCTTTGAATTTCCCATTGCACTTGGGAATACGTAGGAGCGGGATCCAACAACCGTCAAGCGCATTAATAAAAAACCTATTTTTGGTTAATAACTTATTTTTTCTTTTTCGACTCTTTACAAAAAAATCTCTTTTAATATTAAAACAAGCAAACATGAACTAACACTTATTTTTAAGCTAATTTAATTAACGGTTCCCGTTGAGTACAACGGATGTGAGGGGTGTTAATACCTTCCCCTTGCATAACCGATTCCCGAACTCGAAATTTGGTTGCGACGACCGTCTTTCCATTTCTCTCAAGGTTTTATCAATATTTTCCTTTTCCTTTGGGAATAAATAAAATTCGGTGGCGACTTTACTGTCTAGCGAGCGTTTTTTGCCCGCGCATTTTTCTGGCCACTTCACTTAATATTTTTTTTAAACCAAAAGGGTGGAGTAGCAAAGTGCTACCACCACCAAAACTCCAAATATAGATAAGAGAAAAAGGTTACAAAAGATTAAGAAGGGGGCCAAACGCCCAAACCAAACCCTCTCAATAAGTGGTAAACCTGAAACTTGGTAAACCAAGTTTATCACTATGAAGACTGTGTAATACTACTTGGAGGTTCATTAAAGTACAAAACACTATCTACACTGGCTCCTAAGTTTGCAAAACTATATTAGTGAGTTGTGTGGGGACAAGAAAAGATTTGAAGTGGGGGCAATACATAAAAATATGCATTTGTTAGTTAAAAATTAATTAGGAGAGTGGGGTCAATTGCCCCCATTTAGGCTTGAGTAGATCTGTGCCTGGATGCAATGGAATACATAGAATAGTTGAATACAAAACCAACGGATGAGATTTGATCTTCGCTTTCTTGCCTTACTTTTTCGGTAACAACTAACATTTTCCTTAAATGAAACTATCAATCTTTTATGAGAAGTAGAGAGGATCGCACCTCATCATCAACTGCATGAATGAATGGATTAAAGGAAGGCAGAATATTATGATTCACAAATAACAGGCCATTTAAAACAAACAAATGAAACAATGCAAAAAATTAAAAGAATTCATTTTCGGATTTCATAATTTTTTGGTTTAATTAATTCAATAATTCAACTAATGACATCATTACTCAGAATAATTAGATGAGGCCAATAAACAATGGATTAGTAAGTCTTAAGGAATTTGTACCTTTAACTAAATGATCATGGGCTCGATCATTGCTTTTATACATAGAAAAAATTAAAGCTCGAGTGTTAATTTCCATCCTTTCTTTGTTTTTTTGTTAGTTTGGAGCTTTCTTAATTGTAGGTTGGAAAAAACTTCGATATTTTAATATCCTTTTTAATTTATGAATTACAAATTAAAGAAGAATGTATTCTCTTAAGTGAAAAATAAAATTGAAAAAATAATGTGGACTATAAATCATTGGATCATAAATATAAAACAATATTTAACTCTAAAAGAAATTGAGAGAAGTTGATTGATGATTGAGATGTGAAAATAAAGGAATTTTTTTTTTGAGAGGATCCATTCTCAAATTAAAGATTTAAGAGAAGAAGAAATTTGAGTGGTAAAACTTTTGAATGAAAATTTAGTAATTTGAGAAAGACGATAAATAGGACGAAAGATATAGTTGCTGAATTCCACATTTTTTACCGTATCTTTTCCACTCTCTAAATCCTGGCTGTCACGATGTTACTTAACTTAATTTGACATACACATCTAACATAACTCAAACATAGATAATAATTTGACAAAAAAAATTTGTATGAGCAATTTAATATTTCTTAAATTTATAATCCTTAAATGCCACACACTTACAATCTTTCATCCATGATGTGAATTTTCACATAACCATTAACAATTTATGCCATGCTAGTGTCCTAAGAGTATTCTTTAAATAATACTGCATCCGTCCCTAATTATAAGACTCTGTTTAATCGTTGCACGTAAGTCAATGAACATCACTAATATCTTTAATTGTCTATTTGTAAAAATTATAAAAACTTAATAATTTAAAAATACTCATCAAAACAAATTGAACATGATCTTATATGTTTATATTTACACTTATATATTATTAAAAAAAAATACAGTCAAAATGTACATTTTTGTCAAACAGAATCTTATAATTAAGGACGGGGATAGTAGTATCTTAAGAACACTTATTATATTTTTCCTAATAATGTTTTACAATTATCAAGTAAATTGATATCTAAAATCCAATATAATGAAGAATGAATTTTCTTAATTATTTTTTTTCATATTCCTCAAAGTGTGTCCATCATCCTTAAATTCATATTTTTTTTCCTTTCTTTCTCTCTTTTCAAATTAAGAGTTGAATTTTTTTTTACCATCATATCAATGAAGAGAATCATCTCTCAATATAATAATATTTATAGTTATACATCTCAAATTTTTCAACATTCATTTAACACCTCATTTTTCTAATATCTATCTAATCTTTCTATTACATCACTAATTTATCTACCGCATCTATTTTTTTTTCGTTCTATTTTTTAATAATATTTATCGCACCTATTACACCACTTTATTTATTTATATATTTATCCTAAAATGTATAACCCATATGACATGTCCATCAAACATTTTTCAATCTAAAAAGCTATACGGATTACATTTTTCTCTTTCAATTTTTCCTTCCTAATCATTTCCCCATTCACCAAAAGAAAATGTAGTAAACAATATATATAAAAAAAAGTAAAAAAAAAAAGAGAAAAAAGAATATGCAACGACATTGTAAAATAATTTTACACTATCAACCAATCACAACTATGCTTTTCATCATATCATCTCACTTAACCACACTTTCTTGATTTAACATGAAATGTTAAAACATTCTTATTGGTTGTCAGGATAAAATTAATTAACAGCATTTTTTTAAACTCAAAAAATAATTACATCCAACATCACCATGTATAATCAGTATCGTCATGCATTCGTGTTTTATATGTATTCGCATCAAATAGGGAAGACAACGAGTGTCCACGAGTGTGAATACGCTACCCATACCCACATCCGAAATTACCATCCAAACAGTGGTTTGGATGGCAAAACAAAACCTACACCGACATCTATTGAGTTCAGGTTTTTTCACTCAAACCCGCAACTTGATCAGACAAAATTAAAATTCAAGTTTGGTGCTCATCCATATTCAAATTTGATAAAAAGCAAAATGTAACATAATTTAACATAATTTGCAAATGTCAATAGAATAATAAAATTGTTTACGAATGACAATAAAATAATAACATAGTTTAACATAGTCTTCAACATAGACTTTCAAGAACATATGATAATTAAGTACTTTAACATATATAACTGCACAAATTTTGAGTTTCAGGCGTGAATTTCATACTTTTCAAACCCACACCCATAATATTAAATGTCACCCAAATCTAAACATAAATCCAATCTACTCGAATTTCACCGCTTAACTTAAATTAGGATTCAATTGATTCTCTCGAATTTGAATTTTTCTGCCATCCTAGCAGCAAATAGCATGGGTCTTCCCTCATTTATTTTATTTTGACACAGGGTCTTCCCTCATATATACATATAAATAAATTATTTGGTAAAACAAATTCCATTTATTAAATAATTTATTTTCTCTCTCTAGACAACATCATCACCACTTCCGGATCAGCAGCAAAAAAAAAAAAAAAAAAGAAACGAAAACAGAGTAGCAGTTAAAATCTGTGATCCCAGCGAGGATTTCTTCCAATTCTGAGATTCCAGAAAACCCTAGACTATTAATTTGGGATTCGGTGATTGGTCTCTTCAATTTTGGAATACATTGTTGAGTTTGAAGTAAGAGTGAGAAATTGAACAAGATTATTGAGGATCGGAATGAGAGAGTTATCATCATATGTATAATGCCTGGAGGTCTTGGTATTCGTTCTGCAAGTTATGGCTCTTTGGATAATTACAACAACAACAATAATAATAAACAGTTACAAAATAATGGAGTTTCTCCTATTCAATTATCAGCACGTAAAGGTTCAAAGATGATTAAGGATAAAGAAAAGGAACAGTTGTTCCTTTGGATCTTCAAGTCTGCTGGTCGCAAGAAGGTTGGGATGCTTTTCCTATGTCTCGTCTCTGCTGTCGTTTTCATCTTGGTTTTGTATGTTGGAAAAGGTTCTTCCATTTCTTAACTTCTCTTCCATTTTTCAATTATTAGTTATGTCATTGCAATTTCATTAATTTATTAATTAATACCATTTTAAAGTATATTAGTCTTTTATGTTGTTGTAAGTTGTAACTATCATATTATTAATGATCAAGTGGTTGAGCTTAACTAGTTAATTAGCTTCTGTTAATGTCGAATCGATCATGGCCATTTGATCAGGAGTTTGTGCCCGGTATGAAATGCCCTTGGGGGGGGGGGGGGGGGGGGGGGAGTACCTGCGAGAGGTTACGAATGATAGAGTAGATACCCGAGTCCTTTGCATGATAGGGGCCAATCATTCTGATGTTGGCTGTTACACTCTCCAACCTTGGCGAATTTCTACGACGTACAACTTGTGTTACACTTCCTCCAAAAGTTGCAGATTTATTTAAAATCTTGACATTGAAGGCCAATCATTCTGATGTTGGCTGTTACAGAAGCGCTGCCTCCTGTGACCATTGAGAAGATGGCTGCGGTTTGGGATGATATGTGCATTGGGCTGAGTAGGCCGGAGTACCTAAGTTCAATTCTTTGGTCAGAATTTACTTGCTCTGGATTACCAGGTCCTTTTACTAAGAATCGGAGGGTTAAGATAAAAAAAACTATATATTATTATTATTGTTGCAATTTTAATTGTTTTGTTTTTCTAGTAGTGTACTAATATTGAATGGAAGTAAGCTATTGTTATTTTGTTCAATTGGGATTGGTAGAACATAATGTGATTTGTGTTTGTGCTTGTTATTTGATTTATGTTTTAATTAGGTGATAATGTGATTCATGTGATATGGTCTGATTTCAGGTGAAGATTCTCAGGAAGTAAATACTGTGCAGAGTATAAGTGTCAATGAAAGCGTTTCTGCGAGTGATTCTCCGTCTGAAATATCTACGGCGAAATTTGCATTAATTCCTTCTCTAAATAGCTACTTTTTGGGCTACCATCTTCCTCCAGAGCATCCGTGTAATAGTTTCACATTACCTCCCCCACCGGCTGATAAAAAGCGTATCGGGCCACGTCGTAAGTTTTTGTTTACTATCTTGCTTCGTAAGGTTTCTTGTTGATATTTAGACTATTTGACTTTTTGTACCATGCATTGTTTCAATCATGCCTTTATATATGAATCCTTTCTTCAAACTTTTGTGGTTTGTCATGATATAGAAGATCTGGGATAATTTTAGATTACTTAATGTGCATGGTGTTTCTTCAGTTCTCCTGAATACTCTACTGTGTATCTTATTACAGCATGTCCAGTATGTTACCTTTCTGTGGAAGAAGCCATTGCACGGATGCCAACATTGCCCTCACCTTCTCCGGTTCTTCAGAATTTAAAATACGTATATGAAGAAAATTTAAGTAGAGGGGCAGAATTTGGTGGATCAGAGTTTGGTGGGTATCCTACTTTGAAGAAGAGAAATGAGTCTTTTGATGTACAAGAGTCAATGAGCGTGCACTGTGGGTATGTTTTGCTTTTTCTAGGATTTCCCCCTTACTTATATCTATACTTATTGAGGAAAGTCCTTTATGGAGACAATTGTGTGTGCTTGTAATAAAGCATTGCCGAGTACATTTTACTGATATGAATCAATCCCCCATCTTTAATTATGCGTGTGTGCATCAATCAGATTCGTAAGAGGAACTAAACCTGGCCGCAACACAGGATTTGACATTGATGAAGATGACCTTCTTGAAATGGATCAGTGTAATGGAGTGGTTGTTGCATCAGCAGTATTTGGTCTGTATTGTGTGATTTCAGTATCTATTTACTTGCTTTTAAACTACTTATTGATGATCAATTATATATCACCATTCAGGTAATTTTGATGAGATAAATGAGCCACAGAATATAAGCGATCATTCGAGGAAGACTATATGCTTCCTTATGTTTGTTGATGAAGAAACAGAAAAATATCTGAGGAGTTCTGGCAGGCTGGGGGTCAGCAAGAAGATTGGTTTGTGGAGAATTATAGTTGCTCGCAATCTTCCCTACACAGATGCAAGACGGACAGGAAAGGTTGGAATGACATATTTGGCAAGACCCATCATGATTGAAATAAAATGATTCTATGGGTTGTTAGCCATTTTTGTTTCATGAAGTTTTTATAGTTATACTTTTCTGTATGATCTGATTGTTGCTGCGTAAAATGGAATAATCATATTGTTGGCTGAATTTTTTCTTTTTCGTTTTATAATCCATCCTGAAAGAATTGATCTTGTTGTACTGATTGTTTTCGAGACGCAGAGTGAGGAAGGGAAAAATGCATATAAACACTTCCCTTCCCCCATGAGTTTGAAAAACATAAATTTCACCGCTACTGAAGTATTTTGTTTTGAGAAGTACTGATGTATTTTCTAATTCATAAAGTAGTACTACTATTTATTGCCTTGTAACCTTTGCCACTTTTTTCACAGATTCCAAAGCTTCTGCTGCATAGAATGGTTCCAAATGCTCGCTACTCTATCTGGCTTGATGGAAAGCTTGAGCTTGTTGTTGATCCGTATCAAATTCTTGAAAGGTACTTCTCAGAGAATCTCTTCGAGGCTATATGCAATTTTGTTCAATATACCTATTTATTTTATATGTGAAAGTGGTGTTAAACTTTTTGTTTCAGACCCTTTACCATTTAATTCATAGTTTGGCATGTGATTCACTGTACTAGGGCCCAGGCTCCTGCCTACTGTCAGATTAATTTTGTGAATCCCATATTATAAACATCTAATTTATCATAATGAAATTACAAGAGTGGTTATTCATGCATTGCCATAGTTGTTCTATATTATATATGCATTATGTATATGCTATACCGCTTTTGACAATCCAGTATGTAATTACTAATTAATTTCACACTCGTCCGCATATTATATGCTTGGTTATCCATAAATATCCCTGTGATTGTTATGGCCTAACACGGTGAGGTTTTGAAGCCCTAGTATGGAATTTCATCCAACATGATCCATGTAGACCATAAAGTCTCTTATGTATTGTTTTATGGATACATATTTACTAGTTTTAAAGAAGACAACTACCTGATCTTTCCGAAGAGCTTTTTCCTTACGGAATTGGCTCCACAATGCATGTTATTTTGGCACCTAAACTGCTTGTGTTCACACTTAGGTTTCTGTGGAGGAAGAATGCAACTTTTGCAATATCAAAGCATTATAGACGCTTTGATGTATTTGTTGAGGCCGAAGCCAATAAAGCTGCTGCGAAGTATGATAATGCCTCTATTGACTCACAGATTGAGTTTTACAAGAAGGAGGGATTGACCCCATATACAGAGGCCAAGCTTCCTCTTATAAGTGGTAGGTGATAGTTACTCCTATCTATCTGGTATGAGATGCACCTATACAACTGATTTCTTTATTTTTCTCAAACTTAATGGTTGTGTTGCAGATGTTCCTGAAGGATGTGTAATATTAAGAGAGCATGTTCCTATTAGCAATCTCTTTACATGTCTTTGGTTTAATGAAGTTGACCGATTTACTTCAAGGGACCAGCTTAGTTTTTCAACTGTCAGGGACAAAATTTTGTCACGAGTAGATTTTCATTTCAACATGTTCTTGGATTGTGAAAGGCGCAACTTTGTAGTTCAGGTAAACTATTTTATCTAGTCCGTATATCTGATTACAATAAACTTTTGGTTTCCCGACAGATTTGTTCTGATCATTCAAAATTTTGGAGCGCTATAAAGATGCACACATTAACACACCATGCACAAACACTTTAGAAAGTGGAAACTAACTTAACAGTGAAATTAGTTTCCATATGAACAATTCCGGCATTATGTTAGAACTATATTTGTTTTATTTTACAATTTCAATTGTGTTATGTTGCACTGTGACGAATTTTCTGGAGGGTATATTATTTATCTAAACCTTCTTCATTGCCATACAATTTCATGGTTACTTTTCTCTCATTTGCTCACTGTAGTTCATTTTTTGGTGGGTTGCTTACAGAAATACCACAGAGATTTACTACTGCGTCTGGCTCCACCAGTAACCAATGCTCAACCTCCTCCACCATCCCCGCCACCTCCATTGCCTATGTTTGAAACACCGCCTGAAAATATTGTAACTCCACCCATTAAAAGAGGCCCTGGAAGACGTGGAAGAGATAAAAAATCTGGTTCCAAGCGCCACCGCAAAGTTGTTGCTGGAAGTACCAATAATGAAACAGGTTAATAAGTTTTGTTTGGGTGATTAAATTGTTTTCTAAAAAAATATACACTCCCACTGGCCTTAAATATAAGAAAAAATTAATACAAGTATTTAAGGCCTGATGGAGTATAAATTCCACCTACAAAAGTCATTCATTGCATAGCTGGAGGGAAAATGTGCAAGAAAAGTGTTTGTATTATTTCCACATGGATGCTCCTATTCTTTTTTATTTTGCTAAATTGTCCATTTTTGTTAATTTTTTTTGCTGTATATAAGATACAATTTTCAGCAAGTACAATATGGGTTGCTGCTAAATTCCAGTAACCCAATTTCATATTCAATCATGATAGTGATAAAGAAAATATATACTTCATTTCAATTACACTCCACGAAAGATATGTTCATGATCTATTGTTTCTTGTTAATAAAGCAACCGAGTTGGCAATTATTCCTTTCCCAGCACTCTTTCGCCTTAATGATTTTTGTGTCTGATCTTTCATCTTAATTTATTTAACTAATTGAGATGTCAGGGAAGGCCACCGACTAGTTTAATTCCCAAGCATTGCAATGGAAACATACAAGTAACCACGTGCCAACCTCAGACCATTCCCACCTCCACAAGCATTTGAGAATAGATCCTCTCAAGTCACTTTAGGTAAATTTTTTCTTTTAAATCATTGATTTGGAAGAAGAGAGAGAAAGTAAAAAGCAAAAAGGTGAATTTAATGGTGATGATTAAACAATTGGGATAATTGAAAGAAAAATAAATTGAGAGAATTCATTCTCGCATTCTCGCATTAACTATGGAAAAACAACATTTTAGTCCCTGAAGGTGAGATGTTGATATTATAGGTTTTAAATGTATCGAAATCACAAACACATTTTAGTATCGATATTATGCCTCTAAATTCGTATATCATTGCTTGAACTTGTAATGATTCAAAGTTGAATTATCACTTCGATTAAACAAAACACCACACTAAGATAGGACAACCAAAAAACGTTGCATAAGACGACATGTAAACCAAACAACGCTAGGTGACAAAAAAAATAAAATAATAACTCAAATATACTATATGTGAATAACACTTATTTTAATAGACGACGAGAATAAACGACAAATGGGGGTAATTTCGGATTAAAAACAAAACCAAAACCATCCCCTCTCCAATGGATGAATGACAAAGAAATGTTTTTCAATTGACTCCATCTATCTGGTGTTATTGTAGGAACTTTTGACAAAAATCACGAATATTAAAAAAAGTTGTTTGACTTAAAATGTGTCTTAAAAATGTGCAACTATTATTAAAAACGTGTCTTAAAAATGTCCAAAATGTATTTAATCCTGATTTTTTCATATTCCTAGACAAATTGATAATATTGATAAGGGGTATTTTTGGAAATGATAATAATTAATGTATTTAGAATTTTGTAGAGGATCTTATATTAAGAGATAAATTTTGTAAGTTTCGCGATCTAGATCTTCTCCGGCCTTTTTTCTCGTATTTATTCTTCCACTCTCATCTCAGTCATGTATTTAATGATTTTTGATTAACAAAAGAAAAAAAATATAGCGTAGAGAAGATAGAATATATTTTTTTAATCCAACGATTGTTGATTAACAAAATAGATGTTTGTCCCGAGCTTAATTCAATTGGTAGGACATTAAATTATATATGCAGGACGTCGAAATTCAAACTCCCATCATCACATGCCAGAGAGATTTAATTCCGCATTTCACTTTAACACGATGATGATATTGTTTTTCTATTACCGTAATCTGTTTTATCTGGTTGGCAGTGGCATTACCACCGGATAACACGACCTTGTTTGCTAAAACCCTACTGCCATTGCTCGAACTGCACACTCACCTATCACAATGGCGCTAAGAAGAGGAGCAGTAACACTCTCCATCCTCTTCCAAACCCCTCTTCCTCCTTCTCTCCATCTCCATCTCACTCACACTTCCTCTCTCTCCATTCCCAGAACAACACCAACCACCCCTTCTCTTATCTCCTTCCGAAACTCTTCAATTCCCGCTTCCAAAACCCTAACCCCTTCCGAAAAACCCTTCTTATTCATCCCTCCCGGAGTTGAACCAACTGAAATCAACGACTCTATGATTCTCCCCTTCTCCAACATCGTCATCGGACCTTACGCCGGTGATTCCAAAATTAAGGATGTAGAATTCGTTAAGAGTAGTCCTCGTGCTAAAGATTGCCCTAAAGATGATCGACCCGAATTCGCTGTTCTTGGTCGTTCTAATGTTGGCAAATCTTCTCTTATCAATTCACTTGTTCGTAAGAAAGAACTTGCTCTCACCTCTAAGAAACCAGGTCCTTCTCATTTTTGCAATTTTTGAAATTCATTAGCTTTTTTGAGTTTGTGTAATGTAGTTTGTTTTTGGTACTTGTTGCAGGGAAGACACAGCTTATCAATCACTTCTTGGTAAACAAAAAGTGGTACCTTGTCGACTTGCCTGGTTATGGGTGAGTCACAAACATTCCAATATTATACGTATTAGTGTATGTTCGGTTTTGATTACGCCGTGAGAAAATTTGATTTCGAATGAATTGATTCTGTAAAATTGATTACGACTAAAATTGAATTGAATTGAGGTCTTGTATGGATAAACAACTGAATTAAGTGCTTATAGCATAAACACTTAGGGTCCGTTTGGATTAGCTTGTTTTTGAGCTTATGCAAACAACTTATGCAATATAAATTAGGTTTTATGCTATTTTTATAAGCTATTTTATCATAAACTACTTTGACAAACTTATAATAATACATAAAAATTGTATAAGCTGTTTGCATAAGCTCAAAAATAAGCTAATCCAAACGGGTTATGCTATAAGCGCTAAGATAATAAAGTCAATTTGTTTCCATATAAGTTGTTTTCATAAGTTATCCTAGAGAGTTTATGGAAATAAATTGAAAATAGTATATGGACATTTCATAATCTATTTTTATAAGCTCTCCCAATCAGTCTCGTAAGTGCTTATGTTAGTCATTTAAATAGGCCAATCAAAATGGGCCCATAGGATAAATCAACAATTTCCTGTGTTTTATTTGATTAGAGTATTTAAGCCAGTCATTGGAGGTGTTACTGGTAACCGCTTGTCATGTGTAAAACGGTTCCTCATGTGTTTTCTTTTTTGTGTATATGCAGCTTTGCTAAAGCATCTGAAGCTGCCAAAACGGACTGGTCCTCGTTTACGAAAGGTTACTTTTTAAATAGAGATACTCTTGTGTCTGTCTTGCTTCTCATTGACGCAAGTGTTCCACCTCAAAGGATTGACTTTGATTGTGCAAATTGGCTTGGACGCAATAACGTATGATGCTTTTTTGTGTTTAGTTCATAATGTAATGTTGTTAGGGTACTGAATTAGGACTGAATTCTTTTAGAATTTTGTGGATTGCAGATACCAGTTACCTTTGTTTTCACAAAATGTGATAAAATGAAGGTGGCAAAGGGGAAGCAGCCTGATGAAAACATAAAGGAATTTCAAGAGATAATAAAACAAAACTACAAACAACATCCCCCGTGGATTATGACTAGCAGTGTTACTGGATTAGGCAGAGATGATCTTCTCTTGCATGTATCTCAGCTAAGAAACTACTGGGATCAATAGGAGAACTACTTAAAACTAAGCAAGATCTGACTATCTATAAAAAGAGCATTCCATGCAGGAGCAAAGTTGAAATTACAAAAGATACAACCACATAGAAGATTCATGTGGAAAGGCTATGGGCTGGCTCGTATTTCAGTTGGACCATTGTTCCCCCCTCAAACCACAAAGGTATCTAATTCTTATATGGGGGTCAAGTTTGAGATTTTTACGGATACTTGAATTTTATATGCTGTCATGTTATACACATATTAGAGTAATACAACATATGAAATATTGTATGCTTTAAAGTGTCAATAGTGAAACTTATAATTTTTGTTTCCAGAATACATGTTTCTGCATAGTGCATACCATTTCCTTCGATTTTGTTTACCAGAGGAAAAGGAAACTTTTGCAGTACTTGAATGTTTTGATACTTTATTGTATTTAATTAATAGATTGCCACCATTACTGATGCTGCCCGTGAGGATTTCATCTCCCTGCTTAACTCCATTATTGTATGTATAGGTTGATACTAAGGTTCACACCTATAACGGCAACTTTTAATGGGTAGTACTAAATAAAAATCAGGCCTTTTTAATTAGGTACTAAGCACAGTGGTATTTTGACATAATCTTCTGTTTATTTAATACACGTCTTGGATATTTGTTGGTTCAGTGATAAATTTCTGCATGTCTAACACGGAAAGATTTAAACTTGTTAACTTTCAAATCTGTTACATAGGTACAAATGACTTCATCCCTACTATTATATTTTGTATTTATAGGTGATGGACTTTGTATCCATTGTAGTCCACCTAAGATGAAGAATAATAGAACATAGATTCAGTGGCTGGTCTGTCCACAACTCCACATATTAAACTATTATTAGGTTGTTATACTATTTGGCACCCCTCGTCCAGTGGCCCCACATCCTGAGCTTGGTATAAGCTGTTCATATGGTGCAACTCCATGGCCACATCGATTCCTAAGTTTTGGATCAGCATTTCTTCTGTCAATCTCCTTTTCAATATTTTTCATGTCCATTGAAAATTGGATGAGTGCATCAATGATCTCAGGCTCTCCCAACCAAGAAGACTGGTCATTTCTATCTCCTATGTACTCCTCATCAGGTGAGTGTGCAGAACCTATGTTGATCACAGCCATGAACTTTGTTGCCTGAAATAAACTTGGCAGTGATGATAGAAAGTATCCTTGTGGATCCTTGACAAAATATGCGTAGTCAGAATCCTCCTCATTTGGAATTAGTTTTTTCATTAACTGTGGCCGGATTGGAACATACCCACCATAGGGGTATTGGCTAAAGTTCAAGACAGCATGCTGCGCTGATACAATCCAGATTATAGTGGTAAGCAAGGATATGAGATCCTTAGGGCTTTGAAGTTGTGGCCACCAGGTAGCATTTTTATGATCAGGGTGTCCCATGTTGATGAATTCTTTGTACCAGGATTGTAGTTCATCATCAGAAGAAATGGCATTCAAATCTTTGTAGTAATGGTTCACATAGGTCCTGACCAACTTTTCTATACTGGACCATATGAGGAGTCCATCAGCTGCATAAGGATAATCTTCAATAAGGAGTCTAATACCGTGTGGTTGGGTTGCATCTGGAATTGCCAAACCTCTATGAAAAAAAATATATGAAATGAATAGATCTTAATTTTATTCCCTTTGGGCAGAGAATTTCGATAAAGGGAAAAGTGTTATTTACCTTCTTATAAGATCGGCAGGAAGGCCTTCCATGTCTAACCACCACCAATCTTTATAGGCAGCACAGGTAATTTGCATACAGTATCTCCCTGGAGTGTAATTTGTCTCTATGGAACCTTTGGCATTGATGAGTACCTCACGGGCTGTTGCATTTGTCTTGAGGGTATATCGCATATGGGGTTGCAGAAGCTTGAATACAGGATGCATTACACTTAATTGCCGATGAGCTGCAATTATTAATGGTTCCATGCATGCATGTATTCTTAACCTGTTTGATTATCACAGGCAAAATGTCATCACTTATTTTTAAACACAGAAGTTTCGGGCATGTATTCTCTCAAATACTACTACTATCACTAATAATATATCATACCAGTGGTGCACTAGTGTATGAACACCAGCATCATTAGCACAAACATGGGCTTTGGCAAATTGCCAAAGCCATTTGGAGGTTTCATCTACAGAAGGGTTGAGAACCTGCTTGCATGCAGTATTTGGGCCCCCTGTCGGCAGAGCAAGCTGAATAGCAATGGGTTTTAGAGTTCCCATTTTCGTGAGGAAGAAAATTGTGGTTGTTGCATAAGCTTTGCGCTCATCAAGAGCATTAATCCGATCAAGGAATGGCAAGTAAACATCTTGATAGTCCAGCACGAACAACTTATTCTCTTCCAATGCCTAAATGTTGAAAGCAAAAAACATTTTATGGTTTGTCATTCCCTCGGAACTTAACCTAAGAAAAAGGAAATGTATTGCATACAAATATCATTTCATGCAGCTGCAATCTTGAGCGTACGTTGGATGTATAATAAATCAGATTTTAGAAGTTAAAAACACAAGCTTTCCAATCTCTCATCTAACGACTGATGTTCACTGACTTTGGTCAATCTTGATTCTATGGAAAGAATGAAAGATGACCAACTTTTGTACCTGTTGGATTGACATCCCTTCAATTTGGTCTATAATGTGTTCTTCTTTCAATGCCTACTCTACTGAACCATATATAGAAGGATCCAGTTTACTCACTGGTGGGAAAACCTATTGACAAAGAAAATGACAGTGTGAAAAAACAGAATGCTGCATCAACTATAATACTCAATGGTAACATGATATTTTGTTATTTTTTATTTTTACCTTTAGCCTTTCAATACTTAAAGGGTTTAACCCTGCAAGCACTTGACGTCCAAATTCATCATCATGTAAGAAATGTGTTTTTCCACCTGAAAATTATTTACCTTCATTTGAATATTTGTTTCTGAAATGAAATCACACACATACGTATGTACCTTGACTTGGCAAAAAATCATTTATTTGACAGAGACACCTATGTAGATGGATACCACATAAAACACTAATAAATACGTTGACATCAATAATAATTTTAAAAAATAGATTAATTTCTTCAAAAAATGAAAAGGCAAATAGAATAATTGATATAATCACATATGCCGTATAATCACATATGCCGTAGCGTGTTATTGTCAGATATCAACACAAGTTAGACACTAGACACATTTTAAACATGAAGTATCAGTGCTATATAGAGACAATATTTATATTTTCACTTACTTGAAAATATCTTTGGAGGGTCAAATTTAAAAAATTGTTCTATCGCTACTCCTAAATTGAGTAGAGACTTGGATATAGAGTGCTTTGTAGGCTCTTGAATGAAGCGATCATTGTGTGAAATTACTTCATTGCCCATGATTTTATCCCTTAAAGCGGGCACAATATTACGAAGCAGTGCCTTCAATTTTCCTTGATTAATATATTGTTGCTTAATGTCTTCGTATTCTTCATCTCTAGGCACATATATTAATTCTGATTCACTTGGTCGCGATTCTGCCTTCGCATCTGTCCACATTTGTATGTAAATGTGGAAAATAAAACAATATATTGATAGTTCATAATTCACATGCACGTAATCCTAGTTATGTATCACTTCAAAATTTAGGACTAAAACTTAGATGCAATACATGATGTTTCTCTAGTAGAAAGACAATTTTTGTTTTGTTTTGTTGCATGAAAAAAATACTCTTATGATAGTGAAACTTGATAGTCAGAGTACATGCATCCTCTAAATTGGTACTTGTGTAGTATTGAAGTGCTTTATGCAAGGTGTAGTGAAAAGTGAAAACTGACCCGACTTAGTAGGAGGACGGCCGGTACGACAACGTGTGGGATGAGGGTTGTGTTGGCCACCAAGAGTTGGCCTTGCATAATCATTTCCTTTGTCTGGATCTCCCAAATCATTATAAACATCATAGTCATAAATCCTGCTCCAAGGTCTCAGTTTCTCGCTACCACCATCACTACCTCTCATTTGCTTTAGCTCCCTTTCTCTAAGTTCTTTCAGTCCATTTGGTGTTTCACTTGGTAGATACACCTTGTTGACAAAGAAAATTCTCTTGTGTGGATCAAGTATATTTGGTTGAATCCAAGATTTGCAAGAGAAACAAATATTTCTCTTTTCTTTAATGTTTATGCTTTCCAGGAAAAACTCATTGTCATAGTAGTTAACGGCAGTGACAGCTCCCGGGACACCAAAATCTGAGTCAACTATGAACTCCACTTTGTAGGTACTTGTGCTTCCCTTATCTTCTAATTTGGAAAACTCCAACAGTTTCTTGGCTCAACTTTGGCTCCATACTCCCTTTTATTCAACATATACAACAACAAAAAAAGTTTAGCTTCATTTAACATACTTTACTCTTTTACTTTTTTAAGGCTTAACCAAAAATTTGACTTTAGTCCTCTACCCAAAGTAAAAAAACTCTATATATTATGTTATCAACATAAACAAGTCACAATGTCAAAGTGACAATTCAATACTCCTAACAAAGCTATTTGATGAACGAAACATTTTAAATTTTAATTGACATGGTTCAATTTGAGAAAGAAATTTGCTATTTTTTAAGGTATCAAATCGTCCAGTGTTTACAACTTCGAGTCTTAATTCGGTAATTTACACTTCTATAACAAATTTTTTCCTCCACCCGGCCTTCTCCAACATTTTATCATCTCTAGATCTCTCAAAATTTCTTATTCTCTTTTATCCTACACTATTTTTTCTTTGTTAGAGAATGATGCATATGTTGGAAAGGATCCTATTTACTAAAAACTATTCAATAATAAAATACGAATGAGAGAATGAGTCTTGCTAGGATCAAGTTTTGTGCTTACTAGCTGCAGAACAACACAACCTATGCTATGGTTTTGGGGAATGAAAATACTTAAGAAATTGTTCACAAATCCTTTGTCATTATTATTACTACTATTTCTAATGGAAACCAGCGCCGTAAACTTGGTGCTACTAATGTCCTCAGATTCATCTTTTGGTGCTATTTGCTTCCCCTTCTGATTCATGACTCTAAATTTGGTCTTACTCTTACCATTCATACTCCAAGAATGCACCAATTTGTGCTTCTTAATTGAATGGTTTAGACTAAGAGGTGTGTGTACTTTAAACCAATGAACATTGTTTTCCGGCTTGCAATTCATGACCATGACAAAATTTGTCCCAGCCATTTCTTTGATTTGCCTACTTTTTTTTTTTGGTACAAGATTTGCATACTTACTAAATAAACCACGTCAATGTCCCAATATATAGGCAAAAAATGTTTAATTATTATGATTTATTAAGGCTAATTAATAATTAGGCAAAATTAGTCCCACAGTCCTTTAAGTTTTGAGTTTGTAACAGTTTGGTCCTTTATGTTTTTTTTTTGTAACAAATTGGTCCTTTATGTTTTATTATAGTCACAAGGTCAATCTATTTAGTATTTTCTGTTAAAAAAAAACGTTAATTTTTGTTTTTTAAAGAAAGTTGAAAAACGTGGTATTCTTAAAGGACTGTGAGACCAATTTGTTAAAAAAAACATAAAGCACCAAACTCATTTCCTTTGTCTGGATCTCCCAAATCATTATTATGATTTACTCTCTCCGTAACACTTTATAAGCAAATTTGACTTTTTAGGTTCATTGTAGATTTAATGTATCCGGTCTATATTATAGACCAAATACATTAAATTTACAATGAATCTAAAAAGTCAATTTTACTTATAAAGTGTTATGAGGGAGTAAGGTTTATACATTGACAATGGTAACATGTGAAATGTGCCGACATTGTACATTAATTTGGTCATGAGAGGACTGCTGCACGGGGTGCAATTGTTTTACGTTTTCTTGGTTTTGGTTCGTTAGCCGTGCAGGGAATAATCAAGGGTGTCTCCGACTTTTTGGAGACCCCGTGAGATTATTAAAAATATGTTTTAATAGAATAAAAAAATGCAAAAAATAAAAAATGTCATCGATTTGAATTACAAATAACATCAATAACATTAAAAAAAAAAAGTTTGATAAACAAAATAATTTTTATTACACGCCTCTCTATTTGATAAAATTATAATATATATAACACTTAGCTAAAAAAAGTCTAAAAAATTTATTCACAATAGAAAATATCTTTTACGATATTTTGTAACTATAAATCTCTCATTTTAAAATAAAGAGAATTTTAAATATTTAACCCCACAATTTTTTATTTGGAAGTCTGCAATCCTTAGTTTTACACTTCTCATTTACTAATATTACTACCCTATAATTTTTTTAAAGGCCTCTATTTTTATGAGGTCTTATGCCATTGTACATGTGGAAAAGACGCCTCTGGGTATACTGTGCGGGCGCAACGCGTGATGCAGTGTTGTATTGCTGTTTTTTTTCTTTGCTGACTTGCATTCAGTTACGTTTTAAAGTGGATTTGTTTATATTTTATAGACATATAATATTATATAAATAGATTTTGTTTTATTCATAGCAAAATAAGAGTGAAGTAATAGAGGACTATGATTTGCCATCATAAAAGTTAGGATTTTAGAGAGAAACTCAAAGAGATTTCTCTTGGTATAATTATAAGGGTTGAGCGAATTATCCTTGGTTCACCTTGAAAAACACTATATCAAATTGGGTCTCTGGGCCACGGAAATAGATTCGAGACTTGTGTATCTAATTTAGATTTTTTTTTTTGTAAAGATACTCCTTTGATTATAGTGGAACATAAATTTGTTCTCTCCTCAAAGATAGATTATTTTTAATCGAACTGAATAAATAAATTTATGTATGTTTTTTCTTTCGTTCTCGTTGTTTATTATTTGAATTTAGCCAAATTTGTTAGCAATAATACTAGTAACTATAACTAGTAATATAGAAATAATGCATAATTGTATAAAAAAAAACTCACAGTATTTAAAAGTGCTATTAAAAAATAATTGAATTATGCCAAATAGTGTTTCAGAATAATAATTAAAGAAATAAAAATAAATTTTTTAAGAAGAAAATAATTTTTTATATATTTTTTTTGTTTTCACTCTTTGGTTCCCAGGAGAAGTAGTTCAAAGTTTGAGATGGGTTCTGACATCAAATGATTTCAGTCTCCTTCCAAATATAATTGTGGGGAACCTTGATATTCTCTACCATTTTAAAAAAAATATTCAATGCTTTACCACTTTTATTTTTTAACTATTGTTCAGAGACAGAGACACTATGTAACTTTTTTCAAATTAAATTGGTAAATGGTTAGAAATAGCTAATAAAATAGACTGATTTGAAAAACTATTGATGGCTTGCAGGTGATTCCGCCAAAAAAGGAAAGAAAGTATAAAAAATACTCACGACATCGCTCAAATAGACCAATCAAAGAGGTACAAGTTTTTTTGATAAAGAATAGCTACAAATTTTTATTCCCTCAATGTGCAACTCGTAGTCACTCTAATCCCTGACTGAAGGAAAAAATGCAAAATAGTCTCCGACTCTGCAATCCGTTAGTCATTTTAGTCACTAACGTTAAAATTGACCGTTAACTTTACACTTGGCACGCTGAGTAAGCATTACTTGACCAAGTGACACGATGATTTAGCCAGGGACCAAAATGACAAAAAAAAATTCATTTCTTCATTTCAGAAAAAACGATCAAATTAAAGATTTAAATTAATTCAAACTGGAAAAAAATAATCAATTTTTATGGTTCAAATCAATAACCAAACCAATTAAAAATTGATGTAATTTGGTTTGATTTTCGGTTTCAAATTTTAGAAACCAAAAAATCGAGGAATCAAACTGATAGTTATATTATTAACCATTTATCGAGACTAGTCCATCAAGCAAGCCCACACTTAAAACTAGCCCAACCATTTCTCTTTGTTAATATCCAAGCAACATAGAAACATCTCCATCTATAAATAATGCGATGGGTTGGACTTGAAAAGCAAGAGTTTCAAGCTTAAAAAACATTCATACTTGTTTTATTCCACAAGTAATCAAACTCTTATTTTTCACTCATACTCAAAGCTTTTTAGAAAATTAGGATCTATGGCTTTATTTGGCAAAAATAGCGGATAATTGATAAATTAGTTTATAGCTGATAACATATAGCTTATAGCTGATGGCTAATAACTGATGGCTGATAAGCTGATTGAAGTGTTTGGTAAAATTAGTGATTCAACTAACTGACAAATGTAAAATGACACAAAGGGGCATATAAAATCTTTTATAAAAAATTGTTATTAAATCTATATCTAATTAATATTTAAGACACTTCAAATTTAGTTATTCAAATTTATTAATTTAATATATCTTTTATATATTATTAATTTTTTTATATAGAATTAAATTTTATTCTTTGAAATTTTATTTAAATTTATTTTCATTTCAATTATTATACTATATATAAAAGATTAAACGTTACATTTTATAGGCTTTTATACAAATACATAAAAGATAGATCAAATGTACTTAAAAAAACAGTGACAATATAGGTACATTCATATTTTATAGTAATATAAATACATAAAAAATAAATCAAAAGTACTAAAAGGAAGGGATTATAATGATATATTATGTACAATGCGTCATAAAATATTGTTACGGTAAATAACTTTTTTTTAATATTTATGTACAAAAACATTTTAAAAGGAGATATAACAACGACAAAAAAAGTAAGTATAATATAGTAAAAATAATAATGGATAGGCTAGCGTAAAAAAAGATACGGAATTTTCCTATTTTATTTTAAATTGTAATAATATATTTTGAAAAATAAAAAATAAATTTAAGATACTTTAATTATTAATGATTAATTATGTATTTTAATTATTTATTTATAATTAATTTTTAAACATTTATACAGTATTTTAATTTATTCCAGATTAAATCAACATTTATCTTCTTATTTTTTTGTAGGATATTTATTTTCATTATATATAAATAAACTAATATTATACATAAATGCATATTTTTATTAGTGAATGTTATCTAATGCATTTTCTTCCATCTAGTCTAGTATATTAAAAACTAACGACGTCGTAGAACATAGTGTAAACTATACAAACTGAAATATATAAAGGATATTTATTTTATTTCATAAGCATTGGAGGTAAAATGTCAAAAAAAAAAAAACTTTGAAAGCAAAGGAATGACGTTTTTCATTTTATATTATTTTATATTATAATAAATTAAAAAGGGTAAAAATGGATTTTAAATAAAATGATAAGGGTAAAAATGGAAGAAAACATGATAAGCTATAAGCTATAAGCTCATAAGCTAATTGAAATAGCTTTTGAAAAATAAGCTATAAGTCAGTGTTGAAAAGACTGTTACCAAATAAGTCTTTTAGCTTAAAAGATATAAGATATGAGCTATAAGCCAGTTTTGTGGTGTTGGCAAACATACACTATATGTCATTGAGTACACTGAGTATAATTTCTTCTTAAGCTTCTCAACTAGTTTGAGTTTTGTATAAGCTTAGTACCAAACACCTTTAAAAATCATTTGTAAGATCTGGCTCAAGTCAATTAGTGACAATTGATTGAGTGTGTCTTAACTCTTAAGAAGTCAATAGTTACTAAGGTGTATCAACTTGTGCTAGCCGGAGAAACTTTGATCTCGGATTAGATCATACAAGAATTTTAGTCTTGACTTTTTTTTTTGACATCCGTTTTAGTCTTGGCTTAGATCAAAAGAATTATTGTAATTTTGGTCTAGATTATAGTGGATAAACTCAAGCAAATAGGGACCGGGCGTAACCCAAGTATTAAGGGCGAACCAAGATAAGTTTTTGTGTTTTTTATTATCTTTCCCTATACTTTTATTTGTGCAAACACATTTCACACAAATCACTTTTCATTTATATTCATGTATGGCTGAGCACATTCTTAGAACATTCTAACAGTCTAGTTTTAATTGTTTGTTAGCTCTTAACATAATTTACGTTTTAGTTAAAATTTTAAAAAAGATCACAATTCAAATCCCCTTTCTTGTGACAAACCTCATTACTTCAAATATGGCTCAAGGTAAAGATCCCAACACTATGTTGATGATGGCTACAACTTGTGATGACAAAGTCAAGAATGAAGAGTGGTATCTTGACTCTGGGTATCCTGATTGTTGGAACAAAATTGATTTATCAATCTCTCTAGAAATTTTGATGATAACAAGGTATTAAAAAAATCAATTGAATATGCTAATATATGTTCAAGTATGCAGATTTAGTAGATTAAATTTTGCTTACCGATGATGAATGAAATCTCACATGGTAGAAGCAAGCATATTGAGAGTCGTTGAAGTTGTGCTGCGGTAGTTGGACAATCTGTGTTCATCAGTTATTAATTAAATGGAGTTTTAAATGTGTGTAATTCATAGCTGGCAATTAGTTGTAGTTGGTTAGAGAGTTAGTTACAACTGGTTGTTAGTTAGTTACTTTTGTGTGGTAACTTGTATCACAAGCAATTGAACTACTCCTATAAATAAGACACGGTAATGTGTTCTTTCATAGCTTCATGATATTCATATTACCAAAATCATCTCCATTACTTCTCTGAGTCTTATTCAATAAAGTTTTGTGTGTGTTTGTTTGTTCTTCATCTTGTTCAGGTTAGCCACCTGTGTTAAGTGTTGTGCATTGTTCTGCTTGTGTTGTTCTAACATAAACTTTATTTTGTAAATTATCATTGATCGATACGCTTTCAGTTGGATCATTGTTCCCCCTCAAACTACAACGGTATCTAAATCTTACATGTGGGTCGAGTTTGAGTTGTTTATGTATACTGGAATTTTATTATCCTGTCATGCTATACATATATGGGAGTAAAACAGCATAGGAAATATTGTATGCTTTCAATTGTGAAACTTATAATTTTTTATCTTTTTTGTTTCTAGAATACATGTTTCTGCAAATTTTTATCTTTTTTGTTTTTAGAATACATGTTTCTGCATACGATTTCCTTGGCTTTTGTTTACCGGAGGAAAAGGAAACTTCTGCAGTACTTGAACATTTTGAAACTCTGTTGTATTTAATAGATTGCCACCATTATTGATGCTGTCCATGAGGATATCATCTCCTTGCTTACCTCCATTATTCTATGTATAAGGTTGGGTATTATGATACTATGGCTGTTTTTTTGACATAATCTTCTGTTTATGTCAGTTCAGTGATAAATTTCTGCATTTCTAACACGGAAAGATTTAAACTTGTTAACTACCAAATCTGCTACATAGGTACAAAAGACTTCATCCCTAAGATGAATAATAATGGAACATAGATTCAGTGGCTGGTCTGTCCACAACAAATATTTAACTGTTATTAGGCTGTTGCACTATTTGGCACACCTCGTCCAGTGGAACCACATCCTGAGCTTGGTATAAGAAGTTCATATGGTGAAACTCCTTGGCCACATCGATTCCTAAGTCTTGGATCAGCATTTCTTCTGTTAATCTCCTTCTCAATATTTTTCATGTCCATTGAAAATTGGATGAGTGCATCAATGATTTCAGGTTCTTCCAACCAAGAAGACTTGTCATTTCTATCTCCTAGATACTCCTCATCAGGTGAGTGTGAAGAACCTATGTTGATCACGGCCATGAACTTTGTTGCCTGGAATAAACTTGGAAGTGATGATAGAAAGAATCTCTGTGGATCCTTGACAAAATCTGCGTAGTCAGAATCCTCTTCATTTGGAATTAGTTTTCTCATTAATTGTGGCCTGATAGGAACATGCCCGCCATAAGGGTATTGGCTAAAGTTCAAGATAGCATGCTGCGCTGATACAATCCAGATTATTGTGGTAAGCAAGGATATGAGATCCTCAGGTTTGTGAAGTTTTGGCCACCAGGTAGCGTTTTTATGATCAGGGTGTCCCATGTTGATGAATTCTTTGTACCAGGATTGGAGTTCATCGTCAGAAGAAATGGCATCCGAATCTTGGTAGTAATGGTTCACATAGGTCCGGACCAATTTCTCTATACTGGACCATATGAGGAGTCCATCAGCTGCATAAGGATAATCTTCAATAAGGAGTCTAATACCGTGTGGTTGGGTTGCATCTGGAACTGCCAAACCTCTATGAAAAAAATATATGAAATGATTATATCTTAATATTATTCAACTTTGTCGAGAGAAATTTGACAAAGGGAATAGTGTTATTTACCTTCTTATAAGATCGGCAGGAAGGCCTTCCATGTCGAACCGCCACCAATCTTTATAGGCAGCACAGGTAATTTGCATACAGTATCTCCCTGGAGTGTAATTTGTCTCTATGGAACCTTCGGCATTGATGAGTACCTCACGGGCTGTTGCATTTGTCTTGAGTGTATATCGCATATGGGGTTGCAGAAGCTTGAATACAGGATGCATCACACTTAATTGCCGATGAGCTGCAATTATTAATGGTTCTATGCAAGCATGTATTCTTAACCTGTTCGATTATCATAGCCCAAATGTCATCACTTATTTTCATACGCAGAAGTTTTGGGCAAGTATTCTTTCAAATACTACTACTTTTTTTTTTTTTTTAAAGCAAAAGGAGAGTCGAGGAAACCCTCAACCCTATCCGAAATATATTAAACAAAAATAAAAGAGAGTACAAACTAGGGGGTAGAGCTGTAAAAATGGGTCGGGCTATCGGGCCGGCCCATTAACCCTATAGTTTTGCACAGGCCGGGCTTTTAAAAAAACTTGATCGGGCCTTATCGGGTCAGTCTTTCGAGCCTATATTTTTAATGGGCCGACCCCACGGGCTTTTGGGCCGACCCTTTAAAGAGTTAAAAAAAAAAAAATTTTAAAAATTCTAAAAATAATTTTTGCTAAAAATAAGGAGTTTTAGTTACCATTAAATCTTTAGATAATTAAGTAACAAAATATGAGATTTGTTAGTTAGAAGATAATTATTAAACCAAATTTGTTGTTTTTTTAAGATTAAACCAAGTTTCTTATGATTATCTTTATTTGAAAAAAACTAATAACAACTTAATCAATCATTATAAATAGTTTTATTGTCCATTGAATTTATTTTGTAAAAAAAAATAGTCAAAAAAAAAATAAAAGTTTGTCGGGCCATGTAGGCCTTTGCTTATTGGGCTGGGCTTAACGGGCCGGGCCACGAGGCTTAATGGGCTGGCCCACTAAAGTCCCTTTAAATGGAATGGCCCCTGGGCCGAGGCTGATCGGGCCGGGCCGGTCCCTTTTGACAGCTCTACTAGGGGGACATCAACCTGACCCAGTTAACATTTTTGTAGCACTAAAGATAAAACAAATAAAACCAGCTACAAAGTGGTTATAGATCCAACCCTAACAGGTGAAAACCAAAACATACACTAACACATCGGGCACTACTCAGCGAACCCGCGCACAGGCTCGAAACCAAATAGCAAAAAAAGTACGTATCAATACATGTAAAGGTGTAAAACAGCGAATGAATTGACCGCCAACACAGACAAATTCACGTACCAAACCCCTCTGAAAAAACAGAGCAGGTATCCAGAACCCCTTCGGGCCAATCAAACTTAAGCCCCTGTTAAACCCAAGGAATCAAAACAGCAGCAAGCAACCAAAGTGAAGAACAGCAACAGTAGCAGCAGAGCTAAGAACAGAACCAGGAGCTCCAGAGAACAGAACCACCGGTAAGTGAAGAAACTCCATCTCCGACGCGCAGGGGAACAGCTGGAGACCAGCTGACACCACCAACCACCCAGCAAACCGAGTGCACCACCACCACACGACCTTACAAACCTAAAAGATTGACAACAGCAGTGTCGATAGAGGTTGGGAAAACGCATCGTGGCTTGGACCGCCGGAGAAACAGAGTAAAGAGAGACAACCAGAACAGAACCAGCCAAACCAGTCGATAAGAACCGATTTGGGTTGTAATGAACCGGTCACCACCGAACCGAACCGCATCACAGGAACGACGACGAAAACCAGCGCGCAGGACGGCGGACACGACGACGGGGCGATAACAGTTGAAGAAAACCACCCAACACCGACGGTGTGGGTTAAGAACAAACTCAGGAGAGTTACGAGCCCACCGGAGCTTAGAGGTGATGACTCCATGAATCATGAGCACCACCAAGCTACCAGATCTACATCGATGAAGCAGCGTTTGGATTTTAAGGGAGGAGGGCGGCGGAGGTTTCTTTAGAGAGAGGACAGAGCGATTGGAATTTTAGAGAGAGAGGGTTTTCATTTCAAGTCATTCAAATACTACTACTACTAATAATAATAATATTTGAATGGAAATAAAATTTCATACCAGTGGTGCACTAGTGTATGAACACCAGCATCATTAGCACAAACATGGGCTTTGGCAAATTGCCAAAGCCATTTGGAGGTTTCATCTACAGAAGGGTTAAGAACCTGCTTGCATGCAGTATTTGGATCCCCTGTTGGCAGAGCAAGCTGAATAGCAATGGGTTTAAGAGTTCCCATTTTGGTGAGAAAGAAAATCGTGGTTGTCGCATAAGCTTTGCGCTCATCAAGAGCATTAATCCGATCAAGGAATGGCAAGTAAACATCATGATAGTCCAACACGAACAACTTATTCTCTTCGAATGCCTAAAAGTTGAAAGCAAAAACCATTTTATGATTCAGATTTTAGAAGTTAAAACACAAGTTATCCAATCTCCATCTAACGGCTGATGTTCACTGACTTTTGTACCTGTTGGATAGACATCCCTTCAATGTGGTCTACAATGTGTTCTTCTTTCAATGCCGACTCTACCGAACCATATATAGAAGGATCCAGTTTACTGACTGGTGGGAAAACCTATTGACAAAGAAAAATGACAAAGTGAAAGAACAGAAGGCTGCATTAACTATAATACTCAATGGTAACATGATATTTTGTTCATTGTTATGTTTACCTTTAGCCTTTCAATACTTAAAGGGTTTAACCCTGCAAGCACTTGACGTCCAAATTCATCGTCACTTATGAAATGTGATTTTCCACCTGAAAATCATTCCCCTTCATTTGAATATTTGTTTCTAAAATCAAACCTCACACATACATGTACTTTGATTCGGAAAAAATTCATTTGGTTTTGTTAGAAAAACCCACGTCGATGAACACCAGATACGACACTGATATGTCAACATCAATAATAATTTAAGAAAATAAAATAGTTTCTTCAAGAAAAATAAAAATAAAAATAGAATAATTGAATGTAATATGCCGTATTGTGTTATTGTCTGACACATGTCAGATATCAAACACAATTACAATGTGAACGTGCTACATTAACAGACAATATTTACATTTTCACTTACTTGAAACTAGCTTTGGAGGGTCAAATTTAAAAAATTGTTCCATGGCTCCTCCTAAATTGAGTAGAGACCTGGGTACAGAGTGCTCTGTAGGCTCTTGAATGAAGCGATCAATGTTCGAAATTAATTCACTTCCCATGATTTTATACCTTAAAGCAGGTACAATATTACGAAGCAGTGCCTTCAATTTTCCTTGATTAATATATTGTTGCTTAATGTCCTCGTATTCTTCATCTCTAGGCACATATATTAACTCTGATTCACTTGGTCGTGATTCTGCCTTCGCATCTGTCCACATTTGCATGTAAATTTGGAAAAGAAAACAGTATATTGTAGTTCATAATTCACATGCTTGTAATCCTAGCTATCACTTCAAAATTTAGTACTAAACTTAGATTAGATGCAATACATGATGTTTCTCTTAAAGTTGTTAGTGACAATTATACTGTTTCTTTATTATAGTTGATAACAAATTAACAATCGTTACAATTTTGTTGCTTGGTAGTTTTTATTTTAGTAAAAAAAAAATTGTCCAAAAGAAAGCAGTAGTGACAATTTTTGCCTAACTTTTATCCTTGTATTTATGATAATAATTTTAAATTATGATATGGATTTATATATCCATGTAAAGATATTTTAAATTATCGATCAACAAACTAAGACATTGGACACAAATAATTACTGAGTTCTTTCTAAAACAAATTGTTCAGCAGAGCACTGCGAATCAAAGAGTTAATACGAAAAAAATGTGAGTCTTCGCCGAACTACTTGACCCAACAAAAAGAAGTCATGCATACTCTAATGATAGTGAAACTTGACCAAAAGAGTACATGCATATGCATGAGCATACTCTAATGATATTTTGTCCTGGTACTTGTATAGTACTGTTGTGCATCATGAGGGTGTACTGAAAATTGAAAACTGACCAAATTTAGTGGACGGCCGGCCAGTACGACAACGTGTGGGATGAGGGTTGTGTTGGCCACCAAGAGTTGGCCTTGCATAATCATTTCCTTTGTCTGGATCTCCCAAATCATTGTAAACATCATAATCATAAATTCTACTGTAAGGTCTCACTCTTCCTCTCTCACTACCATCATCATCACCTCTCATTTGCTTTAGCTCCCTTCCTCTCAATTCTTTCAGCCCATTTGGTGTCCCACAAGGTAGATACACCTAATATGATGCTAATGTATATCAGATTTAAAATGCCGATGATGTACCAATATCCGACAATGTAAGTTGAGTATCAGAGTGTAGTATTCTAACCTTGTTGACAAAGAAAATTCTCTTGTGTGGATCAAGTTTATTTGGTTGAATCCAAGACTTGCAAGAGAAACAAATATTTCCCTTTTCTTTAATGTTTACGCTTTCCAAGAAAAACTCATTGTCATAGTAGTTAACAGCAGTGACAGCTCCCGGGACACCAAAATCTGAGTCAACTATGAATTCCACTTTGTAGGTGCTTGTGCTTCCCTTATCTTCTAATTTGGAAAACTCCAACACAGTTTCCTGGCTCAACTTTGGTTCCATACTCCCTTTCAGTTAACATATACAACAAAAATTAATTAGCATCAAACAATAAGTGTCTATTTGCAGCAAAGTTGCAAATGTACTTTTGAGTAAACATCATTTTGAGATAATGTTAGATTTACATAGATCCTATAAGTTTAAATTCTAGTTCTAAATAAAGATGCAGTAAGTAATGAGAAAATGCAAGAGAAATATTATCTGAATCTTTCCTTCTTTAACTCGAATCGCGTCTGTAATTAATGCTCCCCGCACATAACTGGCCCAAGGGACAAGCAGCCCGCCTAAGCAAGCGCTTTAGGTCTCGAGATCTCTCAATTTTTTTCTCTTTTCTCCTTCACTCATTTTTCTTTGTTAGAGAGTGATGCATATGTTGGAAAAGATCCTATCTACTAAACAATATTCAATAATAAAATACGAATGAGAGAGCGAGTCTTACTAGGATCAAGTTTTGTGCTTACTAGCTGCAGAATAACACAACCATTGCTATGGTTTTGGGGAATGAAAATCCTTAAGAAATTGTTCACAAATGCCTTATCATTATTACTATTTCTAATGGAAACCAGCGCCATAAACTTTGTGCTAATCATGTCCTCAGTTTCAACTTGTGGTGCTACTTGTTTTCCCTTCTGATTCATAACTCTGAATTTGGTCTTACTTTTACTATTCATACTCCCATGAACTTTGTGCTTCTTAATGGAATGGCTGAAACTAAGAGGTGTGTGTCCTTGAAACACATGAACTTTGTTTTGTGGCATGCAATTCATGACCATGGCAATTTTCGTCCCAGCCATTATTTTGATTTGCCTACTTAGCAAACCACATCAATGTCCCAATATATATCCAAAAAATGTTTAATTATTGTGATTTTGAATAGTTTTTTATAAAAATTATTTTTGAAAGATATATTTTTTTATTTAAAAAATGTGATTTTTATTAAGTTAAAATCTTTAACATGAATATTTAAGTTACTGAATGTAAACATCACTCTTTTAATTTATAAAACGATAAGTTTTGAAGTAAAATTGTAATTTGGTTTGGTGTTGTTGAGACCTTTTAGGGTGTTGGCTTCATTTTGGTAAAATAAGCCTAATTCCATGATGTGGAGCATGATGTGTGACACATCAGGGTTCACATCTGGACGCCCTACTGGACGCGCTTTTATTTATTTAAACGCGATCTTTTGAAAAAGATTTGTTTTTCAAATTAAATCGTGCCAGCTTTCGCGCCAAGGAACAAGATAATCTTTCATGGTTCTGTTTTATTTTATTGGCCGACTTTGATCAAAAAGATTTGAAACAAACAATTAAAAGATTATGATCAAATAATTCTCAAGGCAAAATTTATCAAGGCCAACTCGTCAAAGCCCATGAAGCTTGTTCTATATAAAGGAAGACTGAAGACCAATTATTTATCAACTGAAATCAAGAAGCTAAGTCTACAAATTGAGTCTTAGGGTTTTAGTTCTTTAGTTGTTCTTTGTTCTTTGTGAGCCTTCACTTGGATCATAGTTTTGATACAAGTAAGGACTGAGTTTATAGAGTTGTAATCTCTAGTTGTCTTTCTCCAAAGCTTTGAAGCAAGGAGTTAGATTGTGCAACACTCTAAGCCTTTAGGTACGAGTGCTTTGCTTGTCTAGGAGTGTGTCTCCAACTGAGTTTGTTATTAAATCCTTACTGGGTAAGGTTGAGGGGGAGTGAGCAGAGGTTCTCATATCTAGGAGTTCCTAGGTAGAATTAGCACGGGTAGTGATTAAGTGAGAAGTTGTAAACGGGGGAGTTTAGCTTTGAATTGATACTACCATAGTGGATTCATCCCTGGATTGGTATCCTCCAGAATAGGGCTTGTTATAAGTGCCGAACTGGGTTAACAAACTCACGTGTTCTTTTGTTTCCTGCACTTTATATTGTTTACTTGTTCATCAAGTTCAGTTGTTCACGATGTTGACACATTAGGCTACACATCGTACGATTCCTAAAGTGTACACATCGTGCTACACATCTGACACTTGCCACCAGAATTTCAATTGGCATCAGAGCAGGCACCCTGCCTGTTTGAGGGTGAGCTCCAGGGAAGTTACTTTCTGGAAACATGGACAAGGATGGAACAACGGTCAACAAACCACCCCTCCTGGATGGAACCAACTATGACTACTGGAAGCCAAGGATGATTGCCTTCCTAAAGTCACTTGACAGCAGAACTTGGAAAGCTGTGCTCAAAGGCTGGGAGCATCCCAAAATCTTGGATGCTAATGGTGTTGACACTGGTGTACTCAAGCCAGAGGAAGATTGGTCAGCTGCAGAAGACACTGCATCACTTGGAAACTCCAAAGCTTTGAATGCTTTATTCAATGGAGTGGACAAAAATATGTTCAGATTGATCAAGCAGTGTACTGTTGCAAAGAATGCTTGGGAGGTACTCAGAACCACTCATGAAGGCAATGCCAAGGTAAAAAGCTCAAGAATCCAACTTCTCAACACTAAGTTTGAAAACCTCAGAATGAAAGAAGAAGAATCAATTCATGAATTTCACATGAATTTGCTTGAGGTAGACAATTCCTTTGAGGCTCTAGGTGAAAAATTGTCTGAAGAAAAGCTGGTGAGAAAGATGCTTAGGTCCTTACCTAAGAGATTTAACATGAAAATCACAGCCATTGAAGAAGCTCAAGATATCCCAAGTATGAAACTTGAAGAACTTGTGAGCTCTCTTCAAACTTTTGAGATGAACTTAGGTGAGCAAACTGAGAAGAAAGGAAAAGGCATAGCTTTTGTATCTTGTGCTGGTGAAGAGGAAGAAGCTGATGAATCAGATGATGACCTCTCAAATGACTTAGCCATGTTGGGAAGACAATTCAACAAGCTTCAAAGGAGGGTGGACAGAAGACCAAGGAGGAATGTGAGGAACATCCAGACTGACATCAGTAAACTAGGTAACACTTCAACAAAAACCAAAACTGATGATAAGTCAACTCAGAACAAGGGTGTTCAATGTCATGAATGTAAAGGCTTTGGTCATATAAGATCAGAATGTGGCACATATCTGAAGAAGCAGAAGAAAGGCCTAACTGTATCATGGTCTGATGAAGACTCTGACACTGACTCAGAGAATGTTGCTGCTAATCATGTTAGTGCCATAACTGGGGTGGATAATACTGATGATGAATCTGATGATGAAGAACTCACCTTTGATGAACTAGCCTCAGTCCATAAAAAGCTATTTATCAAGAGTGAGGAACTGTACAAGGTCAATGAAGAGCAGAAGGAAATCATCAGTCAACTGGAGACAGAGAAGGGTCAACTACAGAGTCAAGTTGCTAGTCTTGAAAGTGAAGTCAAGTTACTGTCAACCAACTTGAAAAATATGACCAAGTCTGTAAAGATGCTCAATCCTGGAACCAACATGCTTGATGAAATTTTGAAAGTAGGAAAGCATGCTGGTGACTCATCTGGTGTAGGATTTAAGAACAAACATCACAGCAAGAAGACAAATACTAAGTTTGTTCCTGCTCAGAAGAAACCTGACCCTAGCAGAATGTGGACACATCACACTCCACATCAGAGACCTGCTGGCAAAGAGAAGTTTAATGCTTGGAGATGCCACTACTGTGGGAAGAATGGTCACATCAAGCCCTTCTGTTACAAACTCTATGGGTATCCCAAGAAAAAGCCTCAGGTGCAAGCCAAAACAGCAAGGGTCACTCCTAAGAAGATGTGGAAGCCTAAAGTTTCTGAAACTGCACATATTGCTCACACTTCTCTTAGAGCATCTTCTAGTAATGATTGGTATTTTGATAGTGGTTGTTCTAGGCATATGACTGGTGTTGAGAAATTTCTCACTAATATCAAGCCTCATACAACAAGCTTTGTAACCTTTGGAGATGGAGCAAAAGGTGAAATCAAGGGCAGTGGTAAACTCTGCAGCAAAGGCTTACCTGACCTAGATGATGTGCTACTTGTCAAAGGTTTGAAGGCTAATCTTATCAGCATAAGCCAACTATGTGATCAAGGTCTTAAGGTCAACTTCACAAAGAATGAGTGTCTTATCACTTCTAACAAAGGAGAATTGTTGATGAGAGGATCTAGGTCAAGGGACAACTGCTATCTATGGATTCCTGATGAAACAGCTCACTCCACTACATGTTTGATAAGTCAGGAAGAAGAAGTAAAGCTTTGGCACCAAAGACTTGGCCATTTGAATCTGAAGGGAATGAAGAAGATTGTGTCCAAGGAAGCTATTAGAGGTCTACCAAAGCTTAAGATTGTTGAAGGCAATATATGTGGTGAATGTCAAGTTGGAAAGCAGGTTCAGATGTCACACCCAATGTTACAACATCAGGTGACATCCAGAGTTCTTGAACTGCTACATATGGACTTGATGGGACCAATGCAGGTAGAGAGTATTGGTGGCAAAAGATATGCTTTTGTGGTTGTAGATGATTTCTCAAGGTTCACTTGGGTTAGCTTCATCAGAGAGAAGTCTGACACTTTTGATGCATTCAAAGAATTATGCCTTAGACTACAAAGAGAGAAGGATAGTGGCATTGTTAGAATCAGAAGTGATCATGGGAAAGAGTTTGAAAATTCAAGATTCTCTGAGTTTTGTGCTGATGAAGGAATTGGGCATGAGTTCTCCTCACCAATCACACCCCAACAAAATGGTGTAGTTGAGAGGAAGAACAGAACCTTGCAAGAGGCTGCAAGAGTTATGCTACATGCCAAAAAGCTACCTTACTACTTTTGGGCAGAGGCCATGAGTACTGCATGCTATATACACAACAGGGTAACTCTGAGAAAAGGTACCTCAACCACACTGTATGAGATATGGAAAGGAAGAAAACCAACTGTCAAACACTTCCATGTCTTTGGTAGCAAGTGCTATATCTTAGCTGACAGAGAGCAAAGGAGGAAGATGGATCCCAAGAGTGATGAAGGAATCTTTCTAGGCTATTCCATAACCAGCAGAGCCTATAGAGTCTTCAACAACAGAACAAGAACTATGATGGAATCCATCAACGTTGTCATAGATGACTGTTCAGATAATGAACCTGATGTTGATCCTGATGTGGACACATCTCACCCCCTGCCTGAAGACTCTGAAGTTATAGAGATTCCTGAGAAGACTGATCAGCAAGAAGATGTGACTCCAGTGAACAAGGGTCCCTCTGTTAGAGTTCAAAAGAATCATCCAAAAGAACTCATAATAGGGAATCCTGAGTCAGGGGTTATGACAAGGTCAAGAGAGGTTGTATCCAATGCTTGTTTTGTGTCAAAGGTAGAACCAAAGAATGTGAAAGAAGCCTTGACAGATGAGTTTTGGATTGAAGCTATGCAAGAGGAGCTGAACCAGTTCAAGAGGAATGAAGTGTGGGATTTAGTTCCTAGACCTGAAGGAGTCAACATCATTGGTACTAAATGGGTTTATAGGAATAAATCTGATGAAAGTGGTGTTGTGACTAGAAACAAGGCTAGGCTTGTGGCTCAAGGTTACTCTCAGATTGAAGGAGTAGACTTTGATGAAACATTTGCTCCTGTGGCACGTCTTGAGTCCATAAGGTTACTTCTGGGAGTAGCATGTATCTTGAAATTCAAGCTATTCCAGATGGATGTGAAGAGTGCTTTCCTCAATGGCTACTTGAATGAGGAAGTTTATGTGGAGCAGCCCAAGGGATTTGTTGATCCAAATTATCCAGATCATGTCTACAGATTGAAGAAGGCATTATATGGATTAAAGCAAGCTCCTAGGGCATGGTATGAGAGGCTAACCAAATTTCTTGTGCAGCAAGGTTATAGAAAAGGAGAAACAGACAAAACCTTGTTTGTCAGAGAAGAAAAGGGCAAGTTCATGATTGCACAAATCTATGTAGATGACATTGTGTTTGGAGGAATGTCTGATCCAATGGTCAAGATGTTTGTGAATCAGATGCAGTCTGAATTTGAGATGAGCCTTGTAGGTGAACTTACCTACTTTCTTGGTCTGCAAGTCAAACAGATGGAAGATACAATTTTCATCTCTCAAAGCAAGTATGCCAAGAACATTGTGAAGAAATTTGGAATGGAGAATGCAAATCACAAAAGAACTCCTGCAGCAACCCATCTCAAACTTTCTAAAGATGAGCATGGTGTCAGTGTTGATCAAAGTCTATACAGAAGCATGATTGGCAGTCTACTTTATCTCACTGCAAGTAGACCTGATATTAGCTTTGCTGTTGGTGTGTGTGCAAGGTACCAAGCTGAGCCTAAGATGAGTCATCTAAATCAAGTTAAAAGGATTCTCAAGTATGTCAGTGGTACAAGTGATTATGGAATTCTCTACTCTCATGGTGAAGACACAAGATTGTTAGGTTATTGTGATGCTGACTGGGCAGGAAGTGCAGATGATAGGAAGAGCACTTCTGGTGGATGTTTCTTTTTGGGAAGCAACCTTATATCATGGTTCAGCAAGAAACAAAATTGTGTTTCTCTTTCTACAGCTGAGGCTGAGTATATTGCAGCAGGAAGTAGTTGCTCTCAGCTACTTTGGATGAAGCAGATGTTAGGTGAGTACAATGTGCAGCAAGATGTGCTCACATTACACTGTGACAATCTAAGTGCTATAAATATTTCCAAAAATCCTATCCAACATAGTAGGACAAAGCACATTGATATACGTCACCATTTCATTAGAGATCTTGTTGAAGACAATATTGTGACTCTAGAGCATGTTGCCACAGAAAATCAACTGGCAGATATTTTCACTAAGGCTTTAGATGCAAATAGGTTTGAGGTGTTAAGGGGCAAACTTGGTATTTGCCTCTTTGAGGATCAATAGCCATAATGGCTATTTAGACGTGCAACGGTTACCTGTTCTTTCCCTCCATCCATAGTTGCACGCAATCCAAAGGCAATCATTACAAAAATATTTCCAACGGCTATTTCGCGATCAAAACTTCAAGAAATCCGTCTATTCAAGATTTTCTCTTATTGCCTACCACATTGATCACTACATTCATCTCTCTAACACTCAAACGACCAAGAACTTGTCTTGATCTCTCTCAAAACCTCTGTTCATCTCTCTGCAATTTTCTTTGAAATCTTCATACAAAATCATCATCATCATCATGTCTACTGCAACCAAAACATCTCCTTCCACAAAAACAAACACTCCTCCATCATCACCAAAACCAAATTCCCCACATCAAGAAGATATTCAAGGTGACATGATCATCGATGCCACTCCTGTCTCAATGATCAAGCCATCTGGATCAAAGAAGAAGAAGTCTAAACGATCAAGAAGGGAATCAACCCCCATTGCTGCAGGGGAAGATGTTGTTCCTTCTACTTCCACAGAAAAATCCAAAAAGAAGAAGAAGAAAAGCAAGAAGCCAAAGATTGGCTCAGCAAAGAGGGTTCACACCATGGAAAGTCTGCATGTTGAACCTCTTCCTGCAAAATCTGGTGATGCAAATGCTGAAGCATCTATGGGTGTAGGTTCTTCAAACCCTAACCCTGAGAAGGCTGCTGTGAAGATCTCTGAGAGTCAAAGACATCCCTTGACTCAGAAGATCATTGATTCTGTGCTCCAAGCCCTGCAAGAACCTAATGTTGCGGCAGATGTTGGCACATCATTGCCACAAGGTGAAGAAGAGTCTCCTGCTGAAGAAGAGACTGCTGCTGTTGAAAATCCTGCTGTCATTCCTGATTCTCCTGAACAGGAATTTGTTGAAGAAGATCAACCTGCTGAGGTTGAGGAACCGGAAGATAATACCCAGTCTGACAAGGTTGTTGTGGATGTAGAAGGCTACAATTCTGACATCCCCTTGAAGAAGCTTACTGAGGAGAGTATTGCAAGAAGGACTAGAAGTGGTAAAGGTCCTGCTGTTGTTGAGATTTCTCCTGCTGCTACTAAGGAGAAGAAGAAGCCTGTTAAGAGGCAAGTCATGTATGGTCCCAAGAAGGGATTTAGTAAAGCTGTGGTTCCACCTGCAAAGAAGAAGACTCAGAAAAGAAAAGAGCCACCTACAAGTGACTCAGAGTACGATGTGGAGCAGGATGTAGCTCACATCAGTGAGTCTGAGGAAGAATCTGCTGAACGCAATATGGAGCTTGATGTGATTCACATTGAGTCTGCTGTGAAGAAGAGCTATGGGAAGAAGAAAATTCCTCAGGGAATTCCTGACATCCCAGTTGATTTGATTTCCTTCCACAACCCTGCACATGCTGGAAAATGGAAGTACATTGCTCATAGAAGGTTAGCTCTGGAGAGGGAGCTCAGTGCTGAAGCCTTGCAGTGCAAGGAAGTTATGAGGTTGATCAAGCGTGCTGGCTTGATGAAGACTGTTACTGGACTGGGTGACTGCTATGAGAAGGTAGTCAAAGAATTTTTGGTAAACATTCCTACTGGTTGTGACAATCCTTTGGACAAGGAATACCAAACTGTTTTTGTGAGAGGTAAAGAAATTCACTTCTCTCCCACTGTTATCAACAAGTATCTGGGCAGAAGTGAGGAGCCCTTTGCTGAGATGGAGGCAAATGACAACTACATAATCAAGGCCATCACAGCTGGAAAGGTCAAGACTTGGCCTAAGAAGGGAAAATTGCAAGCAAGCAAGCTCACTCCAATCTACAACATCCTGAACAGGATTGCTGCTGCTAACTGGGTGCCTACCACACACAACTGTGATGTGGCTACAGGTTTGGCTAGGTTCATATATATTATTGGTAGCAAATCTAATTTTGATTTTGGTACCTATATTTTTGATCAGACTATCAAACATGCCAAAACCCTAGCTGTCAAACTACCCATTGCATTTCCTTCCCTACTGTGTGGAATCATATTGAGCCAGAGACCTGATGTTCTGGGCAAGGATGATTTGTCTTGCAGAAGAGAGTCTGCTATTTCTTTTAGTCTCAAGCAGTCTGATGTGACTCCTGATGTGGGCACATCCAGCTCAAACAATGCTATGTCTAGGACAGACATGATTGCTGCTTTAAAGGAGACTTGCAAGGCTCTGGATGAGAAGAAGGCCAAGCTGGAGGCAGTCATTGCTGGACTGGAGCTTGAGGATGAGCAAACAATGGCTGAGGATGAGGAATTGGAGGAGGATGAGCCCAATGACTCTGAAGCTGAGGAAACTGATGGGAGCCAGGATATTTGAATTATTGTAATTCATTAATATTTCCCTGTACTCAGTATTTCCTTGTTTTTGCTTGTATTTTGTGGGCTATGCCCTGGATTTCTGATGCACCTTTGCGTGCCTGTTCTGTACTTGCTGCACTATTAACGGCCTGAGTGCCTCTTTCTGTTAATGCACCATCATCTCTACATCTCATGCTATCTGCATTCTATGGTGTGTTACTTACTCTCAGTATGTTTGTCATAATTTATGGCTAAAAAGGGGGAGTAAAAATTAAAATGAACAACTTTGAAGCCAAACTAACTATTACTAGCTTCAGAAACTTTCTCAACTTCTGAAGCTCTGCAACTTCTGAGGCACTAGAACTTCTGAACCTCTGCTCAGCTTCTGAAGCACTAGAACTTCTGAACCTCTGCTCAGCTTCTGAAGCACTACAACTTCTGAAGCTCTGCTCAGCTTCTGAAGCACTACAACTTCTGAAGCTCTGCTCAGCTTCTGAAGCACTACAACTTCTGAAGCTCTGCTCAGCTTCTGAAGCACTACAACTTCTGAAGCTCTGCTCAGCTTCTGAAGCTCTATAACTTCTGAAGCTCTGCTCAGCTTCTGAAGCTTCTCCAACTTCTGAAGTTCTGATGTGTGGCACATCTGACTACACATCTGGTATACATGCTTATTTTTCTTCAAATATTTTATCAACAAATTTTTGAAGAATTAGTTTTCTAAAGCATGTTCTTCTGAAGACCTTTTCTGTACATTTTCAACTGGGTGATGCATTCTTAAGAAGTCCAATTGAAGATGTTATCTAATTTCTACATGGTGATGCATTCTTAAGAAGCCTGTAGAAGTTATTTTGTGTGATGTTTGACACATCTGTGAGTTTTAACTTGGTCATGCATTCTTAAGAAGCCAAGTTTAAAACTTCTCTATATCTCTCTAGGTCATGCATTCTGAAGAAGCCTATAGGGAATATGAGATTTAGGGGGAGTACATGGAAAGTGCTCTAGTTCAAAGGGGAGTAGACTATTACTGGGTTTGCTACCCTCCCTTATGTGTGCATGGAATCTCATGCTTGTATGTGTCTGAGAATTTATTTTTCTCAGTCTTTGGGAATTTATTTTCCTATCTTGTGAGAGTTTATTTCTCTCTTTATTTGCGAGGCTCTAATCCGCTGCTGCATGCCTCTGATGTGCCTACACATCTCTCCAAGTTTAGTTGGGTGACTCAAAGATTATTTTAGCCCAAAATTTGCCAAAGGGGGAGATTGTTGAGACCTTTTAGGGTGTTGGCTTCATTTTGGTAAAATAAGCCTAATTCCATGATGTGGAGCATGATGTGTGACACATCAGGGTTCACATCTGGACGCCCTACTGGACGCGCTTTTATTTATTTAAACGCGATCTTTTGAAAAAGATTTGTTTTTCAAATTAAATCGTGCCAGCTTTCGCGCCAAGGAACAAGATAATCTTTCATGGTTCTGTTTTATTTTATTGGCCGACTTTGATCAAAAAGATTTGAAACAAACAATTAAAAGATTATGATCAAATAATTCTCAAGGCAAAATTTATCAAGGCCAACTCGTCAAAGCCCATGAAGCTTGTTCTATATAAAGGAAGACTGAAGACCAATTATTTATCAACTGAAATCAAGAAGCTAAGTCTACAAATTGAGTCTTAGGGTTTTAGTTCTTTAGTTGTTCTTTGTTCTTTGTGAGCCTTCACTTGGATCATAGTTTTGATACAAGTAAGGACTGAGTTTATAGAGTTGTAATCTCTAGTTGTCTTTCTCCAAAGCTTTGAAGCAAGGAGTTAGATTGTGCAACACTCTAAGCCTTTAGGTACGAGTGCTTTGCTTGTCTAGGAGTGTGTCTCCAACTGAGTTTGTTATTAAATCCTTACTGGGTAAGGTTGAGGGGGAGTGAGCAGAGGTTCTCATATCTAGGAGTTCCTAGGTAGAATTAGCACGGGTAGTGATTAAGTGAGAAGTTGTAAACGGGGGAGTTTAGCTTTGAATTGATACTACCATAGTGGATTCATCCCTGGATTGGTATCCTCCAGAATAGGGCTTGTTATAAGTGCCGAACTGGGTTAACAAACTCACGTGTTCTTTTGTTTCCTGCACTTTATATTGTTTACTTGTTCATCAAGTTCAGTTGTTCACGATGTTGACACATTAGGCTACACATCGTACGATTCCTAAAGTGTACACATCGTGCTACACATCTGACACTTGCCACCAGAATTTCAGGTGTTAATGAGTTTTTCCCTATTATTATTATTATTATTATTAACAAACATGCAACTCAACTTTTGTAATGTTTTATGTTCGAGAAAGAAGTGGTATGAATTTAAATGTAATTTGGTTTAGCTAGTTGTTGGTACATTTGAAAAGAAAGAAACAATAAGGTGTTTTATCAACAAAACACTTATCCATAGGGTTTGATAGACAAAGTGAACGTCTTATCTTAATGGTGATTGAAGTTGAGAAAGAAAGGATTTAAGTATCTATTGCATATGTGGTTGATTAATTTTTTGGCTTGTTTAGGGATTAACAATAGGTAATTTGTTGTTTGTAAAAAAAAAAAAAAAGAAGTTAATTTGTTATTTGAGGTATTAAATGTTTCCTTGTGATTTACTTTTGTTGAGTAAGACACTCCTTGTGCTTAATCTTTTTGATATAATTCAGTTAGTTTATTCAAAAATAAAAATTATATACAAATAAATTTAAAATAATTTTTACTATTGTTTATTATTTAAAAATAATAATGCTAATGCTGATTTTTTTAAAGTCATTGAATAACTAATATATATAATTTGTACTCCCTCCAGTCTCAAATATAAGAAACAAAACAAAAAAAATTAAAAGTCTCAAATATAAGTAAAAGTGTATTACAATTATTATGTTTAATGACATTATTTCAATATCAACCAATAAATGCAATATTTTACATTTTTCAAAGTGTTTTTTCTTTTCAACCAATGCATTTACCTACTTTCTTAAAAAGTGTGTTTTTTTTGAAAATTTACTTATATATGAGACCAGAGGGAGTATATTGTAGCTTAAATATATCAATTATTTAAGAAATTTAAGAAATAAAGTATTTCTTATAGCAAAAAAAAAAAAAAAGACTAGAGAGTAGTCCTATACTCCTATGGACACCGATTCCCTGACTTTTTAGCGGGTAAGTCAGGTGACTTTGGGTCAATTCCATTCGTTAGATCAATCTTACGCCTGGCATTCCACCACGTGGCTCTTTTCTTTTTGAAGGAAAAACATTGAATTTTCATCTCCTTCTTCTTCTCTCTGCAATTAATGCCATTACTGAATTTCCATCTTCTTCTCTCTGCAATTAATCCATTTCCCTTTTCCTTTCTTCTACCTTTAAACATATGAATCAGCAGCCACAACAATGGAGCAAACTATCGTCCCTCCGCCGTCGACCGACCACCACCCCATTGAAGACGAAACACTGTTCAAAGCAACGTCGATGAAGCAGAGATCAATACCGGTGGGATGATACCAGCGCAACAACAGAAGGAGTGAGACAGACGGCGGTGGAATGCAGACGTGAAACGATGAAGGGGATGTGACGTGAGATTTGTGTTTTTTTTTTTTTCAGATGTTTCTACTTTTAGTTTTTTAACTTAAAAAAAAAAAAAAGTGGACACATGGCACAATCTAGTACAGTTGATTGATCAAAGGGATGGAATTGGCCCAAAGTCACCCTGACATTCCCGCTAAAAAGTCAGCGAATCGGTAATTTGCCGAAATTGCAAGACATGGATGTCATGATGGGGATCCGAACCCCAACTCTCTCACTTGTGTGAGAATTTACTTTGCCAATTCTTCTATGTAAAAAAAAAAAAATGCAAAATACATCTATAGATCCTTTAAGTTTTACATTTGTATCAAATAGGTCCTTTAAGTTTTTTAAATATCAGATAGGTCCTTTAAGTTTTACGTTTGTATCAGTTAGGTCCTTTAAGTTTTTTAAATATCAGATAGGTCCTTTAAGTTTTAAGATTGTATCAAATAGGTCCTTAAATGTCCTTAAGAAACAGGACCTATTTGATACAAACTTAAAACTTAAAGGACCTATCTGATACAAACGTAAAACTTAAAGGACCTATTTGATACTTGAAAAACTTAAAGGACCTATCTAATACAAACGTAAAACTTAAAGGACTTATCTGATATTTAAAAAACTTAAAGGACCTATTTAATACAAATATAAAACTTAAAGGACCTATAGATGTATTTTGAAAAAAAAAAAACTAGAGAGTGTAATACTAATGTTTTATTAAGACAGTACTCCAACAGTCCAACGGCTGTACAATTGCAGCGAAAGTTAGAAGAAGACATTTGAAACGGCCCAACATCATGGAGGATGACATTGTACCTTCTGTTATGTTTGCTTACGTAAGGACAAATTTCAACTGTCATCACTCATCACAATTACAGAAATTAGTGCAATAATGGCACATTGTATGATGGCTAATGCTACGGTCCACCGTGAAAATTGATCTAATTGAATATAAATTTTACAAAATTTATTGATAGATTGAAAGTTTATATCATATAGAGCATCCATAAAAAATTTTAAAAAAATTAATAATCATTTGATATTTTATTAGGATTTATCAAGATTTACAGTATTTAATAAACCGTTAATCTTGATGGATCTCAATAACATATCAAATGATTTTCAATTTTTCTAAAATTTTCTATAGATGATCTATATGATATAAACTTTCAATCAAACGGTTGATTTTGTAAAATTCGTATTCGTTATAGGATTTTTCATGAATGGTCCACCATGGACCACTTGAAGAAGTGGTCCATGTTAGAATTTTTCTAATATAGTATAATAAGTGTAATAATGAGTAAAATGGTGTAATATTTTCTCTTATAAAAATGCTTCCAATTTTTTTTTATAACTCAATTTCTCTATCACTTCTCTAATGGTTGTTTGCGTTCTCTACAAATTGACCAAAATATCATTTCGTTATTTATGTCATGGATGTTGTAAAAATGAGTAATTTTCAACGACCAACCGTGACTTAAGTCACGGAAAAATCGGTGCTAAGTCACCCCTGTTTCAGTCAAAGATTTGTGATGACAGGAATTTCTGTAGTATTTTAGGTAGTATATTAGTAATAAAAGACTCAAGACAAGCCCAAATACGAAGCAAAACCTGAAGAATCGAAACAAAGTGCTAAAAGGAGCAAGAATACAAGAAAATACCAAGAAAGAAACAAAAAATGAATATGCGCTAGCCATCGTAGTACGATGACTCCCATTGTGGTACGATGATAGTTACTTGACGGCCAAGTTACCATGATGGGAGTTACTTGACGGCCAAGTTGATTATGCGCATAAATCTATTTTATTTTTGAAGAAAATCTACATATCATAGTACGATATGTCCATCGCAGTACGATGGCTTGTTGATGCCCGTTTAGAAAACTATAAATAGAGCTCATTCCCCTCATTATTTTTCATTCAGAAATTGGGAACATCTCTATTACTATAGAGTTGGTCTACAGGAGTAAGGAGAGCAAATGAGCACTCTACGGGAAAAACTTTTCTCCTTCACGGAAAAAGTAACTTCCTCAGCAAGGTAATTTCTCTTTAGGTAGCATAGTTAATTTCTTGTAATTTAATTATGTAATCTTTTGTATAGATCCTTTAGGTTGTGGTGGAGAAGATGAACTTCTCTATGAATATTTGGAGTCTTTGATTGAGTCTCAAGTTATAATAAATGCTATTTAGTACTATTTGTCTTATTTATTTTCCTGCTTTAATTACGTTTATGAAATCTCGCCGAATAGCGGAAGCGCTCACAAAATAGAATATTAGGTGAAACTAATATTTGTTCCGAACTTGTGCGGCCAAAATGCCTATAAATGGAAGCATTCAGCTTCCCGAGGTTTTACACCTCTCCTTCTCTTCTTTTCTTATTTTTCCCCTTTTATTTTATAATGTTAGGTTATTTAGATTTTGTTATTTTTTGTGTGAACGGCCACGAAGTACCTCGTTGGTTAGGCATAACGATACTTTCGGTCCCCTTTAATGAGGATTTTCGTATCCTTATAACTAATCAACACAGAACTTTTGTCTCCAATTTTGGGTACGTTTGAAGTGGAAGGGATTAGCTGTCGTGGTTGTTAAAGGCCAAATGGGTTTAAATGTACTACCAAAGTGACATCCTGAACTTATTTGATAGTCGTTATGAATTGTGTTACAGATTTTGTTATTATTATTTTTTATGTAATTTTTATTTGAGTACGTGATAAAGACCACGAATCGGACAAAATATGTAATTTTTGTGTTTAATGAATAAATTTGAATGCATTTTTTTTGTCATGTGTTTTGCATAACTTATTGATTCTGCCCCCTTTTCCCCAATGCACTGTTCACCTGACGTGATTCCAACGAAATCGAAATGAATTTGCAATGAGAAAATTTTAGATGGACATTACCTTTGTATTCAGCTCAATAAGATGTCCTTAGAGTTCATTGATGCTTTGATTGTATGTTGGAAACACAATTTTCGTGCTAGTGAGGTTTTTTTGAAGGGCTTGCTTCAAAGTTGGTGAAGAAGAAGAAATGTTTGAAGCTGAAGGATTTTTTACTATATATAGGTATTGTTCGTAGCATAAGCCACAAAATATGCAACGGTCATAAAACGGTCTACACCTTAGGTCGTGAATTTTAACCTTTTTAAATAGAGTGCCTCTTGGGGGGGCATTTCTGATGCGCGGAAAAAAGTATTATTTTTTACACATTCATTTTTTAAGGTGCAGACGGTATCCATGACATAAGTAACAAAAAGAAATATTCTGATTATTTTATAAGACGCGTCGCAGAATCCATAGAACGACAAAAATAATTTTCTAATTTCTATAATCTCTACCTTTTCTTTGGCTAATAATCCAATACTCCAACTCAATCTCATGCATTGATCGATAGATTGTCATTGTCACAGCAACAATGTTAGTAACACTAAACAATATACAATTTTATCTAATTTTAAGAGATGGTGAATAAGTGTCAATGAGATTTTTTTGAGTAAAAATAGAAAGCACAAGGGCACAAGGACAGAACACTCAAAATTTCAAAATCGACTCTAGAGGACTCGCACATTTTCGCTTCAAGGGCACAATTTTCTAAAGGAATTTTATATTTAGAAATAGAGTTAGGAGTGTTAATGGCAAAATGCTTATATGAATCAAGTTTTATGGAGTACATTAAGTCAAGCTTCACCAAATGCCACATCTCATCTCTTAGAATAAAAGTAGTTAGAATTTTTCTATATTTTATGCAATTAGTATTATTTTTGAGATAATATTATTGTACACAGATACTTAAGAATTTAGGAGAGTCAGGTTGAATTCTTAGTTCTATATAATATTAACAATGTTAGTTTGAATTCTAGTCATCAATATGGACAAAGTTACAATGTCATTTAACGTAACAACTCAACAATTCTTTTTTGGTTGCTAACAATTCAACAATTTTAATAAAGCTATTTGATGAATAAAACATTTTAACTGACATAGTTCAATTTAAAATCTTAAATTGTCCGACGCTCTCAACTTCGAGTCTCAATTCGGTAATTTACATTTCTACAACAAAAGTTTTCTCTATCCCTCTCCAACATTTTATTATCTCTAGATCTGTCCAAAAAAATAAAATTATTTCTCCTACACTATTTTTTCGCAATATTCAATAATAAAACACGAATGAGAGAGAGAGAGAGATAGAGAGAGAGTCTTACTAGGATCAAGTTTGGTGCTTACAAGCTGCAAAACAACACAACCATTGGTATTATTTTGAGGCATGAAAATACTTAGGATATTGCTCACAAATGCCTTATCATTATTACTATTTCTAACGGAAACCAGCGCAGTAAGCTTCGTGCTAGTAATGTCCTCAGTTTCGACTTGTGGTGCTATTTGCTTCACCTTCTGATTCATGACTCTAAATTTGGTCTTACTCTTACCATTCATACTCCAAGAATACACCAATTTGTGCTTCTTAATGGAATGGTTGAAACTAAGAGGTGTGTGTCCTTGAAACCAATGAACTTTGTTTTGCGACATGCAATTCATGACCATGACAAAATTCGTCCCAGACATTTCTTTGATGATTTGCCTATTTTTTATTTTATTTGTTTGGGTACAAGATTTGCCTACTTAGTAAACCACATCAATGTCCCAATATATAGCAAAAAAATGTTTAATCATTATTATGATTTATGGTTTATACTTTATACATATTAATGGTAATTGGTAACATGTGAAATGTGTGTTGAACAAAAAACAAAATGTGAAATGTGCTGCACATTGTACATTGGGTCATGAGAGGACTGCTGAAATAATTTATTATATTTTAATATTATTGAGCAAATAATTTTATTAATTACTTCCCTCTGTTCCTTTATATAAGCACCCCTAGCTACTTTTCACGCATATTAAGAAAAATGGATAGTGTAGTTAATGATTATTTTTTGTGTATTACAATTGTTAAATTGTCCCCGGTGAAAAAGTGAAATTATAATTGACTTTTAATATTCCAATATAAAGTGGTAGTAATGATTAGGGTTATGTTTGAAAAAAAATAATAAATGTATCTTGAAACTTGTGAAGGGGCTTATATTAAAAGACAAATTTTTCTTTTTTAAAAGTGCTTATAATTAGGAACGGATGGAGTATAAGCTTGATTACATATTTCATATTTTATGTTTTAAATATTTTAAGTTGTTCCTCAAATTTTTAACTTGTAAATTAATTAGTAAAATAAAGATGAATAAATATGTACTAACTAATTCAAACGTTAGAAATTTGAGGGGCCTACCTGAAACATTAAAAATATAAAGAATCAATTTAAAACGTTTAAAATATAAAAGATTAACGTGAAACCTAAAAAAAAAAATGTAAGGGAGAAAATATATAATTAAGCCATAATTATAATTAGTTATTTGTCAATTAAAAGTCTTAATTTATTAATGATCAAATTAAGTAAAAAAACTAATTATATTTTTAACGTCTCGTAATGTGGTCGAATTTTGATTTACCATCGGTAATATTTTTTTGTGAGCAATTAAAACTTGCATATGCGCAAACCCAAGTAAAATATATTTGGGCGTACACATACAAATTCAAAAAATCAAAACAAAAACAATATAATCACACCAATCAACATCATTTTATTTATTTTCTTTTTAATTGTTTTAGTTTGTGTAAGTGTACCTAACATCTTTTATTTGTGTTTGTGCCTATACAAGAATTTTATTTTATTTATATTTATTTACTCTCTGTAATGTGAAGATTATCTCGTTTACTCCCTCGTGAAAAATTGACTTAAAATTCAACATAAATGGTGATATGACATAGTCAGGAAAGGGGATAAATCAAAATTTGCTAACATTACTGTGTGCGAAATGACGAAATTCTAAGCCCACATATTCAATGAGGGGGTAAAGGACAAAATCTTTACATTACAGGGGAGTAATCGAAAAAAATAAATATTACGGGGAGTAAACAAAAATCCACCAACATTGCAGTAGGTACTAGGTAGACACCTTGTTAATCCTTATTTAATTAATTGGTATGTGCATGAGTGGATGTAATGATGACTGATTTCGAAATAATGAGAACTCTAATTGATTATCACATTATATGTATGCGATGATTTCCAATATACCGGACATATCACATATTACATGGAATCTAGGTTGAAAATGAACCACAAGGCAATAAGTACATGTTACTCGTCTCTAACTAGTTATGTTTCAGGCTTATTGCTAAAAGATTTTTTTCAATGAATCTAGGTATTTCAAATATCTCTAATAAATCAATACGCCATGGATTCGATTTGTATACATGTTTTGTTGTTTTATTTGACTTTCGCACCGAAGTGTGAGTAATGTTTTAATATTTGAGTAAGTATATTGTATGTAATTAATTATCAGATTAATTCCTACAAAAACCCTCACTAAGTTGTAGTATTTGACAATATAGGATCGGCTGAATATTCGGAGATCCTTACACTGCAGTCGTACATGCTATTAAAGATCACATTATAATTGTAGTACAATCCACAACTGGTGATGCAAACCTCAACATAATGGAAAACAATCAATGTTTTCTTTAAAGACTTTTCATTGTTGGCGGCTACTATTCTATCACAGCACTCAGTTAGTTGTACAATTTAAGACATTGTACCTTCCGTTATGTTACGGCGTCACTCAAATAGACAATGAATAGCTACAGTTTTTATAGGAGAACAGTACTATTAGCTACTATATATAAGTTGTCCTTCTTTGAATTTAGGGGTTTAAACTCTCACACAAACATGGCCTAAGGCCCAGCAAAACATAAAAACTCTTTTTTCTTTCTTTCTTTCTCTTATTTTTTACTATTTTTTTCTTTCTTTTTATTCTAACTTGTGTGTGAGCAGCGTCGGACCTACATTAAGGCCTACTGCGGCTTTGGCCACAGTGGATTTTCTATTTTTAATAGGTATATATATATATATATATATATGAATCAGGATCCGTTGACACCAAATAGTTTGACACTAAATGTTACACCTTTTAATAACGTTTTAACCGATATAAATTTTATAAAATCCACCGTTGGATTGAAAGTTTATATCATCTAGATCATTTGTGTAAACTGTCAGACAAATTCAAAATCATTTGATATGTTATTAAGACGCATAAAGATTAACAATATTACTGTCAATTTTAGTCACAAGATTTCATCTGTCTCGGTGTTCGAATCCAACTTGTTCCAATTTTTTAAAAAAAATTGTAAAGATGTGCGCTGCTCTTTGTTGCTATTTTGACCTGCTCCTTTCCTTTTTTTTTCATTCTGTTTCTTTGTTGTTAATTGCCTGCCTATCTTCTTGTTTCTCCTTTAATAAATTGTTTGATTATTCAACAAAAAGAAAAAGTTGTGGTCAAATATTATTTTTTCAAGGAATGGTCAATACATACATAATATTAGAGAAAACAAATTGTATAGGTCATGTTTTAATCATTATAAAATTTATCATTAAAATTGAAAATTTATTTCATGTAGATAAAATACATGTAAAATTTTACAGAAATTTAAAAATATCTTGCTATATTATATTGAGATCTATCAACATTAAAGATTTATATATTTTTATTAAACATCGTTAATTTTAATATAGCTCAATAACATATGAAATTGTTTTAGGTTTCTTTAAGATTTTACATGATTGTCTATGAATTTAGACGTTATTGAATGATAAAATATTATTCCAATGTTAATAGTCTATGAATTTTCAGATTGAATTTATCATTTTCAATAAAAAAAAAGATCTCCAATCAAAACTTTCGTAACTAGAGGACTAAGTTTTTCAATAAAAAATATTTGTCTTGTAACTTTTATAGAAAGAGTGTTCTTAAAACAATTACCAATGATTTATTTTAGTTCATTTTTATGAAATGAATAATAGACGATTTTCATTGTAAATATATTGTATTAAACCATATTATTTCTTTTCTTTTGTGACAAAACAATATTATTTCTTATTTTCAATATAATATAATTTATATTTTCTTTTTGTACCAAAAAAAATATATTTCCTTTAACATTTGGCCACGGTATTATTAAAAGTTTAGATCCGTCCCTGTGTGTGAGCTCTGCTTAAGGAGGAATCCACCAAATAGATTCGTCTCATTAGATTAAGAATATTTATACAAATGAAACTGAACAATATACCTTTACTAAAAATAAAATCTTAAGATATTGGAATTATAATTTTTATGATTTATATATTGCTCAATCTCAACTCTTCTGATAAATGTAAAATTTTAACTCACACTTAACATATCATAATAGTATAATTAATTGAAGCAAATATTTAATCATAAAAAAAAATTAACATGTGATATATGATATCAATACAGAAGACTTTTAATGTACTCAAGTCTCAAACATAGTTGTGAAAGGTAAAAGAAAAGCTACTTCTAAAGAAAGTTTTATACAGGATTAGTCACGGATATAACAACGATAGCTGAAGTTCTTATTATTGTCCAATTTTCCCAATGGTATTAGCCACAATCGTCGTGGATACTTTTATCATGATTCTGTTATTTTCTAAGGATGAAGTTTACTTTGTTTGTCGTAACATGTGCCTCGACACTTTTGGGGAGCATGCAATTCATTGTAGGGAGCTTTCATGCTTCAAATACAGGCATGACCTAGTCAGAGATGTGTTATTTGATATATTTAGGTGTGCAGGACTTTCTGTGAAAAAAGAGGCACCAATGAACTTTTTGACTGACCCACAAGAAGAAAGATCGACACTTCGCCCAGCGGATGTTCTGGTGTTTGGATGGGTAGGTGGGGAACATGCTTGTGTGGATTTAACTGGAGTTTTCCCCATGTGGGACTGGGAGTCAAGGATTTTCCTGTGGGACAGACAACCCTCAAAGCTAATTCAAGCAAAATGGCCAAACAGAAGAAAACGTGCTCTGACAATCAACACGTATTTATACCATTTGCATTCGACACTTTTGGTTTTTTAGCAACAAATGCTATAAATCTTTTGAAAAGAGTTCAAAAGGTCATGCATAGTAATATTGTGTCGCCTAAGTCTATGAATGTAGTTTTTCAAAAATTAAATTTGATTATACAAAAAGGTTTAGCGGCGCGGCTTGTTGCCCGTCTACCTTTTATTCATATGTAATAATTTTATATATATATATATATATATATATATATATATATATATATATATATATATATATATATATGTTGGAAATGATGATAATATCATCATTAATGTAGTGGCATTAATGTGTGGAAGTTGAACAAACTTGGTTGGAAATGAAAGGACGAAACACATGAGTCTTGGACTTTGAAATATTGATGTGTGAATTGAAAAAAATGGGAGAAGTCCCACATTGGAAAGGTCACACTCCTTATTAGTGTACGTACTGATGAAAATTTAGCAGATCCTTTGACGAAAGGATTAGCTAGAGAGAAAGTCCATAATACATCTAGAAGGATGGGACTAATGCCTATATGAATCTCTCATGATGGGAACCCAACCTAAAAGACTGGAGATCCCAAGAATTAGGTTCAACGGGTAATAACAAGTTGTGAGGGGTTAATGGTGATCATGCGAAGTACGAAAAGAGAAGCATGAATCCTGAAAGCGAAACGATGAGATAATTAAAACTCTTAATGAGATCTATACTCTATATGAGTGGAGTACCGAGCTTTAGGAGTACTCTTGATAGACTCACCTATATGAATGTGGAACTTAGGCCGGTTCCTATGAAATTTCGTGGGCAGAATTCCTAGAGCATTCATGAAACTAGGATTGACGTGCAGGGCCATTAAAGCACGGACTTTTAAGACACGCCTTAAGAAATGGTTGTGTGCGGGTTTGAGAAAAATCTGAGATAGAGTTCAAGACAATTGTCACTCTTGTTAAATCAGGCTCTTACTCGCTATGCAAAGGTTCAAGTCATAGACACCTTCGCTTATGCACAATCTTTATAAACTTTTGAAACACTTTTTTAAATTCAAGTGGGGGATTGTTGGAAATGATGATAATATCATCATTAATGTAGTGGCATTAATGTGTGGAAGTTGAACAAACTTGGTTGGAAATGAAAGGACGAAACACATGAGTCTTGGACTTTGAAATATTGATGTGTGAATTGAAAAAAGTGGGAGAAGTCCCACATTGGAAATGTCACACTCCTTATTAGTGTGTATATATCCTAAAGTGACTACTTGGGGTGTGCCCCAAGGGGTACCCCGTTTTGTGAACGGCCGACTCCGTAGCACCACCCTTGACCAACACACACGCGCGCGCGCGCCGCCGTCCGTCCGGCCGTCTCGGATCGGGCCGGGCCGTACTTGGGCTTGGTGATGTGTAATTTTTTGGGTCACAGAAATTAATTATTTTAATTAATTAACGCATTTAATGAGTCATTAAATCCAGTTTATTTCCGTTTAAAGCACATGTTAAATGTGCAAAGACCAAGTCCTTATCGGATTTTCTCGCCGAGTCGACGTCTATCCGGTTCAACTGTTAATTCAAAACGTGCGTGCTGATCTAGTAAAACGCGGAACCGCTTCATCTGAACGTGGTTGAACTGATCCAAATCGACTCCCTCTTTTCTCTCCTTTTCGGCTCCCACTTTTGCATATAAATACGAGTCATCACATTCAGTTGCAGATACGAAAAAATTCTCTCTTTCTCTCTAATTCTTTCTTCACTCAAATATTTTATTTTCGGTTCTTTGTTTCTGAAATTCGAAATAGTATTGTAGTACTGTTACAGAATATTGATATTGTTGTATCGATTCGAGTTATATCGTCGTATAACTCAAGAAGGTGTTGTTCTTGACCGATTGCTATGAGTGCAAGCTTTTCGGTTACTGTTTTCAGGGCTGTTTTATCCTGGGGACGGCGTGGTTGTTGTCTGCCTTGCACGATCTTTTGGTAGTTCCACGAAACGTCTTAAAGAGAGCGACCTAGTCCGCGACTCAGCTAATAAACTATTCAGTTCCATATTTTCGAAAAGTACTTTTTCTATTTCAAAAATAACAATATATATATATATATATATATATTACTTTAAATTGTCATGGCAAAAGTCTACTATAGCCGTAGTTAAATTTTGCGACGCCAAATAGACCACCCTAAATATTTTTTTGTAGTAAACATTATTAGCCAATTTTTTTTTTGTAGCGTATGGAACATGTTGACAGTTTAATTTTTATTTTAGGGAGAATTTTGCCACCATATTTGTAAATTGCAAGGAGCATTTTGCTTAATCTCTTTAACTTTTGTAGGAGATCAGGTATGAATTTGGAATCACGCCACTACTTATTAGAGGACTAACACATATATTCTCCATAACTTGTTACTAACTTTCACATCATAGAAGACTAACACCTTTAAGAGAACCATCACCACCTCCAATAAGAGTTAGTTTGAATTTAATACGTACTGCCTAAATTTCATACTTAATGGCAAAATCCTGATAAAATAAAAGTGGTTATGATTTTCTATATTTTATGCCATTTGTATTATTTTGAGATAATATTATTGTACACAGAACTTAAAGAATTTAGGAGAGTTAGGTTGAAATCTTTTTTTAGTTTTTGGTAAAGAGTTAGTTTGGATTTTAGTTCTATATACAGATGCTGCAACTGATGAGAAAAGGCAGACAAATTTTATATGAAACTTTCCTTCTTTTATCACAATGTTCCTCTTAATTGGGAGTGTAACCCTATTCTTATACACTAATGTTATTTTGACAACTAAATAGTTGTCCAACAACCACATAACATGGGATCCGCCACCTTTTTGCTATTTTTTATTATTTTTGGTCTGCTTCGATTTACGTGCATAGAAAGAAAAAATTGATTGTCTATAAGGGACAACCTTTTTGGGTGTTCAAATAACACTCCTCATTCTTATATGTCACGTGTGTGTATATATATATATATATATATATATGTTGAGTTTAATTGTTGTGCACTATCAATGTAAAACTTTTTTATACATGCATCCAATAATGTGTTGCCACATCATTTAATAAATGTGACACATCATGTGTTTTTAAAAACAATATATGATATGTTAGTATATTATTGGACGTATGTGTAAAATAAATTTACATTGACGGTGTATGTAAATTAAATTCATATATGTTTCACTACAAGGTCATTCCTCATTTTCTCCAAGTATGACCATTCACGCATTCATTCCAATATGACCAGTAAAATGAAACGGTTATAACAATTGGCAATAAGATCAAAGAATTAATCATGAGAATAAGCCTTATTCATAAAAAGAAAACGAATTGGCCACTTAAATTGATAAACAAGGATTGACCAAATAATTGTCACACATAAAAATAAGGAATAATTTTAAGAAACTTTTAAAATAAAATACAACAATTCCTCACATATTTCAAAAGTTTTAAAATAGTGAAAAGAATTTTCTGAGTAAACATCGTAAATGTAAATGCATCAGAACGGTGTAGCAAATTTCCTCCTGAATAATAAAAAACATAGTTTAATTTGAGATTTCAAACTGCCCGCTGACGGTCACAATTTCGAGTCTTAATTCGGTAATTTATATTTCTACAACAAATTTTCTTTCCATCCCTATTCAAGATTTTATTATCTCTAGATCTTTCAAAAAGAAAAAAAAAATCTCTTTTCTCCTACACTCATTTTTCTTAATTTGTTTGAGAATGATGTATATATCGGAGAGGTGTTGAATTGAAGGGATTGCATGTTAACGTGTGCCCTAAAAGCACATGTTAAGCTATCTTAATATAGAAATTCTGCATTTAATAATACAAAAAATTTAATGCTTGAAAAGTAAAAATGAACAAGTTCGAACGAATAATTTCTATATTTGTTTCCTTAACATGTAGCCTTAAAACGCATGTTAACATTCTCCTTAAAAAATTATAAATGAGTAATGTATGAACATGTGACCCAATTAATATTAAAAAAATGAGAATCTCTATTGTGAATCCTATTAGAGAGTCGTGCAACACTAAATTGAGTGTTTTGAAACAAAAACAATTTTGATTTATGGTTTATGTTAATTATTGATCTAGATTTCTTTTTTGTTCCTTTTTTATATATAAATAAAAATTAACTTTTTTGATTTGTTGATTGAAAAAGTAATGTATTTACTATTTAGTCTATTATTGACTATATATATTATTTTTTCAATGAATTTAAAAAGTCAAATTTTACTTGTATATAAAACCGACGGGAATATAATTAAGCATGTGTATCATGTACCATTCATGCATTGTTAATGCATATATTGTGGTAGCTGAACATGTTTTAATGCATATTCATGGAGAACAGTAGTACCATTAATATATTCAAACAATTAGACGTCATACGCTTTAGAGAGTCCTGCAACACTAAATTGTTTTTTAGTTATGAAAGTTTGATTTATACATAAATTATTTATAAAATATTTAATAAATAACTGAACATGGTCAAATAAAATAAAAATTAGTTTAGAAGTCTTAATTCAACTAAAAAATACTAAAATTGTTAGATCAAACGTCATGATCCGGATTCGATCCCGGAACCTCACAATTGTGTGAGTTTAATTTCAGTGGATCACCACTTCATCTAAGACAAAAAAAAAAAATGATTAGGAACACTAATTTATAAAAGAAATAACATTCACCACCTATTGATTTAAAATAAAATAAGAGAAAATTAATTTGGCAACAGTGCTCTGAACTTGGTTGAGGGGTGCAAATTTTTAATTGATAATTTATTATATATGAAATTAAATTGTACTAAAAAATATTGCATTTATATATTTGACAATTATTCGCTACGTGGTTTTATATTTTTAAATGCCAAATAATCAACTTATCTACTATATTTTTCGACATAAGTATTGATTATATTAGGAATATATCAAATAAAAAAGAAATCGAACCGGTGTATAATTATTGATATGGTAACAACACAAATACACAATCAAGTGGTTAGTTTTCTCATTGCTCAATACTGATCAATTTTTTCTATCTATCACTTGAGTATATAAAAATCATTGAAATCAATAACTAGATATTAGCTTCATGAAAACACTAATTTTCACATGGCTAAAATTGAAAAAAATATATATATATTGTTAGGAAATAGGAACCGTAAAACAAAAATCCAAAGATGCATTTCGACCAAATTATAAACAAGCAACCAACGAAGCACACAAATATGTTATTAGAACACCCTATTGAATAATCAATCAACCAATTTATCACTATTAAAATTATATAAAATAAATCTAAAATTTTAAGACCCAAAACTATAGATTTTTTTTATTGATTATCTTGGTGTTGTTTCAAGATATGTCGGATGATTTATCACTATTTATCACTATTGTGTCCGATACGCACCTGATATCGATACTCTTCCGATACATTCCGATACTCGTATCGGAAAAGTATCGGTTAAATCTTTATTTTTAAATAAAAAAATGATATCCGATACGCGTCCGATACTTCCAGATACTCGTATCGAAAAAGTATCGGTTAAATATTTGTTTTTAAATAAAAAATAATATCAGATACAATCCGTGTTTCCTAATTCCTAGTGAATGTGAAACTATTATGTTGTTACACGGGTAACTAACTATGTTTTTTTGGATAGTACTAATGATGCTCTTTTTGTATAATACTTAACTTAAGATGTATAACTTAAAATGTACTGGTGATCATTATTTTTTAGGACAATATTAATGAAACACAAATACTTAACTTAGTATTAATGATCTTAATTTATTATAATTAGTATTTTTTGTCTTTGTCGCTGTTCTGAAGTCACTATGGTATCCTACTATATAAGAGTTTGTTAAGTATTTGGGCTTGTCCCAAAATTCTAGTATAAGAATGAATGCTTTATGCTTTTAATTGGTCAGCTGCATGACCTATATAATTGTCTGATATTGCTACAAGATGGACTTGTTGAAGAGGTTTGATGTCATGACTATTATATGTTTTTCGAGCTATTATATGTCTTTAGTTAGGACTGAGGAGCCCTCGTATGTTGAGTCTCAAATTGTTTTGCTCTTGTGCAAGCTAATTGGCTTGTGTATACTCTTTGTACAATGAATTATTGTCGTTTATAATAATTATAATAATTTTTTGTCTTTCAAAAAAAATTATCATTATTAATATTATTAATTTTAGTCATGTTTATATATTGTGCATTTATATATTTAATTTTAAAATTAATTTTTAAATAACGTATCAAGCCAGTATCGGATATGAATTTTTTAAAATTTTCACGTATCAGCGTATCGGTATCGTATCTGTATCGTGTCGGGGCTTCATAGGTAACAGCCATTCACTTTAATCCTAATTACTACAATTTATAAAGCATAACGTCCAGTTTTAAAGAAATTACACAAATGACTATATTTATATATATGCATATCAGTAGAAGAGAGTGGGATGACAGAAAAATATTATGCAGTAAATTTCCTCATTCTCAAAACTATTGTCGCCTAGATCTCAGAATGTAGTTTTTCAGAGATTGGGTTTTGCTATACATAAAGGTTTAGCGGCGCAGCTTATTGTCCGTTTACCTTTTATTCAAGTGTAATTATCTTTTATATATATATATATAATTTCATTATGTTTCAATATATTTCCTCCCTCACATATTATGGTTCCGAGTTTTAAACATTAATCTGTTATAATTTTATTTTTGCTAGTTCTCTGTAACCTCATTGAGAAGGGTCTGTTAAATTCTAGGGGATTTGAGCATAACCGTGGATAAATCCTTGAGGACAGTGCGTTCAGTACGTCTCAAATCAATCATTGTTTTTCTTTCTTTGCAGGTTTTGTTTCTTAAACACAAGAGCAGAAGAGTATTAATCTTGCTCGTAGGTTCCTTATAGTGACGACAAATTTCTTATAACAAAACAGTAGGTTCGCCGCAACACTGCACGGTCAAATTTTGAATCACTTAGAGCATCTATAATGGAGCACTCCAACTTTGAGTACTTAAATGGGTCCTACATGGACACATCACTAATTTTTTATTTTTTAATAATAGTACCTAATAAGTACTCAACCCCTTCAATAGTCCACTTCTTAAAAAGTTCTAAAATGGATCCCATCAATAACTCCACATCATTACAATAACTTATTATTTAATTAAAAATTGTGCAAGAGGAGAGAGTGTTCAATGAAAAGAATATTTTAATGAAAAATAAGATCATCTCCAATGGTGGGTACTAGGGGTGGGCAATGGGCGGGTTCAGTCGGATTCGGTTCATAAAATGCATGTCTAAAGTAAACCGAAGAAAGAGATTAAAGGCCCATTGACGACCGTCATGAGCAGCGGTTTAAGCGGGTGGCGGTTTGAGCGGTTGGCGGATTGGACGGTTCGGTTAATTCGGTTAGCATCTTCTCTATTCACGAGTTTAGTAAGACAATTTACCAGGGAAATATCAGTTGTTGCTCGCGTGAAACAATGGGAAAGATGAGAAAGAATGAAACAAACAAATAGAAAAGAATGATATTTAATCAGAATCACTAAAAATACTTTATTGTGTTGTTTGGTTCTCGTATATGGGCTGCTAAATTTTGATTTTAAATTTGACAGATTAGAGTGAATTTTGTTGAGGTATAGCAACTAGAATAGTTGTCGCAGCAATTGGAAAAGAAGCTTTGCAAGAGGAGAAGATGATGTTTTTAAAACTTTTTTTCTTCTTCATATCTATCTATTAATAATGGATTTTTTAGAGATTAGGTGTAGTGTAGTGAAGACCGCAGACTTTCTAGGTGTAGTGTAGAGATTAGGAGTGAGAATGTTACTGAGTGAAATGAAAGGTTTTTTAAATTATTTATTATTACTAGTGAACTCCAACTTTTTATGTATAGGTGACTAGTGTACAGAGAGTCAGTAAAACACTTTTTGTGAGTAAAGTAACTAATGCCCTTTAATCGGTCGGTTGCGAGTACCAATGGATTATTATTTTGGGAACCGAGACCGACCACTGGAAACCGTATTTATTCTGTTCAATTCATTTTTTTAACCCGACAATTGCTTGAACCCGCCCGTTTTATCAAAGTATGTGGCGGTTTAAGCGGGTTTCGGACGGGTCGGACCTGTTTGCTCACCCCTAGTGGGTACCTATTTCTTATGAATTGGTACCTAATAGGTACCCCCATTGGAGCAAAACTCAAAAGAGTACCTAATAGGTATTGATGCTATAATAAAAAGTGGTACTTATCTTATTTTTGTGGGATCTATTTATAATTATATGGTCATGTTAAACAGTGCACCTGGTGCACACTAGTTAAGCATACCCAAAAAGAATGTGTACATGTGTACATGTGGAGCCCATTTAAATACTATAAAATGGAGAGTTCCATTGTGGATGCTCTAAGATGGGTCCAAGAAGAGAAAGAGTTCTTATTTTAAAAGTAGTACTTAATAAGTAGTCAAATGAATGATACTCTAATAGTACTACCTAATAAGTACCATAAGTACTACCATTAGAGATTGTCTTTATAAATATAAATTGAGATCATTTTACAATTGATGTGTGACTCTTACCTAATTGGTTGAAAAACCTTCAAAAACTGCTGAGAAGGAATAGGATAAGGTTGCAATTTGTGCTTAAAATTGAATATGATGTACCTCCTTGGAATTATCATTCAATGAAAATATGTGTATTGAAATTTCAATTTTTCATACGAGAATACACTGCAATATATAGCAAGCAACTGAATGGAGGACCAATTCTATCTTCTAACAACCTATAATAGCAGAAAATTGATTACAGTTCAACCCTTACGAGAAAACAACTAACTAATAACTATACTCTAATAAAATGGTTTCAAAACTTTTTCTTTTTCTCTTTGTAACTTGTAATGCTGAATTTAGTGGTTTAATATTTTAACATAAATCTTAAACAGGTTTCAAGGTTTTGAGACATTTCAAATATTATTTCTAGTTAAAAACATGGTACTATCACTACAACATTTTTTATCTGTTGCAACGGCTGAAAACCGTTGCCTTAGATTTTCACAACGGTTTTGAAACCATTGTAGTCTAAGGCGTTGTGTATTCTTTAGACAACGGTGTAATTGCATATAGTCAATTGCAACAAGTTAAAACCGTTGCCTATGACTATTGAAGAACAGACATAGCTATTACAAGAACAATTTAAAACCGTTGCCTATAACTAAAATTTACTACAAGAAATATGGAATTTAGCTACGAAGGATCTGTAGCTAATTCGCAGGTAATCTCCAGCAAACAAATCTAACTGCATGTTTTGAGCAATTTGAGAGCCAATTCCAAGTTTTTTAGATATTTTATAAATATAATAACCCCTTTTAGTAAATATTGATTAGGCTAGCTAATTTTATATATATATATATCATTAGCAAAGGATATCCTAGATGACAATATGTTTAAAATATAAAACTTCACTAAAGTAAAATGGTAATAGTGCATTAGATATAGTATAAGAATTTCTCAACCAACTAAAACACAATTCTTCCTCTCGCTATGAATAAACACAAAGAATCTCACTATCTAAAGGTCACCAAAGCCATGATACAAATCAAGATAAATGTAACTGGCAGAGACAAATATTTTAAGCAGAACTAGTTTCACCTTTAATAGTCATGGAAACTCTTCATATGGGTTTGCTGCAGACAGAGGAAACTTTTCAGTACATGGAACCTCATTTGGCCAACCATATACAGTGGCTGAAGATGAGAACACAAGCTGAAATCGTTCAAAATCAAATAAATACAAAATCAGATAATTGATTTACATAGTCTACAGTGCATCTAAACTATAATCAAGTGCACAATATCAATCATGACAAAGTTTTCATTATATTTTATATAGCCAGAGAAAGTCGAACATAAATTTATTTAATATGAGATGCTGGATTTGGACATGCACTTTCCTTTTTGGACTGCAGACAATTCAGTACCTATCTTAAAACTGAGTTATCTTGAGAAACCGTTCTAGCTTGAGAAAATACCATTGGTTACAATAGAGTCTAAATAAATACAGTCTAAATTCTCACCATGATGAAAAAAATGCAGTCTAAATAAATACAATCTGCCACATATACAATCTAAATAAATAAGCTAAGCATTATGCAATTAATAAATAGAGTGGTAGAGAAGGCCAAACACATACATACAGTCAAAATTCTCACCATTATGAAAAATATGCTCCAAGATCCCCTCTTTAATGTATCCACATAGCCCTTGACTGCCCGATATACTTCACGAACATTGATTGAGCCTGTTAGTGTTTAAGGGGACAAAAAAAGTAATGTTTAAGGGGAAAACCACTACTCACTTGTCTGAACTTCAAGAGGACAATACATGGTTCAATGTGAGAAACTAACTTGTAGAAAATTTATTGAAAAGAAAGTGCTTGATTTGAAAACAGGTAATTTAGGTATCAGACGAAGATAAACAAGAATACTGCTTCGCATTAGTACATGTCAAACAATATCTCTATAGATATTCCATGAATATAACTCTTCAACGTCTAAACTTCTAAGATGAATCACTAGAAAAATCTATAGTCAAGGTCTGTAGCTACTTCAATAGTATCCTCAGTCATCCCTTATGATTCTAGGATCAATCATTACCATAAATCACTTGTTCTGCAACTTGTATGTAAACAAAATAAAGAACAATGAGAACTTGTATTCAATCAACTACATTCATATAAACTCCAAACATAGACTCCAAACAGTCATAAGTAGGCAATTTTTGCCTACATTCAGTCAACTACATTCAAATTCTTGTCAAACATCTATGTTACATTACAGGAGGTAATTTGTAATAAGCTGAGGAAATAAGGCAACACACTGCAGAAAAATGAGTTCAAACATACCTCATTATTATCATCATTTGGGGTTGCATGTTCAGCAGCTAGGCCTGAGGATACAATAAGATTTAATAAAAGTATCGACAAAGTAAGAACTTAACTTTCATTTACCTCAGTTGGAAGATCCCACAACCACAAACTAATGGAACTGGTCTGCAACAAGGTTAAGGAACCAAAAATAAGTGTGGCTCCAAGGCTTGTTGAGGAATAGAGAACCACAAAGACTCCTGAAACTCACTGAAAAAATGAATCAAAATTAACATAATTCCACTGTACCAAATCTAGTTCATCATGTCATCAAAATTATAAACAGTTTTTAACCAATCATAGGCAGGGATTGAACACCAAGAGTGCCACCACCCATAATGCAACTAAGAACCAACTAGTAATGGTCAGGGCTATATATAAACAAATGTGTCGGTTGCTACATGACTCTGTCAATAAGTAGCTTATATAATGTTATAAACAAATCCAATTCATAAAGTCATCAAAATCATAAGAAACCACACAATGTTGATAAATCTCACACTAAAAATCAGTATCACCTATTATTTCATCACAGAAGAGTATCTATCTTTTTTGCTTTCTACCTCAGCCCTGCAACATATCACAGACATAAATTAATAGTCCACTTCGAGCCACATTTTCATATCATGGACATAAATTAATAGCCCACTTTTCACCTATTATTACATCGTAGCTTTCTTTTTCGCCTTCTACCTCAACCCTGTGAACAGAAACACTACTTTTGTATATATTATGTTATTATAAAAAAATACAAACATGGTCTTTATATAGTACCATCATTGCTATTCTAAGAAAACTAGTAAATAGCACACTATTATCTCTTAGCCTTCCAATTACAATAAAGACGTTTTCTTTCCACAAACTTATTATAGAAACTTACTAATTATAACATTAAGTTTATTCAACAAAACTCCCCTATAAACTTAAATGTTCTTTCCATCTATCATGCCTATCAATTTCTTGCCTTTGTCGAAAATTTCTTTCGATAATGGTTTTGTGAAAATATCTGCTGTTTGATCCTTGCTTGCTACGTGCCTCAATTCGACACTTCCTTCCTTCACATGTTCTCGAATAAAGTGGAAACGAACGTTGATGTGTTTGCTTCTTTCATGGTTTACAGAATTCTTTGCTAACTCAATTGCTGATTTGTTGTCCACTTGTATTACTGTTGCACCTACTTGTTTTACCTCCATTTTGCTCAACAATCTTCTAAGCCATATTGCATGACAAACACACAAAGATGCTGCCACATATTCAGCTTCACATGTCGAGAGTGTTATTATCGGTTGCTTCTTAGAAAGCCAAGTAAATGCGGTATTTCCCATGAAGAACACATATCCTGAAGTGCTTTTTCGATCGTCTATATCTCCGCACCAATCACTGTCGGAGTAACCAACCAACTTGTAATCTTCTGTTCTTGAGTAAAACATTCCAAATGACAATGTTCCTTGGATGTACCTTAGGATTCGTTTCAATGCCTTCCAATGTGAATATACTGGCTCCTCCATGAATCGACTTACAATGCCGACACTTAATGAAATGTCCGGCCTTGTACAAGTAAGATAGCGAAGACTACCTACCAAGCTTCGAAATTTGCTTGCTTCGACACGTTCTCCCCCATCAAATTTCGACAGTTTTGCACCTGGTTCCATTGGTGTCGAAACTGGATTACAACCTTTCATTTTGAATCTTTTCAGGATTTCCTTTGCATATGTCTCCTGTGATATGAAGATTCCTGTTTCTTCTTGTCGAACCTCAAAACCAAGAAAGAATCTCATCAGACCCAAGTCTGTCATCTTGAATTCACGTGTCATTGTGCCCTTGAATTCTTCTATCATCTGACCATTGTTACCCAAGAAGATTAGATCGTCGACATAGAGAGCAACAAGTAATATATTACTTCCATTCTTCTTTACATACAGAGCATGTTCGTAGGGACATTGCTTGAAACCATTCTCTTTGAAATATGTGTCGATACGTGTGTTCCATGCTCGCGGTGCTTGAGGTTCATCTTCATTGTCAGACTCTTCAATTTCTATTGAAACGCTTGTTGGTATGGCGACAGATGATTCTTCAACTTCAACATTAACTTCTGTCGAATTGTTCCAGTCCCACTTGCTCGCTTCATTTATTCGAACGTCTCTACTCACTATCACCTTCTTGCTTATGGGATCGAATAGCTTGTACCCTTTTGTCTTTTCATCATACCCAATAAATATGTACTTCTGACTTTTGTCTTCAAGCTTTGTCCTTCGTTGATCTGGTACGTGTGCATACGCTACACTACCAAATATTTTGAGATGAGAAACTGTTGGCTTCTGTCCGCTCCATACTTCTTGCGGTGTTTGATCTTCTAACTTCGAATGTGGACATCGATTCTGAACATAAATTGCACATTGTACAGCTTCTGCCCAGAATTCCTTCAGCATGTTCTTGCTTTTAAGCATTGATCGAATCATGTCGAGAATTGTTCGATTCTTCCTTTCAGCTACACCGTTTTGTTGAGGTGAATATGGTGCAGTTAGAAATCTCCTTATGCCTTGTTCTTCACAATACTTCATAAAAGCTGTTGAAATATACTCACCACCTCTGTCGGATCAAACGGCTTTGATGTGTCTGTCAGTTGCCTTCTCCACCATTACTTTGAATTTTTTGAACACCTCGAATGCTTCAGATTTTTCTCTCAAGAAGTAAACCCAGGTTTTTCGTGAGAAATTGTCGATAAAGGAAATGAAATACCTTTTGCCACTAAAAGATTCCGGAGTGATTGGCCCACATATGTCGGTATGAATCAGTTCGAGAATATGTTTAGCTTGATATTCTGCCTTCTTTTGAAATGAGGTTCTTGTTTGTTTGCTAAGCACACATTCTTCACAAAACTTTCCTTCATAGTTCATGTCTGGTAGCCCGTGCACCATGGTCTTTTTCGCCAACCTTTTCAAACCAGCATGATGTAGATGACCAAAGCGTAGATGCCACAACGACGCTTTGTCTTCGACATTGACTTGCAAACATTTTTCTTGAACGCTTCTCAAATTCAGTTTGTACATTCGATTTCTCCCCATATCGACTTGAGCAATCAGATGCCCTAGCTTGTCCTTCAAATGCAGTATCCGATCTTTTATAAGAATCGAATAACCTTTTTCTGTAAGTTGCCCCAAGCTCAAGATGTTGGTCTTGAGATCTGGTACATAATAAACATCCTTGATTGATCCAATCAAGCCATCCTTCTGTAAGTAACAGATTGTACCCTTGCCTTCGACTTTCACTTTCGATGCATCTCTGAAAGACACATGACCATCTTCAATCTTTTGCATTTCTTTAAACAGGTGTTTGTGACCACACATATGATTACTTGCCCTTGAGTCGAGATACCACATGGTGTCATTTTTGGTGTTGATTTCTTTTTGAGCCATCAAGAGAAAGCCTTCATTCGCTTCAGCTTCCAAAACTAGATTGGTTGTTTCTTCTACCTTCTTTTCGATTTGACAATCCTTTGCAAAATGTCCCACTTTACCACAGTTATAACATTTGTAGGAGTTGCAATCCTTCGCGTAATGACCATACTTCCCACACTTGTAGCATTCGAAGTTGGAGTAGTTCGACCGACCACCTCTTTGACCACGTCCTCTGCCACGCCAATTTTGCTGGCTTGACTATCCTCTCTCGAAGTTACTACCTCGACCACCTCGACCATGACCTCCACGACCACGTCCTCTTCCTCGAAAGTTTTGAGAAAAGAGTACCTTTTCGTCTTTAATTGACTCCTTTGTTTGATGTGCTTCCTCGACTGCTTCTTCCTTCTTTTTCATCTTACGTTGTTCGTGTGCTTCGAGAGAACCAGCGAGCTCTTCGACTGAGAGCGTCGAAAGGTCCTTCGACTCTTCTATTGCACACACAATATTCTCAAATTTATCTGTTAAAGACCTCAGGATCTTTTCGACAACTCGTGCATCAGTCACCGTTTCGCCATTTCTATTGAGTTGATTCACCACTGTTTGTTTGTACACGCGTGATGTAGTCGGATACAGTTTCTGACTCCTTCATCTGCATCCTCTCCAATTCACCACGAAGAGTTTGGAGTCGAACTTGCTTCACTCGATCTGCTCCTTCGTACGCCTTTTTTAACGTGTCCCATGCTTCTTTCGACGTAGCCGAACCGACAATTTTCTCAAAGCCTGAGTCATCAACTGCTCGGAACAGCTTGTATAGTGCCGTCTTATCCTTTGATCGCGTCTCTTTCAACGCCTTGGTTTGAGCTGCCGTATATCCCGCAGTATCTGTTGGATCTTCAAACCCATCTTTGGTCACCTCCCACGCCTCTAGAGCTCCAAGAAGAGCTTTCATTTGGACACTCCAGTTATCATAATTCGACTTCGTTAGTCGTGGCAACGGCATTTGACTCATCACGTTTGCCATTAGCTCTGATGTCAATTTGTGAATAGAAACACTACTTTGATATATATTATGTTATTATAAAAAAATACAAACATGGTCTTTTTTCTTTTTCTTTTTTTTTTGAAATTAACATGGTCTTTATATAGTACCATCATTGCTATTCTAAGAAAACTAGTAAATAGCACACTATTATCTCTTAGCCTTCCAATTACAATAAAGACATTTTCTTTCCACAAACTTATTATAGAAACTTAATAATTATAACATTAAGTTTATTCAACAAACCCTACAAAATATGACATTGCATAAATTTAGAATTCATTTTAATAAAAAGAAACCACACAATCAATCACAAACAAAATCAATCACAAACAAAATTCCTCATCGCCCTCCAACAATACAAAATTAAGAAAACATATCCATATAGGTTGATAACAGACACACAAAACATATACTTCAATTTCCCTAAACATCATTACAGATAAAGAAAAAGAAAAATTCAAACACATGCTTGATTCTCATTCCTTAACAATGAAGGGTTCCTTATACACATATCCATATAGGTTGATAAGAGACACACAGGACCATAGTCACATAATTCTCCTCAAAGGTGACGAACCGCGAATTGGTTCGCGCGTACCAATTCGTGGTACTTTTGCGAATTGGTTCGTTGTAATTCTCTCCGAATTCTTCAAAACCTAAGTACCGGCGAACCACCACAACAATCAAATAAGAACAAAATATAGAATGTTGAGACTGATTTAGACTTAGGTGTGAATATGATGGTTACAAGTATAACATCACTTATTCACTAGTACAATGCATTTTGTACAATGTATATTGGATTTGGGTTGTATATTGGAACATCTAACAAATTGTTTATTTCTAACTTTGATTACTTCTCAATGTTAGTTACACTTCAGTGACTTATTTTCCCTCAATGATACACGAAATACATGTGCTATCAGCATACACTCAACTTTTATTTGATGAAAATTTGATTCTCAATTTTATGATTAATATAAACTTTAGAATAATAATATTAATTAACATAAATTTAATACTAATTAATATTTTCATCAAATATTTTATTTAATTTTTTATTAACAACGTACCGATTAACGTACCGCCTATGCATACCCTCACGTACCGAATTCTTTAAAGGTAGCGTACCGCGTACCCGAACCCGTACCACGTACCGAAGCGAATTGCGAACCGTGTGACTATGCACAGGACAAATACTTCAATTTCATTAAACATCATTACAGATAAAGAAAAAGAAAAATTCAAACACATGCTTGATTCTAATTCCTAAAAAATGAAGCGTTCTTAAATTAATCTTGTTCTTCAATTAGAATCATGAACAGGTAAATTGTGGAGAATGTTTCAACCTTATTCCATTTCCTTAGCATGAGAAAATCTCCTAATATGATTCTCCTATAATTTGATTAAGCCTGGTTTAATGACTCAAAAACATAATCATATAAACTCCAATCAGTCTTAATTCCTAAACACGAAGCTGGCAAACATTAATCTCTGTAATTTCAGTTCAAGATTGATAAACTTAACTAAGAAAAGAGCATATACATTAACATGTATCATTCTTTAGCAGTATATTTAGTTAAGAAATTCAAATCCATGGTTCAGGTTCCTAACTTAAACATCATCGCAATTCTCATTCTCATTTCATATCATATCATGAATCACTTTTTATACAATCATATGGTGGAGGAAGCTCAGAGAATTTAATATATGCTCGATCAGTGAAGCATGTGGTGAAACAACTTAAAATCAGTAAGCAAAGTTAAGAATCGACTTAAAATCAAATCAAAAATACCAAATCCTAAACATGCATAACTAGATCAAAAATTTCAATAGGAATATCAAAATTAACCTCGAAATATCAATGTTAAGAATCAGTTCAGCATCAAATCAGAGAATCAAAAACCTAAGTAAAGTTGATTCCACAAAATTCCGCAAAATAGATACATGATGACAGGAATTTCTGTAGTATTTTAGGTAGTATTATTAATAGTAAATTGACCAAGACAGACCCAAATATCAACAAAAATCTGAAGATTCGAGAAAAAACTTCAAGACAAGGTGAAGATACGCAAAAGACAAAAAAAAACCCAAAAATGAAGAAAAACAGCCCATCGTGTCACAATGGCTCTCAACGTGACACGATAGAAGCTGCTTGCTCGCCAAAACAAAATCAATTATATTTTTGAAGAGAATCTTAGCATCGTATCACGATGGCTCACAGCGCAATATGATAGCTTTGAGTGGTGATCACGCAGATCAAACACACAGGATCAGTTATAATTTTGAACTGAATCTGCTCATCGTGGCACGATGGACCTAGCGTGCCACGATGGCTTGCTGAGACCCATTACGAAAAAGTATAAATAGAACCTCCATAATTCATTATTTTTCTTTCAGAAATAGAAGAACTTTCTATTCCTTTTGGAGAGAAGTTCAGAGGAGCTCTAAGGGCATAGTTTTCTCCCCTTACGGGAAAACTGACTCAACAATGTATGATTCTTTAGGCTTTTTATAGTTAGATTCTTGTAATTTAATTATGTAGTCTTTTGTAATAATTCTTTAGGTTGTGGTGGAGAAGATGAACTCCCCGATAAATATTTGGGTCATATAATTAAGTCAAAGTTATAATAAATCGTCTTTATAAATTATTATTTGTTATTTGTTTTCTTGCTTTAATATCGTTAGTCGGAATCTTGGCCGGATAAACCGCAACGTTTTAGAATAAATAATTAGGGTTTACTTTAATAGTAGCATATTAGGGTTCTCTATTATTTGTCCGGAACTAGTAATGAATAACACTAGATTAAAGAAACAGCGAAATAATCTTGAACTAGTTATGACTTAATAATTAGAGGAAGAAGCAGAAACTAGTTGTAATAACAAATAGGACTGAATAACCGTAACTAAGATCTAGGGGTATTGAATGGTCGATGGTCATAATGCATGTTTGTAAATAACTCTACCTAGTAATTTAGGGTATGTGACAAAGCGAGGTTAGGCTCTTGTAGGTACCTTAGTTGCAAAAGTAGTGGGACTTTGCCTACATAGTGTAGCAATAAGGTGCTACTAAAACAAAGATAGAATCGACGCCCGATAATAGTACGAATGACTATGTTATACACCGATTATGCCAAGTATGAGGGAGGGAGTAAGTTCAACTACCATATCTATCTTCTATGTTTCTGAATCAAACCTTTTATTTTTCTTGCAAAGCATATCGCTATTTTTATAAATCAAAACCCTTTTTCCTAAAAACCAAAGCGAATGCAAAAACTAACGAACTAGAATAGCACTAGCGAAGGTTTGACACGATCCCTGTGGATACGAACTCATTTTAGACACCTATAGTGTGAATTATTGTTCGACGACAAACTGGTCCACTTGCCGGAACGTAGTCAATACATATAGCAGATTCAAAGTCGAATGTTGGAATTTAAGATGAAGATGCGTACCTGAACGAACAGAATCAGAATTTGAGTTGACCTAGAATCGGAATAAACAGGATCGAAATATGAGTTGAACAAAATCGGAGTTTGATTTGAATCGGAATGAAATTGATCGAAATGTTGAAGCGTTTTCTTTGAAGATGATTATGCAACATGCGTGAGCAAGGTGAAAATGAATCGAATTCTACGAAGGTGAAGAACGAAGAAGATTGAAGAACGATGAAATTTGTGAGAGATCAAATTGATTTGGGAAAAGTTTCTGAAATTTTTGAAAATGGTGTTTTTGGTTTGGCAAAGTGAGAGAATATTGATTTTAGAAAAGAAAAATAATAATAATAAAAAAAAATTCACAAAAAACTAAGTATAAATTAAACAAGAGATACACCCAAAGAGAACACTTTTTTAACCCAAAATAAATGTGTTACATTTGATCTATTACACAACGGTCTTTTAGTTTCTTTTAAAATTAGTGTTGTAGCATGTGATAAATGTTGTAGTGTATATTATGCATGCATTGTACCAATTTTATATTTAGATTTATGTAAATTTCATCTTTAGAGAGAAAATATCCGCATGTAAATATCCCATGAGAAAAAAATGGTAAAGGAAATAGACTTTTCTTAAAATAGATAGATAAACAATTAATTAGAAGATTTCTTGTTCTAAAATAGTTTGTTTGAAAGAATTTGTGGGAATTTGGACTCGCTCGATCCAATGTTATCATACAGTCTTACATTTAGAATGTCGACGATCGTCTTATTTTAATCGGACAATCTATAAAGTATAGATTTTAGTTTCACACTTTAATCTAAAAATACAGAGTCCGTCTCTTAATCGTTTGATCTTCTGATGATTTAAACAATTCATCCAAGTCCAATTTATGGATGAATGATGAGAGTATTAGGAATAAAACTCTTTCCACTTTTTTTTTATAAGCAAAAATTGTATTAATAAGAAGTACAAGAAGTACTCAAATCCTTACAATACAACACAGAGACGCTTACAAATTTTGAAAGCATAAAAGAGGTTTTAAGTACCAATTCGTAACCGAAAAGACACTAAATCTACCTGAACGACCTATAAACCACAAGCCAAGAAATGCACTTAATTTGGTCTATTAACTAATCTATATTAGCTACCACCCCCCTAAAAATAATATTATTCCTTAGTGTCCAAATACATCAAGATGTAGCTAACCAAACCAAGTGTCTTAACTTAGGACCCTTATTCAAGCGAATTAAATTACCAAAAGTTAGAAAATGTTTCCAACCTTCCTCCATATAATCATACTGAAGGCCTAATCAGTGGCGGAGCCAGGATTACGACGGAGCCTGGCACAATTTGAACTACAAATTTTTATTTTAAGCAACAAAATATTATTAAGGCTCAAAACCTATGAACAAGAAATACATAGGAGAGCAAAGCAAATTACACTCCTGCTATAGCATGCACAGCAAGAAATTATGTACCAAAAAAACAAAGTGTACAAATTTAACAAATAAATCATAAGATTAGAGTCAAAAATACCTGTCAAACAATTAAAAAAACTAGCATTGTTTCGCGAAACTGAAATTTAAATCACCCACCGACTTTACAAGAATGGGATCAGGATCCATATAATCCCCCAAGTTCTTTCGGGGTATTTTTCTCTACGGAGAAAAATTCTACAATTATTTAGGCTAGGAGTCAATGATTAACTCTTAAATCTTTTATTTTACAAAGTTAATTTTTTAAAATAATTGTTAAAGTTCAAAATGCCCAATGTTAGCTTAAAATATTTTATGTCTTTAATTGTAACATAAAAAGTAATTTATTTTCCAATTTCGTAAATTAGTATTGGAAACCCTTGACGATGGTTATATTTATTTTGAAAATAGGAAGTAGAATGAAAATAATATTACTTATCTCATAGTTGGACTCCAAATTACTAGAGCCCATTTCTCTAAAAACTAGAATTATAAAAATAAATTCAATCTTAAAAAGTCATAAAACTCGATGGGTGAATCTAATTAAGTATCGCTCAGTTTGTTAGGGAGAATCAATATTTGATCCTACATAACACATTTTGAAGAAGGGCAAAGATTTTTAAATTGTGACCTAAACATACAAATAAACACTACTAGAAAAAGTTCAAATACCGACGAATCTTAGAGACGAAATATGCCCTAATTAAAGTGGTTTTCTTGAGGGAAAAAAAAAACTAAAATGTCCTAGTACCTTAACTTTTTCTCTTCCTTCATATTTACACCTGATGGGTAACCTTTATGTGTGCTATATTGGTCGTACCAAGTGTTAAAGTGAATAATAAAATGGAGAATATCTCCTTCCATTCAAAGTGGTTCTAAGTGGACTCACTTTCTTTGTCCCATATCTGTCTCTTCTATGTAATAAGGAGTTGGCAAATCGTAAAGAACTTTCCTTAGCTCCCACTTTTGGTTTAATTATTATATATGTATGTATGTATAATTATGTTAATGAATTATTTCTTGCAACAGCTACGTACTCCACTTATTGCCACTATATATGTATATAATTATAAAAAGTTTAAAACTATGAAAATTAATTTGATGTTTATCTGATTTACTATTTCTAATTGTTTGAGGTGGAGATTAACTTGCTATTTCATGTGACCATTATTTTTATTTGAGCATTGTTATTTAGTAAGAAATTTTGACACAAAAAAGAGAAGAATGCATAAAAGTATGGAATTTGATCAATCAATGATTGGATAACCATACATGAGAGAGAGTGATTATAATTTAACCAATCAAATATTGCCACATATAATTCTTCTCTTTGTATACTAAAATTTTTACTAAATAGCATTTTTCTTTTTATTTTACTTTGCACAACGTGGAGATATATTTTCCAACTTTGTTGAATGTGCATAAATAAGCTAGTCTTGCATTATAGATAAGTTTAATTCCCGCAATTTGATCAATAATTTTTATCATATCTCAATTGATTTAATGATGAGATTTATTGATTCAATACTTATAACAAATTTATTCATATATGATAAGTAGTTGAATAAGAACAGAAAATGATAGTTGCAGGATAAACGCTTGTCATGTATTAATTGGTGTATACATTATAATAAATAAGATAACATTTGATGTATCATTGATCAACGTTCCACAAACATAAAAATTGAAATATAAACACTATGAACATGAGAGAGAGAGAGAGAGAGAGAGAGAGAGAGAGAGAGAGAGAGAGAAGGAGGGGGGGAGAGAGAGAAGAAAAATAATGATTCACTTATTTTTTTGCTGACATGATAATTTTAACCCGATAAAAATTAAGATATAAATTACAAAGAAGTGATAGGATATGATTAAAAAAGAAAATAATTTATCATATCTCTTTAGTGTATCAAATAAAAAATTGAAACATGATATATCATATTATGCTCACAATCCTGACCATCAAATAAATCCTTAAATTATTGAATTTATTATTTCGAAGTTTTTTTTTTTTGTTATTTTAACAAAGTACCCTAACATCCCAAGAGATATAGAGAATGAGATCATAACCCATAAATTAAATAGTAAAATGTATGACATACATAAAAATAAATTAAATAGCAACATTGTATATAGTATCACAATAAAAGCCATTAGTGTAGACCGTGGCTTTTGTTTTCAACTATACAATTGCACTGTTATTGCAATATTTTTGTTGGCCACTACCTTGCCTTTTGTCATTTAGAAAGTGCTAAAAAATTACAATAAAATGAGTGGAGGTATTATTTATTTACTAATTGTAAATGTAATGGTGCACGGGTGGCTCAAACTGTGAAGAGTGGCTTTCACCAAATTAAATTCCATGAAATTTGAAATCATTTAACTATGCCAATTTTAAGTTGCATGACCTAAAAAGGTAAGATATAGAAGGAAGAATGAATGTGAATATTCGAGCTTGTATAGTTTGTACCCTTTAAGGGATTTCTTGTATTTTATTTTACTTTTTGTGTATGCAAAGTGATCCCACTATGTAAATAATTTCATAATACGCCAGAGTCAAATTTGGAAAGAAAAAAAAAATGAATGAAGAGCATTAGCAATGACATATTCCATAGTAGATCCTTAGAGCATTTATATAATTTTATTTTTTAAATGGCCAATATCACAAATGAACAAAAGTGGAGCAAATTAAAAAAGGTAAAGTTACCTTAGTTAGTAGGGATATCGTATTTTATATGCAGGAGGTAAAGTTCGAACGCATCTTAAAGGTGAAATTTTTACCACTATTTTACTTGACAAAAAAAAATTATAGTGTAATACTTGGTTAATCGCCTTACTTTGCTTAGACAAAGGTAGTAGTTTTCTTGAATCAATATTCCCTACCTTTTGATCTCGATCCAACGATTATCAATGTATTGATTGCGTGACTGAAGGGAATTCGAATTCGGGTTTTTCCTCTTGTTGGTTGTTGAACAAGAAAAATAGAGAGCATTATAGATAGGGCAGGATTAGAAAATTTGAAGTCCAAAACATTTCAACAAGTGCTACTTTTAAATGCTTGACCAATAACTACTAAAGAAGAACCTTCATATTCTCATAGCTTAGTCCCCTAGTAATAATCAAAGGTCAATGGAATTTAGAATAAAATCTTGGACACATGCATAACATAACAAAGTGCAAAAGCATTCTCAATATGGAATCCACCCAACAAAAAGAAATGGTTAAAAATTCTATATGGGTTATAAGAATTGAGAAAAAGTTTTTAGGAGTTGGTCATTTTCAGTTAGTGGCATAATGTTCTACCTTTCCAACTAGACATTAGTGTCTTAGTGCTTAGGCACATTCTTCAAAATTGACAAAAATTCTTCTAGTTTTGTGGTTAGTCCTAAAAATAAAATTCTCAATGTTTCTTCCTCAGTCTATTATAGGAAAGAAAAAAAAGTTATAGAATCACTTACTTGAATCCACAAACATTCTTAATATAGTGTCCTTTTGTCTTTAGATCATAAACATTCCACTAAGTTTTGAAGCATCAAGGATATTCTTTGTATTGGTTAGAAACGTAACACATGTAAACAAGGATATCCAGGAGAATAAACTTGAGTTAACCTTGCTTATTGACAAGAAATTATCAATTATAATTGAAAAAATATAATTAGTGCTTTTTATCACTAATAAAGCATAGAAAGAGATGGATTAATGACGGTATTATGACAAAATGTGTTATTGGCTTTAAATTACTTTTTGGAAGATTTTTAACAAAGTTTCAACAAAAAGGAAATAAGTGATTAAAACTTTGTTCTACTTTAAATTATTGATATTAATGCATATCATATGAAATAGACCTACTTCAAATGAGAGAGTATACAGAATGGCAAAGCTAGTAAGAAGTACAGTATCCATAGAATTTAAAGGATATGACGCAAGTGAGAATGGATGCTGTCAATTTTTTTCAATTTTCATAACCATCAATCAATTTTTTCTCATTTCTTTTCGATTTAAATATTGTTCTATATTTATAATTCAATGGTCTAAAAGTCCACTTTATTTCCTCAATTTTTTTTCAACCTGAGAGAATCATTTCTCGACGCAAGTATGCAACAACAAAACATCTTTAGAATATGACACAAGTAGAGTTTATGGCATCAAACATTTTCTTAGTTCATCAATTGGTTAATAATTATGAGGTGGATTTAATTGATATCCATGGAAACGATAAATAATTTTTACATCGTCAACCGGTCACAATCATTCCATTACTAAAAATGTGACTATAATCATATACACTTTGAATGTCATACAAGAGTTATTTGTAATTGGCTGACCGTGTAAAAAGTTTTATAGCAACACGTGAACACGGTATCAAAATTAACCGCTTTTTGTTAATCATGTCATTGGTGCGTAGTATATATCTTGCAGATTAGTTGATGATTAATCTCCGCTAAAAACATTTGAGTCTAATTCCGCTTTTACCGAGCCTTATTTTTATTGTTTTATTTGAAAATAGTAGTACTTTTTTGTGTGAAATAATAAGGAGGGCAAAAGGGTAATCAACTTGTAACTGTCTCCTAGTATTATGTGTCAGATACTATGTAGTATATTCTTTTCTGTTGGTGGGTTTAAATAGTCACCCTATTTATGAGTAAGTGTAAGAAAAAGGCTTCATTCACTATACAAACAAACACTAAAGCCTTAGCATTACACAAAGAGTGTCTCCTTGCAATGGTTCCAAAGCTTGGTGGTGATTTAGAGGATGGTGGAACTGGACTTGGAACTAAACCTATTTGAACAACACCTACCTTTTCCTTTTGCCTAAGAAGAAGAGAACAAGATCTTTCTGTTTTTCCTTTTAAGCTGAAAGCAAATTTTGTGAAGTAGCATACTTTAAATTTTTTGTGTTCTTCTTGGTGGAGTTCCTTTAGAGTAATGGAGTTTCTTGGCTTATATGGATCCAACTATTTCAAAGGTGAATATGGTGGTTGCTTTTCCTTGTTCTGCAAGTTTATCCTTTGTTCTCTATAATTTCATCTTAATGCTATGTATAGTTTGGTTTTTGATAGTACTAGATTCAATAAAGTTGATTTCCATATAACATGATTGTGTTAGAAGTGATTCTATATTCTAAGGTTTAATAAAATCTCAATTTGACAAGAATTTTTTTTTTTGTTTTCTATTAAGAAGTTTTAACATATTGTTTCCTTCTCTGCCCTTTATCATATATAAACTAGAAACTGTGGAAATTTGTTTTTATCAATCTTTTTCATGAAATTTGTGGAGCAAAATACCTATGAATTCTTCACAAATCACAATCATTTCCTAATAAAGCTGGTTTCTAGAATATACTTTGTACTAAATTATGATTTTGATTTGCATGCATATCTTAATTTGTTCTTTTGTTGCAGGTTCAATAGAAATGATTTGGTTATTGAAGCCCTTTTGGCAATGGCAAATGCTATTCTAATTTTCCATCTTGCTGTGAATCAAAGAAGCAGACTATTTCTGTTGAATAGTTAAAAATTCCTGATTAAAATACTGAAATTTTCTTGGTTCTAGATATCATTCCTTCTCCCTTAGTACCAAATAGACCTGGTATAGAGTTTAAGCATTGTAGTGTGGGCAAATTTCCTTTGGCAATCTTGGAAAAGAAAATTCCATTCCTTTCAGCTATTCATGTAAGTTTGAAGATTCCTGTGTATTGGACAAATCTCCTTTGGCAAAAGTTACTGAATTTCCTATGGTTGGATTCAGGTAGTAAAAGTATATGAGAAACATTTTTCCTTATAAAATATTACATTCAGAAGTAACTCTTGGAACTCCACCTATTCTGGAGGCAAATCTCCTTTGGCATCTTTTTATCATCTTCTGCTTCATCTAGCATAAGATATCTTCCCCGGAACCGAGTAAAAAAAAAAGACAGAAATCATCTGATAGTTGTGGCTGCTAGCTACTTAATATTTGTTGTTGGAAGAGTTTCTTTCTGTGAAAAATTAAATTCCAAACTGGGCATATCTCCTTTGGCACTTTGGAGTCTTTGATTGATTCCTATTATCCTGGCGTACAAATCTTCTTTGGCATCAGATCTCCGGTTTCAGTGGTCGAGATAATCTTTTGGATATACCGACTATCTGTGGAAAAAAAATTATCCATCAAAAATATATTTTTGTCTATCCATTGAAGCCATTATCAGCATATTAATTTGCTGTGATCACAGTACAGACATTGGAGTTCGATACTTCAATTCGCTTGAGAAGGTAAGCATGTTCTTGAATCCCTATTTACTTTTAATGTTCATCTATGTATATGTTGAAATTTCCAACCATTCTAAAGCATCCATATTATTAATTTACTTGTTTTTAATGCATAGCTCTCATTCAAAGAAAAACCTTGCCAGGTTAAACCTTGCTGAGTGCAGATTAGTTCTCTATTGTTGAGTCGCCGTGTTATTTTATTGTATATTAATTGATGTTACTGTAAAAATATTGTGACAGGAATATAAATTATAATTGATGGATGCTATGATTAGTGATTCGGAATGGGAGACTTCCAGTTCCAGTGATAGCAGCAGCAGTGAGGATCAAGAGGAAATTGATTTTCAATATGGTGGTCAAGCTCGGAGCATATTATCAAGTTTAGAGGAAAGCATTGGGAAGATTGATGATTTTCTCTCATTTGAGAGAACTTTTATTAATGGGGATGTGGTATGGTCCTTGTCAGATCCAACTGGACAGATGGGAAGGGTCACAAGTTGTGATTTGTTTGTGGATTTGGAAAATGTGAAAGGAAAGATATTAAAAAACGTAAACTCCAAGGACCTTTCGAAGATTCGGTCCATATCAGAAGGTGATCATGTAATTAAGGGACCATGGCTAGGTCGTGTTCAAAGGGTTGTGGACAAAGTGACTGTATTGTTTGATGATGGATCTAAATCTGATATCATTGCCTCAGAAAGAGAGAATGTTTTACCATTGACTCGTAAATTTCCGGAAGATTCGCAGTGTCCATACTATCCAGGTCAGAGAGTAAAGGTTAAGTCCTCCGACGTTTCTAAATCAGCACGATGGCTATGTGGAACTTGGAGAGACAATCAAGACGAAGGAACTGTGTGTGCTGTGGATGCAGGATTGGTGTATGTTAACTGGATCGCTTCTGTTCTTGTCGGTAGCAATTTGAATGTGAATGCTCCACCATGTTGGCAAGATTCCAAAAACTTGACCGTGTTGTCATGCTTTTTGTCACATGCAAACTGGCAGCTTGGTGACATGTGCATGCTCTCAGTTGCAGACAAAGAGGAACCGATTACTATGGAGCATAGCATGACAAGAGGGTGCAAGAGTGAGGGAAGAAACCTTACTACTGGGGAATTGTTTATAGTTGCGAAGATAAAGGCCAAAGTTGACATTTTGTGGCAAAATGGTGAACATACTTTGGGATTAGATCCAGAGAATTTACTCCCAGTAAATGTTATAAACACACATGAATTTTGGCCTCATCAGTTTGTGCTGGAAAAAGGTGCTTCTTATGATCCTAGCAGTCAAAGATGGGGTGTTGTCCAATGTGTGGATGCAAAGGAGCATACTGTAAAGGTACAATGGAAAACTGTCTCCGTATCCAACCCAAATAATTTAGATGGAGACAGAATGGAGGAAACTGTGAGTGCCTATGAACTTGTAGAGCACCCAGACTACTCTTGTTTTTATGGTGATATTATGTTCAAGGCGGCTCAAAATCAGTTTGGTTACCAAGCTGATAAAGAAAAAGAAAAACCAATGAGTGACTCGAATGCAGAGGCTGCTCTTAAAAATGGGAACCAAATGAGTTATCACGATGACTTCCCTGATGACTATTATCTGTCCTGTGTCGGCACTGTTATTGGTTTCAAAGATGGTGATGTGGAAATGAAATTGGCTACTGGTTTCACAACTAAGGTATGATATAACTTTCTATAAATATAATGCAGTTAGTGAGCAGTTTTATAGATAATTATTGGTGATATCATTAGCTTATTAATCCTCAATCCTCCCATTACATGGTAGTGTTATTTGTGAACCATGGAACTTGTATTGCATATTGAATGATCCTAATGAACTTGTATTGTTTCATATGAAGTAATGTATGAATGATTTTAATTTTTCCTATCAGGTTGCGCCTTATGAAATTTTTCGGATTGATAAACATGAAGACTCAACTGTAACCCCTGCTCCACAAGAGACGATTGAATGTGGAAGTCTACCTTCTGACAAGAAGGAAAGGGTAAGAGCAATGTCTTTTCTGTTTGTTCGGTATCTCTGTGTGCATCCATGTGGTATGTGTATACTTGTATACTAAAATTTTCTAACTGGTATATGTCAGACACATACGTATAGCTTGGAAAGTATAATGAAAATACAGATTAATGTATTGAAAAAAATATATTCTACTAAAGCAACTTGCAACTTCATTTTCAAATTTTAACGTGGAAAATATAAGCATTGTAATAATCCTAAATCATGTTTTTCGATGATTAATGTTTTACTAGAGCTTACCAAATGCATCTGCATAAAATAGAATGAATGTGATGTTTATCTGCAGGACTTGACAAATGGTGATGGTAGAAAAGAGAATTGTGAAAATAATCTTGAGTGTAGTTCCTTTTTCCTTCCTCGAGCTGCCTTTGAACTTTTCTCCAGTATTAAATCCAGCATATTCCAAACACTTGATGGAAATTCAATTTCAGGAGCCTTTTCTTCAGTACCTACATTTGAAAAGGATAGTGAATCTGATTTTATTGATAAGAAAGATGCGGAAACTTGTAACTTCTGCGTTGAATCACATCCAACAACTGAGTTTCATTCTACTGACGACAGAACTTCATATCCAGAAGTCATTAGGATCCATGAAAAAAATGATTGTCCATTTTCTTTAGACAGCAATAGTTCAAACTGGTTTAAGCAGTTTGATGTAATAGAAAGTTGCTCTGACCACCATTTTTTTGACGAGGGAAAAGGATTGTCAACATCACAGGTTAGAAATCGACCCTTACTGTGACATACTATACTATTACATTTAAATATTAGGTTAAACTGTTTTCTTTGCTTTGTAGGTAAAAAGAGGTTGGGTAAAAAAGGTTCAGCAAGAATGGAGCATCCTTGAGAAAAGCCTTCCGGGTGCATACTTTATCTTCTTTTTTTTTTTTTGAACCACAATGTTTTGCGTACTTAATTCTCCATGAGAAGCATTCATGTTGGAGTCATTATTATTATATAATGGTTAAACTCAAATTAGAAAATTATGGACTGAGATTGATAGTCCTCGTAATTTCCTTAACCATTATAATAAGGAAATCCATTTTGTGTGACAAAATAAAGATGGCATGGTATAAGTTGTTACATTTTTTATCCATAGGCGCTGCAGAAGGCTAAATGTTAAAGATGAAATTAGAAACCAAAAATTGATTTTAGGGATATCAGGATTCATGAGTGCAATATATAAACGAATTTGGTTGTAGCTGTAAATAGAAAAGGAAAATTGTCAAAGTTCAATCTTTTTTAAAAGTGGGAGTCCATAATTTTATTTTATTTTTATGTAGAATTTATGTATATTTGTATTGTGGGTCATTCAAGACTTTATCTAGAAACAATCTTTAAATAAGTAACCTGAAATGTTATTTGATTTACTAACTAATGAAAACAGAATTTGTTAAAGTAAGCTGTAAATATTCATAACAAAGTTCTGTAAATGCACTTACAATCTTTATTGCCCTAAACAGAATCTATTTATGTTCGTGCGTTTGAAGAAAGAATGGATCTCATGCGAGCAGCTATTGTTGGTGCATCTGGAACTCCGTATCATGACGGACTGTTTTTCTTTGATATATGTTTCCCTCCAGAGTACCCCAACGAACCACCTGTAAGCTTTTTAAATGTAGTTTGCAGTGCTTGTATTTTTTATTTCAGCACCATTGGTTATAAGGCCCTTCACTCCACTGAACTGAGAAGTTCAATTTATAACAGCCCATGTTCAAAGATTTCAAGAAAAAACTCGAAATCTGAACAAACTCTCATGTTGTCATTGTGGCCTTTGAATGCAGATGGTGCACTACAATTCTGGTGGGCTCCGCTTAAATCCTAATTTGTATGAGTCGGGGAGAATTTGTCTGAGTCTGCTGAATACTTGGACAGGCGCAGACAGTGAAGTGTGGAATCCTGGAACCTCCACTATTCTTCAAGTTCTTCTCTCTCTGCAGGCTCTTGTCCTTAATGAGAAGCCTTATTTTAATGAGGCTGGATATGACCAACAAATAGGCAGAGTTGAAGGAGAGAAAAACTCTGTGAGCTATAATGAGAATGCTTTTCTTGTCACAACCAAATCGATGTTGTATCTATTAAGAAGGCCACCCAAGGTAAAATTACTACATCTATATTTTGATTCCCCTCATGAATATAAGGTTCATTTTGAATGCAATTGTATGAATGAAATTGTAACTGATAAAGATATCTGGTGCAGCATTTTGAGGCACTGGTGGAAGAGCACTTCAAAAAGCGCTCCAAGCATATACTTTTAGCTTGTAAGGCATGTCTTGAAGGAGCTTCCATTGGATGTGGAAAAACTGAACATGGAAACCAGAGGGGGACTTCTGCAGGATTTAAAATAATGCTTGCTAAGCTCTTCCCCAAGCTTGTAGATGCTTTTTCTGATAAGGGAATTGATTCCAGTCAGTTTGTTGAGCTGCAAGAATAACTTACCTACTACTTTGAAAGTAATTTTCAAATTTCCCGACCAATATACTCCAAACTTTTGTGTAATATACTAATATCAAAATGTTTACACTATTCTGTATCATAATGGATCAACACAACAGAACTTGTGCGTGTGTTAAGTATATGTATCATATAAAGGCTTGTCCATGTAACATGAAATAAGAGATACATTGATTGGAATAATTTGCTTGATATATCTTTTCATCTGTTTGATGATGATGTATCTGTTTTATGACATTTAAAGTAGTGTTGAAGGGTTTTGTGAAGCATCATTTGGTAACTATTCTCCTGCATCTGTGTGTGTATATGCAAATAAAATAAATCCAAGAAGTCTTTTAGTTTTCACTTTCTTTTGTTCTTTGCCCTCTTCTGTTGGCTTCTCCTTTGAAGTTAATTCATCCCTGTTGTTTATCAAGTTCTCAACTATGGTTATGGACCTTGTGATCAGATTTATTCATCGGACATGCATCAATAGAAGAAGCCATATTATATGATAGGCCGTTGTCTCTTTTGCTACTATAGACATTTTAGCCTTTCACTGCAAGCAAGAAACATATAGCTAATGTTACAAAAATAAAAACTCCTTTAGCTGGTTGAAGCAGCACCAATTTGCAACAAAATCAGAATCACATATGGTGAACTCATATGTTAACCACTCCTGTAACCTTTGTTCAACCAGCAAAACTCCTTTAGCTGGTTGAAGCAGCACCAATTTGCAGCAAAATCAGAATCTCATATGAACTCATGTTAACCACTCCTGTAACCTTTGTTTAGTGTGCCATATTATATTATTTCCCACGCATGCTTGGTTACATGTATTGAAACACTGTCATTCTCTTCAGATATTGTTCTCAAAATAATCACTGATCAATCAGATTCACACAGATTTAAAATCTCATCACCAATAATCTAAACAAGAACACGAGCCTTCTCTAAAATGATGGAATCGAAGTTTATCCCGGATAATTATCTCTCTATTTGTCACAACTGAGATGAACTTAATTGCTGAATGACAATCTTCACATATCCTTAGGTTCTTCACAATTTTGAGCATTGTTCCATGACTAGTTTTCATCAGCCCAAATGCTACTGCAAGCTTCTCACTATGGTATCTGAGGGCATACTCCCTCTCTTCTTCTTCCAACTCGTGCATTGCTGATTCGGGAAGAGGTGCATAACCCGCTTCCTTGCACCGCCACATCAACCCATCCAAATACTGATAAATATCTTTGGTCTCAGGATGGGACTTATCACCCATGCTAAAAAGATAAGTTTTATTGTTGACATCAATAGAGCTATAACCCACTTGCTTTTTAAGCCCTCTTTGGATCATTACATTTCTAACAGATTCCACTCTATCCATTCTTCCAGCAAATGCATACATATTAGAAAGCAATACATAATGGCTAGGATTCTCTGGCTCTAAAGAAATGAGATTCTGAGCAGCTTCCACCCCAAGATCAAAATCCTTATGCATCTTGCAAGCACCAAGCATTGCAGTCCACACTGCCGGAACAAGCTCTTCGGGCCTAAGTTCCTTAACGAACTTGTATGCATCAGTTAGCAACCCAGCCTTCCCAAGCATATCAACCATACTAACATGGTGCTCCACTCCAGGAACCACACCATACTCTTCTCTCATGCTTGCAAAAATTTGTCTCCCTTCACGTATCAGCCCTGCATGAGCACATGCGGATAAAACAGCAACAAAAGTAACAGTATTAGGAACAAGCCCACTTGCTTTTTTCATTTTATAGAAAAGCTCCACCGCTTCAACACCATAACCATGCATACCATACCCAGATATCATAGCCGTCCAAGCAATAACATTCCCTTCACTCATCGAATCAAAAACCGCACGCGCTCTGCTTACATCACCGCACCGAGAAAACATGTTTATCAACGAGGTACTGAGGATCACATTGACACAAATCCCATTACTAATTATACTATCATGCACCCAACGCCCCAATTCAAGAGACCCAATTTGAGAACAAGCCGATGACACCGAAACAAAAGTTGCTGAATCAGGAGAAACCCCCAATTCGTTCATCTTACGAAACAATGTCATTGCTTCATTTGCAAGCCCGTTTTGGTCATAACCCGAAATCATAGTGTTCCAAGCAACAACACTTCGTTGTGGCATTTCATCAAACACCTTACGGGCAACAGACAATGCACTTGATTTAGCATAAAAAGCAACAATTGCAGCTTGGACAAATGGATTGGAAGCATACCCAGAAATGAAAACATGGGAGTGAAGAATGGTTCCGAGTTTGAGAGCGGAGAGATGAGCACACGCTTTGAAAACGGAGGTGAATGTATAAGAGGAAGGCTTGTGAGGGGAAAGGAGCATGCGACGGTAGAAAAAGATGGTGTCAAGGGAGAAACCGTATTGGGAAGAGGCTTTTATGAGGGAATTGAAGAGGAATGAGTCGGGGTCGATGACGGAGAGGAAGATACGGCGGGTGTAGGCAATAGAACCGGCGGCGCAAGAGAGAGTGAGAAGTTTGGTGAGGAGAGCTCGGCTATGGTAACGACCGGAGACAATGAGATGAGCATGAGCTTGTTGGAGGGGTCGCACGTGTGGGCCTGCACGTATCACTGCTTCGTATTCTGCAGATTTTGATCTTCGTTTTTGTTTTTCTTCCCGCTTTTTGTATCCTTCCATCGAGGAGGAGGAGGAAGAAGAAGAATAGCAAAATTTTGGAGGTAAATTATAAGGATTTAAATAAGGAAAATGCTAACTAGTGCGTAAATATAGGAAAGTTTTCTTAGAATTTGTATAGTTAACTTTTAAAAAATTGAAATTGTGTTGTTTTCTATGCAGAATTTTCCTTTTTTGGTATCCTTAACTACTAGTTAGCATGACCCTTTAAATAAAGGCCACGCATTGCATTACTTGATTTCTGTAGAACATAATCCGGATCATGTTCGGCTTAGTAATTTTGGCATTTGTCAGTTAAACCGAGATTTTTAGACGATTTTTATATTTTTATTTTGAAATTAATTGTGTTAGAACGATGATTTTTTAAATAACTTAGATTTTTGTATGGTTATTTTGAAATTAATTGTGTCAAAATGGTGGTTTTTTATTGAATATCAATTTAAAATTATTTTATATTGAAAAATGTAGTATGTCAATTAAACTCAAATAATAATTAAGGTGAAAATTATACTTGTGTGATTTATTATAGATATGTATTTTTGGTGTAAATTAATTTTCAACCATTAAAAATGATTTAATCTTTTATAATAAGAAAACAAGTTGATGTGGCGGAATACATATTTGTTATTTTGATTTACGATATAAAATTATTTTACATTATCGGAAGGATATTTATTTATCTCATAAATTTATTTTATTTTTGTCTATAGTTGTATATTTTATTGGTTAGACTCATATATTTTAAACATAACGAAAAAGTCTGAAATTTTAAATTTAAATCTAAACCAAACCACCGTAAATTAATATCCTTACATTTATCAACTGAATTAAAAATACATCAATCAATTAATAGATGAATTAAATTTTTTATATATATATATAAAAGGGTCGAAGCCCAATGAATAAATTAATAGATGAATTGAATTTTTAGTAGATTTTTGTATTTCTTAAAAAAAATTAATATTCTATTTGGCATTAAAGACAAATAGGAAAAAATAATAATAGTGTAGTTTCCTTTCTTTTTTTCACCTTGTCTCATTTTGATGATTTAGTCCTTATTATTATTTATTAAATTTTAACTAAGAGGTTGAGTTCAAGTAATTAGTAAGTTTTTCTTAAGATGAATTATTTAAGAGAACACAAGTTTGATTCATGATAAAAATAATTATTGATTAAACTTTTTTTTTTTGAAAAGGCCAAATTATTGATTAAACTTTACTTATTTCATGATTAAATTATAAATTATTTGGCCTTTTCTTCTAAAAATCAGAGGATTAATACCAAAAAAAATTATTAAAATTTTAAAATAGAAAAATAAAATTTGCAAAATAGTAAAAATAACAGGAAAAAATTGCAATTAAACTTTTCTTCAAAAAAGAGTGTAGTGTAGTGTTTGGAGTAACACGAGTGAGGAGTGTTGGAACTAAGCAGTAAGCAGCGATGATGCAAAGCCAACAAGTTATCAAAGAAGACGACGACGGCCCGCCACCCGGTTGGCAACCTATCCCCACTCCGCTACGCCCACCGCCACACCCACTTCCAACAGGTCACTCACTAAATTTTTTAAAGAACTTATTTCAGTTTATTATTGACATAAGCACTTGTCTAGAAGAATTTATGACATGATCATAAGCTGCTTTCTGCTTATTTTCATAAGCTCCCCAAGATATCTTTTGAAAACAACTTATAGCTTATACAAAAAGAATTTAACTTTATTTATCTTTTGCAATAGAAATTGATTATACATAAGCGCTTATAATATGAGCTGCAAATTAAGTTGTTTAACCAAATAGGGTTTTGATATATCACTGAATTGAGTCCTCAATTATTATTTTTCATATAATCACATCACCCATTTGGCCAGTACCCAAATTTGGGTGTTAACTTGTTAGTCTGATTAGCAAGCTGCGTGAACAGGTTTTGCTCAAATGGTCTGCGGTTCGTGTCGCCGCCTGCTTTCATATCCACAAGGTGCCAAACATGTCAAATGTTCATGCTGTCAGACAGTCAACATTGTATTAGAAGGTCACTTCTCTTTCTCTTTGTTTCTTTTTCTCATGAATGAACAAGTCTCTGATGTGAAATTTTGCATTTGAAGTTCAGTTTTTTTATGTATTGTTAAGAGTCTCACATCGGATGCGAGATGGCCTAAATATATGTTTAGAAGTGAGTGCAATTCTCACATTACAAGCCGGTTTGTAGGATTGAGTTAGACCAAACTCCAAATTCTAAGACTGATTGATTAAATACTTTCGTAAATAGTCAACATTGTATTAGAGGGTCACTTCTCTATATCTTTGCTTATTTTTCTCATGAACATGTATTTGCTGTGAAACTTTGCATTTTAAGTTCTGTTTTTTATGCATCTGGTTGATTAAAATACTTTCATAAACAATTCCATGCTTTGGTCCAACAGTCCTGTTATTGGTAGTAGTTGTGTGATTGTCTGTGAAAATAACCTTACGTGTTTATTAAATTTTGATAAAAACAATTTTATTAAAAAAAAAGAACTTACTGATCTTTATAGAAGCTGTAGAAGGAATGCAATCCAAATACCAATGACCAATTACATTTGGATTTGATGATGCTTTCATGCTCCAAAATTTCCACCAGACAATTTAGTGTGGTAAACCTCTCCACGAATGCACATACACTATGTAGTATGTACTATTTGAAGTTTTTCAGTTGTCTAACTAAATTCTAGTATTTCGAAGTTCACCGTACTTGTACAAAATATGACATATGTATTATCCTTTTGTGTGGCAAGCTATTTATTTTCATAGTTCATTCGTTCCTCGCAGCTGATCAGGTTGGACAAGTGAAGTGTGGGAGTTGCGCGATATTGCTAATGTACCCATTTGGTGCTTCACAAGTTAGATGTTCATCATGCCAGTTCGTGACAGAAATTGGGGTATGTTAACTGTTGTCATTCACTATTTCTCTTTAGATGTGTTTTGCCGTCTAATTTTGAAGTCAATATAAACCATGTAACCAAATACAGCTTGATTTTTATACACAGTGGTCTTAGGTTTACTAAATATCATTTTGACACTTTTGATGTAACTGATCTGACTTATACATATATACATACTATTACATTACATTCAACTATTTAAGCCTAGTTTTCTTTTCGTTCAATCTGAAGTCAACCTACAATTGTTATATATTTTATTTTGGCCTTAATTGATATTTCCATTTAAACAATAATATCCTCATAAGTCATAATTTTTGTGCAGGCAAACAACAAGCGGCCTCCATGGTCTGAACAACAAAACAAACCAACGCCTCCCAAAACTGGTTGTTAGTGGCCTCTTCATTGTCTCATTAACTAGGCCATCTTTGTATAACAAATATGAATCCGGGTTCTTGTAAAACAAGTTGTACAGATCTTAAATTTTCTGTGTATGGAATTATTTATTGATATCATGTTTTGGAAGTAATTTAATGAGTTTTTTTGACAGACTTCTCTTCCTGCTGTGATCCCTTTTCTTTTCATACTCCCTTGAATGTTGTCAAATCGTTCATATAGAATGACATTTTTTTCATGTTTAAGGGGTAGGCTCTTTTTCGACCAAAAATAGGGGGGATTGAATAACCTGCTATTTTTGCTTTGTTTGACAACTGTAAAGATCAATCGACTTTCGGTAAAGAAAAATCCTAGTTCTATGTGGGTGGCAATGAAACCATTTGCAGATATGTTTTATGCTTTCATTGAAGGTTGTCGTTCTGTAGCATGTCGACATTTTTTACTACCGAGAAGTTTGAAAAGATTAAAATTGTATTGCTTTGAGAAATGTTGGTCTTGTAGGAGAGCTATGTGGTATTGAGTATTGGCATGTGGATGAATTTCATCAAAATCAGCAACCATGCTAAGAAAAAAATAGGAGAAACAGCAGCTGGTGGATCAAAACATTAAAACTACAGAAATTGGTTTCTTAATATAACCACATACGGCAACCAGTTGTATTGTATGGTCTCAAAGCTGAGTATAATAAAGGATCAAAATAAGTGGAACTATGCAGAGAGTCATTGATCTCAAATTTATCAATGATAAATTGATAACAGTTTCAGTAAAATGATCAGAATCAGTAGCTGAATCAAAAGATCTCTGTATTGCATCTTCAATCATCAGGTGGGAATTCCTCATCTGAAGTACTCTCCAAGAATGAACCAAGAGTTTTCCTCAGAATGCTGAAAGTTTTATCATCCTGTGGCAAAATAATAATTAATGAGAAAAGCACTAGTGCATAATGAAATGAGAGAAACAGATGCTGCTGAAAATTTAGACCATGCAGCTTAATCAATAGTTACTAATATACCTTCTTCTTCTTTTTCAATGACCCTTCAAGTTGGGTAATTTTATCATTGCAGGCCTTCTCCTGTTCAGACATCACAGATTTTTCCTTCTTCCCTGAAATACTCAAAGTTATAATCACAGAATTTGGGTTGTTGCTGTTGTCTATTTATTCATAAACAAGGATAAAAATGAATTTCTTACTCAGTTGTTCATATTTCATGAATAGCTTTTCCTTTTCCTCTTCATATTTGGATATAATATCTATCAATGAGCAACAACAATTAGAATTTAACCAGCAAAGAATGTGATTATAGCAAATAATCACAAAGGAATTACCATAATATTTCAAATTTAACACCTAATTTCATAGTAAGCCTCATATAATATCTATCACAATAGTAATACTACTAATAATTTCAGCCTTTAAGAAATTCAACTCTCAAATATGATTATGATTAAAATTAAAATATCATTAGAGTACCTTGCAAGGCCTGAAGAGAATTAGCTTTCTCTTTGTAAAAATTCTCATGAAGTGCTTGAAACTTAGTAGTTTCATTCTTCAAAGAACTTTCAAACTGCATGGTTGTAATAAAAAAACACAAATCAAACAAGTTTTCGGCAACAGATATTTCTCTTCCTACTAATTACTTGATTATCAACATCATTAATTAATAAACTAATTTGTCATTTACAAACCTCTTTGGAACTCTTTGAAAGCGCCTTAGCAAAAGTTTGTCTAACGATGAAACAACAACACACACTTTTCAGTAAATCTAAACAAAACAAAATCAATTATAAATAAGTGCTTAAATGCTAGCACATTCTAAACTGATTTCAAATCTACCTTTCCTTCTCAAATTTTGTCTTCAATCCCTCAATAGTAGACTTGATCTCAGAGGCAACACTATCAGAAAACAAAAATCACCGATTACAAACTAATTTTACAAATATCTTATCAGATTTCAATTTTATAATTTCAATCTGCAAACGCAATTCCATAACAAAACTCAAATAATCCAAAATAGTAATAAAAAATGTTCGGATCTGAAAGAATTTCGAATTTAGAAACAGAAACGAGCATCGTTCATCGATTTCAGGTGAGATCTGAAGGAAAACGCAGTACCTGGAAATAGTCTCTTCGTTCTTCTTCTGACCGTCCTTCTGTGCTTTATCTCTAATCAGGTGAAGCGCCGACACGATTCCTTTGAGATCACTGAAAATTAACATTAGATCCGAAACTTCAATTACGATTACAGCCAAAAACAGAAGAAAATGAAAGGAGAATCAAAAGCTTTGAAGACGAACTCGGAGAGATCGAAATCCAAATCGAGATCGAAATTCTTTTTCTTCTTATCAGATTTTGAACGTTCAAGTTCGGATTCTCGCTTCTTGGTTCCGGATTTGGTAGCAGACATTGCGAATTGTTTGAAATTCTGTGAAGAGAGGTTTTCTGAATTGTGGTGATATTGAACCTTGTTTGCGCGCGCGCGGTGTGAAACAGTTCTGAATACAAATATGAATACTGAAACGTTTATATATTTTAAATTTTAAATTTAAATAAATTTTCTACCAAAATAAATAAAATTTAAATATGCGTTTTTAAATTGATTTTCTTAGAGATTTTTTTTGTTAGTAAAACTAACATTATAATTAGGTTTTAGCCTGGACTTCGACCCTTTTTTGTACAAAAAATAATAATTGGGTTTTAGCCTTTTTTTTTATGTCATCTAAATTTATATACTTAAAGATGGTAGAAGGCACTTTAGTTTAGTCGTTGTGAAAAATGAAAAGAAACTTTTAATCATTTAAAAAAGGAAACTTAATTCTTATTTAAAGTTTAAACAACTATTCAATAATTAGTTATTTTTAATTATATATTTTTTAAATAGACAATTAAGTATGGATTGAAATTAAAAATATTATATTTGATTCCTGATAATTTAATCTCGTTTATTGATTTTGTTTTCATTGTTAAGAGTCTTATATCAAAAGTGAGATGACTTGAACATTAATTTATAAGTACAAATAAATATTTTCTTACTGACTGGTTTTGTATTGTTGTGTGGAACACAGCTCTCAATTCTAACATGGTATGTTAAAATATAATTATTTAATTAGTTAAAAATTAATTATAGAGATCATCTAATAATCTTAATTTAGTGGGGGTTGAATAGCTCAGGTTAAAATTTAAAAGTTAAGAAGTTAAAACTAGAGGGAGAGTTATTTAAAATTAGAGGAACTGTTTGTGTTATTTAAAGAGGTCTTAGGGAGGTTAGTGTAATTTTTTCTTTTTCGGCTCGGTCCCCATGATTGTGTTTTGGATTGATGTGCTCGAAAGGGCTTTTGCTCGTTGCTTGCTTCATGGGGTTGTTGGTATGTGGATCTTGTTTTGTTCTGGTGGTCGATTTATTCGTCAGTCTCGAACCCTTTTTAATTCTTGCTTATTTTCATTTCATTATTTTTTTGTATCTTGGTTCTGCTTCCGTACGCGGGTTCGCTAGGTTGCACTCGTGTTGAGTGCTAATTTTTGTTAGGATTGATTAGGGCTGTTACACCTATTATGCTTGATCATGATGTATTTACATTTGGGTTGTTGTTTGGTTAGGTCTAATGTCCGCCAATCTCTCTATCTCTATGTTTTTGTTTAATATATTTTCTTTTTTACTTAATTAAAAAATCTTTTAAAAAAAATTTTCTTATAGATTTAAACGCTTGCGTGACTTTAGAATGAGAAAGGAGGATTTTGGAAAGAGGAATCTAGAGAAGAAAAAAAATATTTTTTAAAATAAATTCTGTAGTGAGTTAAATAAATATTTATGATAAATTTTTTATTTTGAGAATATTATCAAATCTTCCTTCAAAACAAATTTAGAGTTCCATGAAAATAGAAAAATATTGTCGTACAAAAAAGTTTAGCAATGCAGTCTACTCCATTATATATATTTCTATATTTATATTTCAACTCGTTTCAAATTAAAAATTGGTATAAATTTAAATTTAGTTTTGGATTTAATTTTATTTTTACTTTTAAGTTATGTGGTTTGAGCTAACAAGTCGAACCGAGTTTTCGTGTTCGAGCTAGACAAAGTATTCATGTCGAACTCATTAATTGAATTTTGAACTAAAACCAAACTCAACCTAACGAATTCAATCAATTGTTCATGAATTTCAAATTAGCCAAATTCAAACTAAAAAAATAGTATGTGTCAAATTCAAATCAAATTTGGATTTGAACAAATTTTGATCGAATCAAGTCGAACTCAAAAGGGTCCTACTAAACTCATTTCCTGGTGTTTATCACATTCACCTTATGAAGCTCAGATACGGGACACGATATTGATGCGATACGATACTGATACGTCGGTTCGAGAAATTTTTTAAAATTTTCAATCTGATATTGTCGCGATACATTATTTAAAAATCAAATTTAAAATTAAATATATAAATACATAAAATATAAACATGACTAAAATAAAAATATTAATAATTAAAAGTAGAAAAGATCTGTTCTTAAACCATAATTTTGGGACAAGCTAAAATGTTTAACAACCTGATATATACTAGGACATCAAAATTTTTTTTTAAGTAAAAAATTATATTGACAAAATAAAAGCACAAGAAATGTTAAAGATATAAACAAGCTAATATGATATAGGAGCATCACAATTATTTTTTATTTAAAAATAATAATTTAATCAATACTTTTCCGATACGTGTCTGATACATCATCAGACACGTATCATATATTATTTTTTATTTAAAAATAATAATTTAACTGATATTTTTCTTATATGCGTATCAAAATGTATCGGAAACATATTAATATCGGGTGCATATCAAACACGATACGTCACAATCTTTTAAACGTCGAGCCTTCGCATCTACTTAAATATGAATATGGTGGACCCTTCCTCTGCTCTAATAAGGATATACCTCAAGAAATAAATAAAAATAAATAAAAAAAAGGTATTACGTTCATCAATTATATAAATATATAAGTCTACAACGAAAGTGATGTTCCACCAGTGTTTGTCTCATGAACCGTGAACCCACTCACATCACATCCATATCTTCTTCATTTACTCTCTTTATTTCAACTCCAACTTTCTCTGCTTAGGATCATACACTACTCCCCTGCTTATTCCCTCTCTCCCATTCTCTCGGTATGTTTCCCACACTCAAACCTTATGAATTTTTTCTAACTTTTTTCCTTCATTTTTACTTATCATTTTATAATATTCATTTTTTGTTGGTCATTGCCTGCAAATCTTATGAGCATGCAATTTTTATATTTGTATGTGAATATGTAAACAGTAATTAGTTAGATCTGATTTCTATTTTTCTATTATTAATATTGATCAAGATTCTTAGTCTAGACATTTCTTGTTGTAAGTAAGTGATTATTTTGTTTAACAACTTAGATTTAAATTTAATCCTAATTCCTAAATAATGCAGCAACCTTTTAGTTTTCACATTAGATCTTTCACCTGATTTTTTGCGATGAAGAGAAGATAAAATGTTAGATATGGATGATGCATTCCGGGAAATAATGAAAATACCTTTTTCGACATTTTCCGTGTTTTCAGATATGCAAAATGCTTTTCTGATAGGAATAATTATTGACCAGACTTTTCTTATCTCACGGCTGAACTCTGGATTACTGGGACTCCCTTCCCCCGGAAACCAGAGAGTTAAACAAGTAAAACTAAACACATTTTAGAAAATGTTTTCACAAAGTAAACGGGTCTTAGGTTCAATTATTGGTTAATTTTCTTGTTTAATTGCATCTATGAACTTTAAAATGGCCCCAAACCTTTCTTTGATTTATTAGTGTATGAAGCTAGTTTTCTCTTGTATATATTCAGGGACTAAAGAAACACTAACACTAATAGGTTGCAAGAAAGGTTTAGTAATTAATGGCCTTTGAGCATGAAGACTTCATTTCACAACAAGATTGGAAATCCACTAGAAATTCTGTCACAGAAACAGACAAGAATTGTGACAGTTGTTTTGATTGCAACATATGTTTAGATTTTGCACATGAACCAGTTGTAACACTTTGTGGTCACCTTTACTGCTGGTCCTGTATCTACAAATGGCTCTTTGTGCAAAGTGCCTCTCTTGCATCTGATGAGCCCCCACAATGTCCAGTTTGTAAGGATGGTATATCTCACACCAAAATGGTCCCTCTTTACGGCAGAGGCCAGAGTACCTTATCTCTCCGTGATCACGACCGCGACAGTAAAACTACCATCCAGGATATTTCTATACCACCGAGACCATCTGCATCGGGGATTCAATCTCTATTGGCAATGGCAACATCACCTCAATATCAAAGTGGTCAACAACTTCCATATCGTAATCCTTATCAGAATCAGCATATTAACTCTCCTCCGTACCAAGAGAATGACGATGAAACTTCACAAATGCTCAATCTCGGTAGCTTTATGTCGCCAATATTTCCTCACTATGTCTTTGGTAACTCAGGAAATTCAGATAGTTCTAGGTGGAGAAGGCAAGAGATGCTGGCAAACAAATCATTGAACAGAATATCATTTTTTCTGTTTTTATGCTTTGTTCTTTGTTTGATCCTCTTCTAAGTTAGCAATTGAGTTTATTCTATATTTCTCTTATTATTTGTGAAGAGATTTGTTGTTGTATGTTAGTCTAAAGATGTTCTTTAGGCATTAATTTAATATTTAATCATTATTTGAGCTTCACATAAGGTTTTAAGTAGCTGGCATTGTCGCGTTAAGGATTTCACAATCATAGCTATTACGTATGTTGTGTTATAGATTGCGGTCATCGCAGTGTGAAATAGTCGCAAATCTTATTAAAATTATTTGTACTATATATACAATGTATATTTCTTATTGTTTCTTTATAATTTCATATTTGTAATTCTTTTCATGATATTTTAATGAATTTGTTTCTTCTAAAAAACAAATTAAGTCCAAATAAATTAAGGTCACGCCAGTAATGGAGTTTGTCCAACTGCTTTCCGTCGTGGTTGTTTTAGTGATTTTTGTTCACACTGTCAAAACAGGAGAAAAAAGGGTATTGAAATCGCACCGTTACTTTTTTTTTTGGTAGAATCTCATTTTTTAAGGTGAAATAGTGGGAGTATCAGACTTCGCATTTCAGCCCCTACATTTTACATACAACATCTCTATCAAGTGAGCTATGTTCACGGTGACGTAATAGACATTATTTTTTTAAAACCTGACTTTCTGCAGATGTTATACCTTACTGCATAACACGACATTGTAGTTCAAAACAATTTGATAAGTTTATGCAGTTTGTTTTTATGAGATCTTGGCAGTATTATAATGTGTTTATCCAATCTAAGGAATAAAACATGCAAATGATATTCGTTAGTTTCTTAAAGGATAAGATTAGCTGACAAGGGTCCCCTAATCAACAACCAACAGTACAACGATACATGTGCTACTGGAATTGTACTTTCTATTTTAAAGTTGAATACAAAGACCTTTACAATCATAGAATTATTTGTATTGTATTGAGCTTACACAAACTAAACCGTCCAAAACTTTTATTATGTTAACTTTGTTGAAGTGGCTTAAAATATTATGCAAGCAATGTATTTTGTAGCATTCATACAGCATGAAGCAACATCTGCATCTGCTAGCACGTTGGAGTCTAATACAATATGTTATTATTATTATTATTATTATTATTATTATTTATGTTAGATCAGCCATAGCTGATCCATTTGATTCTATAATTACAAAATTGTTCAAGAGTTCAATGTGATATATCTCATATGGTAAAGTCCTCATGTGCCTGGTATCGGGGTTCGAATCTGGTATGCCTACTTATTCATTTTTAAGGATGAATTTCTAACCGTTAGACTATCTGACAAAAAAAAAGTATATAGAGACATTTAATATTTTGAAGCACGAATTCAAATTTATTGTTCTCCACTTCTTACCGATTAATGTCTGTGAGTTCATGCTAGACATTTTAGAACAAAAAGTTTTGCTTTATTGCTTCACCTGTAAATTTGAAGGGAAAGTACCACTTTTAAGGTAAAAAAATCACCATATCTTAGGGTAAAAGTATGGAAGAGACCAAAAATTGCTACAAATGTGAAATTAATATATTTCTTTTTTTTTTGTCAAAAAAATTTATTTCTTTTTTTACACAAAATGTGAAATTAATTAAGGGACAAAAAGTTCGACTTTAAGGGGGCGTTTGTTTCGGAGTTACAAAACTTATTCATGGGAATGTGGGATGGGAATCTAAAAAACTCATGTTTGTTATAAAGGAATTAAAAATCTATTCCAAGGAAAAAATTATTATCGGGAACTAGCTAGTTTTACCCATGAAGTCAGGCTTCTTAATCCTCTCTAATAACGGGGGAAAACTTTTATTCCTGACAGTTATAATGTACTACCCCGCTAATATATGACATAACTGTTCCTTTTTTTCTCTCTCTTGTGCACACACTTTACACTTATCATTACTTATTTTTAGGAATATATATTGCAAATTAAAAATATTTAGTTATTTTTAAGAATTTAAAATAAAATACTCCAGAGAATATGAATTACTATCCAAACACTTTTTCTTAAAATTTATTCCTTGAAAAGATATGCCTAAAAAAGTTATTCTAAGGATTCATTTTTGATACCGTGAAACAAACGCACCCTAAATTTAAGAGCTTTTTTATGAGTGTGACAAAATAATGGAACCAAAGTACAATTTAGTCATATATTTTTTATACAGTTAATCAATTATAGTTTTTAAATTTTTTTACAAAGTTAATCAATTATAATTATTAAATCATTTAAAATGTATTTTAAGCAAACAAAAATATATGTTGCATCCTAGTGGTGTGTCTGCTGGATAGTTTCGTTTGTTTGGTCAGCAAAAACCTCAAAGCATCGACCAAACCTGCAAACCTTGTTTCAACGCTTATTTAATTTCCAACATGGGCTTATCTTATTAACACTCACACATATTAAGTTTTCCTCCCACAATTATGCTGGGATATGGATTTACCGCAGTGAAAAAGTGACCGTAGGTGAATCACATCCCTAAAATATGATCAAATGGTAGATAATAAATTTGGATTATATGTATGCCACAAAAATATAGGGTTAAAAAAATATTCAACCTTAAATTCTACTATACCAATATATAAATTAGACAAATGTTTATCATTGATTAATAAAAAATAATGGGGACAAATATTTGTCACTGGTCCATAACAAAAACATAGGACAAATATTTTCCAATTCTAAATATTAAAAAAAATGGAACATATATTTACCATTAATTAATACATAAAAAAATAAGTACCAAATATTTATCATTAATTAATAAAAAATACCCAAAACAAAAATATCATTGGTAATTATACATAAAAAATACCAAACAAATATTTATATATATTACATAAAAAGGCAAAATATGTAAACTCAAAAAGATGTAATGGAGAATGAAATGGAGAAATTAAATGACAAGAAAAAGGCAGAGAATTGATTATATTATTCGAATATCAAAATACAAATATCGTATATGATTAATAAAACTATTAGCCATTAAGGAATTGAAATATAGGATTAACATTATTATTTTCGTGATCTCCATGTAGCTCTTCTTTCAAAAAAGAAATTGTCCAAACTATGAAAGAATCCATCTGCTCTTATCTGCCAATAAACAACACCATGACCTAATTTTAAGTCAGTTTTGGGATCAAAAGCAGTTATATTGGCTTCAAAAAGTTTCCATAAAGCATGACATGACACAACATTGTCAATAGAAACAGCCATGATGTGGGTTTCTTTTGAAGGTAATAGAAAAGTTCCTACTCCACAATCAAAATATGCATCTTTTTCAACCGTAGGCATTAAACTCCTAAATGAAATGTTAACTCTAGATTCATTATTCATGGTTTGACTGAATTGTTGTTTGGCATCAATTGAAACATTAAACAGAACAAATACAAGAGCAAAGAAAAGAGTAACATAACATTTGGCTGACATTTTCAAGTTTCTTGAAATTTATTCAAATATAGAGTACATTATGAAGCTAATATCTCTACACACACATATTTATAGTCCAAACGTAACAATTATTACAATAAGTATATTTTTAAAATATTTATGTTCATAATATCTTATTAATGAATACCTTTTTAATATAATTTTAGTCAAATGCTTACATTTGAATACTTTAATTATACCTTACCTTATTAATATAATTTTAGTTAAATACATATGTTGGAATACTTTAAATAAAAAAAAAAACGAAAACATTTTTTTTTAATATAAAAAAAAAAACTATGGTGGTAATTATATGTGTGGCGGGACTACGTCCCTGTAATGTAATTAATCAAGCGCATAATACAATTACCGTATGAAAAATATTACAATTCGCGTCGACATATGAAGAGACAATTTATTCTGTCAAAAAAATAAAAATGAAGAGACAATTTACTTTTATCATAATTCTAAAATTATATTTCTACATTTGTTTCAGGGCTAAATCAGCCCAAAATAAGAATTTTATGCTTTAGAGTTTTGGATTAAAGAAAGTCAGAAACATATATTTTGTCTTTCATTGCGGAAAAAAATAATTCAATTTTATTATAAATTTATTTTTTTTGAACAATTTATTATAAATTTATTATATGGTAAATTGTTTATAGAAGTTTATTTTGCTCAATTGGATGGAATTGAGACTTTACATCTTCTAGGATATCCATTCAAAATCTCAGATTTAACAGAATTTGATTATTAATTAGTATGGACATCCGTGCCAACCACGGGCTAGAAATTCTTTTTTTTTTTTTATAAATTTTAAAAATTATATATATATATATAGGAGGGATCCGTTGACTCAAAAAGTAAGTCTTCCATTAACTTACTCCGCTTAATAACTCGATATCGACATTATATTTTTTCAATTCAACCGTTGAATTCAAAGATCTCATTGAGTAGATCATCTCCATAAATTTTTATAAAAATTCAAAAAATGTAAGTTATGTATTCAGACTATTGAAATTCAACGGTTTTTTGAAAATTTTTGTCCTACGTTCAATTAAAGTTAACAGAAAAAGTATCAAACAATTTTGAAATTTTATAAAAATTTGTAGTATGAGAACTTTGAATTCAACGGTTAAATTGAAGAAATATAATGTCGATATCGAGTTATTAAGCGGAATAAGTCAATGGAGACTTACTCCTGGAGTCAACGGATCCCTCCTCATATATATATATATTTGTTTTTAATCCATATATTTTTAAAATGATTAAAAGAAATCCTATAAGTTTTGCTGTTATCCAGTTTGGTCCTTCCGTTTGTTTGGTTAACAGAATAGTGATGTGGCATAATATGGACCCGTTTTTCTAATTAGCTAACAAATCACGTGGCGACATGTGTCAACTTATAGTGACATTTTTAATTAGTAAGCAAACTATTTTAAAAGTTAAATACCTAATATTTTTTTAAAGAAAAATTAAAATAAAAGAATGTGTTCTTCCTCGTCTTCATCGGAACTTCAACAACAATAACCAGCAACTTCAATCTTTTCATCAAACTCATCGAAACCACTCGGTACACCGCTACTATCGACACACGTCACTTAATCCAACTGCCGGTTAGCCACCCACAACATCAGTCCCCACCGTACCCGAACAGTTTGCCGTAATCATGATTCTAAGCATGCCCAAATAAATGTCTCATATTAAAAAATTATTTTAAGCATGCCCAAACTCTGTTGTTATACAGCAGTTTCAATGAGTTTATTTGGCAATGAGATTTTAGATCTATTTTGTTTGGTTTTGTTTATAAATCATAACTCTGTTGAATTTTTTCTCCAGGATTTTTCTGAATTTTAAAACAGAAGAGCTAGATCTATGCTAAAAATGTTGTTGTTGTTCTCTTTGTTTCTTCTGTTTTTCTCTAAGTTATCTTTAATTCATAAAAATATATTGTTTTTCTCCAGGATATTGATTTTTCTCTAACTTAGAAATGAAAAATTGCCCGCGTTATATATGAGTTAGCTTTCATTCATAAAAATATATTGATTTTGGACTTTTTTTGTTAGAATTAATGATTTTAGACTTTAACGCGCACATATATTTATTTTATTCTTATTTTGGTAGAAAATTTAATTAATATATCAAGAGCGTTTTGTTCTAATGGAAGAGGATAATCTTTTATGGAATGAATTCATTCAAGAGCATCTAACCTTAAACCTTGTATCTTGACTATTAGGTAAAAAAATTTCTATTAAATATCAAAATGTGTTTGATCTAATGGAAAGAACTAAATCAAGCCGGTGTAAAAAGTAAAACATAATTGAAACCAAAATTTTAAACCTCGCATCTTTGTTATTTTTTGTAAAAAAGTTCAATTAAAATATTCAAAGAGATATCTGGTCAAACGGAAGAGGCGTAATCTCTTAAAGTGTGAAGAACTAAATTAAACTCACGTAAAAAATTAAGAAATTGAGACGATATCCTTAGACCTCGAATCTTAGTTATTTTTATAAAATGTTCAATTAAAATATTAAAAGAAGTTTAATCTAACAAAAGAGGATTAATCTCTTACGGTAGAAAGAACTAAAACCGGGCCCGTGTATAAAAATAAAGCAATTGAGACCATAATCTTAGGTCTTCTTAATTGTTTTTGTAAAGAGCTCAATTAAAATTTTAAGAGGAATTACATCTAGCTAACAGAAGAAAGTAATTTCTTACAGTGTGAAGAACTAAATTAAGTCTGTGTAAAAAGTAAAGCTCGTAATCTTTTACATCTCAGTTATTCTTGTAAAATGTTAAATTAAATTTTCAAGAGATATCTGAACTAACGGAAGGGTGTAATTTCTTACAGCGTGAAAAACTAAATAATGTCTGTGTAAAAAGTAAAGTAATTGAGATCATAATCTTAGGTCCAGCATCTTAATTATTTTTTTAAAACTTCAATTAAAATATCAAGAAAAATTTATTCTAACGGAAAATTGTAATCTCTTAAGGTCTGAAAAAATAAATAAAGACCGTGTAAAAAGTAAAGCAATTGAGACTGTATTCTAAGGTCTTAAATTTTTCTTTTTTAAAAATTCAAGTGAAATTTCAAGAGGAATTTGATGTAATGGAAGGGAGTAATTTTTTACAGTGTGAAGAAATAAATCAAACATGTGTAAAAAGTAAAACAATTGAGACCATAACCCTAGGTTTCACATTTTAATTATTTTTTAATTTTTTTGATTAAGATATCAAAATGAATTTCATATAACAGGATAATCTCTTACAGGTGTGAAAAACTTATTCAAGCTCATGTAAAAAGTAAATCAATTGACACTATAATCTTATGTCTCGCTTTTTTATAATACTTGTAAAAAGTTCAATTAAAATTTCAAGAGAGATTTGCTCTAACAGAAAAGAGTATTTTATTACGGTGCGAAGAACTAATCAATCTCGTGTAATAAGTAAAACAACTGACCATAACCTTAGGCCTCATAACTTATTTATTTATATAAAATGTTCAAGTAAATTATCCAAAGAGATAGGATCCAATGAAAGAGGGTAATCGCTCTTACAACTTGAAGAACTAAATGAAGCACGAGTAAAAAGTAAAGCAATTGATATAATAACTTAAGGTCTCAATTATTAATTATTTTTGTAAAAACTTTAATTAAAATATCCAGAGAAATTTGTTTTAACGGAAGATGATAATCTCTTACGGCGTAAAGAAATAAATAAAGCAGTCAAAAGTAAAACATTTGAGACAATATTCTTAGGCATTTCTTGATCAAATAGTTCAATTAAAATTTCTTGTAAAAAGTTCAATTAAAATTTTAAGATGAATTTGATCAAATAGAAGAGAGTAATTTCTTGCGGTGTGAAAAAACAAAATCAAGCCCGTGTAAAAAAGAAAAACAATTGAAATTATAACCTTAGGTCTTACATCTTAATTTTTTTTACAAAATTTTCAATTAAAATATCAAAAAGGATTTAATCTAACAGAAAAGGGTAATCTATTCGGTGTGAAGAATTAAATCAAACGTATGTAAAAAGTAAAGATAATTGAGACTATAATCTTATGTCTCGCGTCTTAATTATATGCGTAAAATATTCGGTTACAATTTCAAAAAATATTTGATCTAATTAAAAGATATTATATATATATATATAATCTTTTAATTAATTTTTGTTTGTTTTTTTATTTTGTAAGGGTCGTTATTATTGTTTTTGGCAATACATTGAATAATTGTTAAAAAAACAAATCAAAACAATTCTATTTTTTTGTTTGACGATAGATTTTTATTTTTTTTGTACTTATCCTATAGAATTCATCCCAATCTTAATATCTATATTATTTTTTTGTTTGTAAATTCAATAATTGGTAAAAAAAATAAAAAGCAAGGCAAAATAAGAAAGACAAAAAAAAACATAAAATTAATATTTTGTTGTCAGTGAGAATTGAACCGTGTCCCTTTAGGTCGTAAAGAGAAGACATGTAGGCGCCACATATACGCCACATTATTAAAATAGTGCCACATATGAATTTGCTCTTTGAAAAGTAACGTGAGGACGCCAAGTGTACTTTTTACTTTGAGGAAGGCAAATAATAATAGTATAGATTTATTTTATTTTTATAAGTCTTTTTTAAAAAATTTAAAAGGTCTCACTCTAAAAATTATTTTATACCTCTAAAAATGTTAGATGACTTTGATTTGATTTCTTAACATATGCTCTAAAGCTTTGTTTGGCAAAAATGGCTAATGGCTAATAAGCTAGCTTACAGAGCTGATGACTGATGATTTAAAATTTATAGCTTATAAGCTAATTAAAATGTTTGGTAAAAATTAACGGCTTAACTAGCTGATAAATATAAAATGACATAAAAGAGTATTCATAATTAATAATAAAATTTATATTTAAAATAATAATTTAAATTTATTAATATAATAATATATCTTTTATATATTATTATTAAAAAAATTGATTAATATTATTAAATTAGTTTATGTATGCTGAAACTTTCATACTCGTTGTAATCATCTAACCATTTAAAATTGATTCCTTCCATTTTATCTTTAGTTGAGAACATTTTGTAAATTTGACAATATACAATATTGAATATTAGCATTTTTGAATCATAGAAATTAAAAAATAAAATAAAATGGTGTACATGCAAGAAAAAGACATAAATTTTCTTCTTAAATGGAAAACAATTTATTCGAAAATACATGGGACACCAAATAATCACAACTCGCCAGCCACATAGTATGGTTTGTATTATTTTCTATTTATTTATTTACGGAAGATTATTTGTATTTTTTCCAAATAGTTATTTGATTTTTGCTACTCACATCCCAAAAAATATTTGTTACACCCCAAATTGACCAAAATACCCTTAAAATAAATTAAATTTCCATTCATCCAAAACATTTAATTGCGTTTCCTGCTACGATTCATCTTTCATCTCTGCCGTTTTCGTCGACCTCAAACCATGTTTCCGTCGACGTGCTCAAACCACAGTTTTCATGGACGTCGCTCAAACCACCGTTGTAGAAATCTATATTATAAGTAATTCGGGAGTTTAAGTAAGATTATGTTATGTATATGTAAACTGAGTTTATTTAACATGATTTAAACTGAGAATAGTACCCTTAGATTGCGATTGCCGAAGGTAAGTGTGAATTGAGTTTACTTAATGTATATGTAAACTCGGTTTACATAACCTTATGTAAACTTAGTTTACATAATTTATATAGACATACGTAATCTCAGTTTACAAAAACTTTTAATGGGTACGTAAACTAACAATTAACGTGAACCCGAAAACCGCTTAATGTAAGTGTAAATTCAGTTTACATGAGAGTTTATTCAAGTGTACGTAAACTCTACAATTAACGTAAACCTTCGATGTAATTGTAAACTCAATTTACATAGGACCTTCGATGTAAGTGTAAACTCAATTTACATAGGATTATGCAAATTGAATTTACATTAGGCATTCTGAACTATGCGATTGCAAGAAAACATAAACAGAGAATGACATAGAATTGAATGAGTATATATTATAACATATGCAATAAAGTCTTAATAAAATACCTTCAAATTCAAATCTTGAATTTAAATTAATGAGAAGCAATTTGAGGTTAAAAAAAGCATTAATGGGGATTGATGGAGTTTATGAGACAAACGGTGAAACAAACATTGAAACTACAATGAAAGATGAAAACTGATTTTAAACATTTATATAAAGGGGGGCAATTTTGATATTATGATGAAATTTTTATAAAATTTGGGTGTAACTAGAAGTTTTTGGGGTGTGAGTAGCAAAAATCTAGTTATTTTACACTACAAGAAAAAAGGAAAATAGTGACATTCAATTAGCGACAGTTGGTCTAGAACTGCCACCGCTTTCATGTTTACCTGCGGTTATGGCAGCAGTTCGAACCACCGCCGTTTGCGTTTTTCTTTTTTAACTTTTTGATTTTTTTAATAAAACGATTAGAACTAAAAATCAAGATCTCAAACCCTCACACTCCCTCACCGTCCAAAAATCTCAATTTTTTCATCAAAATCACTTCTCAACCCTTCCCTCTTTTTTCATAAAGCTTCGTTCGTCTTACACGAAGCTTCAGATTTGTTCGTCTTACACAAAATCTATCACACGCACAAAGCTTCGTTCGTCTTCAAGCTTCAGATTCAGATAAGGCTTCAAGCGTCAAATTCATCTTCAAGCTTCGTTCAATCCCTAAACTATCAAGCTTCAGATTCGTCTTGAAGCTTAAGGTTGTTCAATCCCTAATCCCTTTTAGATTCATCTTCAGATTCGTTCAATAACCCTCAAGTTTCAGGCTAGGTTTGTCTTCAAATTCGTTATTCAATCTCTCCAGCTTCGTTCTACTTTCAGATTCATCTACGAACTCTCAAGCTTCAATATCAATCCCTAATTAGGTATTTGAAATTCATTTATTGAATTGTTGTATGTTTTAAATCCAAAATCAATTTGTTTGTAAGTAATCAAGTCCCTAATATTATTTGTATTCATTAGACATTTGTTATTATGTGATATCAAAACCTGAGAATCTTGAACAAAGCAGATATTTTTATGTAAGAGCTGCATCTCTATGTGAAACATTTTGTTATAATGTTTGATTGATTTATTTGTTGTTTGTATGGTTTATGTGAAGCATTATAAGCATCAGTTTAGATAAATCGGTTTATAAGCATCAGTTTATGTGCTTGGTGTATAAGCATTATAAGCATCAGTTATAGGCATTAATTTATAAGCACCAATTTATGTGCTTGGTGTATAAGCATCAGTTTAGAGAAATCTTAGGTTGAGTGAGATGTAAGAAGTGTCTTTAGAAGTAATGTTATCCAAGGTGTTAGATTAAACCGTTGCACCGAGATAATTGAGAATGTTTGCGCTTTTGACTTGCAGTTTCGTTACGGTAATAATGTTTGCGTACTGTCATTGGTAAAAAATTTCAATTTTTCTTCATTCCCTCGTATTTTATTGATTTCTATTTTCTTACGTTACGAGACTCATGACATTATCTTTTATGTTTGTGAATTATGGTACTTTTAGTGAATCTGATTTATTGCAATATGTTTGTAGTTTAATGTTCTTTGGGTGTTTAATTTTTCATTTATCATAGTATAATTCATTAAAGGTTATGGAGATTATGAGATTCTAAATTCATGTATTTATTCATGTGAGTGATTTTCAATTGTTCATCTAGCTGTGTATGTTGCCTAGAATGTGTTAGTTGGAGTGTCTAAGATATTTTATTATTTTGGTACCGTATCTGCTGCTTCTTTTCCAACATGTTACCTGAAGGTTCCTTTGCATGCAAGTACTATTTTCACTTTTGTAGCCAATTCATGCCTTGCTCAAGAGCCAATTCTAAGCATCCTCTGTTCACTTTTTTGGTTTATATATGATTCCCTTGTCTCTATTTTACAAAATTCTGGTCAGCACTAGTGTCATAGTTTGAGCATAGTTGATCTATTGTTGTTATTGCTTCTAGTATGAGTGTGCTTTCTAGTTTATCTATTGTTTAGTCCGAAATTATATCATGAAAACTTGTAAGTTCAACAAAGAATTTAAAGATTCAGATAAGGTAGGGCATGATAGTTTTGGTGGTGTGTATAAATATTATTTGAAATACTTGTAACAAAGGTAATAAAATAATTGTAATAAATTATTTGTGTTACTATCCTATGAACATGAGACTTTGTGTACCTCATGAGAATCAATATGGTCCTTATCTCTCGAATGGATATGAGTTTCCTCTCTAGCTGAATGTGCTCATAATTTCAAAGTAATAATAAGATGTACGAAATCAAAATTATGCTGGTTTACTTTAGAAAAATACAATCCAAGTCACAAACAAAGTGCAAGGGGGATATACCTCTAATAAAGTACAATAAAAACAGTGATATTCAGTGCATAACAGGTTGAATTTGAAAGCAAAAGTGAAATTGGATTCAAGTTACTAATATTTGGTAGAAGTTGGTTAAAGTTACTTGATACAAGAGATATAATTATAACTTCGATGCTTCTTGATTTCCTAGATGTTTACCGGATGAGTAACATAATTATTACTTTGTTTCTTATTGTTTGTAATAGTTTTGCTTGTTTTCTTCCTAGTTGAGTAACAATCTTTCCCCTGCATTTTTTGTGCTAGTGTTGATGCTTCATAGATTTAGTTTGTTTGGATGGTCAATCAAACTTGAGGTTGTCACCTGTTGCTGATTTTTCTCTCCAGATTTTTGTTGTTTATGAGGCTGTAATTCAGCATATAATTGTGTTTTGTGCATAATAACATAACTAATTAAACACATAATTATTTTTTAGAGATGGATCTATCATGCTGATACATGTTTTTTAGAGATGGAAGCAATCTTCCACTGCAAAGAAACTATAGGTAAATATTTATGATTATTCTCTACTTTTTTGTCTAGTATAGAGAAAAGCATATCAAAATGCGAAGAATCTATGTTGATTTAATTGAATGATTCTGCAATGTATTTATTGTGTTTATGTTTGATTTTATTTTTCTGTTTCTAGGTATGGTCTTTGGTGAGGAGATTTGATCAGCCGCAGAAATATAAGTCGTTCATAAGCAGGTGTGTGGTGAGGGGAAACCTTGTGATTGGAAGTTTAAGAGAAGTTGATGTTAAGTCAGGGCTTCCTGCTGCAACTAGTACTGAAAGATTGGAGGTTCTTGATGACAATGAGCATATCCTAAGCATAAGGATTGTTGGTGGTGATCATAGGCTTAGGGTATGAATATCTCCTTACAATAATTTACCTGCTTAATTCTCACTTAAGAAACCACATGTGCTGAAATTTTATCTACACATTGCACTCAGTCTTGTGTATGATAAAGAGGAATTAATTATATATATGCTTGTTGTGTAAGATGTACATTAGAGATCTAACTATATTTTCATTATGGAAGATTACCTTTCTTGTATCTACTATGTTGTAGGTTTTGACTTATGCACAAAAGGCAAGAGAAAGTTACAATGAGGAGCACTTTGTGAAAGACTGGCCCTTATGGTTCTCCCAGTGCAGACAATGCGCATATGCATCCTTTTTCTAGGATATCAAGTAGTGTGTTAGATGCAGTAGCTGAATCAGCTGCAAATGGAAAGGTATTTTGGGATATGAATTATTTCCCTCTACTTCATTTCATTATACTTAGTTTTCATTCTTGAGTCACAAAAGTTGAGCACTATATATGTGTAGGTTTGAGTCAATCGACAAGGGTATATTTCAAACGTTCCTCGAATTTGAGGGGAGACTGGAAGAAAAGATTTTTTGTTCTTGATAGCTCATAACGCTTTACTACTATCGTAAACCATTACAAGTAAATGTAAGTATTGAAGTAAAACTGAACGTTACTCCTAAATACTAATTAAGTAATGAATATTGTATATTTAGTGACAATCAAGGTTGATACTGAGCAATCAGATTTAAGGCTCTGCTTCATGATTATTTCACCCTCAAAGATGTATACTTTGCAGGTAAACACATTAAATAGTTTGATTTCATTAACTTGTAAGTTTGATATTTATCCTTACTCTTCACTATGCTTTGGACATAAATTGCAGGCAGAAAATGCCCTTGACCAGATGGATTGGATGGAAAAAATAAACGGAGTCAATGCCTCCTTGTTGTCTGTACAGACACTAGGCATAAAGGTAGACTACGAATTTTATTTTAAACACATCATTGGATGCATGTATTATAAAATAAACTATTAAAAACATTATAAAAAAACAATAACGTGACAGTAAAAAATAAACAGAGTCATTGCCTCCTCGTTGTCTGTATAGATAAGGTATTCCAGTGATTCATCTAGGAGGTATCAGTGGTTATTGGTAATGTAAGATAGTGTTAAGTTACTGCAATGACATAATGTATTCATTATTTGTGTGCATTTTCTATTTGAATATAAAATGGTTATCTTATGTTGTATTACGTTTTATCTTAATTGTTTAGGATGTTGTAGGGATTTTTTTTCTCACAATCAAAGATATTATGGAGTTATGCATGAAGACACAACACCATTATGAGGATGAAGTTACAAATGTTCAAGAATGTTGTGCAAAATGCATGAAGACACAACACCATTATGAGGATGAAGTTACGAATGTTCGAGAACGTTGTGCAAATTTGATACTCGAATTCATTCGAAGTAATTTTATTAGGTCAAAATGGCAATCATAGGTAGGAGCTATTAATTATTTTTTGTGCTTCTGTTTGTAGGCTCGCAATTTGTGTAGCTTAGGCTAGTGTTTTGATAGGATAAGAGTCTGTTTGGCTAGCCAAAAAAACTAGCTTATAGCTTATGTCTTATAGCTTATAAGCTAAAAGACCTGTTTGGTAACAGACTTTTCTGTATGAGCTTATAGCTTATTTTACTGACTTATAGCTTATTTTCCATATGCTATTTCAAGTAGCTTATGAGCTTATAGCTTATTATTTTTTCTTTCATTTTTACCCCTTATTATTTTAATTAATGTTCACTCTTACCTTTTTTTTTATTTCACTTTAAAATAAATCATACATTTTTTTTGGTTACCTAATAATCCATAGTTTTTTTAATAAATATAAACCATACTTTTTTTTTTAATAAACCATGCATGATCATTCATTATTATCGTAGTTTTCAATTTTTACGTGAATATAAACCTTATGTATGCACTACAAAAAAAAAACCTTATGTATGCTACTCACTATAAAAAAATAGCGTTGCTTTATATAAAATAAAAAAATAACGTTGCTCATTTTTATAAAATAGTCTAATAATTATTGTTTTGGACCAAAATATAATAATAAACCATACTTTTTTAATCTTGTAAAAAAAAAACCATGCTTTTTTAATAAAAAAGTCAATAAGAAAAAATCTATAATTTTTTGAAAATAAAATTTCAACCAATAATATAACATTCCGGATTTTTAATCCAAATAAGTTTGATAAATTATTAATATATTCTTGTAACAAGAAAGATAAAAAAGTAAAGTTCAAAATTTAGAATCAATTACGTTTATACATATTATTATAAAGTAATTTTTAAACGTTACTATTTACATACAAGAATATTGGATTAAAAATAAATTGAATCCAATTATAGTACAAGTCCTCAACTTCAAAATATTTAATTTATACTTAATTAAAAACTCACTTTTTGTTTCCCCGCGCACGCAACGATCTTACACGACAATATCAGACATCTCCAAGCTTTGTACCTGTATGTGGTAAGGGTCACTAATCTTTCCCATCGCCCATATCAAGAAAACCAAACATAACTTAGCCGCATAGAATAGAGTATAAAAACTATATATTTTTTTAAAAGAAATAAAACAAAACAATGAATGCTCTTATTCTAAATGATCTGGATATAGTCACCCATTCCAATGGGGAAAAATCAGCCACACAGGCCCTAAAACTTGCCACACAGGCTCTAAGAACATAAACCCATACCAATGGGAAAAACTTGTCACACAGGCCCTAAGACTTGCCACACAGGCACTACATGATGCATGTCTCAATAATATAAAAAAGTCTTTTTCTTAAAAAACCAGAGATAATACCAAAGATCATATGTTCACAATTATTTTAAGAAAACACAAACATAATCATCATTGTACAATATTTCAATACAACTAAATTCATGCATAGTAACTTGTATGGAGGAGACTTCCCTTACCTGAGGAACTTTTTACAATGATTCTGACTCTTAAATATCCTACGATCAACCGTACGTTCGGATGCTTAACGTTTCTCTGAGACTAGGAATGTTGATACAAATAAGAGAGATGTGGGTGATGAAAATAGCTTCAGCAAAATATATATTTTTGAACTAGAATATTTGTGAATGTGGAATGATGTTACGTGAGTTATTTTTTTGAGTTAATGGGTACTTATAGAGGCTGAAAGTTGAGAGAAAATAGGAACCAAACTTTGGTATACTTGAAGGATTTGAATAGATAGGCCGAACCGTTAGGGAAAGGAGAGGTTATATATTAATACTCGGTCAAACAATTACCTCCACGTTTTGATTACAATTGATAGCCTAATTAATTCATAATACATTCTTATCATATCAGTTCCTATAATTTAGTTTCCACTATGTGCATATTCCTACTATTATTTATTTGTGATATTAATCCTCCCACTATCTATGAATTCATACCACATAGAATTCCATCGTGATAAAATTTTGAGCTACTTTAAATCTGATATTCTTAAGTTTCCCTTAGACTAGTTTTATTAATCAACTAGACCAATTAATTAAAATAATTGAATTAAATAAATACTAAAATAGATAAAAAATCATAGTTTCTAATTAATTAAAAATATAGGGTCTTACAAATAACAATTAGTTTAGTAATATAAAAAATATATATTATATTAGTACATTTAATTTTTAAATTTCAACTATATTAAATATTAATTTGAGATAAATTTTACTTTGAATTAACAATACCCTTTTATGTCATTTTACATTTATCAGCTAGTTGAACCGCTAATTTTACCAAACACTTCGATTAACTTATGAGCCATCAGCCATAAGATATCAGCCATCAGCTATAAGCTATCAGCCATCAGCTAGCTTATCAGCCAACCTCTAATTTTGCCAAACAGAGCCTAAGTTTAATTTTGACTACAGATTTTTAGTTCCATCATGTATGGTGCTTTTTGTAATTGATTATGAAACTTAGTTCTATGATATGTTTTATGAAATATTTGTTATGTTAATTGTTGTCAATGAAGTTTTGTTCTTGTTATATTCATAATTCTGGGAAACCAAAAAAAATTGTGGGAAACAACCAAAAAGCATTTAAAAAATATGTGGGAAAAAACAAATTGTGGCAAAAAAAAAAAAAAAAATATAGCGGCGGTTCAAACCGTTGCAAACATTCTAAAAAAAGTTTACAACGCAGTGACAAATAGCGGCAGTTATGAACTGACGCAAACATTACCAAACAGGTCTTTTAGATTATAAGCTATAAGATATAAGCTAAAAGTCATTTTTATGGTCTTGCCAAACAGACCCTAAATGTTGTGGCAAGTGTGAGTGAGTAAGTCTTACACTGCTTAGAATAATGGAGGTTGAACACTTGAGATCACTATAAGAAAATCAAGATTTTCTGACGAATTTGTAAAATATTTTGTGAAGGCACAAGCCCTCTATAAGTTTGTGATTGCCCTAGCCGTCACAAAGGCTTGGAAATCCGTCAAAAAATTTAAAAAATAGTATTGTCATTTTAAAAATCCGTCCCAAACTTTGCGACGGCCTGAGCCGTCACTAAATGATAATTTACTGACGACTTTGACCGTCAGTAATGCCTGACGAATTTTGCGACGGCCTGGGCCGTCGGAAATGACATCCATAATAAAAAAAAAAGGTCTTCTATGCTTGCACTTTCATCTATATCTTCATAAACACTTTCTTCTTCATTTCTCCAACACATTCACACCCATCTCTCTACATTTCTCCAACATATTTCAATATACTTCCCTCTATATCTTCATAAACACTTTCTTCTTCATTTCTCCAACACATTCACACAATTCACACCCATCTCTCTACATTTCTCCAACACATTTCAATATATTTCCCTCTATATCTTCATAAACACTTTCTTCTTCATTTCTCCAACACATTCACACAATTCACACTCATCTCTCTACATTTCTCCAACACATTTCAATACACTTCTCTCTATATCTTCATAAACACTTTCTCTCTACATTTTTCCAACACATTTTAATACATCTTCTTCAAAAATCTTTGTAATTTCAATACATCATCTTTATTTTAATTATTATGTAATTTCAATACATCTTCTCTATTTTAATTTTTATTTTGGTTGTTTCAAAGATTTAATTTTATATGTTAATATGTATTAAAAATAATGTTATGTTAATTTTTATTTTACAAAATAATAAATAAATTTGTTTTTAAAAAATAATAAAAAAGTTAGTTTTTCTAAAAAATGAATTTTTTTTATTAAAAAATCCGCCCAGATTTTGCGACGGCCTAAGCCGTTGCTAGGCACTCAACAGCTGGATTTGACCGTTATTCGTTACTGACGGCCAGGGGCCGTCGCAAAAGCCATCGTATCTGTTACTGACGGCCTAGGCCGTCGCAAAATTTACCGACGCCAGTTTTCCTAACGCCCAAAGGCCGCCAGTACTTACTTACTTAGCGACGGCTTTTACCCCTTAGCGAGGGCTTTTGGCCTTCGCAAAAAGTTGTTTTTCTTGTAGTGGATGATCCATAAACCTGACACTTTAGGGCTCGTTTGGTGCGCATGATATGATATAAAATAGGATAAGGAGATAAGATAGGATATAAGGGCATCTCCAATGTGGGTGGCTATATAAGACCTTAAAACTAAGCAACCTAATCTTATTTTATTTTACCATTGGAGTTGAGTGAAATGTAGAATGACTTAAAAATAAGGGATGGAACTTCATGATGCAACTCTTGTCAATGAGTTCTTAAGAATAAAATTTATTATTTTAATAGAGATTAGTGGGGCCCATATGTAGTGGTTCTTCAAAATTAAGTGAATATATATATATATATATATATAAATTAATGGGATCAAATATGAGTTGTATATTTTAATGTCATTGAAGTAAAATTGGTTAAAGTTGTTTATCAATTGATTAAATCCTACGTGACAATTTAGGTCCACAAAATTTACCTTAAGTCATCCTTCTAAGACCATGTACAATGGCAAAACACATTCAACACCCTCAACACTCACTTTTTACACTCCACATCATCTTCTCTCTCTTCCACCTAATCATTCAACACCCCATTCAATTTTTACCCTCTCCAATAGTTTTTTCATTCAACACCCTACCCCACCACCTTCTCTACCCCACCACTTTTTATTTCATATTCGTATTTAAATTTAAATTTTTGTTTTTTATGATTAAATAAAATTATAATTATCGATTAAAATTAAATTAAAATAATAAACACTCAACAAAAAAAATTTAAATAATTTTTTTATTTTATTCTTAATTTAAAATGCAATACATCACACAAATAACGTAATTAATACGATACAAATTAACTTAAAATGCAATACACCACACAAGTAACATAATTAATACGATGCAAATTAAAAGAATTTGATAGCCAAATGGAAAATTAAAAGAATTTGGATAATTGTTGGGATTTTGATAGCCAAATGGAAAATTAGAAGAATTTTGAGTGTTGAAATTATTATTGGGATCCATTTCACACAAAAAAAAAGACTAAAACTTCAAATTAAACACTAATTAAAAGATAAACAAGATTAAGATAGTGAAAAACTTGGTTTTTTTTCTGTGTCCAAATCAAATGAACCAAGTCTCTATTTATAGAGAAAAAAAAATTACGAATTTTGGTGAAAAAAATAAAAAATAAAAATTAATTTGCATTGAAATAATTGAGTTCAAAGGTAAGATGAGGTAAAAATCTTGTGAGCCAATCAGAAGCTGCCACCTACCCCCACAACTTTCTCTCTCCACGTCCCCGCCTGGCTCACCTTCCTTGTACGCGCGTGTTGTGCACGCGCCTGGGAGAGCGAATCTCGCTTCGCCACGTGTTGCCGGACGCAGTCATTCAACATGTTTAATTTAGTCATCTTCTCTTTCATCCATCAAACATTCAACACCCTTCTCCAATGATTTATTTACATTCAATAGCCATTCAATAGCCCCATTAAACACCCCATTGCACTTGTTCTAAGTTTCATCCATTGTAGATGCTTTAATCGGGATAACAGTTATCATCGGCTATCCTATCATGTGTTTGGTGCACACATGATAACAAACATGATAACTATCATATTATATTTTTAATACATATCTCGCTCATAATAATATGATAAAATATATATCATATTTAAATAACAAAATTAATATTTTAAAAATTATGTTTTAAAAAAAGTATTTTGTAATACATTGAATTTTATAAGTAGAAAATTAAAATACGCAATCAAATGTTTTCGTATAATTGTAAATAAAAATAATGAGCAAATTAACATGTTAAATTTTTTATATGAACATTATCAAATAAATAACTTAATATATGTCAGATAAACTAAATAAATATATGATATATTTTAGGCTTAAATATGCTTTTGGTCCCTACAATTATATCTTATTTTGAAAAGAGCCCCTATAAAAAATATTTAATTTTAGTCCCTGCAATATCTCAAAACTTTTAAAATAGTCCCTGATTGGATTTCGAGCTGACGTGGCCAATTTTAAAATATGTTTTTGGTCCCTGCAAATATGCATTGTTTTGAAAAAGAGCCCATGTAAAAAAATAAAAAATTGATTTTAGTTCCTGTAAAAAAATAAAAAATTGATTTTACAAGGGCTCTTTTCAAAACAAAGCATAATTGCAAGGACCAAAAATATATTTAAGTTTATATTTATATGTAAATAATAAAACTACCATTACAAGATAATTATATTTATTTGTTATAAAATTTATATTAATATCTCTATTATGCAATTTTTTAAATTATTTTACGAAAATTGTAATTTTAGTAGAATTTTGATTTTTAAAATTATCTAAATTACAAAACTATCCTTGTAAGAAAATCGTGTATGTATTTAAAAATTAATTATTTTATTTTTAATTTACTATCAAATTATATTATTATTTATATTTTATTAATTTTCATTTTTTTATTTTAATATACATTTGATTGAATAAATCAGTAAATTATTTTCGTATTCTATCTGACCGGCAACCCAGCTCAAATTCAGGATAAGAATTTTAACTAGAAGGACATGATATGATAAGTTCTATGATTAACTTATCATATCCCGCTGGTTCACCAAACACAGGATTAAAACAGGATATGATACAATTATCTTATCATGTCTCTTATCATTCGCACCAAACCGGCCCTTAAGGTTTTGGGTTAAAGTGTGTTGTCCAACTCACTTGTACGGTTGTTCTTAAGCTCAATGTGGATGGTCCTCTGGCCGCCCCCTCTTAGTGACCCAACAAGGGTATCAGAGCTTCTGTTCTTTTGTGGAATTAATTTGTGGCGAACAATGAAAGTCAACACAACTCGTATGATAACCTTAAACGGGTCAAATTATGCCCTTTGGAAAGGTAAGATGGAGGATCTATTTTATGTGAAGGATTTTCACGAATCTACGTTAACTACAGAGAAGTCAGATAACAAGATTGATGATCAGTGGACTTTACTACATAGACAAGTGTGTGGTTACATTCGTCAGTGGGTTGATGACAACGTTTTGAACCACATTAGTGGGGAGAAACATGCAAAATCATTATGAGATAAGCTTGAGTAGCTGCATGCGAACAATAAGATCAGAATTATATTAAAATATGATTAAGATGTTTGTTATCTTTAAAACGTCAAATTGAGATTTTGCCTCAACAAAATGTTTGTTGTCATAGGCAAAGTTTCTAGAATCGTTTTGGGGTGAAGCATTGAGCACAGTTGTGAACCTTTCACCATGTGTGTCCTTGCAACATGAAGTACCAGAGATAATTTTGTCATGTAAAAATGTTTTTTATGACCACTTACGTGTTTTCGGATGTAAAGCGTCCGTAGAGAATCAACAGTGTGTATTATTGGCTATGGCCTAGATGGAGTTGGTTACAGGTTTTATGATCCTGTTATGAAGAAACTTATCAGATATTGTGATGTTGAGTTTAGAGAAGATCATCGGTTGAAAGACATCAATACAGTTAAAGATGATGATCCAACTCATGATGATGCCCGTGAAAATTGTCACGGAGAAGAGATACAGTCACATGTTGAGGTTGATGCACAAAGAACAACCACCCAAGAAATAAAACTTTTGAAGAGGTACATTGTTGAAGAACTTGTTGTTATAAGTGATGTTGAGGCTCCTGCATTAGTTGAAGATGCTGATGATAAGATGATTGAGACTTGCAGCATAGTTGTTTGAATGACAACTGATTGCTTCACTTGAGTCGTGAGGGGGAGATTGTTGGATGGATCCCTCCTTAAATGGGAACCACACACAAATAAAAAATAAAAGAAAAGAAAAAAAGAGTTTTTTTTGTGTTGTTGGGCTTTTGCCCGTGTGTGTATTTTGTTATAAGAAGTTTTCTCTCTCAGCTTCCCACGTTTTTTTTTACCTCCCAAAAATCCAATTTTACCCTTGATAAAAAATTCGATTCGCAGAAACCGAAATTTTTATAGTTTAAATTTCAGGAAATTTCGGTTTCTAGAAACCAAAGTTGTATTTCAAGACAAAAAAAATTGGTTTATGGAAACCGAAATTTTTATTGAAAGGTAAAACATAAAATTCAAGAGGTAAAAACGAAACATGGAAGGCTGGAAGAGAAAACTTCTTATTATAAAACGGAATTGAAATCCCTATATTGGCAATTGCAAGTGTGGCCTTGCAAATTGTGCAATTGAAAACAATGGTTTCGTGCATGAAACAATAAGAAATAGAATTGGAAGCCGCAATGCAAGCTCCATATATTCTCACTAGTTTTGTCTTATCTATATCGACTTAGGATACCCACTTGTTGTGAGGTTGTTAGTTCTTTTGTTGTTAGTTTACCATAAATGTTGGTGGCTATTATATGTTTGTCAGTTCCAGAGAAATTAGGAAGACTCTGATTGTACTCATTATTCGATAATGGTAGAGTTTTTGATTGGTCTGCACGACCCGTGATTTTTTACTCTCACATTGAGGGTTTTCCACGTTAAAATCGTGGTGTCCTTATTTATAGTTTTTACTCCCTTTATTGTTATTGTTGTTGGTGTTGGTTGTGCTGAATTATTTGATTGTTCATGTTCCACAAAAAGAGATTAATTAAATGCTTCTGTATATTTTGTTGTGCACTCTGATCCCAACACAAAAAACATAATTTTTACTGGACAAATTATTTTGATCTCTGAAAGTGTAACTCATTGTTACATTAGAAAATTACTTTTGTCATCATATGAGTTACTCCGCGTCCTACAAAATTACCAAAATACCGTTACAAGGCTTAGGCAGCGGACGTTTTAAAAATGAGTAATTTTTGAGGGAAAACACCCTACATGAACACACCTTATATGAAATTTGTATCCGCTACTTAAGTAGCGGAAATTATAAAAATACAAAATATGAGTAAAAAACATCCTACATGAAAATTTCTCATTTTTATAACATCTGCTACTTAAGTAGCAGATTCTGTCCGCTACTTAAGTAGTGTATGTTATAAAAATGAGAAATTTTCATATATGAGTATAGGGTTTGGATTTCCTCCATTTGTTATCCCTCCATTTATTCTTCATTTGGAGAGATATAAACACATTAAAAATTAGTATGACCCATTAAAAAGTGGGTCCCGTTAATTTGTGGACCCCAATAATTTTTAATGTGTCTATCTCTCTCCAAACGGAGAATAAATGGAGGGATACAAGATACTAGTGTATTGTTTAATTTTGTTCAATTAAAGTGTTGGTTAAAGACGCAAAACATGTAAACTCAAAAGACGCAATTGAGAGTACTACTCCCACCATTTCTTATTATAAAAGAAGTTTGACTTTTTAAATTCATTGAAAAACCAATGTACCTAAACTATAATAAGGTTCACATACATTGAGTTTTTAATGAACCTATAAAGATAAATTTTTCTTATAATAAGGAATGGAGGGAGTATATAAATAATGAAATGGAGAAATGTCAAAAAGAAAAAGGATAGACAATTGATTATATTATTCCAGTATCATAATACAAATATCATATATGATTAATATAATTAGGAATTTAAATATGTCAAATTATTTATTACATAAGATAATCAACATTATTATTTTCGTGATTTCCAAACAGCCTTTCTTTCAAAAAAGAAATTGTCCAAACTATGAAAGAATCCATCTGCTCTTATCTGCCAATAAACAATAGGATGACCTACTTTTAAGTCAGTTTTGGGATCAAAAGCAGTTATATTGGCTTCAAAAAGTTTCCATAAAGCATGACATGACACAACATTGTCAATAGAAACAGCCATGATGTGGGTTTCTTTTGAAGGTAATAGAAAAGTTCCTACTCCACAATCAAAATATGCATCTTTTTCAACCGTAGGCATTAAACTCCTAAATGAAATGTTAATTCTAGAGTCATCATCAATTGTTTGAATGTATTGTTGTTTGGCATCAATTGAAGCATTAAACAAAACAAATACAAGAGCAAAGAAAAGAGTAACATAACATTTGGCTGACATTTTGAAGTTTCTTGAAATTGATTCAAATATACACTATGAAGCAAATATCTCTACACACACATATTTATAGTCCAAATTAAGGTAACAATTATTACAATAAGTATGTTTTTAAAATATTTATGTTCATAATATCTTATTAATGAATACCTTATTAATATAATTTTAGTCAAATACATACATATATTTGAAAACTTTAAATATACCATACCATATGAATATAATTTTAGTCAAATACATTTGAATATATACTTTAAATAAACACGGAAACATTATTATTTTTGAAAAAAATATTATAGGTTTTGCTTATTGTTAACACTAATCCAATTAACACGAGAAAAAAAAAAGTGAAAATGTATTGTCAAATAAAACATGTGGTGGTAATTCTATGTGTGGCGGGACTTCATCCTTGTAATGCAACTAACATTGACATAGAGATATTCAAGGCCTCGTAGAAAGTCAACTTTAGAATATTAATTTTTTTTTTTGAGTATGTTTAATAAATGCTTCAGGAACATTGTTTAGCATGATCCATATAAATATTATATTTAATAAAAAAATATAAATATTATATATACATATCGTACCTCCAATAAAATCTATATACATCGTGTTATATATTTCTTCCTTTTTTTTTTGTTGACGAATTATACAGGAGAATAATACATGAAGATAAACATTGTTTATGGTCACCCGCTCATGGTCTATGCAACAGAGAGAACGAGACAATTAAATCCAATCCGTTAATTTTGATCTAGTGGTTATTATTTACTTTCTCTTATCTCTCGCAATAAAACTCATCTCACTTGAAAGCTCCTCTATATTATAGTAGTAGTACAAACAAAAGAAAATACTAACCGGAAAAAAAATCGAAGTGTACTAAAAATACATTCCTTAAAAACTACAAATAAAAAACACGCTACTACTAAAAACACCAATGAAAAGACACCAAAACACATGGCTACAAACATTTGAACCAAACCACTTGACAAAAGGTAGAAAAAAAGGATAGAAGAGAAGACATGCATAGAGCATGTCAATCACCACCAACAAGCAACAAAGACTCACAATAGCAATCCACCTACCTCTATCAACTCCAACACAAAACCAATTGCACCTTCTACATTTATTTTCTTAGATATTTTTGTGTGTCTCTAACTAAACTTAACCATTGATATTTTTTGTCCTCTATAAATTAATATAGTTTATGTATTTGTAAAATTTTGTTAAAAATTCTAACTGTCAGGAATATAAGAAGAATATTACGTTATTGGATCTAGACCTTTGATAAGGATGGAGTAACTCAAATCTCTCACAGTTCAGGAAATTTAAAGTGGGACTCAAGTTTAGAAAAAGACTATACTTCAAATCACATAGGTCATATGGTCATAAAGTTTGAATTTCAGAAACATTATTTGAGGTGTTATTTAAGACGACATACTTTTTGTCATGTTTTTCTTTGCTCAAATTAAAGTGCTTCTAAAGCAATAGGGTGAAAAACAAGCTCTCGTTGGAGAGATGACTTTTCATTAAGATTGTTGAGCAAAGAAAATATATGGAGCACATTATGTAACTATTTAATCTTGCTAAAGAGTCGTGGTTTCGACAATCGGGTGACTTTGTCGAAAATATAGTCTTTAGTGCTCTCTTTGCACAATTAATTTTATAACTATTAAAGTTAGAAATGATTCTTTAATAGAATCATTTCATAAAGTGTGTAATAAAGAAATAGTTGAAGCAAAAGAAAATAAAATAGTTCGCATTGTGTAAATACCACAAAGGATAAGGGCAAATAAAGAATAATAAGAAAATATGATCTAAACTGACAAATGTCCAATGATGTTAAAAGACACATCAATGATCTAGAGGGGAAATAAGTCGGTGAAGATTGATGTGATTTCAATTATTTGTTAGATTGTTGTTACTAATAATATTTGTATTTAAAAGACAATTTTGTGAATCATTTTTTAATTTAATTTTTGTTTTAATGTTATAAATTCTTTATTATTATTTTAAAATGAGAGATTCAATTTGTCTTTTAAATTTTAATATAAACATAATCAATTCAATTTTGTGACAATCTTGAATTGTTGAAAATTTTGAGAAATATAAATTTTGGTCTCAAGTTAATGAACATTTTGAGACATGAACTGTAGTTAAAATCGTTGAAGATATTGATTTTGTGGGAGATATATGGTAAAAGAACAAAATTGAGTGAGGAAGAATTGTTTCTAAACCAATTCATATAATTACTATTTATATAGTAAATTTGGATCCTCATAAGGACATTAGTGTTCTTCCTCTCAACTAAGTTAAGAGATTAATTCATGAAGATCAAACTCAATACCTTCAAGAACTAAAGTATCAGGTGTCATAAAATATTGACTGAAAAGGAAATTAAATTTAGTTTGATTTAAAAACTCTATTAGGAGATTCATGACACATGAGTTAATGAAGTTGTCTTATTAATGATAACACAAAAGTAGTCTAATCAGGTAATTGTCTCCTTTGGTTTTGAGATGTATATTATGAAGAGTTGTGGGTTATACAGGTTTAGTAGGAGTGTGTTTATATTTTTAGTTTTATTTGTCGATTTTATTTTATTAAGTCAAAAGTGATATATAATCGTTGTGCCAAATCAAGAAATCACTAACTAAAGCTTAGTGACAAAAGATCTTGGCCACACCTCTTTTGTATTAGACATTTTGATACTTAGAATTCTCAATGTATCATTTGGTTATCACAAAATATTTATATCATTATAAAGTTGAATGTATATTCGACATGAAACTCAATAAACTAAGGGATTGTTTTAATCATAAAGGGGGACTGTTTAAGAGTCTCAATAGTTGCTCAAAAGAAAATCTGAAAATTTAGAAAATAAAGTGTTTTCCTATATGCTTCAGCTTTGGGAAACTTATGTATAAATGCAGTTCATTGTTGGGAGCTTTCAGACTTCAAATACAAACACGACCTTGTGCAGGATATCATTTTTTATGTTTTTAGGCGAGCGGGAATATCTGTCAAGAAAGAGTCACCTATGAACTTCTTGACCGATCCACTGGAGGGGAGTCTACTTTGAGGTCAACTGATGTCTTAGTGTATGGGCGGATAGGAGGAAGACATGTTTGTGTGGACTTGACCGGAGTTTCATCACTTGTGGGGTTGACGACTGGGGCTTTTACGATAGGACAGGCGGCTCTCAAAGCTGCATCAATCAAAGTGGTCAAACATGAGAGAGCATGTTCGGACAATCAACATGTTTTTATACCTTTTGCTTTTGATACTTTTGGGTTTCTAGCCTCATCGGCTGTAGATATTTTGAAAATAGTGCAAAGAGTCATGCATAGCAACGTGGTGTCTCCTAGGTCCCTAGATGTAGTGTTCAAAAGGATTGGTTTTGCCATTCAAAATAGGTTAGTGTTGAGATGATTGAAATCAATGTTCAATAAGCATGTGCAAGTATACACAGTCTTATCTGTAGTACAAGTAATAAGAAAAGTATCATTCCCACAGGGATTGTGATAAGGGAATCTCGTTCCAAAGCTAGTTCAGTCAGTTTTACACTTATGAGTGATTAAGGTATCAAAATAACAATTTAGAATTGCATGTAATAGTAAAGACAAATGATTAAAAAGGTTTTGAGAAACAAAACAGTTGTGAAAATTTGTTGAACTTATGATTCATTTAATATCCAGTTTAACATGTGAGTGATGAGATAAGCGCATGAAAGACTCTTGCAAGCAACTCTTGCATTGAGGTGTATTTCTACAACGTTATATTATGCAATGCATGATAAGATAGATCCTATGTCTAGGTCAAACTTACTTCATTACAGTTCAGAAAATACGTGGTTGTGTTCTTACTATGGCATTGGCGCGCCGCGAAAAACGCCCGAGCGTTGGAACACTCGGTAATGACACAGAGTCGCCACCGAACTTTATTTATTCCCAAAGGAAAAGGAAAATATCGATAAAACCTAAAAAGAAAAGAAAAATGGTCATCGCAACCAAATTTCGAGTTCGGGAGTCGATTATGCAAGGGGAAGGTACTAGCACCCCTCACATCCGTTGTACTCAACGGGAACCTTCTTGTTATTTTAGGGTTTGGAAAATTGTCTTTTAATTGTTTGCATTAATTTCTATTAATTATTAAATATTTACAAAGGGGGAAAAAAAATTAGTTTTTTATTATTGTGCTTGACGGTTGTTGGATCCCGCTCCTACGTATTCCCAAGTGCAATGGGAAATTCAAAGCTGACGTAGTTCTTTGGGTAAAAAATAATTGTGTGTTGGTTGATTTTAGTGAACGGTGTTTTAAATCGCATTCTAGTGGTTAAACGTATGCTGCTCGCGCTTGGGAGGCTTATGCGTTGTTTGTATCACTGTAGAAGGATTAAAACACGTTCGTTTATGAAAAAGAGTTTGTTTTTGTTTTAATGCGCTAAGGCAAAAAATTAATTTGATGTGTTGAGTTTGTTTATTTTTTTATGTTTTTTTTAAAAGAATATTTTTGGTGTGGAAGACAAATAGTCGATAGACAAAGCGCACGCTAAGTCTCGACTATTCGAGAAACGAACGAATGTACATTCGCCGGTCCCTTCTTTAATCCACGATTTTTAGAAAAAAGAGTAATTTTGATGATTTAAATAAAAAGAAGATTTAAACGAAATAAAATTCGTATTTTTGCATTTTTGAGAATATTGTATTGTTTTTTTTTTGTATTTAGTTTTTTGAAAGATAAGATTTAAATATGTTTAAAAGTTTTATAAAATACATTTATTAAAAAGAGTTTAAAAATTTCTCGACGAGAGTCGAGGTTTATTAACAAGAAGATTTTTTTTTAAAAGTTTTCTTTTAGTTTCTTAACATATTTTTTTGTTGTTTTTTTAGACGATGAAAATAAAGTATGCGAGGGTACGTATATTACGACAATATGTACGAAATTTTAACAAATAAACTTCACATGTATATTTACACAAACCATACTTATGAAAATAAAATTAAAACTATATAGCATAATTTTTTGTATTTTTCACAAGTGCGATATAAACAAAATAGAATATTGCATAAATAAATATATGCTAACACAACATGCATTTTAAATATTTATATACAAACATACCATATAAAAATAATACACAAATAAAACCACAAATAATGACTAAACAAAACAAGCACATAAAAATTACGAAAATAAAAAAAAACGCTTACAGAGGGGTGCAAACAGCACCCACAGGGGGTGCTGAAAGCAACCAGGGCTTCACACATGAGATCTGGGCGTGCAGGCTAAAGGCCCAAAGGGAATCTGGGCTGAACCAGACGGTTCAGCCGAACCAGTGGGCGAACCGAACCGGCTGGGTGTATATATTCTCATGTTCCGGTTTTTTTTTCATTTTACTCTCCCCATTCTCTCTCCAGGTTCTCTTCCTTCTCTCTTGAAGAACACCGATGAGTGTTCATATATCTCCAGAATCCGGCGCGGTGGCCGGCCAGGCCAGACGGCGGCGCCACCGCGCCGGAGATACAAACCGTCCCAAAATTCAAACTTTCTAAACCAAAATTATTCCTTTTCCTCTCCTAAACCCAAATTTACAATCAAAATCCACAAAATCCTTACCAAAATGTGCAGATCGGAGTTCAAAGTTTTGAAGTTTTTTTTTGTTTCAAATTTCTTCCTCTCCTTCTCGTTCTTTCAGTTTATTCTTCCTTCCTCTTTCTTTTTTGTTATTTTGTTTTCTGGAACGTGTGTGTGTGTGTGTGTGAGTTTTTGTGTTTTGAATGTTTGATTTGTGAAGGTTGCGAAATTGTTGTTGTGACAGTGGTATTTTTTGGGTCTGAGATTTGGTTGGTTTGAGGTTCTGGGTTTGAGTTGGAAATTGTTATTCTGTGATGTTACTGAGTTTTTGCTTTTGTTATTTTGAGATTTGAGAAATTTGAGTTTTTTGGTTCTCTGATGGATTTTTTGTCTCCTCCCCCTCTGATGAACTTGTGTGACTATTATATGCAAGCCAGAAAAAATTTCTTTGTCCTTAAACATTTAATTCCTCTCAGTGGAGGTTATGGGGAAGGAAACCATTGTTCTGATCTATGTTTTACTCTGATCAAGGTTGCTGCAGACAAAAAGAAAAAATGAAAAAAATCAAACTGCAGAGGGGGCTCCTCTGTAAAACAACAGTGTTCTGTTTTTATTTATTTTTAATTAAATATAATATTAATAATAAAAATAATAATCATGATAATTAAAATAAAATAAACTAAAAGGAAGTGGGGTGGGTGTTGCATCCACGTGATGCATCTCCTTTTTATTATATTTTTTTTTTGTTGTATTTTTTTATTTTAATTAATAATAATAATAATAATAATAATAATAAAGGAAAGAGAAAGGAAAGTTGGAGAAGAGAATATTGCTTCTTTTTTTGTTTTGTTTTAAAAATAGTAATGGAAATAAATGATGATAAATGCTAATAATGATAAATAAATGAAATTATAAAGGAAAGAAAATAATAATGATAATAGTAATAGCAAAATAAATATTTAATATTTTTTAGGGATTTTTCAATGATATAATTAAGAAATAAATTGACATATTTTTGATTTTTGTGAAGAAACAAAAAAAGATTCTATTAATTTTTAAAAGAAAATAAAACTAGCATAATTCGAATGTGGAGGGAAAAGAAAAAAACAACGGACAAAATTTGGGGTATGACAGCTGCCCCTATTTAAATATCTTTAATCAAAGAGGACGAGTGACGTTGGTACTCGTGTTTTGATGAAAGATAGTTAAATACCAAAAGATCCAAAATTTTGTCCGATTGGACAAAGAAAGTTGTAGACAAAAAGATCGTTATTTTGCATGGTGCTTGGACTGAAAACCTAAAAATTGTCGCAGGCATAAGGCCGGACGACTGTCACAGGGATAAGGCCTGGACACAGACAGAAAAAAAAAATTGTCGCAGGGATAAGGCCTGGACACAGACAGAAAATAAAATTGTCGCAGGGATAAGGCCTGGCGACTGTCACAGGGATAAGGCCTGCACACAGACAGAAAATTAAAATTGTCGCAGGGATAAGGCCTGACGACTGTCACAGGGATAAGGCCTGGACACAGACAGAAAATTAAATTGTCGTAGGGATAAGGCCTGACGACTGTCACAGGGATAAGGCCTGGACACAGACAGAAAATAAAATTGTCGCAGGGATAAGGCCTGGCGACTGTCACAGGGATAAGGCCTGGACACAGACAGAAAATTAAAATTGTCGTAGGGATAAGGCCTGACGACTGTCACAGGGATAAGGCCTGGACACAGACAGAAAATAAAATTGTCGCAGGGATAAGGCCTGGCGACTGTCACAGGGATAAGGCCTGGACATAGACAGAAAATTAAAATTGTCGTAGGGATAAGGCCTGACGACTGTCACAGGGATAAGGCCTGGACACAGACAGAAAATAAAATTGTCGCAGGGATAAGGCCTGGCGACTGTCACAGGGATAAGGCCTGGACAGAAAATAAAATTGTCGTAGGGATAAGGCCTGACGACTGTCACAGGGATAAGGCCTGGACAGAAAATAAAATTGTCGTAGGGATAAGGCCTGACGACTGTCACAGGGATAAGGCCTGGACACAGACAGAAAATAAAAATTGTCGCAGGGATAAGGCCTGACGACTGTCACAGGGATAAGGCCTGGACACAGACAGAAAATAAAATTGTCGTAGGGATAAGGCCTGACGACTGTCACAGGGATAAGGCCTGGACAGAAAATAAAATTGTCGTAGGGATAAGGCCTGACGACTGTCACAGGGATAAGGCCTGGACACAGACAGAAAATAAAAATTGTCGCAGGGATAAGGCCTGACGACTGTCACAGGGATAAGGCCTGGACACAGACAGAAAATAAAATTGTCGTAGGGATAAGGCCTGACGACTGTCACAGGGATAAGGCCTGGACACAGACAGAAAAAAAAATTGTCGCAGGGATGAGGCCTGACGACTGTCACAGGGATAAGGCCTGGACACAGACAGAAAATTAAAATTGTCGCAGGGATAAGGCCTGACGACTGTCACAGGGATAAGGCCTGGACACTGCTTAGAGATGGTTTTACCCGCTTTGGAGCTATGGGAGGTTGACACCCTTTTGCATGCCATAATGCATGTTATATGCTTATGCTCTCGTTTTATGCATGATTTTTTTTTTATTTTTTTTAATTTTTTAAATGCATATTGTGATTGGATGTGTATGTTACATGTAATGCATGAGATGACATGTTGATTGAAACTTTTCCTTTTTATTTTTTTTATTTTTTTTTTTATTTTTTTTTTTGAGTTGGCCAAGCAAGAGTTTGCCCATCGTGGATAGAGCCCTCGTTATTTTCTTGATATTAGAACCCTTGATGATTTTCTGTCTAAATCTTTGAGGTGCTGGAGATGCCCCAACTATGCTTATAGATTCTAGCAGTTTGTTGCTTCTATTGCAGCATGTGACTTTTGTATTGAGCGGACAATGATGCTTGATGATGAGTCCGGACTTTGATCGACGGATGCAAACCCGAAAGCCAAGGATGAACCTTAGTTACTTAAAAGTAAAAAATTTGTTTTCTTGAAGTCCCTTTTGCTTGAAAAATTTGACATTTTAATGCGATATCAAAAATAAATTAGCATTTTATGAACATGCAAAGACATAAGAGTAGAAGAAAATGAGCTCAAATGAATTTTATTGACTGCTGAACCATGAATGGGTGAGAGTACATAAGGATGTAATTCCTATAAGAGGAGATTACTTGTCAAAGATAAAATGGCAACAAGTGAATGGAAACATGACACGTGCTATTTTCCCCACGACTCATGAATTTACAAAACTTTGCCTCCGGAGTTGATGATTAGACTGATCCTCCTTTCTTGAGCCTTCGTCACGGAGCCGACGCTTTACAGTCATTTGTTCCTCCCTTTCGGAGCCAACGCTGTTTTTTTTTTTTTTTTTTTTAATTTTTTTGAAAATCCCTAACTTTTGTATGGACCGCCCTTTTCGGGTTTTCAGTCCACCGGGTTATACTTCCTTTTTTGATGCCCCTAATTTTTGCCTGGACCGCCCTTTCGGGTTTTCAGTCCACCGGGACGCTCTCTATTGCTTAAGTCGCCTTTTCAGGTTTTCAACTTAGCGAGCTCTTTTTTTTTTTTTTTTTTTATGCATAATATTTCTTGACTGCGTCAGCGTTCACTGAAAGTGGGAGGTCTTCTCCGTCCATGGTGGTAAGGATTAATGCTCCGCCTGAGAAAGATTTTTTTACCACATAGGGCCCTTCGTAGTTAGGTGTCCACTTTCCCCGTGGGTCTTTGTGTATAGGCAATATTTTCCTTAACACTAAATCCCCTTCTCGGAACTCTCGAGGACGAACCTTCTTATCGAAAGCCTTTTTGAGCCTCTTTTGATACAACTGGCCATGGCATAATGCTGTTAGGCGCTTTTCTTCAATGAGGTTTAATTGATCAAACCTTGTTTGTACCCATTCAGCTTCTTCTAACTTGGTTTCCATCAAGACTCTCAATGACGGGATTTCCACTTCAACCGGAAGTACTGCCTCCATGCCGTATACCAAGGAAAAGGGAGTTGCCCCAGTAGAAGTGCGGACAGTTGTTCTATAGCCGTGCAAGGCGAAAGGAAGCATCTCATGCCAATCCTTATAAGTCTTTACCATCTTTTGAATGATTTTCTTGATGTTTTTGTTGGCTGCTTCTACGGCGCCGTTCATCTTTGGTCGGTATGGTGATGAATTGTGGTGTTCAATCTTGAAGTCTTCACACAATTCTTTCATCGTCTTATTGTTCAAATTTGACCCATTATCCGTGATAATCTTGTTGGGAATACCGTAACGGCAGATTATCTCTTTCTTGATGAAACGGGCCACCACTTGTTTGGTCACATTGGCGTAAGAGGCAGCTTCAACCCACTTGGTGAAATAATCGATAGCCACTAGGATAAACCGATGTCCGTTAGAGGCTTTTGGCTCGATCATTCCAATCATGTCTATTCCCCACATTGAGAATGGCCATGGGGCTGTCAGAACATTCAGAGGGGTTGGTGGCACATGCACTTTGTCAGCATAGATTTGGCATTTGTGGCATTTCTTGACATATTGAAAACAGTCAGCCTCCATTGTCAACCAGTAATAACCTGCCCTTAGAATCTTCTTTGCCATTGCATGCCCATTGGCATGGGTTCCAAAGGATCCTTCGTGTATTTCAGTGATGAGAAGGTCCGCTTCTCGCTTGTCCACACACCGGAGCAAGACCATATCATGGTTTCTTTTATAGAGCACATCCCCATTCAAGAAGAATTGTGATGCCAATCTTCTTAAAGTTTTCTTGTCAATGGACGAGGCATTTTCAGGATACTCTTGCTTTGCGAGATATAACTTGATGTCATGGAACCAAGGCTTGTTGTCGTGTTCCTCTTCAATTACTGCACTCACAGTCGGCTCATCTTTTCGATTCACAATTATCAGTGGTGTTTCATTGTCGAATTTCACTTTGTACATTGATGATAGTGTAGCCAATGCGTCTGCAACTTGATTCTCTTCTCTTGGGAAATGATGAAAAGTAATCTCGTCAAAGTGCTTTATCAACTTCAAGACATGGGCTCGATATGGGATCAACTTGGGATGTCGTGTTTCCCATTCTCCTTTCACTTGATAGATGACCAATGCCGAATCTCCGTACACTTCCAAGATTTTGATTCTCATGTCAATTGCTGCTTCAAGACCCATGATGCACGCTTCATATTCTGCCACATTATTCGTACAATCAAAGCACAACCTTGCAGTGAAAGGAGTGTATCCATTTCTTGGAGATATCAAAACAGCTCCAATCCCGTGCCCCATGGAATTTGAGGCTCCATCAAAGGCGAGTTTCCATCTTGCACCTGGTTCGGGTCCTTCGTCGTCCCCTATGGGTTCTTTGTAACTCAGGGCCATGATGTCTTCATCTGGGAAGTCAAACTGAATGGGTTGATATTCTTCCAATGGTTGGTGAGCAAGATGTTCAGACAACACACTTCCTTTGATTGCCTTTTGAGTGACATATTGGATGTCGTATTCGGATAACAACATTTGCCATCGTGCAATTTTCCCTGTGAGTGCAGGCTTCTCAAATATGTACTTAATGGGATCCATCTTTGATATCAGCATAGTAGTATGAGTTAACATGTACTGTCTTAGACGTCGAGCAGCCCATGCTAATGCACAACAAGTTTTCTCGAGTGCTGTGTATCTCGATTCACATTCGGTGAATTTCTTGCTCAGGAAGTAGATGGCATGCTCTTTTCTTCCTGTTTCATCATGCTGCCCCAACACGCAACCCATTGATCCTTCTAGCACGGTAAGATACATAAGGAGAGGCCTTCCTGGAACTGGAGGTGTCAAGATTGGTGGTTTTTGCAAATACTCCTTGATCTTGTCAAATGCTTTTTGGCAATCTTCATTCCATTCGTTGGCTTGATCTTTCCTTAGCAATTTGAAGATAGGCTCACAAGTGGCAGTGAGATGTGAGATGAAGCGAGCAATGTAATTCAACCTTCCCAAGAATCCACGTACCTCCTTCTCAGTCCTGGGTACTGGCATATTTTGTATGGCCTTGACCTTATCAGGATCTACCTCAATTCCTCTTTGGCTGATAATGAACCCTAATAACTTTCCTGATCTGACGCCGAAAGTGCACTTGTTAGGATTCAGGCGCAACTTGAATTTTCTCAGACGGACGAACAACTTTTGTAAATGGACCAAATGATCTTCTTCCCCTTGAGATTTGGCAATCATATCATCCACATAGACTTCTATCTCCTTATGGATCATATCATGAAAGAGAGTAACCATGGCTCTTTGGTATGTTGCCCCGGCATTTTTCAATCCGAAAGGCATTACCTTATAACAAAATGTGCCCCAAGGAGTAATGAAGGTGGTTTTCTCCATGTCTTCCGGAGCCATCTTGATTTGATTATATCCTGAGAATCCATCCATGAAGGAGAATACTGAGAATTGAGCTGTATTGTCCACCAAGACATCAATGTGAGGTAATGGGAAATCATCTTTTGGGCTTGCCCTATTCAAGTCTCGATAATCCACACACATCCGAACCTTTCCATCTTTCTTTGGGACTGGTACGATGTTGGCCACCCATTCTGGGTACTTGGAAACTTCTAAGAACCCCGCGTCAAATTGCTTCTTGACTTCCTCTCTGATCTTAAGGGCCATGTCGGGTCTTGTTCTTCTCAACTTTTGCTTCACTGGTGGGCACTCGGATCGAAGTGGTAGCCTATGCACGACTATGTCGGTGTCCAATCCCGGCATATCTTGATAAGACCAAGCAAACACATCCACGTACTCTTGCAACAAGTTGATCAAGCTTCTTTTCACATCATCTTGCAAAGAGGCCCCTATCTTGATCTCCTTTTTCTCCTCGTCGGACCCTAAGTTGATCACTTCCACAGGCTCTTGGTGCGCTTGAATTTCTTTCTCTTCTTGTTCTAAGAGACGAGCTAGCCCTTCGGGGAGCTCACAGTCGTCTTCATCGCCTTCTTCGGCTTGGTTGATTGGAAATTCAAAGTCGATAGGGATTTTAGCTGTGTCAGTTTCAACAAGTTTATTGGTGGATCTGCATGAGGATGATTTTTATTTTAGAATTATTGAAAGAGAAATGGAGGTGATTTAAAAACTGTAAAAATAAATTTTGAAAAGTTGCCATTTTTAGAATAAACAGGAGCAGAAGAAAATAGACTTTGATGAACATAAAATGCATTTTCATTGATTGATAAGATTTAAAACATAGGGGTGCCCTACAAAAGATATCCATTTGCCTTGGGCAGAGCAAAGGATTTTTTTCAAGAAAAACAAAGCAAATTACTTAAAGATAATTTCAGGAATCTCCCAAGCCTTCCAGTTGCACAGGACATCATCCGGATCACATTGATACACCAAGTCAGGTACACCTTCTTCTTCATCTTCTAGATTTGCCACATGCCCCTCGTAGCTAAAGTCCGCACTACGAAATATCCCTTGGATGGTACCCATGCTTCTCGGAGCAAATCTCAGCATATCCCTTGTAGTAGGTTGGTACCCCAATCCAAAGCGGTCTTTCTTCTCTTGAACCTTTGGTACTTCGCCCCAACCTGGTGGAATTCCTTCTTCTAATGCCTCCTTCACAGCTCTCCATGAGGTTAAAGTTAAACCTTTTTTCTTCTTAGGCTCACGCCTAGACTTCATAGTGGTAACACTTGCCACTTCTAGTGCTTGAAAAGGGACTTCAATAGCTTCCTCGCCCGCCTCTATGTATTGGAAAGAGGAGAGATGACTCACCATCATATCTTCTTGTCCTGACATGACAATCATCTTATCACCGGTTATGAACTTAAGCTTTTGATGCAAGGTGGAAGTGACTGCCTCAGCAGCGTGAATCCATGGCCTTCCAAGTAGACAACTGTAAGCAGGGTTAATGTCCATGACTTGGAATGTAATAGTGAACATTTGCGGACCAATTAGAATCGGCAAATCCACTTCTCCCATGACTGCTCTCTTGGATCCATCGAACGCCTTCACAATTAGTGCACTTTGTCTCAAAAGCGCTCCTTCAATTGCAAGCTTATCCAGTGTTATCTTTGGCATGACATTCAAAGAGGATCCAGTATCTACCAACACTTTGGACAAGATGTTGTTTGAGCATTTGACTGATATGTGCAGTGCTTTGTTGTGGTCTTTCCCTTCAGAAGGAAGCTCATCTTCATTGAATCCCAAGTATCGGCTTGTAGTGATATTAGCAACCACCCCATCAAACTGATCAACCGTGATGTCTTTGGTCACATGGGCCTCGTTGAGGATTTTGAGCAATGCCTCCCTATGAGCCTCGGAGCTCAATAATAGTGACAGAATGGAGATTTTTGAGGGTGTTTGCCCCAACTGATCAATGATCTTGTAATCACTTTTTCGGATGATTCTCAAAAATTCCTCGGCCTCTTCTTGTGGTAATGTTTTCCTTGGTGGCTCAGTTCCTACTGCCACTCCTTCAACAGCTTTTCCTTTATCGGACCCTACAGGTGCATTTGCAGAGTCTTTGTTTGGTGAATTTGGAGAGTAAATCCTCCCACTCCTTGTCATTCCTCCTTTTCCGGCAATGTTATCAATGATAGGTTCTATACCGGTGATAAGTTCCCTTCCAACAGACACAGTAGGTTGGTAATTCCATGGCACTTCTTTGGTACTCTTGAAAGAGAAAGGTGCAGGCACATGAAACACCATAGGGTCTATTTTTTGTGCAGGAATTTGGATTTCAACTCTTTGGTAAGGGATCTCAAAAGGTGCAAGACCTTGTGATTCCACAACAGCAATACTTGTTTCCTTCCTTGAGTACCCAATTTGAATCAAGCCTTGATCCATTAGCTTTTGGAGGGTCTCTTTTAAACCTCGACAATTATCAGGATTTGTCGAACAAGCTTTGCAACTGGAGTGTAATTCTTCAAACTGTTCAAAGCCAATCAATCTCTCCCTCATTACCGACAAAGGGGTTCCTATCTTGGATACTTCCTTCAAAATCTTCACATCTTCCATCCCCTCAATAACATTTACTGAGGAACTTGCATGACCTGGCAAAGGATTGATCTTCACATTCGGACCCTCTTCCTTGAAGGATATCATCTTGCGATCAATCAAACCTTGTACCTTGAACTTAAAAGCTTTACAATTTTCGATATTGTGCCCGGGCGACCCAGCGTGGTAATCACATCGAGCATTGCTATCGAAACTAGGTGGATATGGAGGCACCATTGGTGGGAGAGGTTTTTGCTCTACCATGCCCTTTTGAAGTAGGTATGGCAAAATTTGCCCATATGACATTGGTATGGGATCGAAACGCACCACTTTCCTTTCAAAGTTTCCTCGAGGCCTAGGTTGATTCCACTGTGGATATGGGTTTGGCTGAGGCTGACCTTGCGGAGGCATCATCAATGGTTGTTGAGGTGGGCGCATTGGATATGATGGCTGTTGATACTGCCCTTGAGCCGCAGCTGCCACATAAGGATAGTGATAATATGGCACTTGCATAGGAGGCCCTTTTGAGGGTCCAACTGAGACAGCGTTGGTCTCACCTTCTTTCTTTTTCGGGGGACCACCAAAGAATTTCTTAACCCCGACTTGAGCATTAGTAGCACCTTGAATCTTTCCACTTTTGATACCCTCCTCTATGCGCTCCCCTATGATGACAAGATCAGAAAAATTTGGGGAAACACTCCCAAGCATCTTTTCATAATACGGCCCTTGCAACGTACTCATGAAGGTAGTAGTCAGTTCTTTTTCTTTCAAAGGTGGTTGCACTCTAGCGGCTACCTCTCTCCATTTTTGCGCATATTCCTTGAATGATTCTCCACTCTTTTGTGTCATTGCTTGTAATTGCATACGAGTGGGAGCCTCCCCTATGTTATACTTGTATTGAGTCAGAAAGGCTTCCATCAGACCTTTCCAAGTTTGGATTTGTGCTCTCTCCAATTGCATATACCAATCTAGAGAGGCTCCACTCAGACTGTCTTGGAACACGTGCATCATCAGCTTTTCGTCGGTCACATGTGCAGACATTTTGGTACAGAACCGCTTTAGGTGAATTTTTGGGCATTGGAGGCCTTTGTATTTTTCAAAATCAGGTGTTTTGAATTTTGGTGGTATAACCACGTCGGGAACTAGGCACATATCTAAGGTATCTAGCCCAAGAGTACTGAAACCTTTAATGGCTTTCAACCTTTCCTCCAAAGCCTTGTACTTTTTCGTCGCCTCTTCATCATCATGATCGACTGCAGAAGTTGCTTGCTCGGGCGTAAAGACAAACGGCATAGTACCCTTTGCTGCATTGCATGGTGTTGCATTCTCATTTTGAGGATTTGAAGCTTCTTATGGAGCGGAATTTCCATTCACAACCGGTATTGTAAAGGTTACCCCCGGAGGTTGAGTAACACCACCGCCTTCCATGGGAAGAGTATAGTTAGGAGGAAGACCAAACATTGGGACAAAACCAGGTGGGTACCTTGGAGTAGTCTCCTCACTTATGACCGTTGGCTGAGGGTTGTTCTCCCTATTAGTTAAATTTTGGATAGCTTCCGTAAGTATAGCAACTTGTTCCTTGATGGCATCAACATCCTCTTTTTGTGCAAACTGACTTGTTGGTGCTGGCTCCATGATTCTTCTTTGGTTAGCTCTTGTCCCGTGTGAATGCCGATAGGCAGACTCTTGGGCCAACTGTTTTTTGGGTTTCCTTGCAATGATGGAAATTCCTGAAGTTCGGAGGAAAATGAAATGAGTTTTTTTTTTTTTTAAAAAGATGAAATGCATGTTGTGTTTTTTGATGTAATGCATGCATGTATGTTATGCAAAAAGAATCTTTATTTTATTTAGAGGAAATTTCAAAGTTTCGCAATTTTATTGTAAGCATCTAGAATTATGAGAACGAACAAAGTAGAACCAGAACATTGATTTCATTTCATTCAAAAGAGAGAATACATCATTTCATTCATAATAGGGCCTATCACATAATTTCCCAAAATGAGGCCTAATACAACAAAGTTTGAAAAGAAACTAAGACAATCCTAGAGCTTTGCTTTGCGAGCCAAAGCTAAACATAACTTGAACTCTCTCAACATAACCCCACATGATTCAACAAAATCAAACACAAAGGTAGGAGTGTTGTTGGGGCTCATCACAGAATATGCTTTCTCGTGCATGCTAGGGATGCCTCGAACCACATTGTTCGCAAAACCCGCTAGGTTGGAGAACTCTTCTTTCCATTTTAAGACATCTTGGTATTGTTCTCTAATAATAGCTTGATATCGACTCGAGCGTTCACTTAAATTCTTAAGTTGTGCTTCCATTCGCCTAATTTGGCTTTCTCTGACTTCTAGCTCTTGCTTTTGCCGTTCTTCACGACCCTTGAGATTCCTCATATCTCCGAGCAGCTCTGACTTCTAGCTCTTGCTTTTGCCGTTCTTCACGACCCTTGAGATTCCTCATATCTCCGAGCAGATTATTCCAATTAGTGGAGAGATTGTGGAGCTTTCTATCAGACTCTTCTCGGAGTTGGCATTCATTGGTCACACAGACTTGTGATTCTTGAAGTAATTTAGTGAGATCCAAGATTCGAGCCTCAAACCCTTCCTTCATCTCTTTTTTCTCTTTCAAGGTACGGTTCCATAAGTCCTTCCATTCCTTGATCTCTTTCCAAGCTTGGTCTAATCGGTGGTTACGTTCACGAATCCCATCCGTGACCCCTTCCAAGCATTCGTCCACTCGCTCCTTTTTGGCCCTTTCCTCTTCGACCAATGCCTCGCTCATTTCAAGTTGTCTTTTCTTCTCCTCATAGTTGAACTTGAACTTGTTACGTTCATATGAGGTTTGATGAAGCTTTTGTTGCAAACTCTCATTTTCTTTTTGAAGGTGCTCAATGGTGGCCTTAAGCTCATCAACTTCTTCGACAGAGGTAGGTATTGGCTCAAGTGGGCTAGGTTGAGATGGAAGGATGAGGACAAAAGGAAGCCCAATCACTTTGACACGCTCTTTGATCCAATGAGAGTATGGTTCTTCGATGGGGAGGCTTCTCTTTCTTAGCTCGTTCCCCTTGCGATGCACTTAAGCCCAAGATCGGATGACCCTTTGGAGCGTGTTTTGGAAGTTCGCATCGGTACCATGAAGTACAAATTCTTGCAATACCCCCTCATTTGGTTTGCGGGCCATAGGATACCCGAGTTGCCTTAGAGCTAGCATAGGATTGTAGTTTATACAACCCTTGGACCCTATGAGAGGTACATTGGGGAAGTCCCCACAACTGACGATCACTTCGCCTTCACTGATTTTCCTAGAGTACCACAAAATGGAGCGCTCGGTGAGAGATGTCAAAGCTTGTGACCATTCTTGACTCTTCATAGCTTTGATAGTGTAGATATCCTTGGAGATTTGAGAAGCAAACCAAGCATACAACAAAGGAATGCAACATAGCATCAATCCCCCCTTCTTCTCATATCGCATGTGGAGGGTATAGTATGTATCGGCCAAAAGAGCGTACACAAGATCTTCTTTGCGAACTCCAACTCCCCAAAATACACTGATAGCTGCGGTATCTATGAAGTTCTTTTGGCTAGGAAAAAGAACTAACCCAAAGATGAGTAAGGCCAAAACCTCCCCTAAAGCTCCCCAATCACGGACTTTCGCGAACTCTTTTGCCTTCTTTTCAAGGTACTCTCTTTTAAAACCATGGGCTTCTCTCTCGGTTTTGTAGTGAAGGTTCAAGTCGGAAGCTGGTATTTTCAATACTGAAGCTAGGTCGTCAAACCTTGGAATTACACCAAGACCCTTGTAGGGAACCATCTTATCCCTTGGAGAATCCAAAATTCGCCCGAATTCCTCTAAAGTAGGTGCTAATTGAAAGTCTTGGAAAGTGAAACATCTCAAAGGAGGGTCGTAGAATTGAGCTAAAGCAGTGACAGCCTCTATTTGCACCGGAATGTTCAAGAGATCTAGGATTTTCCCATACTTGGAGGTGAGATGAGCTCGAGCCAAGTTGCTTAGTTGGCTATTGAGGGCCTTCAAAGTGTTTACCTCGGGTAACTGAGCCTTAATCTGAAGCGTGCTCTTTTTTGTCGAACTCATTTTTCAAGATGCTTAAATAATACTTTTTTTGAAATTTCCTGAAAATGTGAAAAAATGCCAAATGAATTTTAATGAAAAAGAAAGAAAATATGCATGGCATGCAAAAGGAATTGGGATGGGTAACAGGATAATTCTAATTTTTTCCCACCCCTCACAAGGATAATTCTAAGTTTTTTTGTTTTTGGTGACCACCAAGATAGTATACCCCACTTGGAATTTTCCCATAAAATTGGACCGGCCAATTCATGGAAAATTTCCGGGGCTTCCCCTAGGCGGACTTTATCGGGTTCTACACAAGGTCCCTAGAGTATTTGATCAACATTCGAAATTTCGTCAAGAGGATGGGCTAGCCAATTCGAGACGAAACTTTGAATGAATCTACTCTAGGCGGAGCTTTCATATATCACCGAATGAGAAGTGCATCTCATGGGCCCATACTACTAGCTCCTAACTTAACTTAGTTTTTCTCAAGCCCGGGTGTAGAGCTTCTCTCAAGAACATATCCCAACCACAATTTATATACATATATCAAATTAATAAACATGGTATAAATGCAAAAATAAACATATATACATATATAAAAACAATAAATATAAACATAAAACAAATGTAATGCAAACAAACAAACAAGCAAATGACCCTAAAAAAAAAGAATAGGCTTGACTCTCTAAAAATCCCCAGCAGAGTCGCCAGCTGGCGCGCCGCGAAAAACGCCCGAGCGTTGGAACACTCGGTAATGACACAGAGTCGCCACCGAACTTTATTTATTCCCAAAGGAAAAGAAAAATATCGATAAAACCTAAAAAGAAAAGAAAAATGGTCATCGCAACCAAATTTCGAGTTCGGGAGTCGATTATGCAAGGGGAAGGTACTAGCACCCCTCACGTCCGTTGTACTCAACGGGAACCTTCTTGTTATTTTAGGGTTTGGAAAATTGTCTTTTAATTGTTTGCATTAATTTCTATTAATTATTAAATATTTACAAAGGGGGAAAAAAAATTAGTTTTTTATTATTGTGCTTGACGGTTGTTGGATCCCGCTCCTACGTATTCCCAAGTGCAATGGGAAATTCAAAGCTGACGTAGTTCTTTGGGTAAAAAATAATTGTGTGTTGGTTGATTTTAGTGAACGGTGTTTTAAATCGCATTCTAGTGGTTAAACGTATGCTGCTCGCGCTTGGGAGGCTTATGCGTTGTTTGTATCACTGTAGAAGGATTAAAACACGTTCGTTTATGAAAAAGAGTTTGTTTTTGTTTTAATGCGCTAAGGCAAAAAATTAATTTGATGTGTTGAGTTTGTTTATTTTTTTATGTTTTTTTTAAAAGAATATTTTTGGTGTGGAAGACAAATAGTCGATAGACAAAGCGCACGCTAAGTCTCGACTATTCGAGAAACGAACGAATGTACATTCGCCGGTCCCTTCTTTAATCCACGATTTTTAGAAAAAAGAGTAATTTTGATGATTTAAATAAAAAGAAGATTTAAACGAAATAAAATTCGTATTTTTGCATTTTTGAGAATATTGTATTGTTTTTTTTTGTATTTAGTTTTTTGAAAGATAAGATTTAAATATGTTTAAAAGTTTTATAAAATACATTTATTAAAAAGAGTTTAAAAATTTCTCGACGAGAGTCGAGGTTTATTAACAAGAAGATTTTTTTTTAAAAGTTTTCTTTTAGTTTCTTAACATATTTTTTTGTTGTTTTTTTAGACGATGAAAATAAAGTATGCGAGGGTACGTATATTACGACAATATGTACGAAATTTTAACAAATAAACTTCACATGTATATTTACACAAACCATACTTATGAAAATAAAATTAAAACTATATAGCATAATTTTTTGTATTTTTCACAAGTGCGATATAAACAAAATAGAATATTGCATAAATAAATAAATGCTAACACAACATGCATTTTAAATATTTATATACAAACATACCATATAAAAATAATACACAAATAAAACCACAAATAATGACTAAACAAAACAAGCACATAAAAATTACGAAAATAAAAAAAAACGCTTACAGAGGGGTGCAAACAGCACCCACAGGGGGTGCTGAAAGCAACCAGGGCTTCACACATGAGATCTGGGCGTGCAGGCTAAAGGCCCAAAGGGAATCTGGGCTGAACCAGACGGTTCAGCCGAACCAGTGGGCGAACCGAACCGGCTGGGTGTATATATTCTCATGTTCCGTTTTTTTTTTTCATTTTACTCTCCCCATTCTCTCTCTAAGTTCTCTTCCTTCTCTCTTGAAGAACACCGATGAGTGTTCATATATCTCCAGAATCCGGCGCGGTGGCCGGCCAGGCCAGACGGCGGCGCCACCGCGCCGGAGATACAAACCGTCCCAAAATTCAAACTTTCTAAACCAAAATTATTCCTTTTCCTCTCCTAAACCCAAATTTACAATCAAAATCCACAAAATCCTTACCAAAATGTGCAGATCGGAGTTCAAAGTTTTGAAGTTTTTTTTTGTTTCAAATTTCTTCCTCTCCTTCTCGTTCTTTCAGTTTATTCTTCCTTCCTCTTTCTTTTTTGTTATTTTGTTTTCTGGAACGTGTGTGTGTGTGTGTGTGTGTGAGTTTTTGTGTTTTGAATGTTTGATTTGTGAAGGTTGCGAAATTGTTGTTGTGACAGTGGTATTTTTTGGGTCTGAGATTTGGTTGGTTTGAGGTTCTGGGTTTGAGTTGGAAATTGTTATTCTGTGATGTTACTGAGTTTTTGCTTTTGTTATTTTGAGATTTGAGAAATTTGAGTTTTTTGGTTCTCTGGTGGATTTTTTGTCTCCTCCCCCTCTGATGAACTTGTGTGACTGTTATATGCAAGCCAGAAAAAATTTCTTTGTCCTTAAACATTTAATTCCTCTCAGTGGAGGTTATGGGGAAGGAAACCATTGTTCTGATCTATGTTTTACTCTGATCAAGGTTGCTGCAGACAAAAAGAAAAAATGAAAAAAATCAAACTGCAGAGGGGGCTCCTCTGTAAAACAACAGTGTTCTGTTTTTATTTATTTTTAATTAAATATAATATTAATAATAAAAATAATAATCATGATAATTAAAATAAAATAAACTAAAAGGAAGTGGGGTGGGTGATGCATCCACGTGATGCATCTCCTTTTTATTATATTTTTTTTTTTGTTGTATTTTTTTATTTTAATTAATAAGAATAATAATAATAATAATAATAAAGGAAAGAGAAAGGAAAGTTGGAGAAGAGAATATTGCTTCTTTTTTTGTTTTGTTTTAAAAATAGTAATGGAAATAAATGATGATAAATGCTAATAATGATAAATAAATGAAATTATAAAGGAAAGAAAATAATAATGATAATAGTAATAGCAAAATAAATATTTAATATTTTTTAGGGATTTTTCAATGATATAATTAAGAAATAAATTGACATATTTTTGATTTTTGTGAAGAAACAAAAAAAGATTCTATTAATTTTTAAAAGAAAATAAAACTAGCATAATTCGAATGTGGAGGGAAAAGAAAAAAACAACGGACAAAATTTGGGGTATGACAGGCATTAAAGCTTATGTCTAAGTCTTTAAGCAGAGAATATATGTCTATATCTCACTTAACCACATTAGTTCATTAAATCCATTTATCATTAGATGTCTCTTAACAATAAACTTGTATTCAAATCTAAGTTGATCATTCCTAGATGAAAATATATAGCAAGATATCAAATGAACTAAAAGAGCATACATACACACATCACATCACATAAACATATTAAACTTTCAATTAAACTTCACATAACTTCATCATTAAGAGTTTAGCTCATGGTGAGCATAAAAATCATAACAACCAGAGAGATAAGATTACACATAAAATGAATTCTTAAATGTAAACCTACAACTGAGATATCTTTGGGGAAGATGTCTCAACCTCCAAGTCCAATCAGTAGTCACGACTCCAGTTATCAGCAGCGGAGCACCACAAGTATCTATAGGGTTCTTCCTTTCTTCACAACGGTCGAGCTCTAACTTTTAGGGTTTAAGGCACCTTTATATAGGACAATATTTTGGATCATGGGCCTCCCTATTTTGAGGAAAAGACAGCCCAAAGGAATAAAGCATATTCCCCCAATGATTAGTACAATGACAGCACAATCTGCACATGAGAAATCTGTCAGCTGTCTTTCCTCTTGTTATCGCCCGTTCGCATTCTTTCTCTGACGTGCCAGCTTTGACTGATTAGCCGCCTCTCATGGTTGTACGGAATGCTAGTCTTGACTCTGATTATCTATTGTCTTGGCTCTTGAAACTTTACAATGGTCCAGTGGTCTATCTTGACTCCAAATGACTCTAGAGCTCTCTTTAAATGAAGATATTACATTTTATTCCTAAGTACATACTAGACTCACAATTTGCATAAAATAAACCTAAACATTGAGTACAAAACCATATTAGCAGGTAACAAATTGTCGTACCCCATTTTTTGACCACGTCACATCCGTTTATCATATTTTAAATAGAGTCATTCTAAAGTTTTTCCCTCAATTTTCTCATTAACTTTTTCTAAAAAAAATGTGCCAAGTGTTCGAGTCAGAATCAAACTCATTGCACTCTAAAAAATTTAGGTCATCACATTTCTTTCAAAAAAGTAAGCTAACTTGTTTGGTTATTCAAATTGTTTGACGTGTAGTAAGCATAAGATCACTAGTTTGAGTCTTACTAACACCACTTTTTATCATTATTCATCTCTTTTTCATTTAAATTGTATTTTGTTCTTTTTTCCTTATTATTATTTTTTCCATTTTTATTCCTATTTTATTTTTTGTCAAAATATTCAAAATAAAAATATAATTCAAAGATTCTTTTCTTTCCCTCTTGAGCAAGTCAAACAAAATTATAAAATATGAAAATTTAGGGAAAGAATCAAAACAAATAATTTCAAAATCAAAATAAAATGGAAAAGAATCTTCAATCATACAAATTCCTCCCCAAGTCACTCAATCACAATTCAATGCTCAAACCTAATTTTCACCTATAAATAACAAACATCTCCACACAAGAAGGGGACCGAAAAAAAACTTCTCCTCCGTGCTTGAAAATTCAAAGGTTAGCAACCCTATACTTTTCTATTCCTGCATAATTGTTTATTGTAGTATTCTTTTATATGTCGATTAACACTGTAAATTTAATTTCGACATGATACACCATGGGTTATGCACTATTAGCCTTTGTATGATTCTTTGTTCTATTATTTATTTAGTCTATAATATGCAGCTGCTTGTATGTTTATTAGACTATCTCCAATGGTAGTACCTATGTCAATAAGAAGTGGTATCTATTAGGTACTACCATTGGAGCAAAACACTTTTTAGTACCTATTAGGTACTACTTCCTAAATAAGCACTCTCTTTCTCTTCTTTAAACAATATTTTTGTGGATTCATTTATAAAGATATGGAATTATTGATGAGAAATAAAGTTATTTGTGGGCCATATTTAGAGCTTTTAAGGGGTGCTGGGTTGAAGAGATTAAGTACTTTAAAAATATTATTATTAAAAAATTATAAATAAATGATATGTATAGATAAGGCCCACTTAAAGACTCAAATTTTGAGTGCTTCATCGTAAATGCTCCTAGGTGTTGCCCTTTATATACTTTTGTCTAGTAACTATTTAATGTATTAAAACATGTTAGTATCACTAGAGCACTAATGGTTGTATGAATCCTTAGGCTACATGCTAACAGTCTAACAAGACCACGTCCCAACTATCATATAACCATGTTTTTGTTTTTTTGTTTAATTTATTTTTAATATGCTTGCTTTTTATGGTTCTTATCATATAACCATGTTTTTGTTTTTTTTGTTTAATTTATTTTTAATATGCTTGCTTTTTATGGTTCTGGACTCTAAGTCCAATTTATTTATAGAATTTATACAATTTTCACTTCACTAGTAACAACGAAAAATAAGAATTAAATAAGTTTAAATTTTTCTCTTTTATGATTAATCCTATGAGTTTAATTTCTTGTTATAAAACTGAATTTCTCTTTTAATAGATAAAATTGGATTAAAAAAGAGATGGCCGGATGCACTTCCGCCTGTCTCTCAAATGATCGAGGACTAAGTGTTCACTTACTCTTAACGATTACTCTTCTTCCACAAATTAAAATCAATCTCCACTCATCAAATTTAATCTTTTTTCGCGTTCATATATGCTTTAATTATTTTTTTTCTCAAATGAATATCATCGCTTATGTGCAAGTCCGTCTTTTCAATTAAAAAACAAAAAAACTTTTCTTTAAATATAAATTATTTTTTCATAAATAAAATCAACCAACAAACAAATATTTTTTAGAAAGAACTACGTAACTTTGAATTTCCCATTGCACTTGGGAATACGTAAGAGCAGGATCTAATAACCGTCAAACACACTAATAAAAAACTAATTTTTTTTTTCGCTTTTTGTAAATACTCTAATAAAAAGAAAATTATAATAATATTGTAAATAAAAACAAATTTTAATAATGACAACGAGCAAACAAATTTTGAAACTTCAACCCCTTAACTAATAAGAAGGTTCCCGTTGAGTACAACGGATGTCATAGGTGCTAATACCTTCCCCTTACATAACCAACTCCTGAACCCGAAAGATTGGTTGCGATGATCATTCCTTTCCATCCTTCAAGGGTTTTATCGACGTTTCCCTTTAAATAAAAATTTCGGTGGCGACTCTGTATTCACCGAGCATTCATTACGCTCGTGTGTTTTTCGCGGCGCGACACAAATCAAATATCAAAGGCCTAATTATACTCACATAAAGTGAGTTATCGGTTAGCGGCGCAACTTGTTACCAGCTTGCCTTCCATTAAAGTGTAAAAAAACAAAAAAAGTATTAAAATCTGATTTAGAGATTTTAGTTAAAAAAAAATCATATTTATACGCATTCGAAAATAGCCTATATAATAAGATCAATTGACAGAGACAAAATAATTCAAAATTTGAATTGTTGAAATGAGGCAACCATAACGATTATTTTAGATAACAAAATGATTTGTGCTCACACATCAGAGACAAAATAATTTAGAGATCATCGGTATGTTCAACTCCGTTCTTTTTAGATGTCTATATATAATAGACATTTTAACTTAGAAAATGACCGTAAGTATTTATGTCATTTGGTTGCATAAAGTAAAAGATTTTCTGCAGAAATAAAGTTTGAGGTTATTATTGTTATAACCAGATTTGTATCTTTTGTGCAAATAGTGAATTTGCAAACTTCAGTTCGATCTCACTAAAGACTTCAGTTGGATCAGTTTGATCGTTAAATATACTTAAATTATAAGATTTGATTAGTTTTAATTAGGCTTAATTACTAATTTGGTCCCTTATCTTTAATTTAGTTCTCAATTTGGTCCCTTATCTTTTAAACGTCTCAATTTGGTCCCTTATCTTTTCTGAAGTTCTCAATTTGGTCCCTCCATTAAATGTTTCACTATTACCATTAAATTTGGACACGTGTCATCTGTCCAAGTGTGCCACGTGTCCAAATTGAGAAAGACAAGGGACCAAATTGAGAACCGCAGAAAAGATAAGGGACCAAATTGAGACCTGCTGAAAAGATAAGGGACCAAATTGAGACTTTTAAAAGATAAGGGACCAAATTGAGATGTTTAAAAAATAAGGGATCAAATTGAGAACTAAATTAAAGATAAGGGACCAAATGAGTAATTAAGCCTTTTAATTACTATGAGCAGATAAATAATTTATTTTGATATTGTTTCGGCTAGGCCAATGCCCAATACATGTGACCAAAATGCTCTAAGATCCGATCCAAATCCGCTCCTTCATAGATGCTTCTCATGCAAGTCAATCGTAATAAACCCGGTAAGTACACCTCTTACGGTGAATGGTGAATACACATGCTTACACACTCACGGAGTTGTTAGATTAATCTCAATGGCCATCATCGCCTCTGAAGACAGTTGTTGCCTGTTGGCACAAACGCTTATAATTGTCACTGATAGAAGATTACATCTAGTTAATTAAATGATTATTAAGTAATAGTTAGTTGATTAATTTAAGTATTAGTAATATAGGGGAAAGTCTAATATGGACCACTTGAATAAATGGTCCATGGTGGACTAATGTTATAACGAATACGAATTTTACAAAATCCACCGTTGGATTGAAAGTTTATATCATATAGATCATCCATAAAAAAAATTAGAAAAATTGGAAATCATTTGATATGTTATTGGGACTCGTTAAAATTTACGCTATTTAATAAACCGTTAATCTTTATGGGCCTCAATAACATATCAAATGATTTTTAATTTTTCTACATTTTTTTATGGATGATCTATATGATATGAATTTTCAATCCAACGGTGAATTTTGTAAAATTCGTATTCGTTATAATAATATTAACAACTTGTCCACGGTGGACCACTTGAGGAGGTGGTCCACCGTAGCATTGACCAGTAATATAGTAGTATTTATATTATTTATGTTATTGAGTTGTTTATTGGACTTTATGTCTTTAGGCCCATTAGGAGTATTTTATATATATATATATGTAGTGTTTTATACACTTGAACCTAATCAATGAAATCAAGCAATGATAGAAGATTATATCTAGTTAATTAAATAATTATTTAATTAACAAGATATAATCTTTTATCAGTCACCCTCTATTAAAACTTTGACGCGAAGATGCATAATTCAATCACTTTTCACCTTCATTACTCCTTGATTACATATTAAGTTGAGCGTTGGAATGCTAACGTGATTTGTTGGTACCTTCCCCACCATGAAACACTTACCTAAAGTCCATTGCCACCGTAACTGTTTCAACTCTCACTAACATAATAATCTAATTCCCAGTTAAGTGGAACACATATATTTTAAATACAACACATGTAAAAATATAAATAAATAAAAAATGAAATTTTAATTAGTTTACTTTCAAAGAACAAAAATGGTGGCATTATCTTTAAGTTAAATTGGAGCTTTGTAATTAAGGAAGGGCGATAATGAGCACTGAGTTGTAGTAGATTATTGATAGAAAAATGATTTACCTAGCGAAAAGTCTTTTACAAAAGTGTTAAGTGTACCATTTGCGTAATCTATGCGAAGCGAAAAATCACGAATGGACTAAGGGTGCGTTTGTTATAGATTTTTTCAAAATAGATTCTTATAGTGTAATATAATTTTGTGTAAAAAAATTTTACAAAGAAATTTTTTATAAAAGCTTTAAATGAAAATTTGGTTTGAATAGTTATTCTTAAAATGTCATTTTATGTATTTCATCATTTTATTGAAATTTTTTTTAGATATCAAAATTTCAAAAAAATCACTTTTTTTTAAGCTATTTCAAATAGATTTTCATAAAAATCATTTTTGAAATACAACTTTTTGTAAAAATTGAGATTTTGACTATGTTTTGATCTTCAATAATGTACGTTTATGTTATATAATGTCAAAATTAATGTTTGAATTTAGAAAAAATGAATATAAAAAAACTTATAATATTTTGAAAAACGATTTTGAAAAATCTATTTTCAAAAATACAAAGAAAAATCTATTTTTTTTAAAGCTAAAACAAACGCACCCTAAATGGTGTTATTTTATTTAGTTGACATTGTGTTTTGCCGTTAGCCGCATTATCAATTTAGTATTTAATTATTAAAAAAAAATTGAGTATAATAAATTTAGAAAATGTTCAATATGAACAAATTTTGACAAAACCAAAATTGTTTTTAAAAATATTTATAATTTCACAAATATATTTGAGAGCTTACTACAAAGTCAAATAAAAATTAGGTGGTTTAGTTCTTTTTTTTCCTTCTAGCAAAACACTTAAAAGAAGAAAGGAACACTAGAATAATTCTTGTCAAAAAGAAGAAGAAAGGAACAATAATTCTTTTAAAAAAAAAAGAACAATATTTGATTTGTTTATTCATCTGAATGCTGAAAAAATAAAACTATAACTATTATTCTTTGGAAAATGCTATTTAGTAAGAATTTTTTAATGCAAAAAAGAGAAGAATCTTAGGTGGCAATATTTGATTGGTCAAATTATAATCACTCTCTTCCATGTATGTTTAGCCAATTTTTGATTGGTCAAATTCTCTAATTTTGTAGATTCTTCTCTTTCTTATATCAATATTTCTTACTATATAACATTACTCTTATTCTTTTGCTTACTCAATCATAATTTCACAATAAGAATGTATTGGACTATTTTCTTGATTTTTATTTTTATTTTGAAATGGTATTTTTTTGAATTTTCGTAATACTTAACTCCTAAGTTTTTAATTTATTGACAAAAATACTTAACTCCTAAGTTATTTTCTGTTCCGAAGTCAATAATAATAATAATAATTAAATAAATAAACGTATATTTCATTTAAATAAATTGTTAAATTTGTTATCATTACCGGTTTATAGCATCGTTCATCATTTTCATCAGTCTCCCGCGCAGGAAACACCATTTCCATTATCTTCTGATCTACAACAAGAAAAAGCAAGATCTGATTCAAACAATGGCGGGACGATTCTTTGGATCTTCATCTGCTTCGATCTCCATGGTCGTCACAAACACGCCTTCTCAGGAACTCGCCCTAACCAACCTCGCCTTCATCTCCGCCTCCGATCTCCCCAAATTCGCCGTTCCCGGTCACGATAACCTATTCCTAGCTTCCATCGGCGATTCCTACGTTTTCTCTTTCTCATATCCTTCATCACATACTTTACTTCAATTTTTCATTGTTTCTTATATGTTCGATTCAGTTGCTTAGGTTTAATTTTTTATTATTTTTTGATATTATTCATTTCAATTACAATTGCAATGCTGAATGATGATGATTTATGCGCGAATTGGTGAATTTCGTATTTGTGAAATTGTGACCTTAATTTAGAGAATACAGCTCATGAAAGTATACGTGGAGGTCATATTGCATTGAATTCAATTCAACGTCGATGTGCTAAAGTTTCTGCTGGTGAATCCGTAGACGTTACACGGTTAGTTTTCCGTGGTTTGTGTTTTACTGATTGGCATTGAGTATTATTGATCATCTAGTTTGCTCATTAATTGATTTGTTATGTTGTTTAAGATTCGTGCCGCCTGAAAACTTCAACCTGGCAGTGCTTACCCTTGAATTGGACTTCATTAAAAGAGCTGGAAGCAGAAATGAACAGGTATTTAATGTTGATTGGAATTGATTTTGTTGACATCAATTTGCTATTGATTAGAGTGGTTTGGATTTTGGAATTGAAATTGTTGATGTTGCTTTGTCTTATAGATTGATGCTATTGTACTTGCCAAGCAACTTCGGAAGAGGTTTACAAAGCAGGTAAGGTCTTTCACAGGGCTAGTTGTGTCCTTTAGTTATGTGCTATTGTTGGTTACTTTTTGACTTATAATTTTGAACATAGTCATTGCCATACAGTTGCTAGAGGTTACTATATATATATAATAATATATAGTCCGTAGTATTGTAATTCGATTAATGAATAATTTATAGTTCTAAGGTACAGTATTATTTTTAATAATGCGGATCTTCTTTAATTCAGGTAATGACAACAGGGCAGAAAGTTTTATTCGAGCATCAAGGAATCAATTATAGCTTTACAGTCAGTCATGTTACTGTCGAGGGCCAAGAAAGGTCTAGTGATAAAGGGATGATTTCGGATGACACATTCATTGCTTTTGAAGCATCACGTGATAGTGGAATTAAGGTGAGTTTCCTAATTTTCTTTTGACATCTACACTACTGTTCAGTTCTTTCTTGACACATTCCAAATGCTTACACAGCTTAACTATCCTTTGATGCTTAATTTCACTGATTTAATTTTGTAATGTTTAGCCATCCTTGATCTTAGACTATTCATACAGAAGTTTTTTTTTTGGCAATATATTCTATATAGCATTTAGTAACGAAGTCCAGTAATTTAGTTAGATCATTGTTACACGTATTCCTCGTGATGTAATAGTTAACACTTCGCTATGCAAAATAATGTCATGATATGTAAACTTCTTCAGTTTAATCTACAAACAACAACGAAGTCTTTTCCCACTAGGTGGGAAAACTTCATAACTCTACTCTATTAACTATAATTATTCTTGCATAATTTTACCGGTTATGCTGTGCTTTGCAGATTATCAACCAGCGTGATGGTACTACTAGTAACATTTTTAAGCAGAAAGAATTTAACCTTGAGTCTCTGGGTATTGGTGGCCTGGGTGCAGAGTTTGCAGATATATTTCGAAGAGCTTTTGCATCTCGTGTTTTCCCTCCCCATGTGACATCTAAGTAATAGTTCTGATACTGTGGTCCATTTAATCCACTATTTTACGATATATCATGTTCTCACCTGGAAGCCTTTGAGGTTTCAGATTAGGGATCAAGCATGTCAAGGGCATGCTGCTTTATGGTCCTCCTGGAACTGGAAAGACTCTTATGGCACGTCAAATTGGAAAAATTTTGAATGGCAAGGAACCGAAGGTTTGGAAACCACTCCTTATACTTGTGTAATAATTTCAAATATGTGCATCTATATCAATTATTACGCATGTAATTAGCCATGGTTAATAGAGATAAAATATTTGTAATATCTTTTATTTAATTAATATTGTTCACTCTCCTAGTGCATCAGGATTTGCCTTGGAATATACATTTCTTGAATGTTTTTATGATTTGGTACTTTGTAACATTTCTACTATAATTTTCTACTCAAAATTTTGCATAACTTGATCATTTTCATGTGTTGTCGCATAATTAACTTTTTCATGATAAATATATGCTTGATGTAAGAATATTAAATCCTGTTACTTGCAGTCAACTCTTGCCTATTTCTTTAACTATACCCTGCACGAGTCTTATTTGGGTATCAAATTTTTTTTGTTTGCTTTTAGATTCCTCAACTGATTGACATGCTTCAATAATTTTTAAATTGGATGGGAAATATGTGTTTTGCTTTCTATAAGTTGATATCTGGTTATTTATTAACCTTTTGGTGGTTGATGAATCTTAGTTTTTCTTTTCTTACCCATACTAGATTGTAAATGGCCCTGAAGTTTTGAGCAAATTTGTGGGTGAAACTGAAAAGAATGTGAGGGACCTTTTTGCTGATGCTGAACAGGATCAGAGGAACCTAGGTGATGGATATATATGCACTGCATGTTCTTTAAGTTCAAATTAAAGATAGTTCACTTATATTGTTCTCTGTTTTCCAGGGGATGAAAGTGATTTGCATGTTATTATCTTTGATGAAATTGATGCTATTTGTAAGGTATGGGGTTTCTTGAACATTATTTCGACACCAATTATCTATTATGTTGGTATATTAAATTTGTTAATTACTGTTAATAAGTAACATTAGCATTGATTGTGTGTGTGAAAATAAAATGGGCTAAAGCCCGAAAAAGAAAAATTACAAAAGAATCAAACAAAGAGTACACTCTCCTAACACATCAGCAGCCACTTACCGCTTAATCTGAGGAGGATGCCCAAAAATCACCAACTCTTCGCCAAACTCTCACCCTAAAGAGGCAAGACCATCCACAATCATATGTTTGCTCTCGATAAATATGATTTATGCCAACACTCCAATCAGCCCTCAGCCAGCCTCCAGCAAGTCTCCTAATCTTCCTCACCGAAGCTCTTCCTTGTACAGTACCCAAAGCACCACCATGCAAGCTTCTAATAACTAACAACATCCGAATCTAACTCCAATTCCACGGCCAAAGGCCTATCTCTTTGGGCCAAATCTAAACCCTCATAAGCCCTCCAAAGCTGAGTACACGTAGAGCCAAGAGGCTTAGCAAAACCCGTATCCAACAACCTCTATCATCCCAATAACACCCACACAGCCAACGGACAGATTATTACCACTTTGAGGCACCATCTGTTTTTATTCAAGGCCACCCATGCCTATGCGGCTTCCATCTTATCATCACCTCTGCTTTGGCACACATGCAATAGTGATGAAAACTTTGCTTGACCCTCATATAGTTAGAAACCTATTGAGTGATTATCCGCGAAGGAAAAGGAGGTCTCCCAATATCTTCAACACGAGTACCCTTATTTCTCCAACCCCGGGTAGCACCTGTGAACATAGGGAACATGATGGCATTTCAATGCGGGGCTATGAGAATGCTGCATGTAATCATGAGCATTGGATTTAAAGTTATATTGCAATTGAATTTTCTGATATTATGCATAAGAGCATTTGGATAATCTTTCTGCGCATAAAAAAGGAAAATAAAATTGAAATAACCCTACAATGATTATGAGTATTTTAATCAATAACTTGCATAATTTCAAATGAGCTTCCACGTCTCAACATTTCTGAAGATTTCTTGACCACTGATAAGCTTATAAAGGAATTTTGTTAAGTAAAGAATAAAATAATTATCTAAATTGAGAAATTCCTATATGCCAGAAGTTAATCCAAACTGTGCTATATGTTTTTCTTCATGTCTTGTGCAGTCCAGAGGCTCAACTCGAGATGGTACAGGGGTTCATGATAGCATTGTGAACCAGCTTCTTACTAAGGTCTGTGATGGTGTTAAATCTTAAAAATTCTTTTAATGTAAATATAGTAGTCATCAGTAATTCTTAGAGATTTTGCTTGGTTTGCAGATAGATGGTGTGGAATCGCTAAACAATGTTTTGCTTATTGGAATGACTAACAGAAAGGACATGCTTGATGAAGCACTTTTAAGGTATCTATATGACTATACCTGCTTCCCCTGTTCTCAATCTTAATATATTTTTACCTGGCTGAAAGTAAAAATATGAACAGTTAACATCAATATGCTATAATTATTGTCAAATCTACTTCCAATTTGAATGCTTTTAAAATGTTAGAAGTTGAGAAGATGAGGAAATGCAAGAAAATAATAGCAACTGAAATAAATCAGAGAGAAGAGAATTCAGAATACACTAGTGAATTCGATCAAAGATATCTGGCATATTTATAGAACAGTTAACAGATCTATTAGATCAGCAACTGCCTGACAGTTACCAGTGTTTGAATTTTGTTACAACTTACACCAAAATGCAGTTTACAACATAGGCATGTTACTAAATTTTCTAACTGTCAAGAGTTGCTTTGCAGTTCATGAGTTATATAGTACAGCTAACACCTCACATTATGTTCTGATATTCTCCAACATAGAATTATTAGAGTTTGAGGAAAATTGTGACTTTTTAGTCTACACATGTATATATTTATATTAATTACAACAGCAATAATCTCCAACATTAAAATTGTTATAAATAAAGTCAACCCAAGGCCCAGTAGACATTTTTTGTATATATGCTAATTGGTCATTGGAGTTGACTAAACTAGTAATTGTCTTGCTTTAAAAAGCCTTTCTTCTAGCATGATGATGCTAAGTCTACGTGTTTGGTCCGTTCATGTAAGATTTGATCGGAGGCAATATAAAATGCAACTTAGTTGTAAAAAAACAGTCGTTTTCATAATGCCTCCCAACTTGAGCTGTTGAAGTAATTGCTCTGAGTTCATAGGTTTATACCGCTATAGCATGATACTCGGCCCCTCAACTGGATCCAGTAGCTATGTTATCTTTCTACTCCACCATGAGATTAATTTACTGATAGATGCTGATTTATAATATTGAAAGAAAACATGTTTTATAGATTAAAGTTCCCTGCTCCATGGTTGTACTAATCAGTGCACTACAAGATGAAAATGTAAACGTAGTACTTTTGTTTGTCTCCATCTATCTCCAATTTTTGGAATATTTTCTATATGGTCAACCCTCCTTATTGGTTCTCAAGAGAGTTTGAAGAAAACTATGCGACTAATCAGTCTACACATGTTTCATGTTTATATTATGTACAATACATATTAGTTATAAGGGAAGCAATCATCTCATAATTTAGAGCTAATAAGCTATGATCACTATGCATGTGCTTAACTCTCATGCTTAATTCTGATACTTGTAATTGATTTGTATAGCAGCTACATGCCTGTGAGCATGTGGTGCATATCTTGTAGTCATTTATCACTTATTATAATGTCATGTAGACCAGGGCGGTTGGAAGTCCAGGTTGAGATAAGCCTCCCTGATGAAAATGGTCGATTGCAAATTCTTCAAATTCACACCAACAAGATGAAAGAGAATTCTTTTCTAGCTCATGATGTGAACCTTCAAGAGCTTGGTATGTGTTTAGTTTAGTGATGCCTGATATTTTTACACATGCTTATACATCTTGCTATTATTAATAAAGTAATAAAAATCTGGATGATTATGCTTCTTAATTGCATTAGCAGAATATTTCTTGACTGGGTGGGGTATTATAACATGATGTATTTGTTAGATGATAAGCATAAACCATTATATCTTTTTGTTTGTTAGTTTCATTCATCACATGCAAACTGAGGTGGAGTCTGGTAAATTAAAAACTGGTTCAGAGACGTTTCCACTGAAAACAGTTCATAAATCTGTTCAATTTTTAACTGATTTCATATTACCTAAAACAGAACTGACATAGGCTTGGACATTGTACTTGTTGTGACGGAAATGTAATAGGGTGCGTTTGTTTTAGCTTTAAAAAAATGAATTTTTTCTTTGTATTTTTGAAAATAGATTTTATGAAATCGTTTTTCAAAATATTATAAGTTTTTTTATATTTGTTTTTTCTAATTTCAAACACTAATTTTGACATTATATAACATAAACGTACATTGAAGATCAAAACATAGTCAAAATCTCAATTTTTACAAAAAGTTGTATTTCCAAAATGATTTTTATGCAAATCTATTTGAAATAGCTTAAAAAAAAGTGATTTTTTTGAAATATTGATATCCAAAAAAAGTTTCAATAAATTGATGAAATACCTAAAATGACATTTTAAGAATAACTATTCAAACCAAATTTTCATTTGAAGCTTTTATAAAAAGTTTCTTTGTAAATTTTGTTTACACAAAATTATATTACACTATAAGAATCTATTTTAAAAAAATCTATAACAAACGGGTCCCGTATTTTAATTGAAACTTAAGTGAGGTGTATAACAGGTTTCTTTCGCAGGACGCACCTATAATCAGATTCTTTGTGCTTCATACTTCATAAATGGAACAAATTAATGTTCTATTTGGTAATTAGCTAATACTTACTTTTGGTTAATGGATTCAGTTAGTAACATGATGATAATAAGATAGAGAAAAACACATTATTCATGTTGTTTGTTAATATATTTTGTATGTATTAATTATTTGTTAGGATCCTAGTTTCCTTAGATATCTCATTTTGTTTTGATTTGATCCCAATATTACAAGGTTGTGTTTGCTTTATTAAACTGTTAGGAATAACAAAAATATTCAAATCAAAATATCCATAATCAGTTATTTTGATCATATTATTTCTTTATTAACAATCATGTATATGTATGAAGCGAAACCTATGATTTATGGTGTCAATATTATTTTTCATTTTACCGAAAAAGAGGAAAAATAAAATTATTATAATCATGGTTTTTGAATTATAAAGATCATGGGAGATTTACTCTGGGTTTACCTTTTCTTGTCTTGTGCAGCTGCTCGAACTAAAAACTACAGTGGTGCGGAACTTGAAGGTGTTGTGAAAAGTGCTGTCTCATATGCTTTAAATAGACAATTGAGCCTAGATGATCTCACTAAGCAAGTGGAGGAGGAAAATATTAAGGTTACGATGGAGGACTTTTTGAATGCACTACATGAAGTTATTCCTGCATTTGGAGCTTCCACTGACGATCTTGAGCGATGCAGGTAATGCTTTTGTTCATAAGGCTTTATAGTTTCCAGGAATGGGTTAAGCAATTTCATTTTATTTATTCTTGCCCATTGTTATTCTGAAAATTTTCATAAAATGTACTTTGTAGAAGAGATTTCACAAAGGAAAATGCTACTTGTCGCGACAGAACGAGTCACGAACATATCACGAATTCCTTAAATATTTTCAACGCCTCATGCAACTTTGGTCTTGATTGTTGGATTTATCCAACGGTTTATAAATTCTAAAAAATAAAATAAACCAAAAAAGTAAAATAAGTTTTGCAATAGATATTAAAAAGATAATACTTTGCCACCGTTTCATTCAGGCTTAACCGCTTCACACTTTCACCCACAGCTACAATGACAATATGTATTTTAGGAATGGTAGCGGTGGCATCTAATGCAGCAGTGGTACTTTGAGATTAATCCTAGTGAAACTTCCATTTTTTCACTTTGATTTTGAGTTTGACATTATTTGAGATTATGTATATAATTCCTGAAATATTACGTTGTAATGGTGTTTTTGTTCCTGGTGAAAGTGTGTTGATGAACAGACGTTCCTGTGAAATGTGTATTGACAAAGTATTTGTTGAGAAGAAAATAGGATGTCAAATACCAATAAAAAAAAATTAAATACCTGAAACTCTAGAAGTTAAGATGGAGAACATATTGTAACCATGTGTGAGTGTGTGACAGTGAAGTCGGTTAATGCAAGAGAATAGAAAAAATGAAGCAACACTATAATTATTCAACGTCCGTAATTTTCGGTCAAGAATTAATTTTATTGGTTAAAGGGAAATTCGTGATGCTTTCGTGATACATCTCTTCGCTTGATATAGCATTGCTCTTTCACAAATTAAGTAATATTATCTGTTTCATAAATGTATCTGTGCATGATAGATTTGTTCAAAAAAATCCGTGCATGATAGATAGGATTATGTGTGAATCATGCATGCTTTCTTTGCTGTGACAGAATGATGCCATTGCAAATTTCTGTAGTCTTTCTTTCTGTTTTCTCTTATACTGATTGTTAGTTCAGTCATATTAGTTATTAGTTAATTTCTGTTTCTTCTCTGTACTTTTAGAATCATCAATGCATGTTAAACTTATAAATATCCTTGTATCACTTTATAAACTTATAAAAATCTCAGTGGCTCAATGATAGAAAATTGAGATTTCAGAATAGCTTGAATTCTCTCTTAGAAATTCCATTTCTCTCAAACTTCATTAGAGTATGAGCGAGAAAATAAAGGGAAGTTTGGGAAACCGTGAGAAAGTGAAAGAGAGCAATCTCCAAACTCTGCATTTCATATTTTGTTCAACCAAGTAATGAGTTCATAAAGTTAAGAGTCTGTTGTACAGGTGAAGAGAACTGTTACATCAGCTTACTAACTGTATTAGATTCTGTTACATCGATAGACTTTGAACAACTAACAGCTAATAGGTACAAGCAGTTAAAACAGAAGCCAACAGTTCCTGTAACTGAACTAGAGAATAGCCTAATGCAAGTATTTATCATTCCATTCTATACCCACCTCCGATACTATAGTGAAAAGACTGTGCAGCCTCATAACCTGACTAAAGCCAAACATCAAAGAGTACAATTTTCAAACTATATAAATGTTTTTCTGCTATCTCTTCTCTTGTCATCATTTGAATGCAAAACACCAACTAATTTGATGGCTTGAAAGGTATTTAAGTTTCTTGCAAATGGAGTTTGTGGGGATCCCTTGGATAGTTTATAACATGTTTTTTCAGCTGTGCCGGTTTTCAACGGTTTACTTGTTTTCAAAAGCTGTTATTTAGTTTTATACTTTTATGATATGGCACATTAGAAGCTTGAGTATATCTGAGTACTATAGAAATCATAAAAGTTGCTTTGTGGTATAAGGTTTTGTGTTATTTGATTTGCAGACTCCATGGCATGGTGGAGTGTGGTCGTCGACATAAGCACGTTTATGAAAGAGCAATGACAATTGTTGAGCAAGTTAAAGTGAGTAAAGGAAGCCCCCTTGTTACTTGTCTTCTGGAAGGATCTCGTGGCAGGTATGTGTTGATTTTCATAGTCATTTGACTTTTATGATAACATATTTCTAAACTGCTTTGTTGTTGTAGTGGTAAAACCGCACTTGCAGCTACTGTAGGTATTGATAGTGACTTCGCATATGTCAAGATAGTAAGTTCTGTCCATACCTTGAGCATTACACTACTGAAATCTACGTTCGTTTGACTATAATTATGGCCAAATTTAACTTTGATCTTCTGTAATTGGATAGATTTCTGCTGAAACAATGATCGGTCTACATGAGAGCACCAAATGTGCCCAGATTATTAAGGTTTGTCATAATTTTGAGCCATTCGTTTTAACCTATTGAGTATTGCATGTATATATTTTCTGAAGACTAGATTACTGACCTTGCATATGAGGTTTTATTGAGTCAACAATCAAGTATATGCTTTTAACTTTCAATTTCTATAGTACTTTAACAATTACGTAGTGTTATTTTACCATTTCCCTCTCTTGTTTATCTTGTAAATTTTAAGTTCTGATGATTTCTAATAGGTTTTTGAGGATGCATACAAGTCACCTTTGAGTGTCATTGTTCTTGATGACATTGAGAGGTAAAATTTGTAATTCTTCTTTTCATCATCCTTATCTGTAATTCCTACTCAAATATTAATTATTTCATTTAACATTTATCCAGATTATTGGAGTATGTGGCCATTGGTCCTCGTTTTTCAAACTTGATCTCTCAGACACTACTGGTCCTGCTCAAAAAGCTACCTCCAAAGGTTTCTGTTTGTCCATGTCCTTTGAGTTTATTTTTGAATCACAAGTTTTAAAACAAAATTGATGGGAATAAATGATGAGTTTTTATTACAAGTGTGACATAAGATGCAGATTTTCCATCTAAAACAAATTTTGAATTTAAGTTTCTTTGTGTTAGCTTAGAACTTGGCTTTCAATCTTCAACACCTAAGTATTTGAAGTTTTAATGTGTGCACATTGTTTTTGAAATTGATACAAGCAGTATGTTTAACTGTTGAGAGTTCATCTCCACACCAGCAATATCACCAAATAAAAATTAGAAATATCAACGACATAATTTTTTTATGTTATGTAAGTCTTACCGTAAATAATGTGCATTTCTAATCATATTTTCAGGGGAAAAAACTCATGGTAATTGGTACAACAAGTGAGGTTGACTTTTTGGATTCAATCGGTTTTTGTGATACATTCTCCATAACTTACAATCTGCCCACCTTGAACAAAGATGATGCAAAGAAGGTACACTTATTTGTTCTTGGCATTTTGGTATATCTCCCAGGTTAATTATATACTATTGATTGACATGGATTATGAATGTTTCCTGTTTTTGTTGGCACCTTTCTGATCTTTTTGATCAGTTGTGTCATCTGTTAAAAATTGACGTGATTGTATCACAACAATCACTTGCAATGTCAAAATTTGAATGAACAATTTAATTTGTTTCATGAGTTTATATGCCAACCATTGCTTTTGCTTATATTATAAATACTGTAGTTCAAAATAAATGTTAAACATCTATTTCATTTGTAAAATTACAGGTTCTAGAACAGTTGAATGTTTTTGCTGATGAAGATATTGATTCTGCCTCAGATGCATTGGATAATGTATGTATCATTACTCCTTTATTTGCTTCATCCGTTTATTTTGTCTTTGTGATAGTTTGGTCTTACTCCTAAAACAGTGGAATTCTAATAATATTACTTGAAAATGTTTCTGTGTCAATTTTTACGTGTCCGTGTGCAGATTGTTAGTAGTATAGGTGTTGGTTGTTTGTTTTTTGATATTTTTATCTTTTTGCCAATGCGGTATGCTCAATTTTGTATTTTCTAGCATACTATGCTTTTAATCACCGGAAGTTAAAGTATTTGCTGAATAGCTTAGCATAATATTTCCTATTCGAAACCAGTGGTTGGCAAAGAACATTTGCTGCGATATTTGTACTTATTTTAACTCCTACTCCATGCTCAACTTTATCCTCAGGTGCCTATCAAGAAGCTATACATGTTGATTGAGATGGCAGCACAAGGTGCACAAGGTGGATCGGCCGAAGCTGTCTATTCTGGCAAAGAGAAGATTAATATATCCCATTTCTTCGATTGCCTTGGGGATGTTGTCAGATTAATATAATTTCTTGCCTCTACATGTCGATTGAGATGGCAGCGCAAGGTGAATCTGACAAAGCTCTCTATTCTGTCAAAGAGAAGATTAATATATCTCATTTCTACAATTACCTTTTGGATGTTGTCAGATTAGTATAATTTCTTGCCTCGTGACGTCAAGTGCTTTCACAATAGAGTGCATTGTATCATCATTGTGTTTTTATTGAATATCATTTTTGTATATTTAAAACTCCTAATTTGCATAATACTTCTGTTCAGTTTTGCGGATGCTTTATCAACCACTGTTGGTTGCTTATGCTGATAGTAATTTTGAGACAGGTGTTTGTAGATCATGTTTTATCTGTTACGGCTATAGCTTAGTTTGAATTGAGCTGTACCAAATTGGCATAAGCATAACCTTCTGTCTTAGGTATTCAATATTATATAAACATCTTGTGTTATCTTACTATGATATTTGTGTAAATGTGAAAATAAAAAATGTTGAGGAACAGTTTAAAAGTTTTAATATCAGGCTATCTAATTACAGCATTCACGTTTTCAGTAATATCTAAACATTGTTTGAAATTAACCCATTCTTAATAGTTAATATGTAAATTGTGGGATTGAGATCATCTTCTGCTTCCCATTCATCTCATCTCATCAATGTCAAGCATAATTTATTTCTAGGCTGTTTTCATTTCAGGTGAGTTCATGTACTTGATTTTTCTTTTTTCAAAGAATTATCTTTTTTAAATTTTTTTTTACCCATTTATACATTTGAAGATGCAGTTTTTAACTTTTCACCCCATCTTGTTTCATTTGTGTTTAAATTTTATATGTGAAAGATTGTCTTTGATGGGATTTATTTATTTATTAGTTTTTCACTCTTTCCAAAGTATCTAGATCTGTAAGCAAAGATGGAGTTTGGAAAATTACAAAGTTGATAAAAGATCACAACCATGACTGTGCAGCACCAAACTAAAGACACTTGCTACGATCTTTGGTGAATAATTTACAAAATAGACAAGCACATGATGTCAATGTTTTATTATTTTTTTTTAACAAGCCAATGTTTTATTAATAGTGTGCAATTAGACCAAGAGTCCAAAGTTGATTATATTGCTTTAGAAAAAAGATGATAGTTTTTTTTTTTTTCTTCAGGTAATCTAGTGGTTAAAATTTTTCTAAGTAGATAAGTGAAATATTCTGGTTCGAACCTCGATCTTACATATTAATTATTAAATATAATGTTTCTCATGATGACATAATTTTAAGGAAGAAATAAATATGACTACCAATTAAACTCTCCTTAAGCCTTACTCCATATTACATCATCCGTATCAAAATATAAGTTGCTTTAGCCATTTTACACAAATTAATAAAAACAATAATTGTTGTATGAAAAAGAGAAATTATGAGTTAGTTTACAAAAATGTTCTTCATTAATGGTATGAGAAAGATAAATTGAAGAATTAAAAAAAGAAAGAGAAATAAATAGCTAAGGGTACAATAGGAAAAAAAAACATTAAATACTTTATTGATAATGTAAAGTGACATACAATTTAGTACAAATTTTTTTTCTTAAAGTGACTTACATTTTGGTACGGACGGGGTAGTTGTCACTTTCTTTTTTTTCGCTTTCTATCTTTCTCTTAATTTGTGTGAGAGTATACAAAAATTTCTTTTGGTTTTCATCACCAGTTTAATCTGGTTCGGAAGTCAGTTCTGGCATTAAGTGGTTCCAGCCCCCTTTTGATCGTAATTGCGGGGGATCGAACTTTGGTTCTCCCTACCAAATTCAGCGTCAATCATCACTGAACCAACTATAGTGGGTATCTAAATCTTGTTTTCAAAGACTTGTTCTCCATTTCTTTAGCTAATTTTCTAAAACTTCTCTACTCACATTTATTATTTTATCGTTTATCTGTCCTTTTTCTCTCATCATAAAAATTGCTTCTGTCCTTTTTCTCTCATCATAAAAATTGCTTCATAATCATAATCATTTTAATTTATTGTCCAAAAAAAAAATCATAATCATGAATAACTTGGACTTACCATCTCCCTAGCAGTAAGTCAAGTTTCACGAAATCATTAACCATGTTTCCATGCATGCTTCCGATTAGGACCGGAAATGAGTCAAGCCGAGTCGAACTTGTGTTGTATGAGTTCGACTCGACTCGATAAGAATTGGTTCAGCTTGAAATTCGTTTAAATTCAACACGAACTATTTTTTCAGCTTGAGTTCGGCTCGTTTAAAGTTCATGAATAGTTCGGTTCGGCTCGTTAAGTTCAACTCGTTAAGTCATCACATAATTTTAAAGTCAATTTTTTTTGTCAAAATTTTAAAATTTCATCTTTAACCTTTTAAACTTTTTTTTTTAAAAAAAAAGAAGTAAATATTAAATTAAAATAAATGTCATCACAAATGAATAATGGATAAACCCGTATAAAATTCAAATAGGCGTAAACTAATACAAGTAACAAAGTTACAAAGCAAAAACAAACAAAATTCCATAATTATTCTCAAAATATTCTTCATTGAACCAAACGAGTCGAACTATATATATATATATATATAAAATTTATGTTCAACTCATTTATTTGGCGAACTTAATTTTTAACTCAAATTCAGCTCATTTGGTTCACGAACCAAGTTGACGAGTCAATTATCGAATCGAGCTTCAAACTATTCACGAGTTGATTCGAATCATTACCGGCCCTACTTCCAAGGCTAGCAATAATATACTGTATTTTCCAGGAACGGGTTTTGTCAAACTTTGATAGATTAGAATATTCTTGTAATTAAATCTGTTTATTTCCCATTCATAGAATAGTCAATACCTTCCTAATCTATTTTTAGCAAATCATTGATGTATAGATAATAGACTCACATTTTAACCCAACATTAAGGTCGTTTTCAAGCAAATTGCACTCAAATTTTAGCATACATCCTTCATTGCTCTTCATGTTTAAATTTTTCTTCACTTTGAAGGAGGTAGCAGTATCAATAGAATATGTTATTATGTTGTTATCTTTGATGACATTCATGATCTTGGAGGAAGAGAAAATTAGGCAGTTTAAGTCAATTATTTCAGGAGTTGGATGGTTTAAAAGAATTCAAGCAGCTTTTGTGTTTGAATTTGAGTTTGAGTGGTGATTTCGGGTGTGGGTTTGGGTAGTATTAAATCCGCATTCGTGGATATTCATTGCCATCCCTATGGGTCGATGACCCTAAAAAATTACAGGCTTTCTACCTTGCTAATATGTCAGCTTCGAAAGATCTACCTTTACGGAGACAATCAGTTGCTAGATTTTTATGCGGCCTCATCTTGACTACGTGCGTAGGAATTTACTACTTAACTAGTATAGACAAGGTGTAATATATTTTGGAAAGTGGCAAGTTCGACAACATAAAAGGTGTGAACAAAGCAGTTCCGTTTCTGACATTTTATGGGCCTTAGGCCAAACATTAAAAAAAAAACTTAATTTTTTTTAATATAATATACATTAATATATAATAATAGTTTTACAAAATATCAAAACAAAAATAAGCTCGAAAATTTATAAGAACCGATCTTTTCGAGTATCTTGAGATGCAAAATCATCGATAATTAATCACATCAATATCAATGTCCTCCGACATATCCTTCTCAGTTGACAAAGTTGCCAAATCATTCAATCTCTCTTGTGATATTGATAATCTCAAATAGATTTTAATCAACTTCAATTTTTAAAAACTTCTTTCCGCTAATGTTACAATCGCAGACACTGTCAGTAAAACTCTTTAAACAATTGATACATTCAGATAACAATCAACAAATTCAACAAATTTAAGAATATCAATGGTAGACATTGTTTCAGTTGGCAAAACAAATTATAACACCCTTAGTTAAGAGAATATATCGTCTACATCAACATCTGGTAAATTGCTATGAGAAAAAATTGAGTGAAATTTAACACAATATTCTTTCAACTATTTTTTTTTTTGGGTAGAACATTCTTTCAACTAATTATCATTCAATGACTTTAACTTTTGTGAATCATATAAAAATTCAAAGATACTTTCAAATATCTTCAATTTCTCAAATATATTTTTCAAAGAAGTAATTGTCATATAAAAAAAAATTACTCAACTTTAAATGATTCCTCTAATAACATATGCAAATTTGATATTTTTTTATAATAGCAACTAAGTATAAAAAAAATGAACCTCCTAAAACAATGGGTCTCAGGCCATCGCACTCATTGTCCATACTCAGGGCCAGACCTAGGAACAAGGCGGAGTTGGCACGTTTGAATTCTTTTAAACTATCCAACCCCAGAAGTAGTTTAAAAGAATTCAAACGTCCCATAATTGTAATCGGTGCCACAAACCGACTAGATCTACTAGATCACTCCTTACTAAGAAATAGACGATTTGATCGCCATGTTATTGTTCCCTATCCAGATATGGAAGGACGGCAATGTAAGTTTAAGAGTGCAACCTAAGAGGGGGGTGAATTAGGTTTTTAGAATTTTTTGGTTAATTTAGAGATGTTATGGTTATATTATTTTTCTTGAACGTTTATGATGAAGGTGTAAATAAAATGCAGAAAAATAAAGAGTGCAGGGAAGAGAGAAAGACACAAAGGTTTATACTGGTTCCCCTCCTAACCTAAGGGTACGTCCAGTACCTTCACACCCTGTGAAGGATTTCACTATATAGGAATCTGGTTACAAGCAAGCCTTCACCCAAGGCTTCCCTAACACTTCCTAAACCCCAACAAGAGAAAGCAACCTACTTTCTCTTATAACTCACTTGTTTCCACAATCCGGAAATCAAGTCACAAGATAGGATTACAGATGTTTGATTACAAGTTTGAATACAAGGGAATTTTATACAATGAGATTCTAACAATTGTTTCCCTCAATATAACAATTCAGAATTGATAAACTCTTAGTGCTCAATAAACTTTTATCTAATATGAAAATATTATGCAGAAAAGTTGGTAAGAGTTTTTTGTGAAAGTTTGTACAGAGAATTGTTTATCAAATATTAATGAAAGTGATTAAATTGTTTGAAAATAATTCTGATTGAAATTTATATAGAGTAATGACACCTCTTAGAAAAAATATGGCAATGTTTTGAAAGGATATAATTATGAAGAGGTAATTATGAAGTGGTGTGTTTTTACGAATCAGAATTTTTCAAAAAGAACAAAGGTAAATCGATTTACCAAAAGAGGGAAATCGATTTCCCTTGTTATAATGTTACAAATTTAGCCAATTTATACTTAGCTAAATCGATTTCCATATATGGGTAAATCGATTTACCCTATTGAATTTTAGAAAATTCAGAAATGGCAGAGTGTATGTAAATCGATTTCCATACCCAGGTAAATCGACTTCCATACTTAAACACTTGAAAAATTGTCTAAGTTAAAATTGAAAAGGTGTATTATTGTTATAACAACTTTTAACTTATTTGGATGAAAGTTTATGAGCACCTAAGGTTTATAACAATGAATTGCATATATTGTACCTATGAGAGATCTTTATAACTTGATCATCATCTTCAATCTTGAATCTTTGATTATAACCATTCTTTTTCTTCTTTTCTTTCACAATTTTGTCTTCATCAAAATAACTTCTAAGTAGAAGCTTGTCTTCACATTCTCCCCCTTTTTTATGATGACAAATACATGCTTGATGATTGTGTGTTATCCGGAATATTCCCCCTAGGATGAATATCTCCCCCTTAATCCATGAATTGTGTTTATTTGAAAATTTACTATGTACCTGGATATCAAGGAGACACGGAAAACACGCATACATATATACATCCTTCTCTCCCTTTTGACATTATCAAAAAGAAGGAAAAGATGGGTAAAAGTAAAAGGAAATCACAAAAGAAATAGTTGTACATACATAATCATCCACATAAAAATGATTTAAACAAAACAGAACAAAAAATGGCCAGATTTGCACACATAGAGAAAAACAAGCTTTAGGCATATTGTCTAAACAATTAAAATAGTCACAACTAACATATGGTTGAATGATTGCAAAATGACATAAGAGAATTTTTGAACATAGTCATCAACTAGAAAACATCAATTGAAACGAACTACCTAACATAATGTTAGCAACATAAACTAAAGAAAAACATTAAAAATAAGTCTTGGTTCATGTTATCATTCCCTTCTCCCCTTTGAAAAGCATCAAAACGATCCATTCTCGATGAAACCCCAGCCACATCTTGCCTTAGGCTACCAAATTCTTCACGCAAGCCAGCAAATTGAATATCCATACGATTAAAACCTTGGGTCATGAAGTCCATAAACATTTGGTTGGTGGGTTCAGTAGGAAATTTCACAATCATTGGCAGTCATCTGAGAGCAAAGTTCATTGTTAAGATTAACTTTGAATTTCTTGAAGACATTAGTAAGAAAACGAGCATACAAAAGTCCAGCAGATGTCTCACTGTGACTACCCATGTGATTCATTATAACATATGCCCAATTTACCATTATCCGATTCTTGACAGCATACAACAGTTTCATTTCAAGGTCATTGATAGAGGCATGGTTTGAGGCTTTGGGAACCAAAACATAACACAAAAAATAATGAAGCATTCTATCATCAACTGTTAAATTTCTAGCAGACCAAAAAGGTTTATCAGGAATAATTGTAATCGGTGCCACAAACCGACCAGATCTACTAGATCACTCCTTACTAAGAAATGGACGATTTGATCGCCATGTTATTGTTCCTTATCCAGATATGGAAGGACGGCAATAAATTTTGAAACATCACTTGAAGTATGCTTTATTTTTATGTTTAAGGACCATGCTAGCTTTGCATTAATTCTGAATATTGCTTGTTTGTGTTTTTTATTGTCAATATTATATATTGCTTATGTGTGTTTTCCCTTACCCTTTATTTTGGATGATTTGTCAATCCACAAACATCCACCTATAAGATATCCCTCGGTTTGTTATAAACAATTTAAACATTAGCACATTGTATATAAAAATAGCATGGAATACTTATGTCGGAAATTTAACATACCTACATTTTTGTTGCAAAATTAAAACAATGGTGGTTTACAATTAATGAACCACCAAGCAGGGGAATTGGTTCAAGCTTAAACAATCATCCTATCTGCAGTAATGTATAATAGTTATACATTGTATCTAATTTCAATTCTTTGTCATTGAAAGTAATTCTTATGTGACAATTTTATAAAAATAGAATTCATAAAATTGCATAACCAATCATCTTATTTGCAATAATGTATAGTTGTTATATACGTTGCATTTAATTCCAATTCTTTGTCTTTGAATGTACTTCTTATGTGACAATTTTGTAAAAATAAATTCATAAAATTCCACACTTAACGAGGATTCTGATCCCATTGCCAAATTCATCTTATAGTTATCATTGCAAAAAAAAAATGTCGCGTTTACTTATTTTTAGGGCACACATCAGCTTTAAGTTATATTTTTTATTTGAATTCTGGACCTCCAATTTCTTTAACCTTTATGAACCACTTAAATGTGGATTTTTACTAATAATTAAAAAAATATATATATATATATATTCTTCCGTCTATAACAAACACTATTAACCCGTAAAAAAAACACTATTAAATTGATAAAATACATTTTTTAGAAGTTCATGTTATAAGAGTATATTGTATTGAACCTACAATTTGAGACTAAAACAAGAAACCAAAACTGCACGACTCACTAGTCGCTCCCACCACCAACTGCAAGTTAATGCTTATTATTTATTATAACATCATATACTCCTCCTTAATCGTTTCACTTTGTTAGGTTCATTCAATAACTGATATATTTGGTGTAATGAATTACAAACACATCTTCATGGAACTTTTGGAAAAGAACATTCAAAACGTGTTAGAGGCATGAGTTTTGTTGATCTCCCATCGCAATTCCATGTAAGCTCATCAAGAGCTTCATCTAGTTGTGATAATGCGAACTATTATAATAGTTCGAGGCAGGAACTGGATGCAAGTAATGCTAGAGTTCGAGCAAGTTGCTACGCTATTGCAACACTTTGCTTCAAATTCCAGAGCAAAATGAGTTAAACAACTCAAAACATAAAGATTTAAAAACTTAGTTGGTGCTTATGATTCAAATGAACAAACTCTTGCACTGAACTGTAGCCTATGTTCCTCTCTTTTTTTACTTCCAATAGTGTTTTCCAATCAACCTATTTTTATTTTTATTTTGCTCTGTTTTGTATCTATTTTCTTTGATATGTGAATAATTAGTCTTTGGTGTAATATATTTTTTTAATATTGGTGTTTTATGGGTTTAATTTCAGCTTTCAAATATGGACTCTATAGGAGGAAAATCTTCTTATTCAATATTTCAATTAGTCTATTGGAGTAGTACTTTGGTAGTATCTTTTTAAAGTAGGGTTGGTCATTCTTAAAATTGGTAGTTAGACTCAATTCTAAGAGTCATTGACTACTTTGGTATTTTTTATATATGCGGATCAAGTATGATTATTTTATTTTCCATGTTGTTTTTTGTTTACAATTTTATTTTCGATGTTACAAAGCATTGCTTAAAAAATACAAGTACTTGTTCAACCGATAAATAATTATCAAAATTGTTAGACCGAACGTTATGATTGAGATTCGAACTTCAGCTTCCTCATTTATGTGTGTGAGTTTATAATGACTTTGTTATTTAAATGAAGAAAATGTAAAGCATAAAAAATAGATTTTTCAAACAATACATCATTAAATATAAGACCGAAATTAAGGGTTGAGAAAATTGTTTTTTGTGTAATAGCTTAGTGGTTAGATTCACTTTTATTGGACCTTTTAAAAATCGTTGAAATTTTAAAATTGGCGAGTAAAAAATCTTTTGAATGAGGGAATATAGGTGATCTTTTTTGAAATTGAAAAAATTACTACGGTTCTCGAGTCCGTCTCTTGAGTTATAAAGTCAAACTTTTATCATTAAATTTACACCTCTTGAACAAATGAATATATGAAGGGGATAATAAATGTATTTAAGCTAAGAAAAAATATTAAAAAGTTGAGTTATAAAATCCATGTATATGATACCTTTTATAAATATTTTTGGTACTCCTTGAATTATAAAAATATTGAAAAGTTAATTATTAAATGTATTTTTGGTACTCCTATTTCAAGTGACACGTGAATTTTAGTCTCACCATTTCTAAATCTAAGATTTTAATCTTCTATTTTCACAAATTTCACAATAGATAAACAAGAGGAGAGATAACATAATTTCTTTTAAACACTTTTTCTAATATTCACTCTATAATTTAATAAATTCATATAAATTTTACCATTTTATATTAGATTTATTTCTAAAATAAATGATTTGTATTAATTTCAACTAATTAGACAATAATAAATATTAAAAAGATTATTAAAAAATGAGCAAGTTAAGCAAACATCTAACATCAAGAGTAGTCAAGCCAAGGTTGCCACCGGCCTACTCAAGGATTCTTGACTTTAAGATTACAATGTTATGGACTGCGCCTTAACAGATTGGCGGTTTGCTTTCTTTTGATGGATGAAATAAATATATAAAATATGATAAATTTTGTTATTTTAAAAAACCAAAAAGATAAATAAAAGGCTAAAAATAAAAATAGAAAACAACACCAAAATTAAAAATATCAATCCCGCAAAAGTTCCAAAAGAAATCTTCATGAGGAATGAGGTGGTAGTGAACCCTTAAAGCGGATGTGATAATTTTCGCCGTTATTAACATTGTTAATTTTAGATATACAAAATAGAAAAACATAAAGTAACAGCTAAGATTCCATAGAATACCAATAACTTAATAATAATAAAAGTTACGTAATCTAATGAATTATTCTAAATGACTCAATAACATAAGTTCAATATTTTATTATCTAAGAAACTTTCTTAGCTTCTTCTTTTTTGACATATATGGCGTGAAAACTTTCTCAACAGCCGCACCTTCCTAAGTATATATCTTAGATTTTCTTCATATATCATCAAGCATAACTTGTGGTAGAATGAGTTGTTGCAGAATGGAAAGAAGCATTACCGTTTGTGTTGAGGGGATCCCTTCCCCCTCCAAATTATCATGGTAATATCCTTCAACTTTGAGATCTCATCATTGAATCATCATTGATTCGATACACATTAAAAAAATTACACCGAAAGTGTATGGAAACTAGTGGTTGTTATTGATTATAATAAAGGCGATTTTAATACTAAATAATTTAGAAATTAATTTTTAGATTTTTTTAAAAAAAGTGTTGTTTTGTGTTTGTTTACCAATATGAAAATCATTTTAAAAAAAATAAATAAATACAGTTATAAAAACAGCTTCTCATTAACGCAGTATTTAATTTATTTTTTTCTTTTCGGATTCTCATTTTTTTAAAAATAAATCTCTCACAAACGGATGAAAACTTGTCTTGCATGAGAAGGTTCTAGATGGGAATGGTTTATGGGACATATGTCTTGCTTACGCACCATGCATAAATAATAAAAAATTGCTTAGTGCCCTCCAGATGTCTAGCGCGCCCTTTAAATCATGCCAAAACCATTTTGCTGTGAAATGGTTTCAGAGATTTGCACTTCAAAACTATCAAGTGCATAAAATGGTTTTGGAATACAACCTATAATTATGATTTAATTTATCACAATTAACAAAAAAACTATTAAATGCATCTAATGATTTTGGAATATAATCTTCTGAAACCATTCCATATATAAATAAAAAACGTATAATAGAAAATTTAGAAAACTAAGAAAGTATGTACCCTCCACCAAAATTCAATAATCTATAAAGTAATTGTTGAATAAATATATGTGGTTGGAGACTCTAATTATTTTTTTAATAGTGGCTACAATTAAATCCATTTTAACATGATATTTTAGTCGAGTTAGGATCCTCTCAATTTCTCAAAAAAAATGGAGATCTCCATTTAAAGAGATAAAGACACAAACAAGTTTGAATTATTTTAAAATATATTTAATAATGGTAAGTGGTGAAACCCACAACCCACTTTTTATTTCTATCTCTCTCTAAATGGATATCTCCATTTCTCGACGTCCTAGTCAAACTAGATGGTAGATATTTAAATTGTATTGGATTGGTAAAAAAATATTTGTACCAGAGTTGTCTATATTTAGTTATGTACGGTTGGACATTATATAACCTTAAGTGTTGGTTTTTGGAAATAGATCCAAACTTATTTTACACTATTAACTAAGGTGTTCTTGGTACGGTTTCATTTGATTTTGACCATAAAAATTATTCTAATCGCGAGATAAAATTGATTGCGGTTCGGTTCAGTTGGTTTTTAAAAAGTCATCTAAATCAAACCAAACCAAACCGAACCAATGTGGTTAGGATTGGTTCGGTTTTCACGGTTTATCACGATATAAAAAATATGACAATATTACCAACATATTACAAAATAAACATCGGAAATTTTAATTTGTTTTATTGTTTACATGATATAATATGCATATACATAAATTGCATATACAAAACACTTATTTTTAAGAGTTTAATGGAGGTGCACTGACGGTGTAAAATAGTTTTACACGATCAGCCAATAAAAAACCATTATTTTGCCATGTCATATTAAGAAGGTGGGGTGTAGTGGGGTGACGTGGCGGAAAACATGGTTGGTATTAATTGACTGTGTAAAATTATTTTACACCGTCGGTACATATACCTTTTTCTCTATTTTTAATACTAATAATATAGTTTTATCATTTCTCATATAAAATATGTGAATACTTCGATATACATATTATTTAAGTATATATCAGTAGATAATTTTAATAGATCTACAAACAGTGTTTAATATTAAAAAAAAAAATAAACACTACTTGCAAATCTATTAAAAATATTCATGTCAACAATTATACTAATTCATGTTCAAATAAAATAAAATGTGATTTGAAGAAGGATTTAATGTGTATGCACTGATAGTGAAAAATTAATTTTACACTGTCAACCAATGATAATTATGTATTGTGCCACATCACCCCACTTTCTTAATATGACATAAAAGATTGGTGGTTTCTTATTGGATGATCGTGTAAAATTATTTTACACCGTGAGTGCATATCAATTAAACTCTTTGAATAATTTTCTAAAAAATATTATACCTTTTCCCCAAATGGTCATATGGAAACAAAATAGATCGCTAGAATATGTCTATCATTTCATTATTATTATTTCCCACGTGAAAGTTGAAGAAAGTGTATATATCTTCCTAGCTACCCAAGTGGTAGTTAAGTTTAGAGCTTATAGTATAAGAAAGTGTGGTTGTACAATATAACTTTGTTTTGGCAACACGTACAAATATTGAAGAGTACTATTAATTTGTGAGATTAATTAATGTGATGGAGCTAAACTTTGGTAATTCTTTAGACACATTTTCTTCTGATCAAGATGGTTTATCCCTTAAGCCATTGAGGTGCCCTGCACCTTTTCTTTTGAAGACCTATGATTTGTTGGAAGAAGGTAGTGAAGAAAAAGATGGCATTAAAATAGTGTCATGGAATGAAGAAGGAAACGGTTTTGTTGTGTGGTCTCCAGCTGAATTCTCAGAGCTTATCTTGCCAAGATATTTCAAGCACAATAATTTCTCTAGCTTTATTCGACAATTGAATACATATGTAAGTGCTATAATTTATTGATTCAATTTCCCTCTACACCAAAAACATATTTAATTTATATATTTTATGATAGAATTTTAAAATGGCAAGTCTTATATTAATTATAGATATGGTCTAAATATATAAAGCTTAGTTAATCTCCACCTTAGTTATAAAACTGGTTTTGTTGAGAGGTTGAATTTATCAGTTCTATAGATCTAGCTATTAAAAAAATAATTAAAATTGTTATATAGATCCTAAAAGAAACTTTTGAACAATGGATTTTTCCTTTTTTTTTTCTATTAATTTGAAGGTTAACTATAGTTTAAATTTATATTGCATGCCTAAAAAAGAAAGATAAATCATTGTTTCTATTTTATTCCTCCAGAAGAATTTTGGTATAATTAATTATATGATAATATTTTTTGATTGATCAAGGGTATCTTGCAAAGTTGTTGAGTCTCATTCTCATATTTTGGTTGTTCTCTAGTTTTTATTCTTCCCTAGTTATCAGAATAGTTCTTTTAAGAGTTAACAATCATTTTGTTCACTAAATAAACGAGGTTTGTTATGAGATTAGCTATCGAATGTATTGAAATTATAAATACATTATTTAAAATATTTTCTGTTAGTAAATTGAGTGCATCAAACATTTAGGTTACACTTGATTTGTAAAGTAAGTGTTAGACAAAAATGTATATGATAAATTTTTAAAATATTGAATAATTTTTTTATTTTGTATGATTTTGGTAGATCAAAATTACTTTAATGTTTAAGACAACTTGTTCTTAAGACAAAAAGTTATGCGGTTTAGTGAATACAAAATTTTAAGTTTTTGTCCGGTATCTTACCTCCAATTTATCCAATCTCAAAAACAGTTTTAAAATCTTTGTAATTTTTTTTTTTTAAAATAAACTTAGTATAACTGAAATTGTCACGTCTAATTCTTACATCCTCCATTCTTTTTTATTTGTTTTTTTAGAATAGTAACACCAAATTAAAAAAATGTATTTTTGCACATTATCTTCCTATTATACCATCGTTTTAATCCACTAATAAATTCATATTTTTTTACACACACTTTTTCTTTTCAATAAATTTAATAATTCTCTGAATTACTTAGAAAGTCTTTGAGGTTCTCTTTGGAAAAATGAAGTACTATATGACAATTAAACAAAACAAAAACAAATTTGCCCACGTGCACATAATGAAGAATATTTGGTCAAACTTAGTGACACAAATTGCAACTATATATAAATATATATGGTCAAATAATGAGTTATTTTAAACAAAGTCAAAATCGTCGTACGTACGTGCTGTATTATAGTTATACTAGGAGCACACTTAAATTGAAAATAAAAAAATCTTGCATGTGTGGTCAAAAAGAAAAAAAATAATCTTGCTTGTTGCACATGAATGGTTACAAAATTTTCAACAATATTGTCTTTGACTATTATTTCATTTTCTTTTTAAAAATGTGAATTACATAAAGAAACCATTCGGTGTATATATTTTTTCTAACACAACATGGAATTATATTTTAATATTTTTTTATTGGTCAAGACAAGATATTTTAATGTTTCAAAGTGTGATACTTTGGTTTAATGTAATATCACACTAATTAATTACTTGAACAGGGATTTAAGAAAACATCAACTAAACTATGGGAATTCAAGCATGAGAAATTTCAAAAGGGTTGTAGGCACATGCTTGTTGAAATCAATAGGAAAAAGTGTGAGCCAAGTGTGTTTCCTCAATATCTCAAGTCTTGTTCAGAGGAAAATGCTATGACTAGTTCATCATTGGAAGAAAACAATAGCAATCATGAAATACTCATGGAAGAGAACAAGAACTTAAAGAAGGAGAGATTAGAGTTGCAAATGCAAATAGCTGAATGCAAGGAACTTGAAATGAAGTTGCTGGATTGTCTCTCTCAATATATGGATACTCACCAAAATAAAGTTAGGAGACTATGACACTATGTATGTTAAATTGTTCATAGAGAAGAAAAAAATGTGTTTTTCATTTGTATAATGCATGCATGTTTTATCTTTCTTGGTTTAATCAAAATCTGAGTAGGGATAATTTATTTTTTTTTGGTTAAATAAATTTAGGATGAGGGGATGGTGCCTCAGTCCAAAGTAGGGAAGACCTTAAGGCTCAAAGAGCACTTACAAAGGTAATTATATTTACCTCCCTCCAAAGACATTAACGGGGCTCGAGCCCGAGACCTCTCGGATTCAAGACCTGTCTTTTTACCGCTAGACCAAGCATTTGGAGTTAGGGATAAATTATTTAGCCTTTTAGCAAATTGTTTAACATTTATAATGACTTTGGTGCGCTTCACTTTCTTTTGATCCCTTTACATTCTTAAGGAAAATGTTAAATATGTTTAGTCTCTATAAAATTACAACTTTTAAATTGCTTTTGTTATATTTATGACTTTTAAGTTAAACCCTACACAACATTTATTCAAATTTAGTCTTTAGTTTGAAAGAAGAAGAAAAATATGAAAAGTTAGTGCAAATCAGTGCAAGAAACTAAACTTGAAAAAGAGTATTAATATTGAGCAAAATTTATGTAAGAACTAAGCTTGAAAAATCATGAATATTATAAAAACTAAACGTGCTTATCCTTTTTGCACAAGGTGAACACTCCAGTACTCTCTAAAAACAAAATTCAATGTCGTATCATATTCTATATTAAAATAAAATTTTGCTTAGAGCTGATATCTACGAAAAAATGCAGCATGAAAAATAAAGTGATGTTACATTTTGTTCAAAAAATGAAGTATTATAGGCAACGTCTACAGTGCAACAGTCTCTCATGTCTTACACTGATTTGGAAGACCAGTGATGATGCTACATATTGAAGATACTCTGATCATGGGATTACCATATGATGTATTTGGAACTCAAGTTTAGTATTCAAATTGATGAAGCTACACTAAACATACTCCTATCAATTTACCACTAGCTCAGAAAATTAGCATTTCAATCTCACTGCATGTTGACAATCTCAATCTATGGTTACTCATGAATTAGTCTAGTCAGCAATAGATAGAAGCAAAAAGGGAAAAAGTTTAACAGACCTTGAATAAAACAGCCTCATATCAAATGTAGTATAAAGAAATCATGTAAAACATTATAATGACAGACAAACACAACCTCATGGAACCAGGATAAAATTTGACTTGTCCATAAGCCCAGTAAATACTCACAGCTAAAACGGTTTATAAGATACAACCTTAATTATTTGAAGGATTAACAACAATCCTACTCAGATAAAGTCGACTTCAGCTCTCCATTATTTCGCAGCTCCATAATGATATCGCAGCCGCCTATCAGCTCACTTTTGTAGTAAAGTTGAGGAAAGGTAGGCCAGTTTGAGAATACCTTTAGTCCCTGTCTCACCTCGTCGTCACTCAGTATATCAAAGTGACCAAAATCCACCACACCCTCCTCTCGGAGGGCGTTTACAACTTTGGAACTAAAACCACATCTTGGAGAATCTGGGGTACCCTTCATGAAGAGCATCACAGGGAAAGAGGCGATCAATTTCTTCAAACGATCTTCAATGGTCTCTTTTGGAAGAATCCCTTTCTCCTGTAAAGTTTTTTGAAGTTCCCCGCTTTTTTGCATCTCCAACACAATGTCTGATCCGCCAATAAGCTCCCCCTTGATATATAGTTGAGGATAACTGGACCAGTTTGAATAAACTTTAAGTCCTTGACGGACTTCTTCATCAGTAAGAATGTCAAAACTCTCAAAGGGAACATTTTCTTGTCGGAGAATGTCAACCACCTTCCTGCTGAAACCGCACTTAGGTGCATCTGGTTTTCCCTTCATAAACAGCATAACGGAGCCTGAATTGACAAGACTTTCCAGCCGAGAGGTTAATGTTGTACTCAAATCAGTAGCTTTAGAGATGCCACCCTTGGCGTTTCCTGAATCTGTTATATCTGATTTATCAATGGTATCAATACCATGATCTTTGAAAACATCCTTCAATTCCCCACTCTCATGCATAGCAATTGCTATGTCACACCCGCCAAGAAGTTCTCCTTTGCAGTAAAGCTGAGGAAATGTGGGCCAATTGGAAAACTTCTTCAAGCCCTCACGAACCTCTGAATCCGAGAGGATATCAAAACTTCCAAACTTCACCTTTTCTTCCTTCAAAATATCAACAACTTTACTGCTGAATCCACATTTTGGCTCTTCAGGACTTCCCTTCATGAAAAGCAGGACAGGATGAGAGTTAACGAGCTCCTGTAATCGCTTTTGCAGATGACTACTAAGCCCTTGTTGAACTTTACTTTTATCCTTTGAAGAACCATTTTCTTGTGCTAATTCTTTCACTGTTTCGAGAACAGCAGATCCAGCAGCCATCCCAAGACTAGCAGGAGATGCACCACCACCAGGGTTAATCGAGCCTGCTACTTTAGAAACCTTGTTAGCTAAACTTGATGGATCAGCTCCCTCCAATGTGTCAATGGTCTTGCCATCCTGACAGATAATGACTATTAATCAACTGATAACATCAAGTAAAGATAACAACCTGACTTTTTTAATCCCATATGAAAGTCTGCATCATCAAAGTATTATGATTGCAATATAAAAAGATAATCTTCTGTGTACATGGTGAAATTTGTATTATAAATAAGTAAATAATAATATCAAAACCAAGTCTTAATTAAAAATCTGCAAAAGCTAAGATACACAACAAATAACTTTGATAAGTTGCAAATTCAATTTCATTTGATGTTTATATGCAATTGTCTCAACTGTGTGCCTAGAAAGTTACATTAGTCCAAATCCAATGCAGCAAATTATCACACATGGTTATCTTTTGTTAACATAAATAAGTTCCATAAAAAGATTATTACAGACATTACAAAGTACAATAAGAGAATGTAAGTTGGAGTACTCTCACACTTCACATTAAAAAGGTTTGTACAGATTAGGTGTGTACTCTCACGCTTCGAACCATGTACCTCCTTCATTATACTCCTTTGGTATTCCCAACCCAAACAATAGCTTCTTATATAAGTTAAAATTAGAAAGTCTCTCATTTAACTTCCTCTGTTCCTCATACATAAACATTTACATGCTTAGGTAAAGAACCATATTAAAAGTGACAAGAGCAGTTTAAGGCTTCAAGGCAATATAGCCTTCCCCCTAACCACATGTAATTCAACCATAAAAAACCAACCAAACACACTAGCACAAACTATACTCTTTTGTTCAGCCAAAGTATCACTATAACAGAACCATAGTCATCAATTCGTCAGTTGCATAACATTAAAATGAACCTAATAGGAAGAACGAGCGAGAAATTTCAAAAAAATAAATAAGAAAAAGACAGTCCTGCAGAGGTAGCAGAACTACCAACACATTGAAATAGCATAAAACATCATAGGTTCTCCCCAAAATTAAATTTTTACTAACCCAATGTCCCAATCTACCGCAAAACATCAACAACAAGAACAACATCATATTATTCAAATACAATAATACTCGGTCTCGATTGCCCGAATCAACATGGTGTACAAATTAAACAAACCTCAAAAACCACAACTATCAATTACCTAAGAATTCAATCAACATAGTTTTCATATTAATCAAATTGGAGAATAAAATAAAGTTTGCAAATTGAAGTTCCTTCAAGCAAAAAAAGTAGAATTGAAGAAAACAAACCTTGAAGAAGACAAAAAAAGGAACAGCAGAAACAGAATAAGCCTCAGATATCTCAGGTTGTTCTTCAGCTTCAACCTAGAAAAAATAAAAATATAAAAATGATTTTGATTGATAAATATAATAAAAAAAATGAAGAAGAAGATGAAAAAGGGAAAGAAAAGAAACCCTAAAGAAACGGGTGTGAGGAAAATCAGTGGCTAAATGAGAGAAGAGTTGGTCCATGTGTTTAGAAGCTTCACACCATGACGCCCAGAAGTGAAGCACGACGGGAGAACCGCCGCTAACAGCTTCATCCAAGTCTGCTTTTGACTTGACGTCTCGCACCGACCCACCCATTCTTCTGCAACTATCTGTGATGATGATGATGAATGAATGAATGAATGATGATCACTTTTGTTTACAAACCCTAATTCTTGCTGTATATAACCAAAATAAAGATGCAGCCAAGTAAGCATATGGTGTATTGTGACACGTCATTCAACAAAGTGACACGTCATTAACATGAGACAAAAATATTTGATTTCTTGTAAATAGAAAAAATAAAATAAGGAGACAAAAATTACAAATTTTATATAATATGAGAATCAAAACTGGATTTAAGTCAAGATTTTATGCTTTTTTTTTTTGAGTTTTAATGCGCATATTTTTTTATCAAAAATAAAATAAAAGATACTCTATATTCTTTTTTGGAAAATGGAAAATGTAATTTTATTAAAAAAAAAACTTTCCATTAAGACCATCTCCAATGGTGGGTATCTATTTTTTAAGAATTGGTACCTAATAGGTACCTCTATTGGAGCAAAATACAAATGAGTACCTAATAGGTATTGGTGCTACAATAAGAAGTGATACCTAAATTATTTTTGTGGGACCCATTTATAGTTATGTATAGTTATGGGTGAGATATGTTATTGGTGGGACCCATTTTAAATTTTTTAAGAGGTGTTGGGTTGGAGGAATTGAGTACTTATTAGGTACTATTATTAAAAAATTATATATTTATGATGTGTATACGTGAGGTCCATTTAAATACTATAAAATGGAGAGCTCCATTGTGGATGCTCTAAGCCTTTGTTTGACAGAAGAGAAATATGAGAGAAAAAGAGAGGAGATAAATGAAAACACGAAAATCAATGCATGAATTTAAATTAACATTTAGTTTAAGTTCATGCATTGGTTTCCGTACTTTTCTTTCTCTCCTCTCTTTTTCTCTACTATTTCTCCTCCGCCAAACAATCACTAAGAATTGGGTATTTTTGTCATAATAATTTAAAATATGTTTTTTGTTTTTTTGGAAAAGAAACTCTTGAATTTTCAATAAACAAATGTTATCACAAGACATATTAATATTAGTTTTTATGCTAATATGTGGTGGAGTCATCATTTGTTTTGTATGGGGTTCTTACCATAGAAAAATTCTACCTTGGACACAAACCCAACACATATACATTTAGGCACACACTCATGATTTCAAAAAATTAAATGATAAAAGAAATAATTAATAGCAATTGATGTGACTACTTTATTTAAGTTTTATTTTTTTTTATTTATGTATGTGTGCTCAAATATTTTTTTCTTGAATTTGTGTCCATCTAAGAATTGCTCCTTACCATAATTTGGTTTTTGTTTTGTTTGGTTGGATTATGTTTGTCTGAAGAGCTGAACTTTTAATCATCATAATTTATTTTCTTTAGCTTGTTAAAAAAAATATTGATGTCATGTTAATTGTTGCTAAAGACACTGCAAATCATTGTTATAGGACTTTAGCTATTATTTATCATAATAGTTGTTTGTTACTCAAAGCTGTCATCATTTTTATTGAAATTAATTATCTCCGGATCTAAAATTTGGATCAAAAGACAGTGCAAATTATTGTTATAGGACTTTAGCTAGTGATATAGTTGGTCGTTATTGATGGTTAAAATCCCGTAGTGAAGGAAAGTATGATACTTGCACATACTTCGATGTTTTAAGTTAATTAGATATTGCATATCTAAGTAGCCTTTTGAGAGGCATACTATATGAGAGACTTAAAATATTCTTCTGCCCCTATGATTAAGAAAGGCTTGAGAGAATAAATCTATTAGGAAAGAATACATAGTATATTGTAATCGTGAATATGATCAAATTTTTTTATGGTTATTCAATCGAATATTATTATAAAAATCATGGATTATTTATTTTTTTTTTTTTTTTATCTAAATTAAGAATTTCATTTCACCATGTCATATGAAGATGAACAATTGCAAAAAAAACATGAAGCTAAAAGCATAGAACAAACGAATTCATCTATATGATGTATCCAATAAACTCTGCCTCACCAATCCTCCTCGTTCACCAGATTCTTAACAGTGAAAACATCATTGTCTATAGTCTATATACCATTAAAATTAAACAAGTAGATTATAGGTTTATCCTCTGTTTAAGCTCAGTGTTCAATTTTTATTTATTATGAATAAACAATATCTTGCCTCAAGAAAATGAATAAGCGATATCTTTTTTTTATTAAAGAAGCCAAATAATATAACATTTTAAACACAAGGTGTAACTAAAAAGCAAATAGAATTCAATACAAAATTCAAGAGGTAAGGAATCAAGATACTGAAAAACCTAAACAAGCAGATCATCCAAGGATCTAAATCAAAACAAAAATTTGTTTTCCGTGCCTTACCAAATCTGAACTTTGATGTTGAATAACAACCTATTAATAGAAGACTACTTTTGAACTATATATCTATAACTGCAGTGCCAGTAACAGCCGGCAACAAATTACCAGCAACGATGTCAAACAAACGAAAAAAAGGTAGGAAGAGACCAATAGATTCATGGTTCAAATTTTACTAAACACCTTAGCTATCCTCTCTATGCACCAAAGGCAAGTACGATGAGACCTTACAACCCTTCTCCGCGGCGCCAATAACCGCTTCGTTATACTTCTCTGTGCAATATGCGGCCTTTGGCGCAAACGCATTTGCCACCCGATGAAACACTGGACTCTGTTTCACCTTCTTCCATGACGAAGCCACACTCTGCTCTACCACGGGCTCACCCTTGCCATAAAGCCTCTCCGCCGTTTCCGACACAGTTGCTATGTTGGCGACGGGAGCATTGTTCGTGGAACGGTGCTCGGCGTGATTAGCATCGGCGTAGCGGATGATCTCATCAGGAACAAGGTGGAACTTTTCGTGAACAGGCCCCATCACGCTTTTGACGGTTTCTTCAACGGCCTTGATGCCTGGCCTAAGCTCGTTAGAGCACTGCTTGGCATAACCGTAGAAGGTGTTGAACCGCATGATGAGTACTTGTTCTTCCTTGTTCTTTTCACCCTGCAAAAAGGGGAAAAGAGTAATTGAAATAATAAAGAACAGAGAAATTGCAATGGGTATGATTAGAGAGGATGACAAACGTACGGAGGGGTGTGAATGAGAATCTGATTTATCATTTTTAGTGTTTTGGTGAATTGATTTACTATATTTTTAGAAGAATAATTATGGCAATCTGATTTGGGTTATTAATAGGAAGGGTGAAGAGAATGAGTAGGCAAAAACAATGGCTCTATTCTCTGTTATGATCTCCCCAAGCTTAAGTTTGGCAAATGCCTAAAAAATGCTCCATGTAAAGTATCAACAAAACAAAGGACAAATGAAATGCAGACTACCATTTTAGAGAAAAATTCAATAAATTAAACCTGCTAAATTTCACAAACTCTTATTTAATTATACTACCAAATTGTATATGTATGTATGCATGTATGTATGTATATACATCCAAAATTAACCACTTGATTGATCAGGTAAAGAAGAGAAGCAAGCAGAAAAACACCCTAACCAAAAGTGGGTTCAAACTCCCATTAGCATATTGCAGCAGGGGAATGAGGGTTCACTTCACATATGCAAGGGTACAACCATAATTCATTGGACTTTCTGGTTCATAATTAGTGACGCGTGGGTGGTTTTCCATAATAGCAAGTGCGCGATCTTTAACAGCACCAGTGCCCATCCCATGTATTACAAAGAGAACTGAATACGGACGACTTGCGTTAATTGCCATCTCAAGATGGATAGCAGCTTCTGTCAGTCGCATTCCTCGTAGATCCACAGTATTCTTAGATGTTTGCACCACTGGACCATAAGAAAGATCATTATTGCTGCTGTTGATCTCTTGGTTACCCTGGGATTCTCTACTTGGCGGACTCTACAATATCAAATCAACAACATTCAAACTCATCAGTTTCCATGAAGGACATTTTAGATAATACAATTAATTTTTTTATAACATCAAAACATTAAATGAGATTATATACCATTCTTATTCTTAACAAGCGGGGATTTTGTTGTTGTTGTTGTCTATATTTGAAACTAGAGGGAGTACATCTAAACCTACCTCTCTAACTGCTTTATCCTAACAATTCCCAACTCACTAACAGATTGGGCATCTTACTAATGAGGATCAGGTACTAATGCACGAGTGATGCAATGTCTGGTTCAAAGCTGAGTTATGTGTTTCCATGTTCAACAGCTAGATAAGATTACTGCTTGCAAAATAACTTTCTTAGTGGAAAAGTACATTTTGTTCTCTTCCCTGACAGGTTAACTATATCAACTGAATCAGAATATTTATATAACATCAAAGATTTCTTTAGACATACCTGCCTCCCCTGATCAGTGGCAAAACTAGTTGCAGGATTCTCTGAACTTGGTTGAATAGCTCTGATGCTACTTTTCTTCACACGTGCTTTCACTTGACCATATTGTACCAAGATTGTTTCATCATCCCCAGGCGACTCTACCACTCTGGCTAATTTCCCTCCCAATCCCTTGACACGGACTTGGTCTCCAAATTGTGGAGTATAGGATGCAGTGCGACCAACATCACTGTTGGGCAAACCAACAGCAGGAGTATGGGCTTTTACAATGGAGGCAATTGCAGTTTCAGATTCTTTAATAAGTGAATTGAGTTGGTTGCGGCCTGAATTTTTTAGTTGTTTTTCGAATTTCTTTATCACAGTTTCAATATCAGATTTTGCACCCTCTAACTCTTCTTGGACCTGTTGAGCTTCCTTTGCCATAAGCATCATTTCTCGTCTATCAAGGTCTTCTGCCTCTCTTCGGATCTTTGCAGCATAATGAAAAAAAATAAAAGTGAGAGAGAGACGGCAAAGAAATTGCAAAGTAACGAGCAACAGCAAATATGATGACATTCAATTACGGACTGCAGGCAAATGCTCAACAATTCTTTTGCTGAACAGTATTTTCCAGAATAATGGCATTATGAAAATTTTACACTTATTTTTTAAATGTGAATACAGTCAACCACAAAATCATACTCTTGAAATAGTAGTACCTCCCTAAAATATATTCAAATTAACAGCCATTGGCCATCCCCAAGGATTGGATATCTCGTAAAGAGGTGCAACATGATGTGTTAAACAACCGACCTACGCGATGTCCCCATCACACTTTGATTTTCTGGTCAACTTATTGAATCCTTACTTATGAAGGATGTAAATTTCAGATAAATTTGAAAAGGAACAACAAAGATTGTCATACTATATCGACCAAGGAGAAGAAACTAAAATAAAGAAACAGCTTATGTCTTACTAACTGAACAGCTAAATTGTACCTCAGAGTACACGTTCATAATTTCTGCATGAATGGAAGTGGCCTTTTCAGCTTGAGCCTTTAATCGATTTTTTTCCTCATGCAATGATTGATAGAGCATTCCCCTCCGCTCTTGCTGCTGTTCTGGTTTTAACTTCTCCACCCACTTTTGTGCATGATCAATTATTTTTTTATCAAAGCCAATAGATTGTGCTATGCTTAATGCATTTGAATCACCAGTACATCCCCAGAGAACCCTATAAGTTGGTTGGAAGGTATCCAATGAAAATTCCATTGCTGCATTTTCAAAACAGGTATCCTTTTCCTTCATAGTACTTAGATCAGCATAATGAGTGGTCACAACAGCCAAATTAACATGACCCCTCAAATATTGTAAGATACTGGTGGAAAGAGCTACACCTTCTGAAGGATCAGTTCCGCTCCCAATTTCATCAATGAGAACAAGTGATTGTTTTGAGGCCACTTCCAGAAACTTACGAATACGTGAGATGTGCCCACTAAAAGTTGAGAGATTTTGTTCAAGGGACTTCAATTTTGAATGGGAGAAAAATATCAGAGACAATTGAAACAACCACATTCAACAAGTCTTTATTATTCATAAAATGTTCAGATATTACCTGATGATCTCCAATATCTGCAAGGATAAGGTCAAACCAAGGAAGTTTTGGACTTGCCTTCGCAGGCAGATGCATTCCGGCTTTTGACATAAGTGATGCCAGGCCAAGCGTTTTCATGGAAGCAGTTTTCCCTCCAGTATTAGGTCCTGAGATCACCACCACTCTAGTTCCATGCCTAATTTTGAAGTCAACTGGCACAGGGAAGTCTGTCATGCCTTGAGACGTGCCTGTAGAAACCATTGTTCCATTTCCATTACTCAACTCAGCAGCATTTCCAGACCTTAGTGTATGATTATGTGAAATGTTTTCTAGAGATGACTCCAGGAGTAATGGATGTCGCATACCCTCAATATCTATTGTTAAACAGTCATCCTCTTGCATGACTGAAATGTCATTGTCTTCTTCAACAGAATCACAGCCTTCAAGAGTAGGTAAACTGAAAATTGGACATACCCCATTCATCCATTGAGCGTAGGAAGCTCTTGCAAAAGCAAGATCAACCTCAAGAATTTTATCTAGTAAATATTTTATCTCTGATTCTGAATTTGCTATTTCAGATGCAAGCATACTCAAAATTGCCCTTTCCTCAGCCGCCTCAGAGTTTGAAAGCCTAACTTCCATGTTGTTCAAATCTATTGCTTCTTTCGGTTCCATAAAGTATGTTGCTCCAGAGCTACTGGCATTCAGAACTACACCTTCTGGAAGCAAATACCTATGGGAAGCCCTAATACCCACACACATTCTAGATCGACGCTTGGTTATAAATGGTCTATCAATACCCCCAGCCCGAAAAATTTGAGATGATACTTCCTTTAACAAAGAATCCAAAATTTCAATGTTCCTCCTTCTTTCTGATCTAATGATCTCAAGGTCTTCGCTTGCTCTATCAAGAATTAAAGAAAGATTGCAATCTATGCAATATTCTATTGTACGCTCCAAGCCCACTAGGAATTTACAATTTTGCAGTATTTCAAGAAGGGGCAAGTACCTAATTGAAAACAATTGCATCAAACCAAGTTATTTTATGATTGCTAACTTCAAATTTGTAGAAGGAAGAAGTTATGCCCAAAAGAACTTTGTGAAAAACTTTCTTTTAAGGCCTTATCTGGACATAAGAATCCATTATCAAATGATCTATACTCCAAACTTGTGAACTGAATCAGATTATATAATAAAACCCTGAGAAATACTTATATAGGCACAAACCTAAATATTATTTGTTAGGCACACTCACAAGAAACTAAAATAAATAAAGAAAAAATGGTTAAAGTGATATGACTTGATGTGACAATTTTATTTTGCTTTTAATTTTTTTGATTTGTGTGTGTGTGCCCAAATCTTGTGTTCAAATGTTTGTGCCCAAGCAAGTGTTCCTCTAAAACCCTATTATTGCAGTCAAATAATGGATGACTGATATGGCCGCATATACATCAAAAACCTTTACGTTATTTAGAACCTTGGTCTCACATCTGATTCAATTTAATCTCCATACAAAAGTTCTTTACACTATCATGGAATCATGAGTTGCTAAGAACGATTATTACTACTTAAAACCTTATGTGTTCAAACCATTACTAAACCTTATTAACAAGTTCTATTAACTCATCCAATTGGATTGGACAGTTTTATAAAAGACTTGAATATTGCATTGGATTTACTTGGATTGGCTTCCTTAAACTTATCTAACTTGTGAGACTATTCATGGGAGCTTATGGAAACAAATTACTACACGTCCATAAGATGTTTTCAATTTATTTCTATAATTTCTCACAGATATCTTATGAAAATAGCTTATGCGCCCGTTTGGATTACCTTATTTTTGAGTTTATGCAAAACAGCTTATACAAAATAAATAAGTTTTTAAGTATTATTAGTTTGTCAAGATAGTTTACGAAAAAAACAATTTTAGTTAGTGAGAACTTATGACCTAAAAACTTATTTATTTGCATAAGTTGTTTGACATAAGCACAAAAATAAGTCAATCCAATTGTATCAAAAGTTCAAAACTGCTTGACTTTATTTTATCTTTTTATAGTATATGATAAGTGCTTATGCTATAGTAATAAGCTTAATCAAGTTGCTTATCCAAACAGGTTAAAATCTTAAGTTTTTGAGTTAGATTCAAACCAAACAATGTAACATTGACGAAAATGTTTCGCACACACCTATGTGAATGATTAGCCTCAGAAACTACGCGTTTCAAAGAATCAAACAATTCTCTACAAGCAGCAAGTGTACAGCGAACGGTGCAAAGCTCAGGAATGGTCAACAACTGACCGGAAACAGCAACGGAGAGAATGTCAGTCAAGTCATGGATTCCGGAGAAGTCGAGCTGTTGTTGAGGGATGAGTCTGGCAGCGGAGGTTTGATCGAGAAGCTTCTGGCTGTCGGTTGGAGTACGTCCGATTGGTAAACGGGCGTTGTTTGCGGCGGAGGAGCCCATAGAAGTGGAAGTGAACGGTGAGAGTTGCTTGCATATGGAGGTCCATTCCAGTGTTTTGAGGCTATCTGCTTGGACTGAGTTGGAGTCGGGCGAGTAGCAGAAGCGAGTTTTGAAGGAGAATCTGGAGGTTGGGATGAAGAGGTTGCAGGTGAGTTGCATCGGTGTGGTGACTCGCTGCCGAGTTGATGAGCAGTTTACCACTACCTTCCGTTGTGGATTGATTGAGTTTGTTAAAGGAAGGAGGGACATTCCATTATTTATTTATCTTGTAGTCTTTTAATTTAATGTTAAGTAACTATTTTTGTCATTTATTTATATTTGCATAATCTATAATTTTCTTTTTTGAGTTATAATTGTCAGTATACAGCAGAAAAAAAAAATCATACATTTAGGCCTTTCGTATTAGATATGGTAAGTCAGTTGAATATTAGAATCGTCTGTTTTGCAATGAATTATTTGACTGTGATTAATATGGTTAATTCAAGTTTGACTCTAAATAAATGTTTTCCTTCGGTCTCTTTTTCAAGAGGTAATATCTCTTTTCCACCGTTCTAGATGGAGAATTTCGGTCTATCATTTGTATCGCGAAGTTAATCGATATATTGACTTGTTAAAAAATCTCGGACACTTTTCTTTAGATTTTAATCGTCACTTTTTTGATGTTTCTCCTTTTGCTTTGAAACTTATTTTAGAAGATGATATAAGAGGGATTAGTTTGCCTCATTTTATTTAATAATTTAATTCTTTTTCTTATAAAAAAAATGATAGATTAATTTAAAACTTAAAATTTATGTCTAACTACAATAAAAGGATTAAAAATTGTAAAAATAAAAAAAAAATTATTTTTTACCTAAAACTATAATTTTGCAAAAATATTATTTGAATATCCCACACGTTTGAATAAAACTAAAAAAAAAGAAGTTAATGATCTGACTAAATTTATTTCTCTTTTAATTTTGTTCATTTTTTTTTTTGTTTTGAAACGAAGTTTGTTCATTTATTTGTATGTGTTCAAATTCAATCGTTCTTTAGGATGAAGTTATGGTACATAAGCATTTTACTTATGCACAGTGCATAAACAATGAAATTGCTTCGTACACCCCCTAAATTTCTCGTGTACCCCCAAATTTCTCGCACACCCCCAAAATTTATTGCGCACCCCCGAATGACTTGCGCCCCCCAAATTTCTCGCACATCCCTCAAATTATGCCTAAACCATTTTGCTGTGGGAATGATTTCAGAGATTTGCACTCCAAAACCATTAAGTGCATAAAATGGTTTCGGAGTACTTGCGCCCCCCAAATTTTTATTTTTTTTGTCCCCACATTTCTAGTCAAAACCATTTTGCTGGTGGAATGGTTTCAGAGGGTTCTACTTCAAAATCATTAAGTGCATAAAATTGTTTTGGAGTACATCCCTATAATTATGCACTTAACAAAATTTTTTTTCCTCCCCCCTCAGATTTCTAGCCGAAACCATTTTATGTACTTAATGGTTTTGGAGTGCAAATCTTTGAACCATTCCCACAACAAAATGATTTAGGGATAATTTGGTGGTGCGCGCGCACGAGAAATTTGGAGGGTGCACGAGAAATTTGAAGAATTATATGTGATTGTGCTTAATTAAGACTTATCTACAATCTACTAAGGATTATCGAGCTCTTTTCTTTTATTGATGGCAGCAATTTTTTGTCAAATACTTTCTCGGTTTCTCCTAGAAACTAGAGGGTTAACAAAAAAATTGGATTTTATTTTATTTTATTTTGTGGATTTATGCAGGTGAGTGACGAAAGTACCCTTGCTAGTTACAATTTGTGTATCAATGAAATTGAACATAATAATAGAACATGACTCTTTGGTTTGGTTTCCCCTTCCATGTTTTTGTTTTGTTTCAGAGAAGAATAGAGAGAGAGAGAGAGAGAGAGAGAGAGAGAGAGAGAGAGAGAATAACATATCAAACCAAGAAGAAGGATGATTCCACAACAATGGGCGTCTCCATGTGGAAAACAATGCACCGATAAATACGCAGCCATCACCAAACTCCCATGTATGTATTCTTCTTCTTTCTTTTTCATTTTCCCGTTTTATTTTTCCAATTTCTCTCAAACATTCAATGCAACCATTTTCTAATTCTCTCCAAATTTCAATATTTGTAGGGCGAGTTTTCTGCAAAAAAGGATGCAATTCAGACGGAGACACATGGGACGAATGTGAGTCATGTTCATTCTTTTATTTTCTTTACAAATTCAATCAATTCTTTTCAAATTAATTGCTGCCATTGCATTATAGCCTGCTGGATTCTGTGCCAGCCGCAATAGGCTTCAAAGCTGTCTAGTATTTCTTTTCTTTGTTTGTTTTTTAACCCTTTGGTTCCCGGGGAACGGAGACTGGTATTTCAAAGTTCGGTCGCAATGTAAGTTTGTTCCCACCAGGACTCAAACTTGGATTCTCCCGAATAATAAAACTGTAGTATTTATATGGCTTCCTTCTATAATCTAACATTGATTGAACAATCGGGTGGGATTGGTAGCTCAACTGGTTAAGTTGGTTGAGCTAAGGGTCGAGGAGTTGGAGGTCCAGGGTTAAGTCCTTGAGAAAAACTAACATAACAATTAACAATACATACTAACAATTTGCCATTGAAAAAAAAAAACAAAAACATTGATTGAACAATATCTTTTGCTTTTTGGTCCCTCCCTAAGCTAAATTAGTTTTTTTTTCTATTGGAGCAATATAGAAGGGATGGCTTTGCCTTTGATGGCGGAACTAGAGCCAGTTTTGGAACACATTTTCCGCAAGCACTCACAAACAAGAAAAATTTGAAATGATCTTGCAATGACTATGAATATTTTAATCATTAGTTTCTCTTGTGAGTTGAAATTCACTTTTCCACAATTGTTTTTTAGAATATCTCGTTTAACTTCTACTTAGATATTTATAAACTTACAATGACTTTTTTGTGAGCAAGAAACTAAATACTTTTTCGCTTGAAAAGCTCCTATATGGAAGAAATTAATCAATCTGGGTTTTAGCCAGTTGGTTAACACCGACTTAGCTCGTACCTTAAGAGTCAGCCCCTCTAACGCACTGGATTTATATTGGTTTTCTTCGCAAATTCAGAGAGAACGAAATGAACATGTGTGATGGTAAAAGTTGGACTTGCTTAATTCTGGTTTACAAATGATGAGTACTTCTTTAACCAGGTTTGGAGGACTGCAATCAACTATGCTACAAAGATCCTGTACTAAAGGACCAGCAGTGGAGTGCTTATATTGATCGTTCTCCTGGGTCTGCCAGTTATTCAGAGGTATTTTCTTTTCACGCCTATGTTTCTGTTATATTCTAATGCAGGTATTCCCTAATGGTTTCTCTGCTTCGATTGTTTTAGTAACATTTGATTCTTCATCCTAAAAAAAAAGGTTTATATGTTGAAGTCTTATATCGAGAAAAAGTAATTTAGAGTGAAAAGCTTCCTTCGGTTTTATAAGAGCTATGAGAAAATAAAATATAGAAATATAACTGTTATTTTGGTTTCTGCTTGGCAATGAGTGAGCTACATTTGATTATCTTTACTGTTTTTCAGAATTTGTGAACTAGTTGTCTAACCAGCATCTCAAATCTAGTTTGTTGCTCTGAAATGTACATGATTTTGGAAAGGCATGGCCTAGCAAATTAATGATTGTAACTTTTTAAGGACGCTGCAAATTAATGATTATTTCATCCCTTCTTATACAGGAATGCTTCCACGCTTGTGTATCTGGCTGCGGTTACAAGGTCAGTTTGATTCTTGAATCTTGGTTAACATGTCATATGCATACATAGAAATGCACACCAGATTCAGTCAGGTAATCCTGTCACATCCAATAGGTACATACACATACGTGTCAACAAAGTGGATATTTTTCAACTTTAGTCTAACCAGAGCAATTAGTGTCATCTTGATTTGTTAAGCAATCACTATCGCTATTGAATACCAATTTATTTTAGTGAATCTGATTGTAAACCCTCTCATTAAAAGAGTATACAGTAGGAAGAAGACCGGTTACAAAAGATTAGAATCGATGGGAGGGGGCATGAATTATGAGTAAATAGATAATAGAAAGAATTAGCGAGGGCACTATGGATTTGGTTGAAAATTTCAGTGCTGCTGCTAGGATAATCCAGTGTCACTTCTTCTCTTTATCAACTTCATATTATTAAGTAATCACACCACTATTGAATGACTGTTCTATTTTAGTGAAACATGTTAGAGATGTGTAATTTTCTTCTTTTTGTTATGTTATATGTCAAGGTTCTTTACAAAAATCTACATAATTCTGATTGTGACTGAGATATTCAAAAAAATTTGTGTTAATAACTAATTATACATGTTTGTATATTGCAGTTTGAGGTTAAACCAGATGAGGCTGATAAAGTCTCTCCTAACAGGCCAGTGAAGCCTGAGCCTATTCAGAAGCCAAAACCAAAATCTGTAGACCCCATCGACCCGCCTGATATGCCCGATACTTCTGCATAGTTAAAGACAACCTAACCTAAGTTTACTAGAAACAATATGTCCGGAAATTATTTTTTTGTTTTTACTTATAATTATAAAAACGTCACTTTATTTTCAGTTTATTTCTTGTTTTAAATTTCAATTTTTTTTAATGAAATGAACTGAAAATGACTGATAGTTTTACAGTTAAAAGTGAAAATGGAAAATGAAAACAGATTTTTTTTTTTCAAGAGACCTTTAATTCTTCTTTATTTGGTATACTTTTGCAGGAATTTATGTTTTCTTTTTATCCTACTAGTTCATGCTTTTTATCAGCATGATTAAGGTCCATTTTGTAGGCAACACTTTATGTTTTTTTAATATGTAACCTTGGAATATTGACAAAAATTGTAGTTGGATTAGAGTGTAACTGTGGATGCCATGAATTTATTATTGGAAGTTAACGTATAATTTAACTTTTGGAAAATGCTAAACAATGCACCAGGTGCATTGGTTAAACATATTAATATAGAAACTTTTTCTTGGAATTTGTGCATTTAATGTATTAACTAGTGCACCAGGTGCACTGTTTAGCATGACCCTTAACTTTTTATCTGATTGATGCTTTTAAAAATCTCGTCAAATCAACCAACATTCTATATTAAAAAAAAATATTCTCGTCTGAATCGTAACAAGACCATTTTCATTTTGAGTTCGGATATGTTTCAATTTTTATTTTGATTAACATATGCATGACATATGAAATAAATAAATTCAATGACTTAAGAAACAAGAAACCAATCCGTTTCTCTCCGACTCTCGATCGCATCTTTGTCATTAATGTGTCTTGCTTGTCGTTTTCTCCGTCGAGACCAATCGAGTTCCCCAATTTTTCCCTTTTCAATTTGAAGATTGTTCCATTAAAATTGAAGCTTGTTAGTTCTAATCAACATTTTGGTTGGAGTTTTAAGTTTAAAAAATTTAGGCTATAAGTTTCAATTTTAGGTTGTAATTTGTTTCCTTTGACTAAGTTGAAGCTTTGTATTTTTTATTTAGAAAAAATAAAATAAATTGTATTTGTGTTTTTTTTTTTCTTTCAACCAAATCTTATATATAAATATAAAGAGATTGTCTTTTGTTTTTAAATATGATTGTTGTTTTTAAATTTTATACAAACTGTTAGGTTCTGATTACATAATGTCATTGTTGCTTATTCACATAATCATGTAAGATGTAAAACATAAGTTATAATTATGGGGTTGTTTGTTTTGGTTTATCTATATTTCTTTATGTTATTTCTTGCGCGGATGATTTAAACTGCATTTAGGCCACAAAAAAGAGAAAAATAATTATTTTTAAGGTAAAGAGAAAGTAACATAATTTTTTACAATGGTTTTTTAACAAAATCGCGGTAAATTCTTGTCTTCTATACGGATGGATCTTCTATACGGATGGATATGGGATCCGAGTGATTGTATGTTGCATGGATATGTATGATTTCAGTTCTGGTGGGGCTACGCTGTCTGGGGAGTTGTTTGCTGCCGTTCTTTGTTCCCTTTGTTTTTGCTGTTGTGTAGCTCTTGATTTAGCCTAAGCGGTTTCCCTCATTGTAATATTTATAGTTTTAAGCTTTTTAACTTTTTGGTTCGACTGGTGTAGTGAAACTGTGGACTTGTGTATTGCCTTTTGAGCAAATTACGGCCTATGCGTACATCTTGTACCAAATAGAGCCATTAATAATAATTTTTGCAGTTATATATATATATATATATATCGAGTTATTAAGCGCAGTAAGTCAATAAAGACTTGCTCCTGAAGTCAACAGATTCCTCTTAATATATATATAAGGCATCAACTTTGTTGTCCAAAATTTGTTATTGGAATTTCATTACTCTTTATTTTTATGCAATATGCAAAAAGAAAAGAGTACGGAAATGAAGAACATAATAAAATGATAGAAGAAAAATAAGTGAGAGACGAAATAAATAAGTAATGAATTTTCGATAAAACAATATATATTTACAAAATTTTACGCGATTAATTAAATATAATGAGTTATTTGATAGATAATATATATATATATATATATAAATGTATTAGGAGTTTTGTCATAAAAAATGTTTAAAGTTTACAATTATTTTATATTTCAATCATCAAATGACATGCATGACTCTTAAGTGTCGTTTGAGAATTGTGTGCACTATTTATATAACCTACTTTGACCATATTTTTTTTATTGATATATAAAAACAAATATTGGGATATAAAATGCTGTTCAATTTGTCTCGACGAATATCTTCAAAATATAACTTATTATAATTTTTTATAATACATAATTAAAGATATTAATGGTCAAAGAATATGTATTCACATATGTGCAGTGGTCAATTGTGACACTTAAAAAGGAACAAATGGAATATTTAATACATTAAAAAATGAGAGAAATATGCATTCTTTACAAAATTTATTAGTGGTTATCATGTATATAGTTGTGTATTATTTGTGATTGAAATGTGTGACTCTGATTTTATTAAATTTCATGAGAATGAGAGAAAACCAATTGTGTGTGATTTTATCAAATATTCAAAGTAATCAATTGTGTGTGATTTATCAAATATTCAAAGTTGATTTCTATTTTTAAATGTATAATTTTATTTTATTTTTAATTAATATTCATAACATTTAAATTTTTAAATTAAATTATGTAATATTCAAATTTAATCTCTAATTACAACAATACTTATTTATATTTTTAGCTTAATTTCATATTACCAAAGACATTTTTCCTTTTATTCCAAATAATTAAACAATTCTCATGACTGCATTTTTTTTTTTTTACTTTTGTTATTAGTTATTTAGTAAAAAACAATCTTTTAGTTTTGTATTCAATTTTTATAAATTTGCAACTTCGATTTTTTATTTTTCAGTTCAACACCTGCAAATTTATTTCTTGTCGAAATTCAGCTATTGTGCACAAAGAAAACAACTCTAATCATATGATTATGAGGGCATCATATTTTTAAGATTTTTCCTATTCACATAAAAAAAAAATGGTTACATCATATATTGATCAAAATACTCTTAACATAACCATTTTTTTACGAATTTAACATAACCGTCTGTAAACTCAAGTGTATGTAAATTTAGTTTACATAACCATAGATAAACTAATTTTACATAATTTATGTAGAGTGAATTTATTTAAATTTATGTAAATTGTGAATTAACGTAAACCACTTAAATTATCAAATGTAAGTGTAAATTAAGTTTACTTAGTATATGTAAACTCAGTTTACATAACTTATGTAGACATAATTTATTTAAGTTTTTGTAAATTGAGAATTAATTAAACGCCTTAAACTGTTGAATGTAAGTGTGAACTAAGTTTACATTAACATTAACGATTCAATAAACATTTTATACCTTCACTAGCCTATGCTCTCGTGCAAGAAAACATAAATTACTTGAAAAATAAATAGAGAATATCATAGAATTGAATGAGTATAAATCTAGTAACATATGCAATAGTCTTAATAAAATAACTTCAAATTCAATTTTTAATCTTTAATTGGAAATAATGACAAGTTAATCGAGTTCGTGAGATGAGATAACATATTAATGAGGTTTATAATAGTGAAGCAGAAACATTAAAAATAAAATACAAGATGATAAACTGTTTTTAAAAATTTATACAAAGAAGAACAATTTTAGTATTACTATTAAAGTTTAATGAAATTTGGGTCTAACTATATTTTTTTTGGGGTTTATTTTAATTGGTACAAAGTTTTAAATATCTTAGGACCAACCAATTTGTTACAAGGCATTTTGAACGATCAAATATAGTAATTAGTTGTGGGTCTTTAACTCTTTAAACTATTTACAATGGTTGGGTTTAAACCCCCAAAACAATAGTTTAAATGCTACAATGGTGAGTTTAATCTTAAGGTTGAAAAATAACGCAACTTATCTCTCTAAAATTTTCAAAAAGCTCTCACCTCTCTCTTAGACTTCAGATCCGCCGCCAACCCTCTCCCACTTCAATCAAAATCCCTTTTTCAAGATGTAGATCCAACTCCAGTGGTGCTTAGCCTCTCACGGCCGCACCACCGTCTCTCCTGGTCGGCAAGAACCCTTTCCTTTTTCCGACACCCATCACTATTTCTGCACGTTTCTCCCTTCGGCGTCGTTTTTCCTCTGTTTTGACGGAGTTAGTGTCTGTCACGGTGGGTTGGGCTTTCAGAAGGTGTTATGGTTGTTTTATGGTGTGGATATGGGTTTTTATGGCTGATTTTTGGTCCATTAGTTTTTCTGTCGCGATTTGAGGGTGGGTTTGGAAGAGGGCGGCGTCGCCGTGATTCTGTTATAGTCAGAGGGGTTGTGGTTAGGGCGGTTGGTGGCGTGTCAGTTTGGTGTCGTGTTAAGGTGGTGGTGGCCGTAGGTGATGAGGTGGTGAAGTGGCGGTGAGATGCTGATGTGGTGGTGTTTGGACCTGGCCTCTGGTGGTTGCGTCACCGGAAACTATGGTGGTGATTGGTTTTGGTTCTGCTCTGGTGCCTGTTTCTGGTTCTACTCTTGGTTCGTGTGTGGTGGTGGTGGTGCGACGAGCTGCAGCCTGCTCTCCGCACCCACCGTGTTTCAGATCGTCGTCGGAGTTCTTTTCTGGTGTGGTTTTGCTTGCTTCTGTTCTTCGCCAGTGGTTGGACGGCGACAGATTTGAGTTGACCATGAAAGAACTAAGATGGGTGTAGTGGTGCAGCTGTGACGGGACTGAAATGGAGGTGTTGTGGTGATTGTGACGGATTTGAGATGGGGTGTTTGTGGTTGCGATGGTTTTGTGACAGGTGTGGTGGTGGTGGTGGCAGCGACAGAATTGATATGGAGGTGTTGTGAGGGTGCGGTGGGGAAGTGCTGACGTTGAGGTTTTGGATTTAGTGCCACCAATATGTGGTTGGCTTGGTGTGGTTGATGCGACGTATGTATGATGGGTGTCGTGGTGATGAGTGAAGCAATTGATTCAGTTCGATGTCTGAGTTGTTCATGTTCGGCGTATTTCCATTTTCCTTTTCAATGGAACCTCCGTGGAGCGTCTTTAGCTCTTTCCAAAGTTTTTCGCAGCTGCGATTTTAGCCCTTTACGTCGCCGTTTTTGTGTTAGTTTTGGATTTGTTTGGTTTAAGAAGTTATTGACTGTTTCTGCGGTTTTTGTAACACCCCGATTTTCGAAGCCCCAAAGTAGGCACTTTTTTTTTTTTTTAACAAGAAAAACTTTGAAATAAAACATTCACGATCGCACTTAAATTAAATCAGAGTAAACCATTTTCAAAATAACGATTGTAATGCAATGCCTCTTTTTTAAATTGTTTTCACGAATAAAAGTTTAAGATTAGAACCAAACGTTATGTTTAAACAGACATAGCGACATCATTTATTCCAAATAATTATCGTAATACAATTTCAATATAAATACAGCGGACAATAAATAAGAGCAAACGAGACTCTTAAACTACTACCCCTAAGCTGATCTTTAAACTCTAACTGAAGATGACTGGGTGACGAAGACCCACAGACACCTTCAAGCCTTGCCGCTTCTCCATGCGGTACAAATAAAGCCCTAAAAATGCTCGTAGAGGGTCACGGTCTAAAAATAACATATAACCAAAAATACGCAGCGCAAGATATACAATACATGACAGCATGTACTCTTTTATCATATGAATCACACATCATAGAATTTAAGTGCACAAATCGTCTATCAATCACACACAACAATATTCGAATGCACAATTAGCCTATCAATGCAGACTCTACATGATTGTGATCACCCTACCCGAGACTGTTTCACATGCATGAATTCCGGAATTTAACCTCTCCGATGAGAGTCGTAGGTCCATCCTCTACTAAACCCCGCAGGGCATCAATAAAATCCTGTGGCCCATCACGGTCACCACGTAGGATTAGAGTGGATCCAATCACTGTGAATCACACCCCGTGGCCCATCACGGTCACCACGTATTGGACTCAATAAAAATCCCGCAGGATTAAGGTGGACCCAATCACTGTCAGTCGCACCCCGTGGCCCATCACGGTCACCACGTACTATGAATGCATGAGCATACGATTCCCCATATATGCTAATGCAACAAATACATACCTTTCAAGCATATGTAATTCTCAACCACATGCCAATACATATATTTCGCAAAATCATATGTAAGACAAATAACATCATGTACAACAAGATAATCAATCAAGTGCATGCATCAACATTTCATATTATTCAATCATATGAAATTCACAACAACCACTCAAACATGTGTAGAATATAACATGTTCTCAAAGAAGTTCTCGTCACGAGAATACATCACAAAACAACATGCTTATAATTCATATTGCATCACATCAAGCAAATACACATATTCAAGCAACAATTACACATGCATAAAAAGCACTCGATATTTTGAGGTATATGAAATCGTTAGAAAGTGCCCTTACCTCGGCAAGCTTCCAACACATTCAACTTACGCTACGCAAGCAATATCCGTCTCTCTCGACGAAGTCCCCAACTCGGCTAATCCTCTTAACCTTTTAAAACATACAACTTATCTATCTATCTATATACTATATGTAAAGCAAACAATTTTTTGCTTATGTGGCAGCCTAATAGAACTCCTCCCATTTTCCTTTTTTCTAAGTAAAAGTTGATGCTTATGTGTAATCTCTTATGTTATTGTGATGATGTGTCATCTTTTAATAAGCTAGGCAAAACATGTCATCATATAGTATGGAATGCTAAGGGACAAATTAAAACATTTGATTAAGAATAAAAAATTGTTATGAAAGGTGAAAGATCATCCCTTTTAATGGTGATTTTTTGTATACTTCTTTACAATATTTTGCCTACTAATTAATTGAATAATTTATTAAAAAAATGTTATGAAAGGTGAAAGATCACCACTTTGTTTCTTTTGCATCAATCAATTATAAATACCTTATGGTGCTCCCTTCAATTTCATATTTTCTCAATTTCTTATTCTAAACACTTACTCCAAATTTCCATTTTTTGTTTAACAATTCTTCTTTCTACTCACTCTCTATATATGAACCAACAATTTGCGTGATTTTTCTTTCCAAAGTAATAGTACTATGAGAATTACCTTCGATTCATTTTCCAAATATTCTACATTGGTACAAGTTTTTTTTTTTTTGAATATTTCTCATTTGTTAGAAGTGGTAGAAATTATACGTAGATTTCTCTTTATTGTAATATATCGATAGAAGACTAGCGGTGAAAATTATCAAAACTTATTTCTACAAATGGTGGAGATTATATGTATGATTTATCTTTATTATAAGAGGTTGATGTTTTTAGTCTCCTTTGACTATTTTTGCAATATATATATATATGGAAGATTAGTAGTGAAAACTATAAAATCTTATCTATTATACTATTTAATCGTTATGCCGCAGTATAAATATGTTATATATGATGAATGAGAAAATTGGCACCAAAAATATGTATTGTAATTTCATTTTAACTAATGCTATTTTTGGGTCGCAATATCATGATGATAAAAAAATGTTTTTTTTTTCTATCTTCTATATATATACATTTATCGATCAATCAAATTATTGTCAATAAATTTTATTATATATAGAAGAATCGATCACATAGGTCTTTTATAAGTTTTGTTTGGTATGTTTGACAATGTTGGAACATATACATAAATAAGAAAAAATAAAACTTAAATAAAGTAGTCACATCAATTGCTATTAATTATTTCTTTTATCTTTTAATTTTTTGAAATCATGAGTGTGTGCCTAAATGTATATGTGTTGGTTTGTGCCCAAGGTAGAATTTCTCCAAGTACAATACTGTCCATCTCCAAAAATGTATTTCTAATTTTTCTCATTTATAAAAGAGTCTTTATATTTGGATGTGACGTAAAATGGATTCTTTGTGGTATAGATTACCTTTAGTGTAAATTTTAGTTTCGAGTCATAGTCACTTTATTTAGAGGATATCCAAATAGATTATCTTCATTTCTTTATTGGCTACCTCTTAAACATGAATTGTTGAGTAAAGTTTACACATTTTAATTTTTTAACCGAGTTATAATTTGTTCCTCTAAAGAAATCTCTATGAGTATTTAATTTAATTTATCGATTTGTTTAATTCATGAAAAATGTGAAATCATTTTTTAATAATGTGAAATCATTTCTTGAGTAATACTTTTTCATTCCTATATGGTAGTTTTTTCCTCTCTTTCTTGCATGCCTTATGTCTTGACTCTTCATTGGTTACTATGATATGATATGATTGATCGGAACTTAAGTTACTCTATTGTATAAATTGGGCGAATATAATTAGTCATACATTTTTAATTGCTATAATAAGAAAATAGTGACATATTAATTACATTTTCAGTGGCATGCAAGAAAATGGTGACATATTATTAATAATTTTCAGTGGTATGAAAGTCCTTTTCATAATAATAATAATAATAATACCATAATTTTTTGATGTACTGTATTGTTTATGACATGACGGTGTAGTCTATTATTTGCCTAAAAATAATAGTATAGCAAATCGGTTCCTATAAAAGTTTTTGTTGCGCTTCAAACAGATTTCACATGCTATACAAGATTTTATTGTACTAAAAAATTTGCTTTCAATTTAGCACTAAACATGCTCAAAATAATGTGCATCATGTATATATATTGAAGATTAAATAATGGAAATATAAGTAATCAATTAAATTAAACTTTAATTAATAAAAGGAATTAAGGGTAGTTTGTTTTACATTTAAAAAAAAAAAGTTTTTTCTTTGTATATTTTTTTTTTAAAAATTATGATAACTTCATTAAAATTAGTAAATATTATTTCAAACTCTTTTTTTATTAATTTTAGAGTTATTTTGACATTCAATAACTTAAATATTCATGTTAGAGATTTTAACTTAATAAAAAACACAATTTTTTTTTAAAAAAATTTATCTCTAAAAAATGACTTTCCTAAAAAGCTATTTGAAATAGTTTTTTTTTAGAGATATTTATATAATTTTATGATCCAAATTTTTTTTCTAACAAAACGATGAAATACTTAAAATAATATTTTAAGATAAGCTATTTAAACCGATTTTTCATTTGAAATTTTTATAAAAAAAATTATTTGTTAACTTTTTTTAACACAAAAATAATATACTATAAAAATCTATTTTAAAAAAGGTTAAAACAAACGCACCCTAAGATGAATAATTAATAATATTTTTTACAAAAAATCGTGTTTGAATGATACATATGAAAATAGGAGTAGTTTGATGTTAATTTTTTTTTAAAGTGTGTTATTTATTATCATTAATTTTTCTAAATGAAATAATTTCATTGACTCAAGTTCTAATAAAATTTTAATAACCTCTATTTAGATTCCACTATTTTTATTTTTATATGTAAGTGAACGACACATTATCTATGTTAAAAGCATTTTTTTTTATATATTTCTCTCTATATTATATATTTACTTTGTGAAACAACAGGTTTCAAAATATTTTATAAGTCTTTTTCTTAAAACCAAAAAAATAATATAATACACCTATCAAAACTAAGTTGAAAAAAATTATAAATACCAAACAACTTCAACTTGAATTTTGAATTTTTTATTTTCAACTTTATTTTTAAAGTAGCTTTTAAATCTTAAAAAAGTAGAATTAAACACAACTTAAAACTATACTTCAAAAATTAAGAAAAAAAAATGATTATATATCAATGTTAGGGATGGCAATTTACCCATACCCAGTGGGTACCCACAAAAAATACCCACGATGGGTAGGGTAAAAACCCGCATTTTGAGTATGGGCATGGGTATGGGTAATTACCCATAAAATTGAGCGGGTATGGGTGCGGGTACGGCTACCTTAGGTACCCATCCCATATACCCATATAGTATATATTTATTTATTTTAATTATATTATTATATATTAATATATATAATTAATTTTATAAAATACAACATTATTATATTATTAGACATTTTGAATAGAAAAATGTTTATTTATAACATAATGTAAATATGTCAATAGAGAAATGAACTTTAGGATGATTTTACTAATAATTTTGTTTATAATTTTCATGAATCAACATTAAAATCTTTGAATTTTTTTTAAATTCTATTAAAATGATATGATATTTTATAATTGATCAATTTATTTTTAATAAAAATGCGGATAACGGGTACGGGTATGGGTACTTAGGTACCCATAGAGCATGGGTACGGGGACAAAAATTGTCACCCACGCGGGTATGGGGATGGGTACGGGTATTTTTTCAAACTGCGGGTATGGGGATGGGGACTATAGTACCCTACCCATTGCCATCCCTAATCAATGTACATATTAATTTCTTCAGTAAACAAATTATAAAATAAAAAATTTAATTAAATCCGTGCAACGCACGGGTTTAATACCTAGTCTAAGTTCATACCACATTCTAATTGATCATTCAAATAGTCCTAGCTCAGCTACTAATGGATTAAGGCCTCTGGTCGTTCTCTTACACCTAACTAGGCTCAAGTTTTGAAAGTATTAACACATTGAAAAGATAATTTCTCATCACGAAACGTCTTTTTAATAAACCTCGGCTATTTTAAAACACTTAAAAAGCCAAATCCTTTTTCAAAACAAGTCTTGAAAATACAACACATTAATAAATAGCTTTTCTCGTAAATGCGCTATAACCAATAGTTTTATCCAAAAACGTCGCCAAATAAATTCAAACTATTTTAAAGCTTTTCCAAAAGCAAATCTCTTTTCAAACAAATTATGCCTCAAACCATAAGTTCCAAAATCTTTTAAAACTAGACAAGTCCAAATTAAAACTTTTCTCGTACGACTTATAACAAAATACTCTTTGCGCGTACGTAACTAAACCGTTTTTTTTCTAAATAGTTCACAAACATCAAACTCTTAAAATATAAACCCTTGACAAAAGTATTTTCGACGGAGTCTCCTTTGTGATTACGTCGTTTACCCGAACCTCAGGTTCAGACAGTTTACACAATATCATCGACAAAAGAGGTTCAAATTAAAATGGCCATAAGTCATTCAATTTTTATCGGATCGAGACGAGCCATACGCCAAATTCATCGTCTCGAAAAGACGGATCAAATAGTTAGGTTTTCTGGACACAACAACAATTTAAAATGACAGAAATACCCTTTTCAATTCCGGCCAGAATTGAATTAACCTCAAAATCATCATTTTCAAGAATCAAACATAGCTAAAACATTTATACAAATATTAATTTCACATAAACCAACTCAAATTAGTTTGATTCTATACTTAAAAAATTTTCCAAAACCCTAAACTTCAAAAACTCATAAAATTTTAGGGCTTTTCAATTCTAACATTTTCTTTTCAAAATTAAACCATTAAAACCACTAAGACCAACTTCAATTGCAAGAAAATGAACTCAATTGAACAAAATCATAATTTACAAAATATTTCCTCAAAATCATTTTCAAAAATCACAAATCAAATCTTTCTAAATGATAATTTTTCTTTTGCATCTACCATTAACTATCATGGATTCATACTATTAACAAATGAAAAATTAAAATATCAAAACCTTTAACCAATAGGCCTCACGGCCACTTAGAAAAGAGAGGAAATGAATGATTTATTCACCTCTTATTTAAGCTCTAAAGGATCACCAAGACTTAAGCATCACTTCAACTTCAAAGATCCAAGCTTGGAATCACATGTTTCTATGATTTATACATGAGAATTTTTGAAGTGAAAGAATGAGATAGGGAGAGCTCGGCTGATTATGAAGGAGAGGAAAGAAATTTTTTTAGCTTTTCTATGATCAACTACTTATAGGCCAAGCCATGAAATGATAGCCTTTGGATGGCATAATGTAAAGTTTCATGACTAAATCCTAGCCAACCATCTAAACTTGTCCACAAAGCAACTTAAATAAAATATCTAGATATTTAGTGAGTTTGCCAACTCATCTCACTCAGTAAAATTTTCAAACAGCGGGTATATCTTGCCCGTTTTCTCAAAAACCACTAGAAAATTATTTTCGACATTTTGACGAGACAAAAATGTTTCTAAACTCATTTAAAGCTTATAAAATTATTGTTCCCATTTTTCAAATGTTAAACTAGTGCGCATGCACAATCTCAGCAAAAATTCTGCCAAACAAACAATTAAACAGAAAATTGATAACAACAAATAGCATAATCTAATTAATATATCAAAAATATAATTTCTGCTACAGTAATTCGACGGGTCTTACAGTTTTCGTGCCGCCGTCGGATGGAGGTTCTTTTTGAGTAGCTGTGGTTTGATATCCGAATGTGAGCGGATACTCCTTAGCTTCGAGGCTGCCATTTTGTTTCGGATGGGATTAACATAGGATGGGTGGGTGGTGGTCTTTGGTGTAAATGCTTTTGTTCGACTTGTAGGACATTTTTTGTTATTGTTCTAGGTTGTTGTTTTAGTTGCTATTGGTGTTGGAATTCTTCTTTTTTGAAAAATTTTGTATGTCTTGACTTTGCGGATTGTGCTCGTCTTGCGCTCAATTTCGTTTTTAATAATAATTTAGCCGTTCAAAAAAATAAAATCTTAAGGTTGAATTAGTTGGAGGAGAGAGGGGTTGAAAAATTTCAACCGGATGAATGGAGAGAAAAGTGACATAGTAGGAAATTGGATGAGACATGTGGCACGAGCAGAGAGGCCATCTGCAACAAGTGTGGTGCACTTGCTCAAGAGGAAGGTGAGTGTTGATTTTTTGATTTTATATATATATATAGTCATGATCCGTTGACACCAAATAGTTTGACACCAAATGTTACACCTCTCAATAACGTTTTAACCGATATAAATTTTATAAAATTCACCGCTGGATTGAAAGTTTATATCATCTAGATCATTTGTAAACTGTCAGACAAATTCAAAATCATTTGATATGTTATTGAGACGCATAAAGATTAACGGCATTTAAAAAAACGCCCAAACCGTTAATTTTGATGTATCTCAATAACATATCAAATGATTTTAGATTTGTCTGACAATTCACACAAATGATCTATATGATATAAACTTTCAATCCAGCGGTAGATTTTATAAAATTTATATCGGTTAAAACGTTATTGAGAGGTGTAACATTTGGTGTCGAATTAATTAGTGTCAATGGATCCTGACTCATATATATATATATATCTCTGTGTGTGTGTGTGTGTGTGTGTGTGTGTGTATTTTTATTTATTCTAATAGTTTTAGGGCAATTATTGGAGCATATTTTTTCAATTTTTTTAAGGGTCATGCTAAACAGTGTCTCCGGACACTAATTAAGCATACAAAAAAGGGAAATAATAGATAAATTTAATATTGAGAAAATAATTTTTTACATTTTCAAAGTATTAAATGCACACATTTTAAGACAAAATTTCTATATTAAGATGCTTAACAACCTGAAGTTAACATAATGAATTAAATCAATAACAGTTGTATTTTAATGCTATTGTTTGTCATCATAAAAAAGGAGGAGATTGTTGGAACAAAGTGGGTCTGAAAAAACTCTCCTAAGAGCCTCATAAGTTTTGATGATGACAATAGTATTAAAATGACAATTGTATTACTAATAATTGTTCTAGTGTGTAGGATCATAGCTTAAAATTTTACGAGCCACTAAGAACATTGCAAAACAAGAAGATATGTCAAGCTCTTGCTACCTGAAGACATCAGAAGATGACTAGAGAGTCAAGCTCTGAAGACCTTCATAATTTGTAAGATGTCAAGATCTAAGGTAGTGAATCAGAGGATGAAGTCCATCAGAACTTGAAGAAGTTGATTAATTCTATCTGAAGAACGTCACCAGTATTGGAATGTCTGTTGATTAATTTCTTAGTGACTGTTTGGATGAAAGAATAATCATAGTACAAAAATCTTATCCTTTGGAGGAGCGTATAATACAATTTTACTATCTCATCTCAAAGTGGTAAAGGCGCCTTTGAATTTGAACATGTAGTGGAAATTGTATTTCCTATCTGGGCAAGAAGATCAAAATCAAATCAACAAGGACTGTACTATTACAGCTGGCTACTTTATCTTCAAGCAACGTCATCTACAAATCTCTCTATAAATAGAAGACTTCATTTGAAGATCAAACAACAATCTTTCACAAAAAGCATTTAACTGTTGCTCTGCAAAAATATTTACAAGACCAAAAAGCTATGACGAACCTTTAGATAAATCTGTCAAACACTTATTTTGTAAGCAAGTATTCTTTGTATACTTTTTTAAATTCATTTAAGTTAGTGAACTCTCTTATAAAGTGGTGTTTAATTTCAATGTGCTTAGCTCTGGAATGTAGAATTGGATTCTCAGATAGATGAATTGTTGCAGTATTATCACAATAAAGTGGAATACTGTGTTCAACTACTTGATAATCTTCTAATTGATATTTCATCCAGAGAAGTTGTGTTCAACATTTAGCTGTTGAGATGTATTATGCTTCTGCCGTAGACAAAGCAATAGTGGTTTGTCTTTTACTAGCTCAGAATATGAGATTTTCACCTATAAATTGACAGTTTCCACTAGTGGATTTTCTTTCAATTTTATCTTCAACATAGTCTGCATCACAGAATCCAACTAGCTTACAATCTAAGGATTTCTTATAAAGCAATCCTAGATTAGCAGTTCCTTTCAGATATCTAAAGATCCTCTTAACAACAGTTAAGTGAGGTTCTCTAGGATCTGATTGGAATCTTGCACACAATCATACACTGTATAGAATATCTGGTCTAGAAGCTATTAGGTAGAGTAACGAACCAATCATGCCTCTATAAAGCTTCTGATCAATTTTGCCTCCAATTTCTTCTTTGCTTAGGCTGCTTGTAGGATTCATGGGTGTTGACATGATTTTGTAATCTTAAAGACTGAACTTCTTCAGAAGATCTTTAGTATACTTGGATTGATGGATATAGATTTTATCCTTCTCTTGATTGATTTGAATTCCAAGAAAATACTTTAGTTCACCCATCATACGCATTTCAAATTCTTCCTGCATAAGCTTAGAAAAGTTCTTGCAAAGAGAGGTATTAGTAGAATCAAAAATAATATCATCAATATATATATATATATATATATATCTGAATGATTAGAATATCTCCTTTTAGAGTTTTCCTAAAGAGAGTATTGTCAACATGACATTTTTCAAAACAATTTTCTAAAAGGAAATTACCCAGTCTTTCATACCAAGCTCTGAGAGCTTGTTTTAGACCATAGTGATTTCTTGAGTTTAAAAACATGTTATGGGTTTTTCAATTCTTCAAACTCGGGAGGTTGTTTGATATATACTTCTTCAGAAACTACTACATTCAGAAAAGCACTCTTAGCCTCTGTTTGTTTTGAAAGAAATAGGGACGAGAGAGTCACCGAAGAGAGAAATTGAGGAGAGAGACACAACTTCTCTCGTTTGGTTTGCTGAGAAATGCAGAAGAGAGACAAAAGTATGGTGGGTCCCACCGACTTTTGCTTTCTTCGCAAAAGTGAGAAGAAACGGGAAGAAGACAAGCTTGTATTTTTTTATTCCATTTATGCCCCTAGTTTCATCATTGTAAGCCTTCTCAAAATGAAGGAGCAAGCTAAAGAAAGGTATAAAAAAAAATATGAGAGTGCCATTACACTAGTTTCCAATTCATTGTATATTTTGATGAAAGTATTCCTTGTATTTGTCATGTGTTTTGTTTTTTTGAATAATATTTGTCACTGTGATGGAAGAGGCTCATGGTGAAGAAGTTGCTTTCTTTTTATTGACGCGAGAAGTTGCTCTTTTTGGGTGACGGTGGTCGGTGGATTGGAAAACTTGGTTCATCAGAGAAATGTTGGGGGAAGAGGATTTTGGGATAGTTGGGTGAGAACAATGAGGTGGGAGCTGGGTCACCAATATAGATAATATAAATAATTAAGCAGATGTAAAAAACATAAATAAATAATTTACAGTAATTATTTAAGTAAAAGAAAATTTACTTAATTATAATATTGTTGGGAATGGCATTTTAGTCATTTCAAAAATAATAACATTTCTCTTTTTTCTATTTCTCTCATATTTCTATTATACCAAACAAACTCTCAAATCTATTATATTTCTCTTCTTTTTCTCTCTTCTCTTACTCTTTCTCATCTTTTTCTCTCTTCTTATTTTCTTCTCACAGCCAAACACACCATTAACATCCATTTGATACAATGTGATACCATGGTTTACTGCATAGGAAAGAAGTAACCTGATTGCTTCCAATCTAGCAACAGGCGCAAAAGTTTCATTGAAGTCAATTCCTTCTTGCTGACTGTAACCTTGTGCTACAAGTCTAGATTTGTTTCTCACAACTTTACCTTGTTCATTCATCTTGTTCCTGAATACCCGTTTTGTTCCAATAATGTTCTTGTGCTGAGGCTTGGGTATCAGATCTCATACATCATTTCATTGAAACTGATTAAACTCTTCTTGCATTGCTATGATCCATCCATCATTTATTAGAGCTTCATCAATTGTCTATGGTTCAATCATAAAGATCAGTTCAAAACGTAAACTTTAGCATATTGGGCTTATAAACTTAAACTGTAGCACCAAATTTTGCATCCTATAAAGATACCCTTATAAACTTCATCAAATGATTTCAAATTACTAGCTATATAGTAAAATAGTCAAATAGAATACTTCTTTTTAAACTTTAAGTCACGGTGAGTCTAATAAGCTAGGTTATAGCTTATTGAATTAACTTCTTTTTTTTTAAGAAACTAAATTATCTCACCCAAATTACTTATTGAACTAACTTATAAACTTGTTTGAAAAAAAAAATAAAAGTGTTTGACAATTAGCTTTTTAAATTAGTTTATAACGTTTTTTGAGATGTCATTTCAAATAACATTCGAGTTTATAACTTATAATTTTTTTCATTTTTAATCTTTAATTTAATTTTATTATTTTTTATAAAATAAAAAACTACCAACTAACATACATATTCTTTTATGTCATTTTATATTTATCAAACACTTTAAAAACTAATTTTACCAAACACTTAAATTTCGATCAGATAGTTTTTCAGCTATCAACTATAAACTAGCTTATAGCTTAATTTTGCCAAACATATCCTAAATCTAAACCATTGAATTATTTTTTGTCAAATCACATATACTAACCGAACTAAATAGAGATATCAAAACTGATATCTGAACTCGTTTATTTTGTCCCCACTGGATTTTAGTTTTATGCTTTTCAGCTATAAATAATATACTTCTTCATGGCATACACATCTCTTAACAAGTTTTTTTTCACGATATACATGCCTTTTGGCACACTTTAAATAAATCATAAGGAACAAGTAAATCTTTATATTTATTTGATTTGATTAAACAATTTGATAAAAAAAAGTTAAGCTTAGTTCATTTAATTCTGTAATAAATATGAAAAGTTTCACAGCAACAATAAAGTCCTTCTAAAACCCAAGAGCACTTGGATGACATGGTAAGAGATCTATTCCAGCTTAACCAGATTCCCTTCGGTTTGAATTCAATCCTAAGAATGCAGCAATGTTAAATTCTCTTGAAGGAGAACTTTGTCACCATTTGCAGTCCGTTGCTTAAGGAATTAATTAGTCTCTACACTTACGCGCAGAGGATACCCGGTTCATACCAAAAATAAAAAACACTTCTTCTAAAAGGAAAAAAAATATATGAAACATAATAGAGAAAGTGATTTTGGCTGCCAACTTCACATTGCTTCCTCCATCGTAGTATCCATTGCATATTGGCCCAACCATAAGATGCATCAGCTTGTGTAGCTTTATTACTACTTTTGGCGTCGCAAAAAATCCCGTACGTAAGTGTGAACCTCAGACTTGACCACCAAATGCATCTTCTTTGAATCTTCCCATAATAAACCATTCCATTCTCTGGCACAGTCGCATGCACCTTCAAATACATCCTGCAACACAAATGGGATAAGGAAACAAAAAACCATAACAGGCGAACCTTAAAATATGAACTCGCAGAATCATCGTTGCCTACCCTGGATGGGAACTCGTCATAATAATATGCTTCTGTCATCTCAACTCTGTTTAGATCTGATTCCCACAATCTAATCTGTGACCATCATAATGCTACATATCAGAAAATGAAAATAAACAAAACACATATAGACAGACACATAAAGATTCAAAACCTGATCTGTGACATTTTCAGGCACAGCTGGTATCCTCTGTGCAACACGAGGATGAGCATTCTGCCGAAGGAAACTGACTATCTGACACGTAAAGAACAGCTGCGGTGTAAGATATTGTCTGAACTAAACAACTTAAATGTAAGTCAACTCAGACAAACAAGCTTTTCCTTAATATTTAAGTTAAAGCAAGTTAGCATGGTATTTCTAAGTTTCTTTGTTGGAAAAATGATAACCTAAAGTAGTAATATAGCAAAGAATGCCAAAAACTTTATGCATACAACCATATCATGGCTCCGGAAGGAAGCAGTAGTAAAAACAATTAGTAACTAAAATGCATGTATCCATTCATCAGTGCAGGATTGAAAATGGTCATCACATATCAGGTCTTGGATTAAATAGCTTACTGTACTCCTTCAGGAGAACTACTTGTAAAGGCTTTCTTTTACAAAGTCAAATGGTGAAAAACAATGTTGAAACTACACGGACAATGTGTAGCAAGATATATACCATCTATCTACGCCGAGTACCACAATTTAAAAAGCAGATATTATACAATATAATATCTAATACTTACCTGGTCTGCTGTAATGCCATTTTCAAAAGCGTTATACAAGCTTTCTTTTGTAATAGCTCCAACAATAAGATTTGGAAGTTGATACTCTACTCTGGATACATGACAATTATTCACTATTAGATATTTGGAAATGAATGAAAGAAACACTAGGTGTACTAAGACCAAACAATAATATTTTGGTGAAATATGTAATAAAAAGCTTTATAGCTAAATTAATGGTTTAGTATTATACCAATTAAAAAACAATATAAGATAAATTAATAATATTTAAAACAAAACCAAAAAAAAAACACATGACAAACAACAACTTCCAATGTTCACAAGTTCTGAAACCCAAAGGGAGGGGAGCATGAGAAAAGACTAAAGGCTTTATTTGATGAAATAGAATACAGCATTGAAGAGAGTATTCTGTGATGTACCTTGAGAATAACCGCAATATCTCACAATGTAATTTTGAAGTTGAGTAAGCATAAACTCTAAAGTTTGTTTCAACAACAACAAATCCCTGAAAAATGTGTAATAGATTAGAACAAATTCAGTAAAGCCAACCAATGATTAATTGATTGGCGTATTATGAGGTCGTCGGTCTGAAGTAGTAAGAGGTGACAAGAAAAGAAACTATTCATGAGCAAGAAAAACTTGAAAACTCCTATAAAAACGAGTTTTTTGTGAATTGGAGTATGAAGTCTGACAGAAAAATTCATACAAGTGCAAACAAAACAACTTAAACATACTGGTCAAAATCAAATCTAATTAGTACTAATAGCTTATAGAGAATTCCCCTTCCACCCAAAAGATCACTAAATCATATTTAAATACATATTTACATGAACAAATTTTTAAAGCAATGTTTAAACTTATTTTCAGAGTTTTCTTTTTTGATAAAATAAAGAATTTTATTAAAAGGAAAGAAGAAATATGACATGAATAAGACAGTGAACAAGGCACGGATGGCAAAGTGCAATTCAAACAAAAAAGCTCACTGCGGAGTCTCCACCCCTCAGCATGTCTAAGGAGTTTCCCTAAACAAATCCATTCTTAAACGAACCTCCTTTCTTGATGATGACTCGGTCATGCTCACTGAAAGATTTGTTGCCAATTTTGTTGGTATAAACCAACTTTCTTTCCTGCCCTATAAAGTTGTCAAAAAAAAGAAGAAAAATGAGACAAATAATGATGAATAAATATACAAAATTACATCATCATGTATCTCATCACATTTTCTACAAATATAAGCACGCAAACAATATAACCTGTTGAAGTTTGACCAGTCCAAGGTCTGCTAAATCCTTAATTATGTTTCTCTGGAAATCGGTCAATGTGTTTATATTATATGCCTAATCATTGACAAAAATCAAGTGTCAAAATTGCATTAAATTGCAGTTACAAAAGGGAAATAAGACAACAAAACTATGATCAGACCAACACTTGTAGAAGTAATGATAATGTATAACATAATAGTTAAATGTGCATCAAATTCTCAGCAAGGTACATGAATGTCTTACCTCCCCAATGACATGAAAACTAAGCTCCAGCATGAATGAGATTAAGTCACCTGCATCGACACCTCTCTCCTGCACCAAAAGTAGACGATGAAGAGCATGTAGAAAACAATAGCAAAAACGTATACATGTAGTGACAGTTAATTGTTAGAGCTACCTCAGAATTAGAGATATATTCTCTGATGATGTACCAAAGTTGTGCATTTGTATCCATCAGCTGTAATTCATAACAAACAAATTATATAGTTATAAGAATGCATTACATTGAGTTTAAGTGTCTTATAAATCATTTGATGCATACCAAAAACTGGAAACCACTTTCAGTTAACTTTGGAGCTTCTCTGTCTCTGTAATCGGTACATAAAAAGACATCAAATATGAGATACAGTTTACAACACCTACATATATGAGTATAATGCAAGCAACTGTTACAAATGAGAAGTAACACTGTCAAGTAAACAGAACCTTTGACTCAGAAGACGCCGCTGGAAAACTTTCATCAGAGAAGAGCTTATATTTAAGGTCTTGTCAACATGACTTGGGCTTATAAGTTGCAACAAGAAACACTACTTCACCACAAAACAAAGTCACCAGTGAGTTTAGACTTCATTTTGGTCAAATAATTAAAGCAATTTATATGACACATAACATTCGGAATAAAATTGATAAATAGATGTACAGATTAAACAGGAAGTGGAATCAAAAGATCAGACATTGCACCTCCCATTGTTCCAGAGCATAAGTCTCAAGATCCTCTAAGGTTGGAAGCCTCACAGTAATATTAGAAGGCATTGATTCCCTCGGTAAAGTTCCACTGCCATATTTATCCACAAGGACATGTTACCGGCAAAAGAAAATATTGCAGTTATACTATGACAACAGTCTACGTTTTCATAATGAATTTTGAATTGAGGAACGACTGTTAAACAACATTTGGATCCTATAATTTCATGTAGTAACCATGTATCATCATCATCTATATAGGTTTGTTAACTGATAATAAAAAATGATGTACTACTCACCCATGTACTAAAAGATTTTGGAGACTTCTCTGATATGTTGAATTGACTTTGTAAGTTTTTTCGTTCTTCCTGCCAGAAGCAGAAAAAAAAAATGCTAAACAGGGATAAAACAAGGGTAAAGGAGATACTGATGATGTTTCACTACTAGATCTTCCAAAGCTTGAAATACTGGCACACAAAGATACATAATCAAGAGAGAGAAAATGAACCATCAAATTGTGACATCAAATCCTGCTGCTCATAATTTTTAAGAAAATTCAAGAGCTGACCATGTGATCGGTATTGAATGTGTTATGTGTGATGCGATAAAGTTATTGATAACTCTACACAGATAAGTGTTCTAAAAGAAACAAAGGGAATAGCGAAAAATATCCAATGCAACTGTGAAAGAAATTTAGCAAAAAATAGGAATACAAATATTTACATTGAACTGCAACATGTGACAAATAAAACACCATTTTATCACAAAGTCCTTTAACACATTACAAGGTGCAGAATGAATCAATTGTCATTTGAAAAGAAATTAATCAACCATTTCTAGATGTCTAGTTTTCATTTTCATAAAAGATACAGAAAATGAAAATTTTCCAGAGAGAACAATCTCAAGTACCTATCAAGAGCTTCAACAAAAACTCTCAATTGAACCAATCTATCAACGGCAACTTTGTGCTTTGAAAGTCCATCTGGAAGCACCCATTCCGCCAATAATTTAGCCGACACTGGTCCATCAATATGCAGGAGCTGTAACACATATTTCTTTGCAAGAGGCGGAAGAGACCTAACATTTTAACATATGTATGTGTCAAAGCCAAAGAGTACGCAAAACTTAAGAAGAAATAAATTCACTTGCGCAATCTGGATTGACTTATTTGAGTTTATCTACTTAAGTAAGTAGAGCTTATGTAAACACCTTATGACACGCCCGTAAATTGTTTCCAGCTTATTTCAATAAGCTTTCTCCGATAACTTATGACAATAATTTATAGCTTATATCAGTATATAAAAACAATTTGCCTTCATTTTATCTTTTATAATAGAAATTTCATATACACAGACATTTATATGATAGACACATATGCTATAAGCGCTTAATTGAGCTCTTTATCCAAACATGGTCTTAAATCCAAACAAGCTGGAGAAAAAATCCAAATATTCAACATTCCACAATTATGGAACTTGATGACAGTGAGATAAAAGAGAAAAGAAGAATAACCTGAGAATAGCTTCACATATGAATGCATTCTCATAAAGTTTATCAAGCTTCATTGCAGGCATTGAAGCCACCATGTCCATGAAATTCTTAGCAATGATCCTAACCTCAGGCATTCTGATTTTGGTACCAAATACTAATAATACTCTTTTTCTTTTTTTTTTACAGGAGCTTCAACAATGACACAAAAAGAAGAAGAAAAAGTGCAACTTTACGAAAACCCACGAAGAACCTCACTAGATAATACACTCCAAGCTTACTTTGTAATGAATAACGAAACCCTAACAATACTGCTTAGTGAAATCAGATGAATAGGGAGATTTCAGTGGCGGATATAGGTTGAAGGAGATGGTGAGTCGGAGGGATTGTTGCCGGTAACTTGATAGCTGCGGGAACGGTGTTTGTGGTGCTTAGTTTAATAATCTTTCGTATTATAGGTTGTTGATGGAAGAAGAAGGTGGGTGGGAAGTATGTGTCTGGTGGTGATGGAAAATCGCCGCCTGTTTCCGGTGCGTGTATAGCGGAGACGGCGAGATTGCGGTGAACTACGGAAATAGTGCGTGCGGTGAAGAGTTTGTTTTATCGAATTCGATTTTGGTTTATTTTTATTTTATTTTTTGCTTATTGATTATTTTGTCTTATTTCTTGTAAAAACAATTATTAGTTTAATTTTTTTTGTCAAGTAATTCCATCCTAAAATATCACTTTCTCATTAATTTATTAATTTTTTTTTCAAGAATCAAATGAAGTTTGTGTTAACTTGTGAGCCACATTGTTTGTTTTTCGCCTAATTAAACTTATTAGAAATTTTGGATATAAAGAAAGTGAAGCTTTACAAGAATCGAACTTATTTCCATCAATTGTTAGTTGTTCCAGCGGTAATTGTTGTTGAGCTTGGTAGAGAGTACCACGATTCGTTCCCCTGCAACTATGATTGGAAATGAGCTTGAACCAATTGATGTCAGAACTGACGCTTAATCAGATTAGGCGGTCCAATTGGTCGGATACTGATGGTGAAAACCAAATAAAAAAGAGCAATGTTATTTAGTAAGAATAATTTAAATAAAAAAGAGAAGAATCAACATAAATAGGAAATTTGACCAAGTAGATTTTGGATTACCATACATGGGGTAATGGTGGTTATTATTTGGAGGAAGGCGGATTCTAGGGTGGGTGAGTGAGTTAGGTCTCCCACCATGGATAAATTATCTGAACCATTGGATGAAGAATGGTATCATGCACCATCTGTACTTTATACTTATTTTTCTCTCTCTCTTCTCATCATATCTCTCATCTCAATCTCTGCATTTTTTTGTTCTTGTGTTTCACTTTCTTTCTTCAACCTCACAATCACAACCACACCCTTTTTATTTCTTTAAATCAACAATAATAATACACAAACCTCCCAATTTAATCTCCTACTAACTTTATTCAAATTTCAAACCAAGAGAATATATACAGTAAATCACTATGTATATACATCATAAAATACTCATAATTGAATATAGAAAAATCCAATCAAGTAATTGAAGAACAAAATCAACTTAAAGCCTATTGAATCAAACACAAAATCAAATAAAGAACTGAACAATTTTCCTTGTCGACGACAGTGCATGACTGATGTTTTGTTGTTTGAGTGAGGCTTATCTGTTTTGTCTTGGTGCTTCTCTTGATGTTGGGTGTTTTAGTTTTTTCTTGGAGTGCCATTTTTATTTATTTCCTTTTTTTGTTATGTGAAGCCTTTGTGTTTGACTTTGGTCTTTTCCTGTATCCTTCTTTTTTTGTAAAAATTGGTCTTGTACTATCTTGTTAGCTTTAATTATTATTTGTGTTTGTCAAAAACTAAAATAAAATTACTATTGTGTTGAAGGTTGAAGCTTTCATAAGAGATAGCGAATTATAGAAGTATTTGTGAATTTTGTATTTAATTAAACAATGAACAAAAAGAAATTGAAAAGGAAGATGAAAGAAAATAGAACCATAGAGCCTTGTACATGATAGGAAGAGTTGAAATTTAAATAAAGTTTAGGATATTAAATTGGGAGGTTTGTGTATTGTTATTATTGACTCAAAGAAATAAAGAGGGTGTGGTTGTGAGGTAGAAGAAATGAAGCAAAAATACAAGAACAAAAAAAATGCAGAGATTGAGATGAGAGAGATGATGAGAAGAGAGAAAAAAATAAATATAAGGTATAGATGTTGCATGATATCATCCTTCATTCAACGGTTCGGATAATTTTCTCATGGTGGGAGACCTAACTCACTCACCCACCCTAGAATTGGCCTTGGAGGAATTACATGATGCCACATGACGTTCTTCTCTTTCTTGCAAAAATAATTCTTACTAAATAGCATTTTCCAATAAAAAATGAAAAATGCTATTTAGTAAAAATTTTAGTATGCAAAAAAGAGAAGAATTACATGTGGCAATATTTGATTGATCAAAATATAATCACTCTCTCCCATGTATGGTTATTCAATCTTTGATTGGTCAAATTCCCAACTTTTGTGAATTCTTCTATTTCTTGAGTAAAAAATTCTTACTAAATAGTAATGCTCTAAAAAAATAGCTCTAATTTGAAATTAGTTTTAAAGTTATTGAATATGCCGTCAACTACTTGCTTAAAATCAAGTTCAATAGACACCGCCTCTAAACTTCGAGTACGAAGCCAAATTATTGTCTTTTTTTGACTCTCCCACTACTATAGTGTTTTAACCATGTAAAAATTAAATTAATATATTTTCATAATTTAAAGATTATGAAGGACCAACTTGACATAATCAATGTTACATGATTAAATAGTTAGATGAGAGAATAACTTAAAAAAATTAGTTGATCTTCAATTACGTCACATGTTGTTGTAACACCATTATTGTAACATCTTTTCACTCCAATTTTGCGCTGAATGACAAGTTGATATGGATCTAAGTGATTCCATATGAGTTGTAGGATCTAATCAAGTGATAATATCCACACAAAATATTAAATAAAAAGGATAAACATAAACAAGAAAAGGTGAAGAACCTCTTCAAAAAAAAAAAGAAAAGGTGAAGACGGAAAGAAATGAAATAAATCGTCACACTCCACAAGAGAATAATAAGATCGAGGTAGAATCACCACAAGAGTAAGAGACTCTTGATAATATTTAAGTTTGGTTTAAAGAAGAACCCTATAGAGCATTTCTCTAACCTCACATAAAAAATGTTTTTTTCAAAGTTGATGTAAATCATACAAGTGAAAGGTATTTATTTATAGTATAAAAAGATTAAGTTGCATCCAATTAATGACATGGTGCCTAAGTTAACAAATGTTTAGGCACTCACATAAACTAAACTTAATTCATAATTAAGAGTATGATTATTACATTGCAAAATTAAAAGTAGTAAATCTTAAGATAATTTTATGACAAAAAATTAGTATGATGTGGATCAATGTTGTCATGTGTGTTAAAGCTAAGGAATTTAATAATTTATATACTGGTTTGAATAACAATATTGATGATAGTTGGATAAAGAGTTAATGCACTTCATGTCGGTCTTTTCCATCAAATACATATGAGTTTTTTTTTTTAATAGCAACAAATTTTATTAAAATACAGCCTCATAATCACAAGAAGTGATTTGGGGAAGAAAGTACAACAGCTTCCCCATAAATAAAATACACATGAGTTGTGTATTAGTGAAAGATAAGGTGTCATATGATGATATCACTTTCATCGTAAAATACCAGTTGGAATACATCATTAAAGTCTTCCTCATTGCATTTTAAGGTTTTAAAACCATTCACTTTCTCTAAATATGGGACATCACCCTCTCACACAAACAATTATCGGAGTGATTTGTGACCGCTATTGCAATGTTGTAGAATTTTTTGTTGATCATAATATTAAAGTATAAATAAATTTGAGAAAGATCTCAACTTTCAATTATCTATTTCATCTTTTTTACCACCAGATAATTTACGATAACTTAACTTTATTCCTGTAGATCTCATGACTTTTATTATCTGTTTCATCTTTTCCATTATATTTCTCCTTATTTGTTTACATTTTCTCTCCTTTTTAAACATAAGTCACCCAAATATAAATAAACTAAAGTAGGAGGTTCGAAATGGATAATTCAATTTGTAAATAAAGAAATAAATATCTTATAAATACAACTTATTAAAAAAAAAAAAAAAAAAAAAAAAAAAAGAAGATAACCTACCACAATTTTTCTTTGTAAATAATCACCTTCTCAATAAAATGAAGCGTGCGTTTTGGATTAATGCAGTATCAGTATTTCTCAAAAGATGAAAATAATGAATGTTGCTGCCCAGGATCGAACTGGAGACCTTTAGTGTGTAAGACTAACGTGATAACCACTACACCACAGCAACTTCGATGATAAGTCAATGGAAACTACACTTATGTACCAATAACTAATTATTGACAACAAAAGAAGAGTTATCATCAATGAGTATGATAATGGCCTAACGATGTATATGCATGCGTTTAGGAAACTTGGTTTGCTTCTTCATAAAATAAAAACTTGGTTTACTTCTGTATTAACAGTTTGAATGGGATAATCCATGTTTTTTTAGCTTAGTTTTTTTTTTTTGAAGAGGCTAAATTCTTTTTTAGCTTAGTTAGATGACACAAATTCCAATTCTAACAATTTTAAGATGCTCTAAGTTTAGTGACACTTTTAAAATGTATGAATACCATAAATAATTATGCTAAGACCGACCTACTTTAAAAAGAACATACTCCAAGATCTCAAAATTTAATCACAAGACCAATTCATGTGGGTTTATTATTAAGAACTTAAAAGAAAGAAAGAAAAAAAAAACCATTAAAATTTGTCTTAATCTTCCATATGTTTTGAACCAACCCCTTTACTCATGTATGTTAAAAGTAAATTCTACTATGGATAAATTTCTAAAATCATAAAACAAAGTTTCGGTTACAAGTATAACTAGAGTATGTGCCAAGTAACCAAGTTCAAATTCCATGGAGATTTTTGCTGTGATATTTTGATTTTGATATTTCCATAGCAGAGTCTATTAATAGGCAAAATTTAATTTTGGCGATGCAAGAGTTGCAACACACAAAATTAATCTTCAAAAGAATGAAATACTCAAGAAAATGTGAGTAGAAAGACAAAGGGGGGAATGTTAAATGTCATCAAATCATATTGGTGAAATGTCACATGAACTGATGAATTGGGCTCAACTAACCATAACTTGATAGGGAAAAATGCAATCAGGTGAGTTTCTTTTTTCATTTTATGATCCATCTAGCTTGCATTTTAGAACACCACTTGTAATAGTAATAATTAACACATCCTATATATCAAATATCAATCAATACATGCATCAAATAGTTGTAAAATGGCCAAATTGAAAAACAATTTACATTTCCATACACAGTTAAATCCAAAGATACAACCCAAGTAACTCACAGGAGCATATTGTGCAAATCTCTTGTTAAGTAGTAATTCAATCTGTACAGGGATATAATACATATGAGCTAGCTAGATAGATACAAATTTACCATCTCAACTTCACCACCAACCCACAATAACAAGGGTTGGATACTTTTGGTAGAAGTGGGAAGCAAGGACTGCAACTCTACAGATATAACTAACTTTCCGAATCAGGTTCGGACTTTATATGACTAACTTCGCACTCAAAGGAAAGTGAGTAAACTCTCCACCCAAGACAACAGCACACATTAAAATTTGTCTGTTGCAATCATCTACCTTATGTGAGAGTCATAAGTGTCAAAGAGAGAGTCTGGAACAATCAAAGGCAGCTTATCTATGTACATGAAAAGTCTTCTGAGATTCTCCCTTGTCACTGTTGCCATATCAACCACGTCCCTTCTATCAGTATATACCCAGAGATCCCCTGAGTTAACTCTCTTCAGACTGTCACGGCAAAATGGGCACGACTGTGATCTTGTTCGCCTGCAAAAACACCACATCATTTAACCTTCAACTGAACCAAAAACATACTTGGAGCACATGCTTGGGGGGGGGGGCATGAGACATCTGTTAAAATTTCGTATCCTGGGATAATTAAGAGAAAACAAGTACTGCAAATCTCTCGTTATTAGTGTACAGTCTTACCATGGTTTAGCAAGAGGCTAATCGAGTGACTCAAACCTCTAACTAGGTCATGCAGAAAAAAAATCCAATATTCGAGCCAACATTCCTCTTCATAGAGTGGAATAATTCCCTCCAGACCCAAAATGTAATCAAACTATGCAGATTTATATGACTGTCCTAATTCAAATTAGGAATCAGACACCAATGAGAGTTGTACAACTGGTAAAATCAAATATTGTAGACCAAAATATCTAGGGACTGGGGTTTGAGCCCTTGTGGTTATCGTTCATTCTCAGCCCATTCATAATTGTAAATACCACTATAAGGGTCTGTTTGATCTGCAAAAGCTAAGAACTGAACATAGCAAGCAATGCAGGACAGAACAATGCAAAATAAACTTTTAAGATATTTAACAATTGGGGTTGTCCTGTCCAGTCACTTACTTTTCAGCAGATCAAACACACCCTACTAGCTGATAGGCAGATTAGGCACAAATAAATCCATATGAAAAGAATTCCACACAAAGCATTAATACAAATTTTCATTTTAGTCACTACAGTAATAAAATAGTAGCTACTAATCAAAACATATTTCATTTCTGTAAGTCCAGAAGACTCTTCTTGATTCTTGGTGTTTGCACTTTCCTCATATAAGAATAGTAGACTATATAAACCGGAAAAGAGCAATGCTTATTGCTAGACTCTGTCATTCAAAGCATATGAATACGCAAGGAATGGAAACACATCAACAAATCCAGATAAAGGAAAAGTTAATCAATACTTTCAAAGCCTAAACGACTCCATTAAGTCAAACAACACTCAAGTGCGACAATCATAATGTATAACAGCTCAAGTACTAATCAGCCAAAATGCATTCAGGAGTAATCCGAATACATCCTTTCCTTGCAGCAACTACATATGCTTGCTGGCCAAACCAGTTAAGTTCAAAACCAATATCTTGTCATAAATTCTTCCAAACCCTAATACTATTTTTGTTCTTTTTTATTGAAAATTCACATTCAGGCGAAATCACACCTGCAATCACTGGATTCTAAAACCAGTTAACTTACAGTGAGACTAGTGATGTCCACTACTTACATCCTCTAGCGTGGCAATCGACATTTTAGTTTGAAAGGTTGTTAACGAATATGACCTAGACAAAGCCAAAACCAAAACCAAGGGAAACCCCAAGCAGGCTCAATGATTAAGTTTAACTACTACTGAACACTACTAATTTAGCAGTCACCGCATCAATAATAACTCACGAAACAAGAAGAAAGAAACTAATAAAGAACAATCATACAAAGAATCAAACACTTGGTACAGAGAGTAGAGACTCTCTCTCGCGTGCACACACACACACACACACACACACACACACAGAGGCAGAGAGAGGGATAAGGGGCAGGGAGTACCATTCTCGGTAGCATTTCAGGCACATAGCATGATTACAGTTCGGCAACACAATTTTACTATTCATCTCCATGCATATCCCACATTCATCTTCTCTTTCAATGTCTATATCAGACGAATGCCTATAGTCCTCATCATCTCTTCTACGATACCTCTCCATGCATACAGCCTTTTGCTTTTTATCCTCAGAATCAGTAACACCTTTCTCAAGTTGCAATAAAGAGGGATAAATGACAGCTGCTCAGAGCATAAGTTCAACATATCATCATCCAGCCAAGAATAAAACGAAAACAAACTTAATACTAAGATTAAGACACAAGGGAAAATATACCATAGAATTCCCTTATGCTTGCTTTTCTTTCATGGGTAGACATGGTGGTAGTTCCATCCACATACACCTACACCACAGGGCAAAATTGTTCACTTTGTCCAAGTATCTCATTTCAACAACACTAATGTCTCAAAATAAGCACAGGTTACCTTGTAAATTAGGATTCTTAACAATCCAAGAGCTCCAGCAAGATGACAATCTGTCCATTGAACAAAAAACAGAAACAAGTGTGCTGCTGGACTGTATGACATTCTCATCTGAAGGGATGCACCATCATACTCTCTAGGAAAATCCGACGCCCTACATATCCATAACACAACAAAACAATAACTAACTAGTATACTTAACACACACACACACACACACAGGGCTCACCTCCTAAGAATTACTACCCCCGGTCCTTAATATAAGAGAAAATTAACTTTTTAGATACATTGTGTAATTAATGTATCTAGCCTATAATATTGGGCAGATACATTAATTACATGATGTATCTAAAAGTTTTTCTCTTGTATTAAGGACAAGAGAGAGTATTATGATTCAAAATTGACAAAGGACACCATTCCATTGTTTTTAAGGGTCATGCAAACTAGTGCCCAAGACACTAGTTAAGGAATAAAAAAGGAAAATTTTGCATTGAAAATTGTATTTGTTGCATTTCAATGAGTATTGACTACACAAATTCCGAGGCAACTTTACCATATTAAGTATTCTTAACTAGTGACCGAGTGGGAGTGTATTTGTTAGCATTTTCTTTTTTTAATAGGAAAATGTTAGTAATTAGTTGCTATTGTTAGTATTTCTCCTTCAACCCTGGTTTGAGCTGCACAACCCCTCAACAAAGGAGTGGTTTATAACTTGGGAGTGTACCTTTGTTCTCTAAAGGCATATGAAAAACATCAATCAATAATGAAGAAAGAAAGGTAGTAAGTAGCGTGTAAGTGAAGCAGGAGATGATACATAGCACAGTAACATTAAGAGAGCAAAAAGTAAGAATTGAAGATAAAAATGTAAAATTGATGATATTAAGCAGTAGAATTGAACAAAAATAGAAACTTTCCCAAACAAAAAGGGGAAAAATAGAAATGGTGTGTAAATAATGAAGAATTAAAATAAAATTAATGAGGATCATGAGGTAATTAAATGTACCCTAGTTGTATTATAGGAAAAATAGAAGGATGAAAATAATCAATAAAATTGTAGAGAGGGAGAGAGAGAGAGAACTAACAGAGTATTGGCGTGTTGGATGTCAGCTTCAAGGAGTTTTAGAGAATCCTTGAAAGACTTGCGCATGGAAGCCACGTACATCGCGCTTTTTCTCACTCACAGCAGAAAGAATAAAACAGAGTTAAAGAACGGAAGAAGAACGGTGATTCTCTCTCTAGATTCTATGAATGTTGTGTTGTGTGTATGAGACAAACACAACAAAAGGAAGAGTGAGAGAGAAAGAGAGAGAGTGGTTGGATTGGAATATATTGGAATGAATAGCTCGTTCGTGTTGCTTCTAAATTGTTCTTCAAAGCCAAACAGCCCAAGCTTGTCAGGACACGCGTACGCATCAACTCCCTCACTCTCTCCACCATTACTCTTTTTTTTTTTTTTTTTTAAATTTTTATTGATTCATTATATTGGTATCTTATTTTAAAACTATTTGATTTTAATTATTTTTATTGATTTTTGATTAAAAAATGACGATGTATTATTATGTTTAAATTGAAGTTTTTGAGAATTTGTTTAAAAAATTTATGGGTTATAATCATTTTAAATCATTAAATTTTATGAAATTTTAAATTTATAATTGGTTCTTACATTTAGGAACACATATTATAAATACAAAGGTCTTTTGTAAAACAATAGTACAAAGACCTAAATAAATATTATTTTGTTTATTTATTTGAAAGTAAGCAATGATTTTGATGAAAGATTTTACCTGAATTTTATAATATTGGATAATATTTAACCTACTTATTATTTGGATCCACTAAGGCATATTGGGCCAACTAATGGGCCATCATATTGCTTTTTCTATAAAACGAGGTTTCTCGATCCCTTTTCTTATGAACCCTAATCACATTAAAGAATAGAAGAAACAATCCGCTGCCAGCTTCATGATTTCATACATAGCAAAGCGTCCTGTCATGGCCAGATCTTCAAATCCCTTAATGTGTCTTGATGTTACGGCCATAATTAAGTCTTTGTTGTTCATAATCACAACTCATAAGCCTCGGGTTCCGACTTCAGAAAGATTGATATCACAATTAGATTTGAGAAATTCTCGAGTTGGCTTGTTCCACACTCTCTGACGGGATTTAGTACTACCGATATTGCTTGATTTTCCGATTAAGAAATTTGTACTTCAAGTTAAAGCATGAAGCTTGCCAATAATCTCTAATGCGATCAATTCGTTGTTAGGTATGTCATTTATTCTCAAAAAGCAATTTATTTCGACCATATCAAATACTTGTAGCTCTTAGATAAGATAGATTCTCCATGTCCATAAAGTTTACCGTAATTATATTCCAATTTTTGGATTTTATTTCACTTCTATCTTGTAACCTAATGTTCGATCTACAGCTAAACCATATTTGATTTCTCTAAGGCATTCCATAAAAGTATGAGTAGCAGTGTCAATCTTAATACAAACATGTAGGACATAAAATGGGATATTTTTATCCCTATTATATGTACAGCTCATATCTAACGGGAATAATATCATTTATAATTCTTCAAAGAAAAAATCTAGAGAGAATATTAATATATAGTCATTTTTTAATCAAAAATCAATAAAAAAAAAAAGAATTAAAATCAAATAATTTTAAAATAAACAGAACCGTCTAAATATTAAATTTAGAGTCTCAAACTCATTGGTCAAATTTATTCATTTTTTAATGTCATCAATTTCCATCTCTCTTCTATCACCATCAACTTTATGTTCACCTGTGCACCTTTTTTTTTTCCTAACAAGACTGAAAATTTGAACCAGAATTAGTTCTTTCAACAACATATATTTTTTCAAAAGGCACCTCCTCCCTAGTGATAGGTGCCAAATCTACATATTTTTTTCCTCATGTTTGTGGATGACATCGTAAAAGAATCAAGAATTCCACCAGCAATGCCAACGAACATAGAACCAAGTGATGAGTTGGCAGCAGACATCGGTGGCCTACTTGAAACATGACAGTTACTATCCACTCCAGTTGACAGCAGACATCGTTGTCCTACTTGAGTCAATCAACTGAAGTGGATAGAAACTATCATGTTTCAAGTAGGATAGCAATGCATGTTGTCAACTCATCACTTGGTTATATACCTTCGGTGGCACTGCTGGTGGAACTCTTGGTTCTTTTACGAGACCATCCGCGAATTTGAGGAAAAAGTATGAAGATTTGACACCTATTACAAGGAAGTAGGTGCATTTTGGGAAAACACATGTTGTTGAGAGAATTGTTTCTAGTTTAGATTTTCAGTCTTGTAAACAAAAAAGGTGCATAGGTGAACATAAAATTGATGGTGATAAAAGAGACATGAAAATTGATATGGCACTAAAAAAAAGAATAAATTTGACCAATTAATTTGGGCATCTAAATATTAAGAAAGCTCTACTTATTTTAAAACTATATGATTTTTTTTATTGATTTTTTATTAAAAATGACGATGTATTAAATTTAAATTAATTTTTGTAGAGAATTTGTTTAAAAAATTATGGGTTATAATCAATTTAGATCATTAGATTAAATTATATAACATGTCATTTAAAATATATATATATCGCATCACTATTTTTTAATTCAAAAATCTAAATAAGATTATGGTTATTTTTTGTATTATAGTTTAACTTATATATAGAGAGTTGTAGAGTGGTGAATAAAAGAGGATGAAAATATTTTTCATATAAAAATATGTCTAAAAAAAAGAATTTTGTTGGTATAAAAATTTATTTTATATAACTTCCACCTTATGAACACAATATTCTCATCAAATATACATGTAACCTAGTATTTTTTATTGTTGAGTTACACTCAAGATAATCAAAATCGGACCGAACATTAAATCGATATATACATAAGTTTAAGGTTTAAAAGTCAGATCGGGATTGGACCGGAAAACAACAAAATTTAATTAAACAATACTTTTTATTATTATTTTATAATATTCCAATTTTTTTGTACAGTTTCATATTTCAATTAAAAAATATTTATTCTTTTGGAAACATAGTGAGTAATTAAGAAATATATATTAATGTTAACACGTTAATAATATTAAACATTTATGTTGGAGTAATTATTTAAGTAAAAAATTCACCTGATTCATCAAAAATTGTAAGCAAACTTTGTCTCTCTCTAAAACTTTCCCTGCCTTCTCTCTTTACCAACCACCCACCGTTTCTTTCTCCCTAAATCCAATCGTCTGCCTTCAAGATGTAATTTTGGCGCTATGGTGGTGCTCCCGCAGCTTCTCAGCGGCACCACCCTTTACCCTGTTGAGAAGCAGTCTCACAGGGGTTATTTTAAACCTGTCCCGCCATCTCTGGGTAGTGTTTAATCTCCGTGATGCTATTCAGATCCGTCGTGAACTGGGTTTCAACTCGGTAGATTTGGTTTTGCAATGTCACCAACGGTGTTCACTACAAGAAATAAGATTTTTCGCAGCGACTTTTTTGCAGCGACATTCAAATTGCTGACAAAAATATACATATAGCAGCAACTAATTTAAGTTGTTGTTGTAAGTTAGTTTTTTTCTCAACAATTATGTTATCGTTGAAAAAAATTACTTATCCCGACAATAATTATTGTTGTCGCTAATTGTATAGTTTTTTTGCAACAAACCTTATAAAGTCGCTGAGAAACCAATAATTATTATTTTATATATATATATATATATATATATATATATATATATATATATATCTTTTATCATGGTTTTTGTTCCTATATTTATGCATAAATTTGTTTTAACTTAAAATTATTATCTTTTTTGTTTTTTTTCTTTCTATTTTTAATACTATAGATTATTTGCAACAACTTTGTAAAGTCACTGAAAAACCCCACAATTACTACTTTTTGTAGTTTATGTTTCTATTTTTTGCATAAATTTCTTTTAACTGAATATTTTTTTCCTATTTTTATGTTTTGTATCTTCTTTTTGACAACAACATTATAACGTTGTTGGAAAATCTTATAATTATACCAACAATATAACTTGTTAATTAATATATTAAAGAATTAAATTTATTTTTAAGCAATTTTAATATACATAATTTTTTTATGCATAAAAAAAAGCTACCACATTTTTATTGTTTTATTCCTACTTTTATGCATAGATTCATATATAATCTTTTATTGTTTGTTTTTTTTTTCTATAATTGTTTTACTAAACTTCTTCTAATCCTTATTTTATTTTTCTTCCTATTTTTATACATATATTGTTAATAGAGTAAAATAACAATGAATGATACAAAATTTTAAAAAAAATATTAAAATTGATAAGGACAAATTAGTAAATATAGTAGTTATCAATTTTAATATATTATTATTAGAAGTAGATTAATTAAATTAATTTTATTTGGATTAAAGAAATAGTGGTTTGTTTTATATTTTTCAAAATTCGACGGTAGCACTCCATACATACCCACTATCACAATCGCGATAATCATGTAGTGTGATGGTTAATTGAGTAAAGATAATCCATTAATTATTTTATTTCCCATGTATTTTGGAATATTTGTTAATTAATCAATCTATTTACTAATAGCTATAAATTCATCCACTTGGATCATATATTGCAAACTTTCTATACGGTAGATTACTATTCATCCAACGCTTCTCTTTCTCTTTTGTTCATTGCTCAAAATTTAATCACTCGATCTCTTCAAAATTTAACCGATCAAGTTCTCCATCATGTCATCATTATTCATCAACTTATATAATTTTCCCTTTCAAAATCACTTGTCTCACTTTGTTCCACACTGTTCTGGTAAAAATGGTAGGGGGGTGGTCCAAGTATATTAATGCATAATAATGATACTAGGATCTTGTATTTACCAAAAAGTTGAACCCTTTACAATGAGTTTTTCTCCTCTATTTCTAGAGGAAGAGCATAATTGGAAAATATCTAAAACCACTCCATTCCTCTCTAATGGAGGTCGTGGGTGGTTTTCGCCGTGTCCACCGTGTCTTATGGGTGGTTATGGGCGGTTTCTCCTCTCCTCCGCGCTTACATGGTGGTAGTAGGTGGTTATCTGCTGTTGGGCGATGAGGTCAAAACCTGAGGGCGTCGCCAACAATCTCTGGATCTCGCCCTCGCCTTATCTTTCCCGCCAAGTTATTTATTTGAATTGTTTGGGCCTAATTGCTGGATCATTAAGTTATTGGGACCCTTGGATTTTGTCCGGTACACAGCCCCCAAGCACGAGGCTCAAAGAGGCGAAGTGCTGATAATGGCCGGACGTGGTGTGGTAACTGCCCACTACCTCTGATCATATTCTCTATCCTCGGACTATAAATATGAGTTCCGCGATGCATAATTCACTTCATTTCTCATTCTCAATATTATTTGCTTTTGCGACTATGTCTTCTCCTGCCGCCATTCCGGAGTCGCCTGCCATGCCGGTTTTATTCCAATTGAGAAATATGTTGTGCTACGACACTGACGATTTGCTAGATCGGATGGAGGATTTTTCTTCCATGGTGAAGGAGTTGCAGGATTATTCCTGGAGGCTGACGGATGGACAGAAATAATTTCTGGCCGTGGTACAGCAATTGAACAAAAGGTTCTTGGATGACGGTGCTTTCATTGAGACCACTGAGAATGTTGAGCATTGTAAGAGAGAGCTTTCTGATGCTTTGGAGAGAAGGATTGAGATGGTGAAAGAACATATAACATCTCAGGAAAAGGTGATGGCGCTTTCCCTATCGGCCGAGGAAGCCATAGATAATCGAATTGATGAGTTGGAGAACCAACTTAAACCCCTTGTGAAGAGGAAAAGATCTTTGCAGATGGACATCCAGTATGATGTCGCCAAATTAATCCGAACTCGCTCACATTTGTGCCGTCTTCAGGAGAAGGATGATGCTCTTAATGACGACATGAGGAAGATCGCCCAAGATTCTGACGTGGCGAAGAAATTGAGGGGCTTGATGGAGGATTGTCACGCCCGCGCCGTCGAGGCTGCTTACAAAGCGTTTAAGTAGTTTTTCTTTGTTTTCCTTTGTTGTACGTTGTTTTTCTAATTCCTTCAAATGGCGTTGAATGTGTTGCGCCTCCCTTTGTAATTGTTGGATTTTCTTGAATGAAATGATGTTTCTTTCTTTTAATTCGTGAATTTCTTTTCCGCCATGTATTTGAGTAATTCTGAATATATACTTGTTCTCGCCCATTGGCGATGTCGTCGAATTTCAAACGTTTGGCTTTCTCGCCCCGTCTTGGGATACGTGTCCATGCGTACGCGTTAATGCTGACACGCGTAAGGGTGCCTTCTTTTACCCGTTGGGTATTAGGACGTTTCCTATAAAACAGGAACTTCAAAACCATTTTCATCTATTCTTCCTTCGTTTGTTCCATTTATCAGCATTTTCCCCAAATTTCAAAACCCACTTTGCGTGGTTTGTTAATCAAACAACTTCCCTTCACACGATCCCCACTACATCCTTGCTTCCATTATTTAAGGTAACTTCTATTCCTTCCTTCGTAACTGTCTTTACTCCTTTTTAGCGTTCCCATTCTGATTTCTAGGGTTCGGAGTAGGAAAAAATGGTCATTTTACATAGCTTGAGCGACGATGAAGAGGGGGGTTTTACCAAAATTCCTCCTCGTGGTTCTGTCTTAGAAACCCAGATACGTAACCATCATATAAGGGCTGATGGTTCTCTTGACTATGATGGTTACTTCAAGTCTTTAATGAATGTTGAAATTAGCTCTAGCAATACTGAGAGTAGTGATAGTGATTGTGTGATAATCTCGCCTTCGTCTTTCACAGGAAAACGAAGAGACACCACTCTTGCCATCTTTGTCGCCCCGACTCCTCCCGAGACCATGGACGCAGCTTCGAAGTATCTAGACTGGGAATCCGTGTTGGCGTATAGGCGGAAAACCGTTTTGTCTGGTTCTGAGGATGAGAACGACGTTATCACTGAGCCTGTGGGTGAGGATGAGATTGTCACTGATACTAACACCCAAACACCCCATTACTTTTATATGTATACCTTTATCATTGATTCTTTCAATGTCTGGTTTCCCTTTACCCCTTTCGAGGTTCTAATGCTCAAAACCCTGAATGTCGCCCCTTGTCAACTGAGTCCCAACAGTTGGGGTTATATGAAAGCCTTCCAATTGGCCTGTTTAGGTTTGGAAATTGAGAAGCCTTCTGTTGCTGTTTTCTTTTCTTTCTATACCATTAAAAGTGTCTCGCCTGACTCCCAGGTTTATCTCTCGAGTCAGCCGGGCCGAAAACGTTTCCAATTGTATACCTCCAACTTTAAGAACTTCAAAAATACCTTCCTTCGTGTCCGCGGCAGGGAGTCCTTCCCTGACGTGATGTTTGATGAGAACCAAGAACCCTTGTTCCCCTTTTATTGGACTCAGAATCCCCGCGTCATCAAAGGGACCCGTTATGAATCTTTGGACGAGTTTGAGAAAGAGTGTGTCGCCTATATTGAGATGTTATGTATCTTGAATGTGGGCGACCTTCTTAAGGCTGAGAGTTATATAGAACAGTTGGTGGAATATATGGGTGAGTTTCTTTATTATTTTCTTGTCTCGCCTTTGTTTATTCTTTCCTGGCGACTAACCTTTTCTTTTATTTTTGCAGAGAGGATGAAGTCTGTTTCACAAGAGAGGAGGATGGAGTTCTTGCTGAGATCTAGGGCCAAGAAGGAGAAGGACACCGCCCTTGCCGCTTCTGGAGAAGCCGTGGCTGTGGTTGACCCTTTGACCCAGTTAATCGTGGCGGACAATGACGCCGCCAAGGGCAGGAATAAAAGGAAGAATGAAGGACGAATTTTTGTTGCCATTCCTGGGAAGAATCTTGAGGTTGGTGGGAGTTCAAAAGGTGAACAACCCATCTCTAAGAAACTGAGGTCGTCCAGCTCTGGGGCTGCCTCAAATGTAGAAGTCGTTCCTCTACCGGAGGAGGACCCTGAGAAGACTCTATCTCCTCGTCCCGCTGCTGCTATTGATGTAACCTCGCCTCCTCCTGCTCCTTCAAACAATGTTGTGCCTTCTTCTTGGGATCCTCTTTTGAATCCTGAGGTTTTCATCGAGAAGGCCATGGATATGTCCGGAGGAGGCGCTCGCTTTGACTCCACTTCAACCGAAGATTTGGCTAGGCTCTCCATGGGTTACGAGCTGAAGGGAATCTTGCTTAATCATGCTTTGGCGTCTCGCCAAAAGCTTGCCGTTTCGGCTTCTGAAGAAAAAATGAAGGTGATTCGGCGTGAGTTGGACGCCATGGAGGAGAAAGTCAAAGCTACCCAGGAGAAGTTTGTTGCTGACATGGAGGTTGCCAAGGCTGAAAGCAAGAAAGCCTTGGATGATTTGGAAGAGAAGCATGAGGCTGCTTTGAAGAAGTTGAAGGATGACCACGCCGCCGACATCAAAGCACTGAAGGATGCATCTGCTGTTAAGGACGCCCAGATCAAGAGGGTGTCCGAGGACCGAGATGTCCTGCAGAAAGAGAAGGCAAGCTGGTCTGAAGAGAAGATGAGTCTGGAGGAAAGCATTGGAGCTCAGTTTGATGAGGGTTTCAACTTCGCCGTGGAACAAGTGAAGATCTTGTTCCCAGATATTAATGCTGAACGCCTGGGCGAGGCCAGTGCTTTGATGGTTATCAAGGACGGCCAGTTGGTTCCTTATGTTCCTCCTTCGGATTCTACTCCATGATGTCTGTCAATCTTTTGTATTCTCACTTTTTTAATCCTGTACGCCCTTTGTGGCTCTTTGTGTGAATTTTTTGTATGCCCTGCTGTGGCGTGATGACAATGTTCCCTGCCCTTTGTGGCCTTAATTATAATATCTCTTTACTTAATCGTTCGTGTTTCCTCTATTACTTTTGTTGCGTCCTGATAATACATGTTTGCATGAAACATTATAATATTTGCCTGTATAACCTTCTCGCCAATGTGTCCGAGGCGACGTAAATACTTGGGCGTGATGTCGTTAGGCTACGGCGTCGTCCATGAACCGTTTCCCGAGGATTTCTTCGCAGATATCAATGTAGTCAGCGTAACTGTTTAAGTCTTGCGCCGTTTTCCATGCAGTCAAATGTGGGAAGTTGCAACTGCTTGACCGAATTTATTGTGCACCGCCCAAAATCTCCCTTATAAATAGCTTCTTTCATCTTCACTTTTCTTCACTTCCATTCTCACTTATCCCGTTTTTCTTTCATTTTTTCTGATTCTTTCCGTTTTTCTTCATTCTTATTTTCACTGATCCCTCCATGGATCACAAAAATAAACCCAAAAAGAAAAGTGTGACCTCTAAATCAAAATCTCAGAAAAAGAGACGTAGGATAGAGATCTCTGTTTCTAAATTTAGGCGAGATAAGCCCTCTTCTAATATCAAAATGGAAACTCTTGCCATTTTGTCAGATTCTTCCGGCTTTGCTGATGAAGATTTCATTGAATACCTGAGGACTTATGCTTCTCGGGAGTCTTCCCCTGATATTGGATCTTCTGGTAAAGAAGAAGGATCCCGGATCACCGTGGAAGCTAAGGAGAAACCACGGAGGATATTATGTAAGGCCTCAGGGAAAACTCCAGGATAATTCTGCTCTGATGAGTTGTTCCTTCCACCTGATGGCAGCCTCTTGGCGAGGGGTTGGGGTTTCGCCTCCAGGTTTTCCTTCTACCATTGAAGAAACTGGAGTCTTCCACCCGATTTTTTCCTCTTGCGGGGGATTGAGATCTTGGGGAGTTGAGGAACTATTGAGACTGCCTCCAGTTTTTTCTTCTCTTCCTTGAAGGAGCTGGATCCTTTGTTAGATTTAGGATTTCTTTTCTTTGAATTTGCATCTTGATTTCATTGTAATTTTCTTTATCTTTGTCTTTGAATTTGTATCTTGATTTCATTGTAATCTCTCTTATCAATGAAAAATGGATGTTTGTTGATAGAAACCTTTTTCTAATATTGCTTCTTTTTCTGCATTGTTGTGTTATATAATATTGTAAAGAATAATTGAATAATGTCATGGACTATACCTTTGATTTTCTTTGGCGGTTTTTTGAACTTCGCCTTTGATATTATTGTTTCCGACGTCGCCTGCGTCTTGCGCCTTTTATTTTACTGTCGTATCCAACTCGTAAGATTTAGGGATAACGTCGTTTCTATTATTGACATGTCCAACTCGTAAGATTTACAGACCATACCATGGTGTTTCAACGCATTTCCGTCGTATCCAGCTCGTAAGACTTAGGGATATCGCCGTTTCTTTTTTAGACGTGTCCGACTCGTAAGATTTAGGGCTCACGCCTTGGTGTTTCAACACATTTCCGTCGTACCCAGCTCTTAAGGCTTAGGGGTATCGCCGTTTCTTTTTTAGACGTGTCCAACTCGTAAGATTTAGGGTTCACGCCTTGGTGTTTCAACGCATTTCCGTTGTACCCAGCTCTTAAGGCTTAGGGGTATCGCCGTTTCTTTTTTAGACGTGTCCGACTCGTAAGATTTAGGGCTCACGCCTTGGTGTTTCAACACATTTCCGTCGTACCTAGCTCTTAAGGCTTAGGGGTATCGCCGTTTCTTTTTTAGACGTGTCCGACTCGTAAGATTTAGGGCTCACGCCTTGGTGTTTCAACGCATTTCCGTCGTACCCAGCTCTTAAGGCTTAGGGGTATCGCCGTTTCTTTTTTAGACGTATCCCACTCGTAAGATTTACAGATAACGTCATGGTGTTTCAACACTCTTTCATCCTCGTTGCCTTCATGAATAAGATTGAGATAATGATAAACCATCTGCAAACATTGGAACAATGATTCTCTTTTGATTAATGAAAGATTTTTTTGAATTCTGAATGATGAGTCTCGTTAAAAACTCCTGCTTTCGCCGGAGAAAAGAGTTTCTCATCATTCTAACATCATTTAGATCATTAATACATCCATATGCAGTTTTTTTTTGAAAATAAAAACAAGAAATGAAAGTAAAAACAAGAAATATCCTTGGGGTGGCGAGGCGAGGTTTGATGATGTTCCTTGGGACGCGTCTCGCCTATTAGGCGTTGTTGGCCTAGCTGTAGTAAAATATGAGATTTGAGATATTCCACGTCCTGTGCAGGACCTCGCCTTCCATGGTTTCCAACCTGTATGCTCCGCCTTCAAAGACTTCATTGATTCTGAACGGACCTTCCCAATTTGCTGCCAATTTTCCACCTTTATCCTTTCCCATTGGTCTCTTCAGGACTAGGTCGCCTTCTTTGAATTTTCTTGGGATTACCCTTGTATTGTATTTACTTCCTACTCTTTGCTTTGTGGCGAATTCTCTGAAATGTGCTTTGTCCCTTACTTCTTGTATTAAATCAAGGTTCTCCTGCAATGCCTCATTGTTCTCTTGAGTTGTTGAGGTTTCACGTCGCCAACTTGGGGGATTTATTTCTGCAGGGATCATGGCGTCCGCACCATAGACCATGGTGAACGGTGCCTCTCCTGTTGACGACTGTGGAGTTGTATGATACGACCACAATATGGCGGTGAGGTGAGCCACCTAAGCTTCACCTTTGCTTGATAGTCTTCTTTTCAGGGCTTTTAATATGACCTTGTTGGCTGATTCGGCCTGCCAATTGGCTTGAGGGTGTTCAACTGATATGAAAGTGTTTTGAATTCCTTTTTCTTTGCAAAATGAAACTACCTTCTCGCTTGCAAACTGTGTGCCGTTATCTGATACAATGTATTTGGGAAGACCAAATCTGCATATGATCCTTCTCCAGTAAAACTTCTTCACTTGCTCTGCTGAGATGCTTGATAAAGGTTGCGCTTCTACCCATTTGGTGAAGAAATCTACGGCCACTATGATCCATCTAGCCTGTTTCCATGAGGTAGGGAAAGGACCCAATATATCTACACCCCACATGAAGAAAGGCCAAGGTGAAAGGAATGATTTGAGGGGTTCGCCTGGGGCGTAGTGTAGGTTGGAGAATCTCTGACATTTATCACATGCTCTCACGTATCTTCCAGCGTCGCTGTGTAGTTCCGGCCAGAAGAATCCTGCTCTGAGGATCTTACCCGCCAATGATCTTGCTCCTATGTGGCTCCCACAAGATCCTTCATGAACTTATTCTAAAATTCCTTTGGCTTCTTCTTTACTTACGCACAGCAATAAGGGGCTTGAGAATCCCCTTTTGTATAGCTTATCTCCCATCATGGTGTACCATGACGCCATTCTTCTAACTTTGTACGCCTCTTCTCTTGGTCTAGGGAGTTCATCCCTCTGTAAATACTTGATAATGGGAGTTCGCCAGTCTTCCTCTTCTATGATCATGTGAGTCTCCTTTTCATTGATGCTTGGGTTTGCAATGGTTTCTTGGATGAAGGTTCTGTTGCTCCCAGGTTTCTTGGTGCTGGCGAGTTTGGATAACAAGTCCGCCCTAGCGTTCTGTTCTCTAGGTACGTAAATCAACTGAAACGAGTTGAAGCATTTTGCTAACTTGTTTACCTTTTCCAGATACTTGGTTATTGGGGATCTCTTGTTTGGAACTCTCCTGATACTTGGTTTGTTACCAATTGTGAATCACTTTTTACTCTGAGGCCCGTGACCTCCATCTCATTTGCTAACTTCATTCCTGCTAGAAGGGCTTCGTATTCAGCCTGGTTGTTGCTCGCTTTGAAAGCGAACCTCAAAGATTGTTCTATGAGTACTCCATCAGGTCCCTCTAGAACTACTCCTGCTCCACTTCCTTTTAGGTTAGACGCACCATCTACTGAAAGTGTCTAAGGTTCCTCGCTGTTTTCTTTAGGCGGGGTTGATAATTCCAGTATAAAATCCGCCAGAATTTGCGATTTTATTGCACCTCTAGGGGAGAAGGTTATATCAAACTCTGACAATTCTACTGCCCATGCTACCATTCTCCCTGCTAGGTCAGCTTCCTTAGGACTTTCTTTATGGGATAGTCCGTCTTAACCACTACCTTGTGACTCTGAAAGTATTGCCTTAACTTCCTCGCAGTGATGACGACGGCCAAGGATAGTTTTTCTATCTTTTGGTACTTTGCTTCAGCACCTTTGAATGTTCTGCTCACAAAATATATCGGCTTCTCTTCGCCCTTGACTTCTTGTACCAACGCTGAACTAAGGGCGTTGTCTGATACGGCCAGGTATAAGTACAAGATGTTACCCTTCTGAAGGCGAGTCAGTATTGGTGGTGATGCCAAGAAATTCTTAAGCTTTAGAAAAGCTTCTTCACATTGAGGAGTCCATATGAATCTTTCGCTCTTTCTCAGAGTGGAGAAAAAATGGAATGCCTTTTCTCCAGAGCAGGATAAGAATCTTGATAAGGCTGCAATCCTCCCTGCTAATTGTTGGACTTCCTTCACTGTCGTTGGGCTTCTCATGTCGATTATGGCCTGACATTTGTCCGGGTTAGCTTCTATCCCTCTGTTTGTGAGCATGAAGCCTAAGAATTTTCCTGATTGAACTCCAAAAGAACACTTCACTGGGTTCAATCTCATGTTGTACTTTCTCACCGAGGTGAGGATGTCGCCTAGGTCTTTGTCATGTTCGCCATCTTCCGTTGTCTTGACTACCATATCGTCTATGTACACTTCTACATTTTTGCCTATTTGTTCCGAGAATACCCTGTCCATTAGCCTTTGATAGGTGGCGCCTGCGTTCTTCAGACCAAAAGACATAACATTGTAAAAATAATTGCAGGTGTTAGTCATGAAGGCCGTGTGAGGCGCGTCTACAGGATTCATCTTTATTTGGTTGTACCCTGAGTATGCATCCATGAAGCTTAACATTTTGTATCCTGAAGCTCCGTCAATAAGCATGTCGATGTTAGGCAGGGGATATGGATCTTTTGGGCAGGCTTTGTTCAAATCTGTAAAATCCACGCACATCCTTCACTTGCTGTTTGCTTTCTTTACCATTACTACGTTCGCCAACCACGACGGATACTTTATTTCTTCGATGAAACCTGCTGCTTCTAGTTTTTCCACTTCTTCATTGACCGCTGTCCTCCTTTCTTCTCCTATCTTCCTCTTTCTCTGTGAAACGGGCTTGACGTTGGGCGCGATGGATAACTTGTGTGTTATCACGCTTTCGTCAATTCCTGGCATATCAGATGGTTTCCATGCAAATAGGTCTATGTTCTTTTTTTAACATAGCTATGATCTTTTCTTTTTCCTCTGGTTTCAAAGTGGTTCCGATGTTGGTTATTTGGTGTGGCATGTCGCCAATTTGAACTTGCTCTAATTCTTCGATGGGACTCATTCTTCTCTCTGTGAAATCTTCTCTTGGATCAAGGTCCAGGGGCGATATCATGTTGACTCCACCTCCTTTCTTGGGTGACGCCGGTAGTTCTGTTTTTGTGTTTTGTTTGTGCCTGATTTTCAGGCTAGACTCATAGCATCTCCTCGCCAACTTTTAGTCTCCTCTAATGGTTCCTACCCTCACGTTGTCCAAAGGATATTTGATAGACAGATAGAGGGTTGACAATGTTGCCTCTAGTGTGTTGAAGGCTGACCTTCCAATGATAATATTGTATGAAGTGAATGGGGTTTTGACTACCAAATATCTCACCTTGATAGTCTTGGCGTTTTCCTCTTCTCCAAATGTAGTCAAGAGGGTAGTATAGCCCATAACTTCTACTTGCTCGCTGGCGAAGCCTACCAACGTGCCGTTGTAGGGTAATAGGTGTTCGTCTGACAATTGCATCGCCTTGAAGGCTTCCCAGTACATTATGTCCGCTGAACTTCCTAAATCTATCAGCACTCTTTTGATGTCATAGTTTAATATTTGCACCTGTATCACAAGGGGGTCGTCATCGTGCGACATGACTTCTCTTTTGTATTCTTTAGTGAACGATAGATCAGGGACGGGAGTCACTTCTGTATGACCTATGAATTTCTCATTTTGATCCATCCTCCTTACATAACGCTTTCTGGCATTTGATGATTCTCCACCTCCTGCAAATCCGCCTGCAATTGTGTTGACGGAGATCCTCTTTCCTTTTCCTGGATCTTCTCCTTCAGAGCGATCCTTTGGGTGATTATGTTGTACCTTTGGGACAACTACCTTCCCTGCTGCGGCGTCCTCTATGAACTTTCTCAAGTGACCGCTCTTTATCAATTCTTCGATTAAATCCCTTAGCCTGAAACATTTCTCAGTGTCGTGACCTCTGCATCTATGGTAAGCGCACCAGGCGTTGGGGTTTAATCACATGGTGTGTTCCTTGTTCCTCGGTGGGGGTAGTCGCCCTAATCCTGTTTGTAGGATTTCATCCATGATGTAGACTCGGGCGCGGTTTAGTGGTGTGTATTCCTTCCTGTCTTCCTGAAAGTGTCTTTGTGGTTGGTATGGTTTTCTATGACGCTCAATTTCGTGATGATTGGGTACCGGGCGTCTATGATGATGATAAAACTCGCCTTGGCCGTTACCTTTATTAACTGGGCCTCTTTCTCTGGCGTCTCTCATTCTTTTTTCAGCGTTACTTTCTTCCCCCTTTATGTAGCCTTCCGCTCTTCTTGTTACTTTCTGCATGGATGTGGCTGGTTTCTGCGCCAGAGATTCATTGAAATGTCCCGCCTTAAGGCCGTGATGGAAGGCGGAGACGAACATTTCTTGGTTTGGATTGCTTACTTTACTTGTGGATTCGCAGAATCTCGCCAAGTATTCCCTCAGAGACTCATTGTAGTTTTGTCGTAGGGAGAATAAACTGGTCGCCGTCACCTTTATATGCTTGGAGCCGGCGAATTGTTGCGTGAACTTTTGCTGGAAGTCTGCCCAACTCTGAATGGAATTCTTGGGCAGATTCATATACCATCTCAGGGCTGCCTCTTTCAATGTGCCTGAGAGAAGTTTACACTTCAAATGATCCACTGCGCCGATGATGGCGGTTTTAGTTCCCACCGCCATCAGGTGTTCCGTTGGATCTGTTTTCCCTCAAAGTCTGGGAGATGAGGTGTTCTGAAATTGTCTGGCACCCTCGCATCCCAAAGGTTTTGTGCAAGTGGTTGGGAGTTGGTGATGTTGGTTTCCTCCGTTTCATCCACTTTGTTTGCTTTTTCCTGATCAATTTCGTGAACCTTGGCTTGCAGGCGACGTAATTCTGCCACTGCATCTGTCAAGGTTAGGTGGTTGGTTTGGTTGTCATTTGCTGGTTGTCCTCCTGCCATTTTCTTGAGGAGGATTTCGGATTTCGTCTCGTTTTAATGGTAGGCTGGGAATCGTTTTACCGCAGCCCCACGGTGGGCGCCAAAATGTTCTGGTAAAAATGGTAGGGGGGTGGTCCAAGTATATTAATGCATAATAATGATACTAGGATCTTGTATTTACCAAAAAGTTGAACCCTTTACAATGAGTTTTTCTCCTCTATTTAAAGAGGAAGAGCATAATCGGAAAATATCTAAAACCACCCCACTCCTCTCTAATGGAGGTCGTGGGTGGTTTTCGCCGTGTCCACCGTGTCTTATGGGTGGTTATGGGCGGTTTCTCCTCTCCTCCGCGCTTACATGGTGGTAGTGGGTGGTTATCTGTTGTTGGGCGATGAGGTCATAACCTGAGGGCGTCGCCAACAATCTCTGGATCTCGCCCTCGCCTTATCTTTCCCGCCAAGTTATTTATTTGAATTATTTGGGCCTAATTGCTGGATCATTAAGTTATTGGGCCCGTTGGATTTTGTCCGGTACACACACATAATCTCATTAAAAGTTGAGTAGAATTTCAATAAAAAAAGCTACGACGAGAAGGTATCTAATATTCAAAAGCTTTGAAGAATATCGACGCAATTCAAGAAAAGTGCGAAGACTATGACAGAAGATGATGAACAATGGAGAACAAGGGGCAAGCAATCAAGCCATTGGTGTCTTAAAAAATTTTGTGGTGTTCTTATAGGATTAAGTGATAAAACATTCAAAATAGTGTTGCTTTTTTGTGTTTTCTAATTTAATGTTTTGATATTATGTGAATGGCCACTTGGTTTTGTTATGATCTAAATGACTTGTAATTTGTATTTTGGTTCTTTGTATTTGAATTTTTGTATAAATAAAATTCACTGATTAAAAAAAAAGATTGAACGAGAAACATAACTTATAAATAAAATTTAGCAATCAATTGTTGATATTGAACGTTAATTCCTAATATTTATTATTTCATGGGAGAATAAATTAATATTTGAATTATTGACAAACACTAGTAATGTCAGCGACCAAAACTTTTTGCAACGGCATGCAACAACAATTTTTTTGTTGGAAAAAACACTTTTTTTGCCAGCGACAATAATTGTTGTTACAAAAAACACTAGTTAAGTCAGCGACATTAATTGTTGTTGAAAAACATTAGTTATGCCAGCGACATTAATTTTTGCTGCAAAATACAAGTTATGGCATCGACATTAATTGTCCTTGCAAAACTTTTCGCAACGGCACTTATGCCAGCGACAATTTTTTCGCTGCGAAAAATACATTTTGCAGCAACTTTGTATTTTTCGCAGCGACATTTGTCGCTGCCAAAAATCATATTTCTTGTAGTGGTTGTTGTTGCTTTGTCCTAGATGTTTACTGCCGATGGTTGTTTTTCGTGAATAACCTCTACCGCAGTGAATCGGTTCTATTTGCAACATGGGTTGGATTCGTCGCTGTTTTGGATGCACTACAAGAAATAATATTTTTCGCAGCGACTTTTTTGCAGCGACATTCAAATTGTTGACAAAAATATACATATAGCAGCAACTAATTTAAGTTGTTGTTGTAAGTTAGTTTTTTTCTCAACAATTATGTTATCGTTAGGAAAAATTACTTATCCCAACAATAATTATTGTTGTCGCTAATCGTACAGTTTTTTTGCAACAAACCTTGTAAAGTCGCTGAGAAACCAACAATTACTATTTTTTTATACGTATCGTTTATCATGATTTTTGTTCCTATATTTATGCGTAGATTTGTTTTAACTTAAAATTATTATTTGTTTGTTTTTTTCTTTCTATTTTTATATTTTTAATACTATAGATTATTTGCAACAACTTTGTAAAGTCACTGAGAAACCACACAATTACTATTTTTTATGCATATCTTTTATTGTAGTTTCTGTTTCTATTTTTTTGCGTAAATTTCTTTTAACTGGATATTTTTTTCCTAGTTTTATGTTTTGAATCTCTTATTTGACAACAACATTATAACGTTGTTGGAAAATCTTATAATTATACCAACAACATAACTTGTCAATTAATATATTAAAGAATTAAATTTTTATTTTTGAGCAATTTTACTATACATAAATTTTTTTTTATGCATAAAAAAACTACCAAATTTTTATTGTTTTATTCCTACTTTTATATAAAGATTCATATATAATCTTTTATTGTTTGTTTTTTTCTATTATTGTTTTACTAAACTTCATCTAATCCTTATTGTTTTTTTTCTTCCTCTTTTTATACATATATTGTTAATAGAGTAAAATTACAATGAAGGATACAAAATTTAGAAAATTATTAAAATTGATAAGGACAAATTAATAAATATAGTAGTTATCAATTTTAATATATTATTAGAAGTAGATTTATTAAATTTAGTTTATTTGGATTAAAAAAAAATAGTGGTTTGTTTTATTTTTTCAAAATTCGACGGTAGCACTCCATACATACCCACTATCACTATTGAGATAATCATGAAGTGACAGTTAATTGAGTAAAGATAATCCTTTAATTGTTTTATTTTCCATGTATTTTGAAATATTTGTTAATTAATCAAACTTGTTTACTAATAGCTATAAATTCACCCACTTGGATCATATATTGCAAATTTTCTATACGGTAGATTACTATTCATCCAACTCTCCTCTTTCTCTTTTGTTCATTGCTCAAAATTTAATCACTCGATCTCTCCAAAATTTAACCGATCGAGTTCTCCATCATGTCATCATTATTCATCAACTTATATAATTTTCCCTTTCAAAATTATTTATCTCACTTTGTTCCACACATAACCTCATTAATAGTTGAGTATAATTTCAATAAAAAAAAGCTACGACAGGAAGGTATCTAATATTAAAAGTTTTGAAGAATACTGACACAATTCAAGAAAAGTGTGAAGACTATGAAAGAAGATGATGAACAATGGAGAACAAGAGACTGGGGCAAGCAATCAAGTCATCAGTGTCTTAGAAATTTTTGTGGTGTTCTTATAGGATTAAGTGATAAACATTCAAAATAGTGTTGCTCTTTTGTATTTTCTAATTTAATGTTTTGATATTATGTGAATGGCCACTTGGTTTTGTTACGATCTAAATGACTTGTAATTTGAATTTTGGTTCTTTGTATTTGAATTTTTGTATAAATAAAATTCGCTGATTAAAAAAAAAATTGAACGAGAAACATAACATATAAATAAAATTTAGTAATCAATGGTTGATAACGTTAATTCCTAATATCTTATTTCACGGGAGATTATATTAATATTTGAATTTTTGACAAACACTAGTTATGTTAGCGATCAAAACTTTTCGCAACGGCACTTATGCCAACGGTATGCAACAACAATTTTTCGTTGAGAAAAACACTTTTTTTGCCAGCGACAATAATTGTTGTTACAAAAAACACTAGTTATGTCAGCGACATTAATTGTTGTTGAAAAACACTTGTTATGCCAGCGACATTAATTGTTGCTGCAAAATACTAGTTATGGCAGCGACATCAATTGTCCTTGCAAAACTTTTCGCAACGGCACTTATGCCAACGACATGCAGCGATAATTTTTTTACTGCGAAAAATACATTTCGCAACAACTTTGTATTTTTCGCAGCGATATTTGTCACTGCAAAAAATCATATTTCTTGTAGTGATGGTTGTGAAACCATCTACGTGTTTGTGTACTCTGTTGTTGATGTGTGTGCTACTGTTCATTTTTTTAGCAAAGACAGAGTTGGTGCTTGTTGTGTTCTATTCACAACTGTGATTTGGGTTTTGGACTCAAGTTGTTGTTGCTGCTGCACAAACTCTTATTCACCGGTGGCTCTTGTTGTTGAACCATCTGATCTCTGATTGTTCCAGGTCTGTTGAGATCTGCAGTTTTCTTGTGGTTGGTGTCGATTCAAGGATGTGTCGCATCTGTCTTGTTTTTTGAATCCGACAGTTTGTTGTGGTTTGGGTTTGATTGGCCCGAAAGGGTTGTTGATGCCTACTCTATTTTGTTAGAGGGGGTTGTTGTGATACGTGAATTTGTTCGTGTTGGCAGTCGGTTCATTCGTCGTTTCATACCTCAACAAAGGCTTACACGTTATATTTTTGCTATCTGGTTTCGTGCCCCTTTGTGTGTTCGCTGGATAGTGTTCGATGTGTCAGTGTTTGCTTTGGTTTTTTTACCTGTTAGGGTTGGTTCTAAAACCACTTGTAATTGGAATTAAATATATTATCTTTAATTGCTACATTCTTATGTGGTTAACTGGGTCAGGTTTATGCCCCCTCGATTTGTCTGTACTATCTTTTATTTTATGTTTAATCTATTTGGGATAGTGCAGAGAGTTTCCTTTGCACTCCTTTTGCTTAAAAAAAAAAGTAAAAGATCACCATAGGCTACTTTCTCTTGAATGCTCAATCCACCAACAAGCCCTAAATTATAAGTTATATATAGCCAGCTGGGTTCTTCTTGTCACATGATGCAACACACAATACTCTTTCTTCTCCTATTTTTTTCTTCTTCTTTCTCTTTTACATTTTGTGTTGTGAAAGTAACAAATTGTTTTTATATGCTAAACTCTACAAAATTCAATAACTAATAAAAAAAATCTCATATATATCAACTCTATCTTTTAAGCTTGTTTTACCCTTCTAATCTATGGTTCATCCAACATCTACAATCGGTAACTAGACCAATTCTAGGGTAAAATGTAAAACAAGCTTAAAAGACTCGTTGATATATGAGGTTTTTTATCGGTCATTGAGTTTTGTAGAGCTTAACATATAAGAACAATTTGTTACTTTCACAATACAACATGTAAAAGAGAAAGAAGAAGAAAAAAAATAGAAGAGTATTGTGTGTTGCATCATGTGAGAAGATGAAGACTGATGATTGTAATCAACTTTCAAAATTACTACGATAATATATATTAACTTATAATCTAGGGTTTGTTGGTGGATTGAGCTTACAAGAGAAGCCTATCGTAAATTTTTACTTAGATAATTATTCCAATTGTAATGGTTAATATTATTGACGTGTGAACATTAATACATATACATATATTTATTAATTACTTACTATGTTACCAAAAGAATAAATTTTTTAACTAGAATATGAAATTGTACAAAAAATTGGAATATTTTAAAATAATAAAAAAAATTGTGTAGTCCGGTTTTGATTACCTTATACCAAAGAAATACTTTATAAAAATGAAAAAGTCTAAAATATCTTTTCTACTAACTAATAATAACTACTACGTCCCACCATAAGTGATCCGGTTGACTGTTTTATGCATGTCAATGCTTAACTTTGATGATTAATATTTTTTATCATATAATAATAATAAAAAATTAAAAAATTGATATTTTAAAAATACTCATTGAAATGAATCCAACATCTTATATTCTAATATGTATTTTTATTTATTAATAGAAAAATATACTCAAAATGATATATAAATAGTGCATATAGACTCTGTTTGGCATAATTAAGCTATAAGCTAGCTGATAGCTGAAAAGCTAGCTTACAGCTGATATCTTGATTGAAATTAAAGTGTTTGGTAAAATTAGCTTTTAAAGTGGTTGATAAATGTAAAATTACATAAAAGAACATTTATGTTAGTGGATAGTTATTATCTTTAGTGGGTAATTTTTTATTTTATAAAAAATAATAAAATTAAATTAAAGGTTAAAAATGAAAAATACCGTAAAAAGCTATAAGCTATAAGTTCAAACGCTACTTGAAATAACATCTCAAAAAATGCTATAAGCTAATTAAAAAAGCTATTTACCAACACTTCAATTTTTTTAATACAAGCTTATAAGCTAGTCCAATAAGTTATAAGCTAGCTTATTAGACTTACCAAACAAAAACAAATCACTCATTATAGCTGAAAAGCTAACTTGTATCTAATAGTTGAAAAACTACCTGATTAAAATTAAAGTGTTTGGTACCAATCGTTAGTTGGTTCAGTGGTGATTGGCGCTGAACTTGGTAGGAAGGACCACGGTTCGATCCCCCGCAACTGCGATCGGGAGGGGGCTGGAACCACTTGATGCCAGAACTGACCCCCGAACCAGATTCAACTGGTGGTGAAAAATCGAAAAAAATAAAATAAAAACAAAATTAAAGTGTTTGGTAAAATTAGCTTTTAAAGTGATTGATTATATAAAATGACATAAAAAAATTATATATATTAGTGGGTAGTTAATCTCTTTAGTAGATAATTTTTTATTTTATAAAAAATAATAAAATTAAGTTAAAGGTTAAAAATAGAAGAAACTATAAAAAAAAACTATAAGCCATAAGTTTAAAAAATGTTATAAACTAATTAAAAAAGCAAATATCAAACACTTCTATTTATTTTAAACAAATTTATAAACTAATCCAATAAACTATAAATTAGTTTTTTAAACTTACCAAATAGTGTCTGAATATTATCTAACAATCTCCTCCCAATTGAGCCAAAATCCTTTACCAATAAGCCAAAATCCATGGTCGGTGCTTAGAATGTTGTTTTTAACCGGTAATGACACTTTTTCCTCATCTAATCTAATCTAATCTAATCTCATTAATAGAGTAGTGGGAGAATGTAGTGGTACGATGGGAGTGGGACGTGATGATACCATAATAAATAAATAAATCTAAAGTAAATTTGTAAGCTATTTTTCTTTCACTTTATTGGTTTGCCAATTGCCACTTAACCTTTTTGCGAATTTTAGTACTAACTACCTTTGCCTTCATGCACTCTTTCCCGCCCTTTCGTGTCTCATTCACGACCCCACTTTCCGGACAATACCCAACACAAACCTAAACATAGAAAGTCTTATATAGAGACAAGATATTTAGGCACAAATTTAGACACACACATAAATTAAAAAAATTAAAATGAAAATAAAATGGTCACATCAATTACTATCACTTTATTCAATTTTTCTTTAATTTTTATACTTTATTGTGAGTGTGCCTAACAATGAGGTGTTGGGTTTGTGCCTAGGTTAGACTTTCTGACCTAAACATCTTATCTTATCTTATGCCATTAAAAAAAATCTCAAACAGTGCGCCGAAAACACTAATTAAGCAAATTAATATTAAGTTTAATTGTAGTTTTGATTTTTTTAATTATAATTTTTGTAATTTTGATTCTTCTGTTTTAAAATTTGACAATTTTGATCTCTTTAATTATAACTTTTGTAATTTTGATTCCTATGTTTTCGTTTCATTTATATGTATGTGTGTCCAAAGAGAAATTATTTAGAGTTATGCCTAAATAAGCTCTAAATAAGTGTATCTCTATCAAATTGGCGTGATTTAGTGCTACTTAGTCAAATTCAACGATTATGAAAATTTTGAAAACCAAAGACAATTTTATTTTTTAACGGCAAAGACAAAATGATTTTGTTTGGTCCTTGATAAAATAATATTATTCTCTTTATTTTAAATTAAGTGTCACCTTTCGGATCAAAATTGATCTTAAACCATCCATCTCTAATTGATTGTTTTTTATTTATTTTTATTTATACAAGCGATATTCGCATTTTTTTAGGTTTCATTTGAGTTTTCTCTTTTGTGATTTTTCATCTAATGTTGTCTTAATCCCTTAGTGTGGAATTTTTTATTTTTTTCCGTCTTAGTACAGTGTTTGTTTTGATTGTTCGTCTTGTTACGGTGTTTGTTTATATTCAGATTAGCAGGTTAGCTTCAATCCTAATTTAGTGCTAATTCAATGACTTCAGCATCATCAACGTCGCAGATCCGAATACATGATTATTCCGGACATTAAATTTTTTGTCATAAACAGTAAGCCGTTTTATGCTATTAACTCGGATGTTGTTAGACTGTTTGCTGGTTCATCCTTACTAGTTTTTAGCAAAATTAAATATGTATTGATTTCGATTGGTGTATTTTCTATGAATTTGAATGAATGAATATTGTTGTTTTTGAGTAAAAAAAATTTGAGTGTCCCATTGGTAAAGAAATAAAAATGAATGTCATTTTAAATTTTCAATATAATATTAAATTTTATTCGGGGTTGTGCCCAAACAAGTGTACCTCGCTATAAAAAATTAATGTTACGTACATTGTTGATCATGAGGGAAGCTCAATGATCATTTACATTGGGTCAAAATCAACCACACATCTGGATTAAACATTGAGTTTATGAAAAATGTTTTTTCTACCCCAACAATTGTTTCTATACCCCAACAATTTTTTAAATATTCCTATTTTACCCTTAAGTCAGTATTTATATAATATTCTTATTTTACTATTTTTAATAATTTTTTTTTTTGTTATTATTTTATGTTTCGGTGCTATCATTAAAAGCGATCCGATAAGTTTTATAACTGAACCGGTATGTTAAGTTTACCGGTACACTTTTTTTAAAATGTACCGGTATTTTCAAATTTCCAATCTACACCGGTACACTTCGAAATAAGTGCACCGGTATAATAAAATTTCCAGAGCCGGTGAAATTTTAAAACTATACCGATATGTATGTTTTTGCGGAATATACCGATACAAAAGTGTACCGGTTGGTTTTTTTTTTATTTATTCTCAAAAAGTATACCGGTATGAAGGAGTGTGCTGGGAACCTTAAAAATGAATTTGGGTTGTAAATTGAGTAAAAAAAGAAACAGGGGAAAGTGGGAAACAATAAAAAGAACAAAGTGCAGATATGCATCGACTGTTCATATGATGGTGTTAGAATCTCCTTGTGTGATTAAAGTTTTTATTTTTGCTTGTGTGATTGGAGTTGTAAGGAAATGAAGAGGAAAAATAGCATATTTGGATCACTACAAGAGAGGGAAACACGCAACCACAATACTTCTTAAGGTCAGGTCACACCAAAAAAAAATGAAGGGCACATAAAGGAGAGTGTAAACAACTGTTAAAGGTTCAAAAGTTATAGGTTCACTAATCTATATATCACCACACCAGTAATGTATTTTAGATTATCCAGACCAAAGAATACATTCATACCGATTACCAGTATACCACTGCCGTTTTAAGGCTTCTTTACTTTTCCAAAACAGATGTATCAGATTATAATTTATCCAAAAAATATACATGTATTTAGTTTGTAAATATGCAAAAGTCTACTTCTACCCAAGTACCTGATGCAACTTGATACAAGATTGATTAGCTTATAAACAAAACCTCATTAATTGAGCTTAAATATATCACTCGGTCATTAAAAGGTTAGGTTTGTAAGTTTCACAAATAAGCCAAGCCACTAGGATAAGGTTAATAATGATGGGTTGAAGTAGTTTGCATGAGATCCCGAGTTTAAACATCATTTTCCGCTTTGCACTGAAAAATATTCACCAAGAATTGTGTCTAAATATTAAGCAGCCTATGCTTTAACTTTGATCACGCGTGCCAGCAAATATTAATGTTGCTTACTAGATGGAATACAAACTAACTGGTTAAACCAATACATCATGATCAATTTTATCATGAAGGTTCTGCATATATCTACAAATGCATAAAAACTTCCTTGTTACATGGTCAATATAGGAAGCTGCTGCTTACAATTCTTATAATGTGTAAAGAAACCAACAAGTTTAGGTGCAGAGCATATAGAAAGTAAGCCGAATCACACATTTATACTTTTTGAGAATAAATAAAAGAAAAACACAACCGGTACACTTTTGTACCGGTATATTCCGCAAAAACATACATATCGGTATAATTTTAAAACTGCACCAGCTCTGGAAATTTTATTATACCGGTGCACTTATTTCGAAGTGTACCGGTGTAGATTGGAAATTTGAAAATACCGGTACACTTTAAAAAAAGTGTACCGGTAAACTTAACATACCGGTTCAGTTATAAAACTTACCGGATTGCTTTTAATGATAGCACCGAAACATAAAAAAATAACAAAAAAAAAAATATTAAAAATAGTAAAATAGAAATATTATACAAATACTGACTTAAGGGTAAAATATGAATATTTAAAAAATTGTTGGGGTATAGAAACAATTGTTGGGGTAGAAAAAAAAAATTTCTGAGTTTATGTGTTTTTTCACGTATATGTTCATTAACCTTCGCTTTTACTGCCAATGTAATTTCTCTCATCTTAAAATTTAATTGGCCTAACTCAACTCTACAAAATCTAACTTGTAAGATAAGAATTACACCCACTTAAGTGCATTTTAAAAAATAAATGTGTGTTAAATTCAATCTCCTTTTACTTGCCTTTGTTATTGATCTTGTTGGCTCATATTTAGGCCTTATTCTCTTATTGTTTTAATACTATCTCCGATTTTTTGTTATTAAAGACCGTTGGATCAACAAAAATTAATAAATCAACATAAAACTAAAATTTGATATATTTAATTTATAATACAATCCGAATATAATAATCTTATTAAATTAATTATCTCTTATAAAAAAATCAGATTAAACAAACTCGTTTGAATTTATGAGTCTAGATCTAGAAATGTCAAAGTCTGAGACCTTTTACACTTGAACTCCTTAAGATAACCTTTATTTGTTAAAAATAAAAAGTTTGATAACCTTGGACTAACAATCTACTCTGAAAAAGGGCACACGACACATGAGTAGCTAAAAACAAATATCGATTGTAGTTTATATAGAATAATAAAATTTTAACTTATTGTTTGTAATAATATTATGAATATGAATTTCAAAGCAAATATCCCATGATGAAATGAAATTCAAAGCTGAGACAAATTCTAATTTATAGAAATCAACAAAAATCTACGGATGGAACAAAACAAACCATAAGCATGCATAACCACAAAACATTAAACAAGCACGGATCAAAGTCAAACTTTAACCACGTAACAACAACGCTACGTGCATGCTGACTCATATTACTGTCATTTAATTTGTTGTTGGCTTCATAAAATAGAAAGAATCATTGTCAATCAATCACCTTTATCTTTTATTGCAACAATATTGCATTCACCCAACAATAGATATGAAAACTATTTTTAATTAGGGTCTTGCTAAAGAGTGTTTTTTGGATATTCTTTAAGTATTCTATTTAAAGAAATTTTTTATTCAAAAAGTCAAATATTATAATTTCCAATGCATTGACTTTACACATTTTTATAAAAATTCTATAAAAGACTTATTATTTAAGGTTTTAAAGAGTGATCCGAAAATACTCGTTAGTATTTGCCTTTCAATTATACTTGATATATGATTCTAAACAGCTATTTATTTTGTATATTTAATGTTCTATACTATGAATTTTCACTTTGCAAGTGACTAATTTCCATTAAAAAATAAAGAAAAACTTTTGGATAATTAAGATAGATTTTACATTTTTTTCAACTTAGTCTATATTTAATATCAGAGTGAATATAACAAAATCACGATGGATCCTTTTTTAAAAGTTGCAGAGTATAGTTTCTGTGAAATTACGGTGGATCACAGTAATATTAAATATAGAATTTAGTTTTTTCAACATAAAATTGGAATCAAACTATTTTAAAAATATCTACCAAACATATTATATTCTCCCTCTCTCTTTTTTAACTATAAACATCATATTGTACTCCAAAAAACAAACATATATTATATTCTATTATAAGCATTTTTCTGTTGATATAAACTATTATAAGCATATTTTTATTGATTATTTATATCTAATAATAATAACAATAATATTTTATTACCCAATTTAACCTGTGCTGCTTACTAGGTTTTAATTTGGATAATACTGCCAGCATTACATGATATCTTTTTCTCTCCCTATATATATTTAGCCATAAGAGACTCATTCTACCTATTAGTGTCCGTTTTCATAGGATATTACTAAATCTCACTCTTTATCTGCAGCCATTGAGATTATTCATTTTGGTAAATTATTTTTTTTCTCTCTATCTATATCCTAATTTTCCCCCACATTTAGAGTGTCTATATTTTTGTTCATGTTAATTCATTGTTTAAAACCTTAATTAGAGATTTAATGTTCTTTTTGCAGCTAATTGGTTTATTGATATTGGTACATTTCTTTGAGAAATTTTATACACTTCTTGGAGTTGATAATAAAAGAAACAAAGTGGTTACATTGGAAGAGAATTTGGATCCACCTAATACAAAGGCAAAGATGTTGGCAATTTTCAAGAAAAAATTGGTTAATCCACCTCAAGAGCTTAATAGTCCTGCTCCATTAAATTCATCAAGAAAATCTAAACTTCCTGATGAAATTCTTCATGATTTCACATCATTCAATCCCTCCAATGCTTTCTCAATGAACTTTGGAAATGATGCTTTTTTAGCTTATTCCCCTTCAAACAATACCTCCAAATATCAAGGGTATGTAACAATTTTTCTTAATCATATTGGATCTGAAATTTCACAATTGAATTTAGGTTTAAATATACATACTTTTTTTTTTAGTCCTTACAAATATATAGTTTTTTTTTTTTTTTTTAAGTTTCTATAAAATATGTTCATATTGAAATTAGTCTATATAATATGTGTGTAATATTCATTTTAGTGCTTATGTAGTTTTATATAATTCATATTAGAGGAACTGAAATCAAATATTCTATCGATCTCGATACAAACAAATACTAACTAGAATAAAATTGCAAGGACTAAAACCTAAATGATACAGGAACAAAAACATATTTAAACCTTCGAATTGATAAATTTTGTACATGTTTGTATTATGTTATATTTTTTTCTCATGAAAAAAATGTGCTATGCAGGATGTTTTGTGGTTTGGATAACATATATTGTGCTTTCATGGGTAGCTTGAACAATCTAAGTATGCTAATAAAGCAATATGGGCTATCAAAGGGAACAAATGAGGCCAATTTTCTCATTGAAGCTTATAGGACACTTCGTGATAGGGGTCCATATCCTGCTGATCAAGTTCTCAAAGAACTTGATGGTAGTTTTGGATTTATAATCTTTGATAACAAGGATGGAACTGTTTTTGTTGCAGCAGTAAGCTCCTTTTTTTATTACTTTAATTTTCTCTTTATCATCTTATAATGTAGCACTTAATATATAATGCTAGGATTAATAGACCACATTTTGATTATGTTTGAGCAGGATTGTAATGGACAGCTTGGACTTTTTTGGGGTATTGCAGCTGATGGTTCTGTTGTCTTTTCTGATAACAAGGAGCTTATTAAAGAAAGCTGTGCCAAGTCATTTGCACCATTCCCTACCGGTATATACATTTAGCTTCCCTTTCCCTCGCAAAATGAGTTTAAGTTTAGTTTGATAAAATCACCGTGATTCTGCCATATCCAATGTGTCCATGTTATCAAACATACACCGAACTAATATAATAAACTGACATAATAATAGAATATGATTGAATGTATGTGTAAAAGATTTTTACACCGATAGTGAATATCAACTAAAAAAGCTTTACACATTCATTCAATCTCAGTTCCAATTTAGTAGATAATTGTGAAGATATTTTTAGTACGTTTTTTATATCACGGTAGATTTGACAAAATCACCGTAATTCTGACATTTTCATCGTGTCCGTCATACCAATACAACAAAGTGACATAATGGTTAAATGCGATTAAATATATGTATTAAATGTTTTTACAGGATCATGTATATCAATTAAGCTCTCTATATTATAACTTCTCATATGAAATGAAATAAGTTCAATTATGTTTTATTTGGAATTTAATGGATGAAATTGCAATGCAGGATGCATGTTTCATAGTGAGCATGGTCTAACAAGTTATGAGCATCCCATGAAGAACTTGAAGCCAATGCCAAGGGTTGATAGTGAGGGAGCAATGTGTGGGGCTAGCTTCTCTGTTGACTCCCAATCAAAGAAGCCAATGATGCCACGTAATGGAAGTGAAGCCAATTGGGCAACTTGGGGTTCACAAGCCTAATTCATCTAATCATGATATCATCTAATTATCAAAAATTGATATAAGCATTTTCTTTTCTATCTTTTTTTATTCCAAGAGCAACATAATTTAAAGGAGACAATTCTTTTTTATTAGTTCTTTCGGGATTTTTTTTTTCTTCCTTTTTCTGTTAGCTTGTTTGATTACTTTGTTGTAAATATTATTATACTGATTGGAAGTTGAATATGACCTTGGTCATTTGCTTCATTATTAATAACTACAAGTTTAAGATTTGAATTTCAGTTTTGCAATTTTGTTTTGGTACCATCGTGTTCTTAAATTTTACTCTATTTCAATTTTAGTGTTGTTTGAGTTATGTTGGATCATACTTTAATAATTCTACCGAAGGACTTAGACAACCGTTTTACAACCAACATAACATACAATTAAGCTTTCAAAAACTTTGCTGTATTTTTAACAACATTGTTCTAAATGTTTTGCACTTAGATTGTTTAGTTTAACAGTTATTTATATAATGATATAAAAATATTTTACAAAATGTCAAACTAATCTTATTACCTAAATATTTGTTGAAATGTTTATGAAGTGATATAAAAATGGTGGTGTTATTCCCCATCTATCATTCTATCTGCAAATTATAGTTTGCAAATAGCACACTACCTCATGGTTTCCTTTAAATACAATAATAAATTGAATGAAATTTTAGTGATAAAATTCTTAGGATTTGCACTACAACATGAGAAATTGTGATGTAAACCTTTCTATAGGAGAATGGCGATAGAGCTTTGCAGAAATATAATAAAAAAGTATTGGTTTTTTACTTTTTTTAATGGCAATCAAAACAATCGCGCCCTTTGAGCAAATAAAAACAAGGACTTTGCTTCTTACAACTCTAATTAAGTTACTGATGTTTGCAGACAGCTTTGTGATCATGTAGGATTCATTGACCCTGACTTGGTAGACAAATCTGATCCTAGATGTCAAAGCTGTAAAATTAGGGACTTGTCCGATCTGATAAGGCGCATCAATGATACAGAACACGACATGTGGAGTTCAGTAGATCAACCTTTTGAAAGGATTACATCGGCAACCACTTCTGACCAAACCGGTTGCTGTGGCCACACTTTTAATCCAAGTCCACAAAAATCTGCAACACCACAAGAAAAATAATGTCATCCAACTTTTGGGGTTCGAAAGACAGAGGCAATGCACCGCATCAAATGTGTTTTAGAAAAATTGATCCTATACCAAAAAATCAATTTTTTTTTCCATGGAACATAGTCAATCTGTACAACTAACTAACCTCTAAATCAGGAAGTGGGTCATAAGATTTCATCTCCCCCGTATCAAATACTGTAATGCCCGTTATTCTCTGAATTCCAGGTTTAGTAGCTATGAGATTCTACATATGTCATGACATTGGCATCAGTATCAAACAAACATTAATCTCATTGTGATTTGGAACAGTTTTTTTCTTTAAAAAAAATCATTGTACAACTACTATTGTGTGTCTTCTATTAGTCTTACTTCCTGCAAATGAGGTCTAAATAGATAAATCATTATTAATCAATAGCAAGAAATCATAACACTTGAAACATATATTGGATAGGAGCAGTTTTATTAAAATCTCAACAAGAACAATATCCTAGCTACTGATCTCAGAAATTATCACCCAAATTCCAAAGAGCTATCACAACGGATATAGATGACCTTAAGGGGACTGCAGCACCCGTACCTCACGTTTTCCACACTCATTTTATGAAGCTCAATCCTCCTACTTTCCACACTAATACCAAGTAATATTGATTTAATATGTCATTTTCTTGATTTAATATGTCATTTTATAACTTAGAAGTGTTCTGTTATCAATAGCGGCTGAAGGCTACATGCATATGATTAGCCCTACAGCCTTCCTCACAGCATAACCTCTATAGATGCGTTTTTTGTTGCATCCAAGTCCATACAATCCATGTTATAAGATAAGTGAAAAGATAATGAATGGTTGATAATAATTTTTTTTTTTTTTTTGAATGGCATTGATAATAACTAATTCACAACATGTTGCAGACATGATAAGCTAAAAGCCATTTAGTGGGGAAAATATTTTATAACATGAAATCCGAAGAGAATAAATGAAAGTTTAAGCTAGGAACAGACCAAATGTTATGCAATATGATGTCAAAATTTCTATATCACTACCACTATTACAGGTATCTTATATAAGAGCAGAATTCTTTAAATTCGTACCAGGTGAAAATTAGTGGATCCTAAAGCCTCAATCTGTGATAAAACCTGTATACAGATTCCCACATCATATGTTAGAGTTAACTGCAAGAAAAATTCAAGCGATAGGATTCTGCATAATGGCAATATCTAAACTCCAGCCCAAATTACAAATTGTGATACACAGATACCATGTATCAGGGAAAAAGGTATACTCTTGACAATCCAAGGAAGAGATGATCCACACAAAATGCATTACCATTGATTGAAGGCCATTAATCATAACAACATTCTCCCCAGACAATACATTTTGGGATACACTAACTTCAAACGGCCCCAGCTTTCTCTCCGTCAGGTTCGTAAGATTCAATTTTAGCTGCAAAGAACAAGGAATCAAATTCAGCTTCCATCCATATTTATATTTTCTTCTATTAGTACACTAAATTTGAGGATCAAAAGTAGAACATGATTAAAATAACAATTCTTGAATTCTAAGATGGTGAACAAGTTCTACCACCAAGAGCTGCTACATAGGATGAAAAATTACCCATGGCCCAACATCAAGAATACTTAAGATGCATATTTTTGGTTTATAATGTATATTGGATCACAAATTACCGTGAATGGTCTTTGAAGGTTAATGATAGATGGAACCTCTACAACTTGTAACTCAACATCTTTCTTTGTTGTTGGCTGCAAAAGAACATATCCAGACAAAATACTGGTGTATGAGAACTAAATAATCATAATTTAAAAAACTGAAAGCCACATTAAATCTTAATTGTTAATTTTACGTGAACCTAATAGGATTTGAATAGAAACATTTAAGCAGCTTTGTTGTTTTGAAAGCGAAGGAAAAAAAATGAAATAAATCATACTAAATTAAAATGAATGTTGTGCAGAAACAAAGAAGCTTGTCCATCAACTTGGTTATTGTTTACTGATATTTAAGAAGGTTACAACGCACAAGATGATTAATTCATCTATAAATCATCATTATAAAAGAAAAAACACTTACAGTCCCCAATATCTGCTGGGTCTGCAGACGACCAGGTTCACCCAAATTTGTTCTCCATGTTATCTGGAGTTTACCAAGAACGTTATTTCCCTCGACTTTAGTTTGAGCAGAATCATCCAATGATGACTTCAATTGATAGAGATAGTTGTAAATTCCTCCGCCAGATCTTATTAGTATTGGCGGCTTAAATGTCTCACTGAAGTTAGCTGATATATAATCAATAATAACAATAATAATAATAATAATAATAATAATAATAATAATAATAATAATAATAATAATAATAATAATAATAATAATAATAAATATTTATTTACACAAGATGACCCGGGATATAAGTGTACATAAAGGAAAAAATGTGGTATTTATGTATTTTATGATGTTTAACTCCAAAATATAAGATATACAAAGCACTAACCTTGTAGGACTATCTTTCTCAGATTGGTGCCCATCACCTCTAAGTATTAATGCACTATAATGCTGAGCAGGTTCAAAATCAACTTGGTCCATGAAAAGGTTTGATTTGGTATGGTTTTCAATACAAGCTTCCAAAAAAGTAGTTTCCTGAGACACATCAAGGAGATAAATTGATGCACAACTGTAGTATGTAGGTAGGGGTGGGCACTTTAACTTACATAGCTGGTATAATTACTTTGAAGTCCTAAAAATTGAAGATTAAAACATGACATTTTCAAACCTGATAAACATATACCACATTGAATACGTTTACACTATGTTATTGAAGATAAGACCACCTTGTTTGCTAGAAAAAGAATATAAACTTACAAGTATGTACTACGTAATATATTCAAATAATCAACATACCTTGACAATGCGAACCTGCGAAACCAAAAAAAACACCAGAAAGTGTGAGTCATGTTTGTAGATGCAGAGAGAAAAGAGTTACTGTCTAATAGGGCTAATCAAATTCAGTCAATATGATTAAACAAAGAAACAGGCCAATACCTTTGTCCTAACAGAAAGTGGATTGGCAACAATAAACTTGAAAAATTGGGGAAGATATTTACGCTCACCATCACCATCATTGTACAATGCAGTGCAAACCAGTCTGAGGGAGGACATGCTAAGTCAAATTATTTAGAAAACAAACGGAATAAACAGAAAGAAATTTGTTGAGAATTAGAAGTTACGTGTGAGGTCCAAGCTCTTTGACATCATGCTCCACAATAAAATCATAACGCCCACCAGCACGTATAGTATCAACAGGTGATTTCGACGTATCTAAAAGAAGTATTCTCTGTCTCTCTGTTTGGATTTCAGCCTGACAGTTACAAAGTTTAAAATAATGAATTGCACTAAAATTTCAAAGGGATAAAAACGCATATGCACTTTCTTGAGCTTAAGTTGATTTAAAGAGGGTTTTAGGGTATGTTTGAATTGACTTATTTGAGCTAGTATCCTAACATAAGCACTTATGAGACTGTTTAGGATAACTTACGAAAACGTTCATAAGTTGTTTTCAGCTTATTTCCATAAGTTCTTCAGAATAACTAATGAAACAACTTACAACTCATATGAAAACATTTTGAATATATTTCATCTTTTATTATAAAACTAGCTTATACACAAACACTTAGAGCCCATTTGGATTGACTTATTTTTGAGCTTATGCGAAATAACTTATGCAAATAAATAAGTTTTTATGTATTATTATAAACTTTTCAAGGTAGTTTATGAGAAAACAACTTATAAAAATACAATTTTTGTCAGTGAAAACTTATGAATCAACATAAAAGTTTATTTATTTGCATAAGCTCAAAAATAAGCCAAATCCAAACGGGCCCTTACTACATGATTACGCTATAAGCTTAATTAATATGTTTATCCAAACAGGGACTTAAAAGAATCCACTTCTACTTATCTATTCATCCAACACAAATGACTTAAAACAAAAGGAAACCAAAAAAATCACTACAAAACATTTTATGGTGCAAAGTGAAAAAAAGAAGGTAATTGAACAGTAAGAAAGATTTGTTAGAAGAAATTGACCTTGATAATAACTTCTCTGACTTCAAAATTGGAGCTATTGTTTATACTTATATAGCTACAGAAAGTTTCTCCCAAGTAAATTGCACTGCATCAAACAAATTAGAAACTAAATTAATAATAATTATTATAAAAATAAAAAATAGGTAATTGAAAATGAAAATTGAGAGAGAGAGAGAGAGAGAGAGAGAGAGAGAGAGAGAGAGAGAGAGGAAGCACCCGAAGGATTGAGGGAGAACGAGGAGGCCAGAGAGACCCATGGAATCAGAGAAATGATGAAGGAGGAAACGGTCACGATAACTGGGATCGGAATCGGGGGAGATGAGGTCGGCGGAGGAAGTGGCGGAGGGATCATCGAAGAAATCTTCGCCGAGGAAGAGGTCGTCGGGATCGATACGAAGGGGAGGGTCGACGTTGAAGGATGGACGGCATAGTCTCATGACACGGAAAGCTACCGAATGAGAAGCTGAAGATCCTTGACTCATCTTCTTCTTCTTCAATCTTGTTGTTACAAATTGTTACAAATACGAATGTGAAATGAAAATGGTTCTTCACTCACATTCACATAACAAGTGTAGATCGTTTTTTTCCGCTGTGATAATTTGAAATTGAATGACGGTATGCGCTTGATTTTAGAACTAATGTCAAAACTATTTCACAATGATGACCACCGCTAAATTATGCCCACATTTTGTTAATGTGTGATTGGCGCCGAACTTGACAGAGAGAATCACGATTTGATCTCCGCAATCGCAATCAGAGGAGTTGAACCACTTGATATCATAACTAACCCTCGAATCAGATTAAACTGGTGGTGAAATAAAAAAAAATGTATATTATTGTTTTGTGTCAAAAAAAGTATACTCCCTCCGTTCCATTTTATTTGAGTTAGTTGACTGCCTCACGTTTGCCAATGTAAAACTTTAACGATTAATATCTTTAATTGTATAATAGTAAAAATTATAAAAATTTGATATTTTGAAAATATAAATCGAGACGAATCCAACAAGATATTATATGCTAATATTTATTTTTATTTATGAATAGAAAAATAGAGTCGAAACGAGATATATGAATAGTGTCTACGGTCAAAATGGCTCAAATAAAATGGGACGGAGGGAGTACTATAATATATTTTGATACGACCTCAAGTCTACATTTCTGATAGATTGACTATGTTATATATATAGCTACCTGTAATCTTGGTTTTGGTGTATCCAGAACCATAGCTTCCTAGTCGAGACTAAGTGGCTAAAGGGTGTCGACCCACAAGCATGCGCGGGTCAGTTTCGCACAGACAACGCTAATATTTTGATCACTTTTCAAACTATTGAGACACTTTTTCTACACAGGATAAAAGTGTGATGGATTAACCTTAAATCAAACAATTTCATAGTGATGTGGACTTGAGATCTGATCATAACATATACATACACTAGAATACTCCAATATTCAACTTAGTGATATTGACATTGTTTTAAATCTATAGTACGATGATGTTCAATCTAATAATATCGACATTGTTATTTGACTTTGTTAAGATCGACAATGTTAAGATCGCGCAAATATTAAAAATTATGTAATTTTTTTTCTTTTCTTTTTACAGAAAATAGAAGTTTCAATCATTTCAAATATTTAAATTGAGATAATACAATCAAACTCAATATGAGTATCCATATTTTGACATCGCTACAGATATATATATTGAAATTTCATAAAGGCATTAACAAAGCTTTTGCTTCATTCTAACAATCAAATTTTTCGGTTTTGGACAAAAATCAATAACATTAGGTGGTTTATGTGATAACTAATTGAACCACATGTTGACAAGTCGTTGATAAAACCAAGAGGAAGTCAAATTTGTCTATAGACATCTTTAAATCCCTTAAAACATAATACCGATAAACCAAGTCCTCTAGCATTTTAGCAAACACATAGGTACACACTAAAAAACAAACTTAAAATAAGAAAAAACAAGCAAGAAAGAATGCATAACAAAAATCTCATAAAATTACCAACTTGGCAGTGACAACATTGGTCACTCCAATAAATTTAAGTGCAACTATTTTAATGTACTACAACTAAACTAAGCTAATAATTACATGGTTTATGTTGAAAAAAATACACTGTAGGACCAGTTACATCCATGAGATTGTGAATAACATATAGTCTCTACTACATAATACAATAGATTCAAAGCAGTTCAAGAACTCATGCAGAGCCCTTCTCACAATAGATTCAAAGCAGTTCAAGAACTCATGCGGAGCCCTTCTCATTCTCGGGGATTGTTAGGTGACAACTGATGTAAAAGCTCCCCTACATCAACATGCATGATGAAACAGCAGGTATACATTGCTTCTACAGAGGGTTTACAATCTGCTATAAAAGTCATTGATTGATATTTGTTTGGCAAGGGGCAGTTTGCAAGACAAAAATTAATGCCCCAAGAACAATCCAACAGATATCTAATACAATTAATGGATGTTTTAATTTGAATGGTTGAAGCCCCAGAGCGATCAGAAAGGAAAAAAGTTCAAATCTACTGTGGATGGATACCTTTCAATAGCAGCAATACATATATATACAAAAAACCAACTTGTCAGGTAAACCTAAACCTCTTCTGTACAAATCCAGTCAGCATTCCAAGTGAGTATTCTTTCATAGTTAGCCGCAGATATACGCAAGCCTCCAATTTCAGAGATACATGAAACCGACAATATCATAATTACCATAATAGAGTCATCTATACAACTCGAACCCATGTTCCACCACACATTGGGCAGCCATATGCCCATCGGCTGATCCACCAGAATTCCCTGTCGCTCTGAGTAGGAGAGGTAGTAGAACCTGGAGAAGCAAAAGCAGAAGTCTGCCGCTGACATCTTATGCACTGCACCATGGAAGTAAACAAAGTCACAAAAAAAAAAAGACAAACATATTTTTTTTATTAAAAATATCACATATCAGTTCAAAGATTAAGCAAATGTCATTTAGTAATTTAGACTTTTAAGCAAGGGAATGACTTTGCTTACAAAATTGATTATGACCGACAATAACATGTCCGAGACTCAAGTGGTAATTTCCCAGTCACACTATCAACACTTATATCAGTTGTCATTTATTTACTATGTTAATATTTTGTCATTCAAAGAACGTCAGAGACAGAAATTCTTGGACCAAACACAATATATAATTTAAAAACAGCAAAAAAGCCAAGCACTCAAGTGGTTTTCACACGATATTAAACAAACGATCAAGTAATGCTAGAGATATAACAGTCGTCCTTGGACCATTGATTAAAAAAAAAACCTATTACTAAAATCTCTCAAAAAAAGTGGTATAGAATCAAATGTCTACTCTTTCAATACCCAAGTTTGAATGTTAGACAAAGCTGAACCCCGTAAAACCAGGATGCTCAAAGTCACAGATTCCATATTTTATGTTTAGATCAAACTAAAGCTGCTGCTAGTCAATTTTATTTTTCTTTCTCTATGTCAAGTGATGAGACATGGTTCATCAGAATTATTTTTCAACTCACACAAGCACTAGCATTTTAGAGGACCAATGCAAGAACATATCAATAGTAAAAATATATTTATATTTGTCCAATATGACCATTCAAAGCGTTGTGAACCACAGAAGAAAACTACTCGTTTTTCACATTACAACAGAAATGATAAATAACAGGTCTTGCAATGCACATAAAAAAAAAGAAATTGAATTCTAAAGTTGACTGTAGGATTCATACATAGTTTTTTAGACTTCAGAAGATTATGAAATAACCTAAATAACAAACATTTCCCAAGTTTTTAACAACAAAAAATAGACATTTCCAAGTCATGCAACTCTTAAATGAACACATGGATAGAAAACAATGACAGATGAACGAGATTTATTTTCTAACCTTGTACCAGACTCCTTCAAGGCCAGTTTTCCATGTTGCAGTAACAACATCTCTTCGAGATCCCATTATACCAAGATAAGCACCCAAGCCAACGGAAGTGTTCAACCCAAAAGCTGCATCTCTTTCAGACATCCTGCGCTTCCTTGGCCATAAGCGATGAGTTCCATAGTAGGCATCAGAATGCTCTGTTGAGCTGAAATCAAGTGGATCAGAGCAAACAACTTTAGGTTGATCATTTGCAGAATCTGCATCCTCGGGATCCGACCATGGTCCACCAAACATATTCCGCCTATGCCATTCTTCTGATGGAGGGTGGAGTTCTAGTTCACGTAGTAGAAGACCAGCAGCATCCGCACCTCTAGGACGGGGCATATTCTGCATATTTTATTCTGTTTCAGCAAGGGCAAAAGAAAGAACAAAGAGAACCAACTAAAAACAACAGACTGGGAATCAAAAGTTTAACTTCCAATCATAAACAACGCCAAAATAACTTGACAAATTCTGTTGTATCACTGAATCAGAAATAAAATTGTGCTGTAAAAAGGAATCCTTGTGGAAAAAAACTGTAGTTAAGCCGTTTTCCAGCCTTATTATACAGCACCATAGCAAATCAACAAGTGAAGAGCATAAGAAGGCTGAGGAGATATCAAAAACACCAATCTTTAATGCGTTTCACAAAAATAATAAACTTAAAATAAGTAGAACCATATGAAGTTACCTGCATATGCGGACCAAGGGATGCCTCCACAACCTCAGGCAGCACGGTATAGTTTCCATCAATATAATGCAGCCGAACCTGAATGTTGCTGCTCCCCACCTGAGATACTGGCAACGGGTGCTGCAGCCCAGATGTTCGGCGGCATAGTTCCATGAGCATCATAAAAAGCACCTTGACCTGCATTATAAAGTGCAATGAGAAAAGAGAAGTCAAATTACAATCTACTCTATCATCGCAGCCAGTAAAAGTAAGAAGACAATCTGGAAAGACAACACATTTATGCAAGTCACAAACCATATATACCATGGAGCCTTCAGATAAGTCAAAAAATTATCACTTTATGGTTAATACCTCTTCAAAAGTATATCCTTGGCCAGCATTTCCACTGCCCAACCTCGAACGTCCAGAAGGTGCTTCTTCACTTCCTTTTGGCCCAGAAATAAGCTGACCAGCTCGTCCCGTCAGACCATCTTCTGACTTGGCCACAGCTGAAACTGGTTTTGAGATCTCCTCCACTTTGCCAGAAGCAGGAGCATTAATCTTCTGTATATTTGTATCAGCAGTTCTATTTGCAGCCCCCATATACCGCGGAAGTTGTGTACGTCGAAAGAAAAAGCAGAAGAGCAAAAGTTGGCATAGTCTGTGAAGGAAATGACTGTCCCCTATAAGTCTAACTGCGGGTGTTCCAGGAAATGTTCCTGTATTAATGCTAATAGGCATAAATGTTGAAGGACCGCTGATGGGGTTAGGAGTTGGGTTGGACCCTCCATCAGTTGTGTTACTAATCTTGGCAATTGCCCCTTGAACCCAGGTTTGCAACTGTGCGCTTCCTATAGAGCTGGTGCCGCCATTTTGACCTCCTGGAAAATATTGTTGGCATTTGAGTTTGATATTTAAATTGCGAGACAAAAGATATCACAGCATTGGTGAAAATTATCAATGCAATTCAGAGAAGATAACATAGTATTTTCTGTGACCATCAGAAAAGAAGCACTAAATTTATGACTCTAACATAGATCCATTAAGATGCCAAATCGAACAAACCTACAATTCGAAAAACAGAACAGCAAACAATTTCCAAATGAAAGTATGATAAAGAAAACAAGTTAAATCTATCTGTAAATCCTAGCCCATTTTTTGAGAATTTTCAAATAGGCTCTTATTATTCTTTAAAAGCTTTAAATGGGTCTGTATAGTTTCATAGGCTTTACTCCGAGACTGGAATCTGGATATAAGGACCCTACAAACTACAGAGTAAGCTTTTGAAACAAAGGGAGTCCATTCATAGTTTTTATATTATTAGAATCTATTAAAAATATTCTTAAGAAAAAGGGATCTGCAGATCAATTTAAGCTCCAAAAAATAATTATCTGATAACAGCACACTGACCCTGACTTGTTGCAGGAGTTGCTGAACTTTGGGTAGGACTAGCAACCATGTTGCGATTGCTTCCAGTGCCTGCAGTCACAGCATGACTAGCCAATGTGCGACAGAAACTTGCATAACGTCGCAAACGTGTAATAAAATGTGAGGCTAAATCAAGAACTGCATCAACATAAGCCTGCAAAGATTGAAACAAATAAGAAACAAGAACTACAGACAATGAAATGTATAACAACCTCAGAACAACTAAAAAAAAAAACTCTAAAGGACTCCATCATGCACAAACACTCAGGCAGATACATAAGTATGGCTACAGGGCAGATTGGAGGCAGTTTTTACCTCCCCAGCTCCCAAATCCCCCACAAAAAACCCCTGTCAGTTTTGAAAAGTGAGCACCCCATCCCTGCCACTGACAGGGGTCGGGTTTCTAAACACCATCCCTGCATAATCATCTATATATATAATCACAAGTGGGGCAGGTCTGGGTGCAGGGCGGATATCAACTCGAGTGGCCGATCTTGGAAGACTTTCGTGGGTTGGGGGGCGGGGAGCTAAATTAGTTTAGTGTTTGAGAATATATATATATATTTTCTTATTAGTACATATTATATGTTTTATTATATTTGATGTATACTAGAACGGTTTTTTTAATTTTAAATGAAAAAAGTTGTGCTTTATTCACGCAAAACGTTGGTGAGGGCATTAATAGCTGATATATATTAATGAAAAAGCGGCTTTTTTCCATAAGAAGTCAGTTGGCTTAGTGGCTAGACACAATATTTGAGTGTCCCAGGGCGCGGGTTCGAAACTTCTTACCGCATATTAAGAATGCATTTTTTTTGAAAAAAAAAAAACACAGAAGAAATGCCAAAATGTAAACATACATGATACATGATTCGAACCTACATCATGATACACATGGGCCCATGAGAAGTTCCGACCATGTCAACTTCCCCGTCCCCACAGTTACTCTGCTTCGTAACTCTGAATAAATACTATATTTCATCAACCCAACAATTGAATATTTTTATATTATCTTAACCCAACAACTTGTAGCTATGGGATCTTATATGTTCTTTTTGGATTAATTTATTTTTGAGCTTATGCAAATAAAAAGTTTTTATGTATTATTATAAGCTTTTTAAGGTAGTTTATGAAAAAGCACCTTATAAAGACACAATTTTTGTTAGTAAAAACTTATGAATTGACATAAAAGTTTATTTATTTGAATAAGCTATTTTCATAAGCTAAAAAATAAGTCAAATCCAAATGGACCCTTACTTTTAAATATCGAGTGCTATCTCGATACTGCTGACCCCAAGAACACTATTCCTGATTTTTTTAAAGTATCGTTTTCATGACAGTCATTCACACTAGGGTTTCTAAAGAAGGGCACATCTCACCTTACAAGTTGGTTTTGTAAGAATGAGTTTGCTAAATGCAAAAGGCTAATAATATAGTACCACATCTCACCTTACCCAACCACCCATCATAATATCCACGCATCAAGCCCGAAAGTGTTGGGTGTGAGGTGTATCAGGAAAAACCTTAAGTACAACCTTAAAGTTCACAAAGAAATGCACCCCGAACCTTACAAGTTAGTTTTGTAACGATGAGTCAAACCCAATCTAATAACCTGATAAAAAAGTCATCGGGTCTTTGCCAGAGATAGTCAGTTCCCTGAGATGGGCAGATGGATAGTTGCCAGAGAAGGACCAAGAGAGCAAAGTGTGAAATTGAGAACAAAACCTCAGTTGCAAACCCGAGTTCTAGTGATTTTTTTTTAAAATCCCCACAATCTTTATTTTGTAGAGCTTTTATCAAATTTCAGTTTGCACTCATGGTGTGGCGCTATGATGCCGCAAATCCTGCATATTTTTCTGTGGAAACAGTCACAACGCTTGTGACAATGAACCACAACGCTACAAAGGACACTGCAGCAGCTACGGGGCCACTCCGAGTCGTGACGCCGCTACTGCACGCAATTGATAACCTTTTTATTACGGCATATTTATTATGATTATTGATGTCTTCAATTTTGGGCTATTTTTAAAAATTGAGCATTTATTATGTGAAGAATCGTTACAGTTATTCTTTTTCTTAATTCGGCAGCATTTTTGCAGTTAGCCACTCCGCACCACTATCAAAGATCGACAATTATTCTATGGCATTCCGAAGAAAGCATAGATAAAGAGTATGCTGAATTAAGAAAGACCAACAATGAAGCACAACAAATTCCATACTGTAACCGAAGCAGACCTGAACGCAGGGAATTAATGCAGGCTCGACAGCCATTGTTTCTGGGTCAATGTTGGATAATGCTTCCCCAGATGCTTGCCAAAGCTCGGGCATGAATGCTGAAGAATTTGTTAAAGCAGACTCAATCCCTCTCCCGAGCATATCCAACAACAACCTAGCTTGCATATCCAGAACCATAGCCCTGACCTCTTGCGCATTTGACCCTTCCAGTAGCCTACACTTGATCCTGTCTAGACTCTGCAGTCATAACATTAGGAAACAGTTCATTTAGGTTAAAAAGTTGTGACAAAGAAAAACATTATCACATGCCTATCTGAAAATACTACCATGAACAGAAGAAAATCAACATTTAGTCAAAAAAAAAAAAACAGAAGAAAATCAACATTGTTTATACTGTAATTAGAATTCTCTCATCTGAAAGACACAACAAAAGGGTGGAGCGTGTTTGGTTTAAAATTGGGCCTTAGATTTTTTGGAGTTAAAAAATTATATTCACAAAGAAATTCACATGGACGTTTTAAAATATTTTAGCATTTAACTAACATCAAATATCAACATCAAATTAAGCTATTAACCCGTCTACAAGTTATTTAGTGAGGAATGAGGACAAACAATACATATAGTGGTTATGCCCGATGATGCCAATAATAAGTAGTTGCATCTGAGTCCAAAATCCAGGTTATGCAATATCCATGAAAAAATCGACCAACAGTTTATATGAAAGTACTGTCTCAACACAGTCAACATAAAAACCATGAGACCCCTATTGAGCTTAATATGAAGAAGTTGAAGAACAGCTGGAGGAAAATTATGAAAACCAACAACAGAATACTGAAATAGTGACAGTTAACAATAACATACAGGACCATATTGTTGTCTGTGCTGCACAGAAGGAAGAGAATGGAAATCCGCATCCAAAACCGCAACGACACTGTTAAGTGAAACTGAAACCAGGAAAAGAAAGTATTGCTTGTCAATGTACGGCATCAACATTATAGAATAGTATAGATTTTGCAGATGCTTTCCAACAGCTCACATATATGTAATGTAAAATCATATCATCTTCATCTAGATCAAACATGATCAAAAAAAGAGAAATTGCTTCATTATGAAACATTGAAATGAGAGAAAATAATAGACAAGAAAATCTCATATAGATTTATGTAAAGAAAAATCACTAGAGACTATATAGAAAGGAGATTGCAGAAGTTAGTCTCAAATGGCGGGAAATAAATATCCATAAGAGTCCTCCTAAAAGATCATTATATCTATAACTATTCTGCAGTAGGAGGTTCTAGCTGGCAGTAAGTCGGTACATTGTGCAAACAGCATTAAGTAGCAGATGGCAGGGAATATGCCTTTTACAAATAACAGCACAAAAACAAAAATAACCACATAAGTGCACACGGATTACTTTGTCTCGGAACTTCCCTGAGGGTGTAAGTCGGTACATTGTGCAAACAGCATTAAGTAGCAGATGGCAGGGAATATGCCTTTTATAAATAACAGCACAAAAACAAAAATAACCACATAAGTGCACACGGATTACTTTGTCTCGGAACTTCCCTGAGGGTATGTTCATTGTCTTATGACTTGTCTAAAGGCCACACACTCATAAAATGGATGACCAAGTCTTTGGAGTCGCATGGTTTGCATTATGGGTGACATAGGCATAGTTTTAGATGAGCTACAGTTGTTTACAGAAATGTATAAAAGGTGAGGCTTCCAGAAGTACCTCAGGAATCTATCCCATGTGTACTGGCTAACAGTAAGCTTTTAGTTATGGCAGGAACTATGAGAAGGTTTCTGAGAAATGAACGAGTGAGTATGTAGTTGGTAAAAAGAATGAAAAGTTGTTGAGCCAAAAAAAACTAGAAAGCAAAACAATGACCACCAATGGTGGTCAACCATATTTAAGATACCATAAGGTGAACTGAACTGTGAAACAATGATCAATTAGTGTAAGAAAATAATAGAAAGGAAAATCTATGAGAGCTCAGTGATGCAAAATTACCATGGAGAAGGGAAATAACAAGTTAGTTTAAAATACAGACAGCTAGCTATTTATAAGAGTCCTAAAAAATCATGTAGACCCATAAATACTGTGCAGTAGGAGGGGCAGGCTGCAGTGATTCTGTAACAACAGATTCTTATTAATTGGCGAACACGTCAAATAGTAACTGAACTCAGTTACAACTAAACCACAGCAGGCTTAGCTAGCTTATTTTACTCTTAACAGATTAAACAACAAGCACATCCTTACCAATACCATCCTCAGCAGCACTCTGTGTGCAGCCAACAGCATCCCACCAATCAACTCCAACCAATAGGCTCCACCAAAACCTGTTTTACTAACAGATATTAGCAAATCCATGCAAATCATTGAACAAAGAAACAAATCACGACTTCCACTACCTAAGACGGTTGATAGAAAATTAGCAGAAGCCAAAAATTTAAAGGAATGTTAAGAAACAGTCAACATATTGCGTTAGAAAAAGGATAAAGCATTCACCTTTCAGCAATTGCACGCTCCCAAGTTGACGAATTGACCTTCACTTGACTAATAGGAACGGGAGGAGGAAGAACCCGAATTATTTTCAATATTGTATAATTCTTGCTAGTATCATGCCAAACAGAAGCTGAACAGCAGCTTGTTGAAGAAAAAGCAGGAGCAGCAATTGCAGATCCAACCGTAATTTGGTAGTTGTCTACTGGTGTAAAATTTGGACCAGAAAAGATATGGACACCACCTCGAAGGAAAGCAAATGCAATTTCACCACCATGAGCAGAGTAAACAATTCGCGCAAGTGTCCTGACATCACTTGGAAGATCAAATGGATCAAAATTAACCCGCTTTGATTTATCCGGAATAGCCTCGGATACCTTTTGCACATCAGTAGCAATTCCATTTGCAGGTGATTGATGGTTCTTGAAATCATTTGTTGGAGGTATGCTTAGGTTCACTTTGGACTGCCAAACAGTTTGCATAGGAGGTTGTCCACCCATACTAGAGGTAGGATTCCCAAATATAGGATGGAGAACAACATGCTGTAAAGATGATTCCCAGCGTTGCACTCTCCATCCTGTAATTGATGGGCCTTCATCCGGATCAGAAGGAGACATGTACTGTCCTGTAAAGGTCAAATCAAACATACATTACAATCCGCATTATCACAACCTCGAGGTGAAAAGAAGGCTGGATAGATAAATATTGTAAGTATGAATCAATGGGAAGTGAAAACGAGGAACTGCAGCAAGAGTTTCAGAAAAATGCAAACAAGATGCAAACTTGTTTGAGGGAAAGAACAAAAAATAGTCAGAATCGGCTTCATACCCTCAACTATCGCGACAGCTATCACAGAACCAGCACGAGTTGGATCAAAGGCCACTGCTGTTACACCAGAACCCCATGTAGTGGTTGCTGCAGATTGAGCTGCAGCTTCAGGACTCACATATGCTGAAAAATTTGAAACTGGTGAGCAGAATAGTGGTACCGCATCACTAATGTTTTTGTCCGTCAGCTCATTTCCTTGTTTTGCTTGAGATAATAAATAATCTTGCCAAGAAAATAAATATGCAGCTAATGGTGCAAAACCAGCCCAGTTGGGTGGGATAAGTGGTGGGACACCAGACGTAATACAAGTCTTCGGAGTTGTTTGGAAGCCATTTCCAGGCCCAGGTGTGACCTCCCAGACTACGATGGTGGATGGGTTAACAATTGGTACACCTGCCACATGCATGGCACCACTATCTGTTATGATAGCATCACCAGCCATAATGCCACTGGGCCCACAACCTAAAAGTCCTTTACTGGTGTAAAACCACCTCGGTGTTGAGCCATTCTGACTATGAGGCCACTGGGACCAGTGAAGTTGCACTGAGCCTGATGAGAACACAGAACAGACGCAAAGAAAATTGGGCCATCTAGCTGAAATAAAACAGATGCATACATCAGATACACAAGGATAATATATAATATGTATAGCAAAGTAATAGTAATGACTGACCAACCAAACTGCAATCGAATAGAGGAAATTCTACGAGACACAGGTCATTGTGAAATTAATGGAGCACTGACCCTTCAGATTGAGGGGTGTCCAAGTAACCAACACAAGTCACAGAAGGGGACATGCAGGTGTCCAACACTCATACACAGTACGAAACTCATACAACACACATCAGACAACCCATTCCGGTGTGGACACAACTACGACACCTAGTCAATACTTTTATTTGGTAAGACATTAAAAGGGATATGGCGTTAGGCCTCTTATTGGTAAACATTATGAGTGACATCCTAGAGGTTTAACGTGAAAGATCCGAATCAATTAGGTAGTTATTATTTTATAAAGCAGCAGATATGTTATTAGACAGGTGTTGAATAAATAGGGAGACTGAAGAAAAACCAGCAGGCAATTAATTGGTACTTAATATTGGCTGAAAGAGACCAAGCTCTCTAATTCTTGGAAGGGAGAGACCAAGAGTCCAAAACTCTCAAATTCTTTGGATAGGAATTGCCTTGCAACCAGATGCTATCCCTTTCATTAATTTCTAAGCTATTTCCTAGTGTGTTTTATTGTAAAAGAACTTATCCTCTATTCTGAGACACCAGTCCTGAGATTGTCGCGATTAAAATCGGATTATTACAATTTATAGCGTTACTAAATTTCTATGTTCGGTAACAGTTTCTATCACATGGCTGGTACCACAATTTTGAGTTTTCAATTCTTTTATGATGTTGATGATCAACTAGGAAGTGAAAGGCCTTAAATTGATTAGATTTTTTTTCAGTTTTTAGATAGATGGTTGTATTGAAGGAGAAAGCGGCTCAGTCAGTGTTGTTGTTAAATAGTGGCGCTAAAGGATACATAAAAATCCCAACATCAAGGAAACATTAACACCAAATACATCAATCAATTGGAGAAGGTATTATGGTCAAAACAGGAAGAAAAAAAAATATAATGATACAATACTCATGAATTTCAGGTAACTTTATCATGGATGATTTGCCTCCATAAAGCAACTTTATTAGTCATAAAAGCAATATTATAAACATTGAATCTCCAACCCTCAAAAAAGGAAAAATTTACGCCAATGGCTTCTGGTATAGTTTCCCATGTCAAAACAAAGAATATTACTGGTAATAATTCAAAAGTAATATAAAATGTAGTATTTCTTCTACACACTGCATTATCACCAGCAACTAAAACAAAGAATATTACTGGTAATAATTCAAAAGTAATATAAAATGCAATCAATCTGGGCAACTATTCTCCTCCCCGAAGTTACATTTCTAATGTACCCCCAAATAAAAGGCAAAATAAACAATGTAAACAGAATAAATGACCTGAAGTTTGAGATTGCTGTGAAAGAAACTTTTCCTCAAATGTAAGCTTCGGATTTGTAGGAGCACTCGATTTGGATGATAGCCACCTATACTGTTTTTTTCAAAAAACAGTTGATTCAGATTAAAAATAAAGTAACAAATAATATTTGTGCTCAATTTAAATCATACGGGATTCGAATCTAAAAGATCTTAAAAAAAAATGATATCCAAAATATACTATTAACTTGTGATGCAATATGATAAAAAGATCTAACTTCAGCATAAGCTACACAATACAACTATCAAAAGAAACTCTACAAAGAAAGAAATAGACAGGATGAAAAGTATATCACAAGAAACACCTGAAAATATGAGACATTATTGCGAAAGAATGATAATGAAGATCTTCAAAAGCAGCTTTATAATTTGTTGGTAAATAATGTAATTCTATTCGGTTTGATAAAAATAATCTAAAGACATTTGCTTCTTTCTAGTCTTTCTCTACCATATTTAGAGAATTATTTCAGTGTTGTTAAATGGTGGCTATAGCGCTGTAGAGTTGAATAGCGGAATTTGAACAAATCACTATTGTTTAGCGATATGTTATTTAGTACAAAATATTGTGAAATAGTGGCTATAGCAATGTTGCATAGCGCAATTAAAACTAACCATTATTTTCCGCAATTTATTGAAAACACTGATTCTATGACCTGTTCAACTAGTCTGTCATAGTATGTATACTGTGAAGAAAACTGTTTGACTCTGATTCTATGTTTTCTTAATTCCACGATCAATTAGAACCTGTATGATTATGTCAGTGTCCTTGCATTTTAATATGTTACAATGGAAAGATATTAATAGTTTTCTACTGTAATAGAATTCAATTAGACTCAATACTAAACCTATAAAAATAAGCAGAGAATATTGAGTATCAATTGTACAGAGGAGAAAAAGAAGAATCGGTTACATATGTAAGAACATACCATAAGGGAAGAAAAACAGTGAATAAGAGGAACAAAACTACAACATTTACCTTCTTTTTTCTTTAATTTAAGGGTAAGCAAAACTTGGTTCTAACAATCAATCAAGCAATGCTTAAGATCTTTTTCCAGAAAACATTCATATTACAGAAGAATTTAACAATTGAGAAACTTTAGTTGAGAACTACCAGTACCAAATAGGAAAGATAGAGGGAGAGAAGAGAAAAAGAGCATATATCTATCCCTTACATAACCACAAAAGGTCAAGGGAAAGTATAGACAAATTAAAATGTATACAGAAAATATTTGAACATGACATGAGCATAAGACTACGTAACTGCATACCGGAGACACTCCTGATAGCCACTTCGTAGCAACTGCAATATCTTGCCGCCACTCATGCTCACGCTGCCAACAGCTAGCATCACGGACAAGATTAGGTGGCCCCTGAATGAAAAAACTATCAGAGAACAAACATATAACACAAAGGTGTGGAACAGGAGAACTCAAAACATAGGTTAGATTATGTATCTCAGGAAATGAGATTGATAGCTCACACTTACTTGAGAAGGTTGAGTCCAAATAGTTACCCTCCCGTGAAAATTTGCAATAAGCAATGCACGGGGGCAAGAGGTGGGGGACCATTCTATAAACTGGACTGAATCACGAGGAGAATCTACAGAAGATGTAATTATAAAAAATTATATTTCCGAAAATAAAACCGCAAAAAAAGTGTCAATAAACATCATCATATTTGAGGGAAGAGAAAAATTTACACATCAGATAACTTCTTGTTGCCATATTGTCAATGTCATATACGGGACCTCAAAATGCAGTTTAGGAATTCTGGAATATATTATTCATTCAGATTTAATTTGGCATTTATTGTAATGGTATTCCTGCTATAATCGCAAAAGACATCATGTCATGTGTAAACTGGTGGTAAAAGGGTGAGTCTTGACCCTCTTCAGAGCTGAACATGATGGAAGCCTTTGAGACTTGGCCTGCCTTTTTATTCGTTATATTTTGGTAAGGTAAGTAATAATAATTACTGATAATCATACATTTGGATTTATGTAACCAAAAAAAATCATAGACTCGGATTTTCCATAAAATATATCCTTCAGGATTGTATGCCAATCAGTTAAAAAAAACTTTGAAATTGTTTGTGTAATGACTTAACCAGAACATTAGATTGGATAGGTTGGATGGGGAATATAATTCCATTTTAACTTTGAAATATAATTCCATTTTAGGTTGGATGAAGAAAAACTTATGTAAAATATAATTCCATTTTAAGTCTGCATGTATTCCATATTAGTTAGATGCCTTCAATAACATTCGAAAAGCAATACAATTAAAAACGGGCGGACAGACAGCTGTGTGGTGACGTTTGGTGTTCATACAATTTATCTAGATCAAGATACACAGATCTTAACTCCAACTTTATAACCAAAAATCAAAATATCGCAAATACTATTAGCTAATGCCAGATTGACGGTCGAATTGCCATATATTAGCATAAGCTTTAAATTAATAATCCAAGAGGACTATCAAAGCTTCACAACAGTTCAACTCAAACTTTACAATATTTTGACATAAGATACAGTAATAATGGAACATTCATGGTCATAGAATGAAGCAATGACATCAAAATACCTGCTATGACATTGAATACTGCACATTCAGTCGGCCTCTCTGGTATCACAATATGTATAGGGATCCAAAATGGTGGATTAGCAGTTGAACTATGAAAAAGAAAATAAACACTAATAAGCATTACATATAGAATTATAAAGCTTAAAATGTGTATCCATCAAGGCCAGAATTTTAGAGGGGCAAAATATATATATAATGAGTAGTGCATCCTAATTTCAATATTTGTTTGCTGTTGTTGTGGTTATTTTTACTGTGAATTTAAGCTAAGTAAATGGGGTTCAACCCTTGCTTTCCACATTTTTGCCAGTAAAAAGGCTTCAGAGGGATTTGATCCCAAAACCAAAAAGCAGCGGAAGCATTTATTGAGCACTGCGCCAGAATGAAGTAATTCAGCATAATATGCATAAGGGATACATATACATTAATGTTTTCCGCAAAAATAGAAAAAAGGCTTCAGAGGGATTCGACCACCCAACCGATGCGCTGCAAAATATATGTTTTACCACTGCGCCAGCATGCAACATATGTCCACTATGCGCATAAAATATATACACACACAACTTAATATTACAAAATGTTTATAATACCTACTTTTTTTCAAAAAAATAAATAAATTTTGGGGTGCCAATGGCCTTCCCCTGTTCCTATGTGGCTCTGCCACTACATCAAACTAAGTCTGTTGATTTTCTCAATAGAGTGTGGTGCAAATCAATTCTTCTGCTTTTAATTTTCCCATCAATTATCTTTATACTAACAGAAACTCTTCAAATGATATGTGTAACACAGTAAGATTTTCAGGAACGAAAACATGTCCAAATGGGTAAAAAAACACCAACCTTGGAATTCTCGCACACGTTTCAGCAGCACAAGCAATGGCATTTAGTTTTCCACACCAGGAAACAGCACTGCAGAAGGAAAAACAATTATAATAGCAAAAGTATTTACTATATAGGACTTATAATAGTGCGCAAACAAAATCAATTTACATATTGAAGAACCAAAAAACAAATGTCAGAATCTAAATGTTTTTATTTTTATTGTTTTGGAATTTTATTTATAAAAAATGGTGGCTCAAGTAGCTAGGCTAAACGGGCATATTGGGCGAGAAGTACATTGGCTTGTTATCCCTCCACTGTTGAAAGTCGAGAGTAGTCACTGCTCTGTTAAGCCAGCCTCACGCGGTGCCTTTCATTCTAGGACCAACGAGAATTGGGCTTTCACTCAAGCCCCGTTGATCAACTCCCAACTTGGAGTGAGCAAGCCAACATTTGCAGCCTCAAACCCAACCCAGTGTGACCTGAACCAACTTGATGCTCTCACTTGAGTTATAAGTTGGAGTTACCCATCTCATAATCTAAATTTTACATAACCAAACTCAGACACTATCACCACATAAAGTCAGAAGAAGCAAAATAAATCAAATTTGGTTCAATATAACCAATTTGAACAACTCATTGACCCAACTAGCGACAAAAAACGGGAGATATAAGGATGGTTGGGAGTAGATGAGCTACGGAATGAAGTGATAAGGAGGTCAGGAGTTCGATTCCCAACGTCAACAAAACTAACAATACAAGCAGTTACTTACATTGACTGTTTCAAAAAGAATTAGCAACAAAAAACTAAGAACTTACTATGAAATTTTAAAACAAAAAGTCACAAAACATATCCAAATTCCAAAGCATCACTCGTAATAAAATATATATAGCTAAAATTAGAAACATTAAAACATGTAGTTGTTGTACCATACTAAAATGAGAATTTAATATATAGAAAACTTCGGTTTATAAAATCGAGGTCCCAAGGTCAGAAGTTCGATTCTCACCATCAACGGAACTAATATAAACTACCGATACTAGTTACCAAAATTGGCTCTTTCAAACAAAGTAACAACAAAAAGCTAAGAACTTTGAATTTTTAAAACAAAAAGTCACAATTCACATAACTTATCCAAAGCATCACTCATACTAAATATTATGATCAAGTAAAAATAAAATTAAACCAAATTATTGAACTATTGAACTAAAACAACAAAGTAACCAAAAAAAATAAAAATTTGTTGAGTAAACTAACCTGAAATTACGACAGAGTTCAGGAACACTCATCTTATGCTGCAAATTAGACTTAGATTGTTTAAGCCTAATTGTGAAAACAGTAGCAGGATTAACCGAATCTTCATCCATTGATTGATCAATTGGTGATTTATCCTCAGCAAGAACTTCTTGTTCTTCAACAGAAACCGATTCGTTGTTGTTATCAGGAAGGTCTTGAGATTCGGGAATAGACTGAGCCAAAGGCTCGCCTTCTTGAGAGTCTTTTGTGGCAGTGGATTGTTGATTCATAGCGAATAATAAAAAACCCTAATTTTGAATATATATGAAAAAATTGAAGAGAGAGAAAGGTGGTAGTGGTGGGAAAGTCGTAATTGAAGGCGACAGATGAGATACTGTTGATGAAAGTGGGGTTAGTGTGATTGTGAGGGTGGGGAATTGGGGAAATTTTAATTTTGTTTAATAAAAAAGGTGTGATTTTTAGGGTTTTTGTGTGTAGTGGTGGACAAAGTAGAGACAGTGATTCCAGATTTTGCTTTCTTGCTGAGGAATTGTTTTGTTTTTTACACTTGTTTTTTTGTTTCTTTTTTTAACCTTTTTGTCGTTTGAGAAATGTGAAAGTGTGGTGATGTGTTGTGAATCACATAGGTGCAAGATGGAGATTGCAAAAAATGGTTTGTTTATTCTTTGGTGGTATGACACATTTTGTAATAAATTCAGTCATTTTAATTTTTTTTGTCAAAATGTCATGTAGGATTTAAGCAATCTATAGTTAATTTAATTGTGCATTGAAGTAGTTTTTTATTTTAATAATTTTAATAATTAACAATACATAAAACTCTCTATGTCTAAAATGTGAAGGGGGCAAGATAGCGAGATAGAAAATATATATGTATAAGTGTCATGGTAGATTAAGTATCAAAAACGTAGAGGTGTTTAACAACTTTTACTATCAAAGTGGATCTGACGGTGCTTTTAAGACAAATATGTGACATGGTATGAATTGCTTACTTGTAAATAAGGTGATCTATTTAAATATTTTTGTGGCGAAAACGGTGTACTGGACATTAGGTGTTCAGTGTGTCGGAGAGACTTGGTGAAAGTTGGTATGGCTTGTGGTGTGTCTTGTGAGTGATTCCAAAATGTAGTTAGAAAAAAAAATAGGAAATTGTCAAAATATCTCACTTTTGCTAGAGCAGTAGGTAGTTGAGATAGTGGGCGCTGGGTTTGGAGTTGGCGATGAAAGAGACCATTATCTGCATAAGAACAAGCGGTTAATGAATTGGAAGCTACAACATGTAATGTTGAGCTGGATGTGAAAGGAAGTGGCGAGAGAATTTGGTTGTTGAATAATGACGAGGAGCTCTCAATTAGTTCTTGCTACAAACACCCAATTTATATTCAAAATACTCAATCTATAATCCGATCTTGTTAAAGGTTTTGGTTAATCTGGGCAAGATCGGCGTTTTGTCTAAAGCACGTCTTATGACTTGAATGTTATTACAAGTAGACTAACAATTATAATAATAAAGATAATTTCAACTATTTATGATCATATCATTGTACTATAAGAGAAGTAATTTCAACTTTATCGCGACATGTCTCGTGTCTTTTGCTATAATAACATCGAGACTTACGATCATATTTTCATCTCATCTTTCTTTTACTAAATGATATTTAGTCGGTTATAAAATGTTAATCACAATAAGATATTTTGTATATTCTTTTTAGCGGATTAGCGCTTTCTTTTTTTTAAACAGTAATTTATTTTTTAAAATTTCTATACGATATAAAATAACAATATAAACTACTTTACCTATACGGATTAGAGAAAAGTCATGATTTATTTATGGAAAAATTCTCCATATATGATATAATCTTCTATATTCCGTGTTTTAATAAAATCTTCTCCCTTAAAAAAAAAAAAAATCTTCTATAACATGTGCTATGAATTTTCCACACGGCCAAGGATCATGGATGACACGTTCATGGTATATAATATTGAGCCATTAACAACAATTGAATTGGATTGAATACGTTCACTAAACAAATATTTTTTTCACAAGATAAAATTTATTAAAACACGAAATAATGTCCCGAGATATGTTGCAACACAACTTAAAAAATAAATTCAGTCCACAAATTCTAACTTCAGAAATACCAAAATTACTAATGTTGAATACTATGATCGGGTCGGGATTTGATTTTTAATCTTTTAATTTTGTGCGTGTGAATTTTCAATAATTAATTATTTCGACGGTAAAAAAACAAATCCAAGCATGACAAGGAATCCTCTGTCATTGTGTTGAATTACTGTACTACACGTAACATTAAAAAGGTAAACATTAGGGACAAGGCTTGGGTGACATTTGAGAGGGAAAGTCAGGCTGCCTTTGGTCTTATAACATCCGTTAGATCAATCTCACGTTTAGGATTATGCCACGTGTTATTTCTTTAAGAAAACATTTGACAACCCACTTGAATGAAACATGACCCATTCCTTTCATTTCTTTGCCGGACAGTGACCACCAACTTTCGGCCTCGTCTGCTCTCCACTACTGTACCATCTTGCTCGCCGCCGCCATTGTCCTATTCGCCGTCGCCGCCGTCGGTGACAAAGCAAAACCAAAAAACAGTCTCACTTGACAAAATTAAAACCAACAGCCACACACAAAGTGTTATATGGGTCAAATCAACAAAGAGAATACAAAATCCACGACCTGCAACATGGAACAAATCAACACATAGAAATTGAAAGAATCAACCACCAATTCATAAGGAAAAAGAAAGGATAACTCAAAGAGATGCAAATCAAACAATTCTTTAATCCAGTGAAGGACTACAGTGGTGAGAGATGGAGGCGATGCTCTGTACACTGTCGACGGCGAGAAGTATGGCGATGGGTCGATCAAGGAAACAGCGATGTTTTCATTTTGGTCAGTGAAGTTTTCTTATTTTTTAATTAAAGAAATTAAAAAATTACATGTGGCATTATCTGGCGTGTTAGATTGATCTGACGGATCTCATTAGACCAAAGACAGGCTGACTTTCCCGCTCAAAAGTCACCCAAGCCTTGTCCAACACGGACGAGTCTTTCTGGTCCAATAATAGAAATGAAAAATAAAAATGTCATTTTCAGCAACAGTAGATAAAATGGAAACACAACAATGGAACGAACAAGCAAGTCTTTATGGTGACCCCACCTTACTTACCAGCCACCAAAAACACAACATTTTCTCATTCAACTGTTTACATTTTCACCACAAACTATTTCCTTCATTGGAGGAATTCAATCTTCATTTTTTTTCTTTTCTCTCATTTGTCTTGTCAAGGTTATTGATTGATTCTTCCTCCTTCCACTCATGTTTTTTTTATTTCTCAAAATGGGTTTCTGTGTTTTTACTTGTTAAGTCTTTCTCTTTTGTTTTTATAAACTATGATCTCAATAGTATTCATATATACCAAGTTAGGTTGATGAGCTATATCTGTTATTTTCGGATTCAGTTAAATAGTTAGTTCTATTTTGTTCTTAAATTGTGATGGAATTGGAAAATTTTGGCACCTAGATTATTTTCAGTGTTTGAATTTTGATTTGAAGGCACTATACAGGTTGTTTTCTATCCTGAATTTTATGAAGGATAATTAGATAGATAATCTTTGATTCTAAGGAATCATTAAGTATGAAATAGTTGACTTTTGTTGAAATTTCTGTTCTGGAATTCAGGTACTATCATAGGTTGAAATTGTTATAAATATTTTGATGTTTCTGTCCCAGAAATTTTCTAAGTTATAGAAATTTATGTCAAGTTGAACAAAGGTTTCAACTATTTCGGGTGGATATACTGTCTATTGCTACTGTTTTCTTTTGAGTTCGCTCCCAATTGCGATGCCTTTGCAGTTTCCATGGTTATATATTATATCTCCTTGTGCTTGTAATTAAAATTTAGGAATGGCACATCACTTATGTTGCGATACGGTATATAATGCAGGCATCACGGAAGAACAGTCACGTACTAAGACATTATGAGCTGTGGCTGTTTTAGAGCCTCAACTCTCAAGAAAAAAAGGAGTCAACCTGATACTCCTCATGAAATTGATGGTGAGGGCCTTTGGTTACTTCTTTTAATACTAGTATTTTCTAATGGTAGAGCCTTGTGTAATTTCCCATTCATGAGTGTGAGAAAACTTTATCTTGAAAATTATGCATTCAATACTTTAAAAATTAATGTTAAAAGTTATCTTTCAACATTAATTTTGTCTCTGATTTCCTTTTTTGGTATACTTAACAAGTATCGAAGGGCACTGTTTAGCATGACCCCTATAATTATGTCCATTTAGTTCGTACTTAAGTGAAAATGTAATTGAAGTATTGGCAACATACGCCCTTTGTGGATTTTACTAGTTAGGTTGTATATGACACGTAATACAGCAATGATGTTTATAAATGTTCTGATGTATAATCAGCAATACTTTTGTAACTACAACCTTTTACCATTTAGCAACTATGCTTAATGCCAGGTCTTGTTGCTCAGGGTATCCACTTGAAAATATTGTGCATTTTTCTGAAAAGGAATTGAGATTGGCCACTGATAATTATCATCCAAGCAAAAAGATAGGACGGGGAGGTTTTGGCACAGTTTACCAGGTATTCAGGTTACAGATTCTTGCATAAAATACAACATTATGGAATTAATATACTTGTTGATCAGTTGATTTATCAAAATGATTCTTCCAAGGTGCTTTATGCTACAAGAGGGGTATCTGTAGTTTATGATAGGAGACATTGAGAGAAAGGCCCAAATAGAGAGAGGTGAGCAGGCAAGTTAGTTAGAGACGAGAGGAAACAAACGTGAGTCGGGGTATACGAGGTGCGTGAGAAGGGAAAGAGAGGCATATAGTCTTTTGGGTTAGTTTTTGGCTTCAAGCACGGGCAGAGAGAATTCGAGATTTTCTATGAGGAGTATTGTTTCGGGTTACATGAGAGATCCTCTTGTAATACATTATCCTTATTTTCAATCAATAAAACAGTTTTTTCCTTTTCATCTTCATTTGGGTTTCTATTATTTTCTTTTTCATTTATTTATTTCTTTGATGTTGCTTTAGGATTTTATTTTTTATGCAAGTGCCAATCTTAGACATGTTAGGGTTATATACTGCGCAATGGAAGACTTTATTATGTTGTTTTTGGGGCTGTAAAAAGCCATTACTGTAATTTTTGGAGAAGAAATTATAATTTTACATTATGTTTACTTAAGGTTAAACAAGGATGAAATATACAGAAAGAGTTGGTTAAAGAAAGCCAAACCAATCTGCTACATCTTAGGATATATATAAATATAGATACAACGGATAAGCTATAAACAGAAAATAAATTAGAACTTAATCAGATAACTTAGATCTTAATCTAATGTACACTAGTTCTATTTCAAGCAATTCTAAGTTCCAAACAATAACAGCCAAATTATCACATTATAGCTTAATTAGTATTTTTTATAGGCAAAGTAGAATTCTTCAATTTTTATCCACATTATTTCACGCATCCCTTGAGGCATAGCTCTATATTCCGCTTCAGCACCGCTCCTTGCAACCATGCTCTTTTTTTATTCCGCATATGACCAAATTATCCTTGCAACCATGCTCCTTTTTCTATTCAAATAACTCAAGATTCGACTTGCTGCATGAATGTGTTCTTATAGGGTGAATGCAAGATCAGTCTCCTTAAGAGGATATATAATGTATTTTCTTTGAAAAACAACAGTATCTGCTGAGGTTCTTGCAATTTCCATCCCCAAAAAATATCCTATGTGAAGTAGACTAAGCAATTTGTGTAGGTTTAGGAGAAATATTACCTATAGAGTTTCTGGACTCATTAGGCTTCTTTCTTTGAGATTTTTGTCCTCTTTGTGTAGACATAATCAAGGGGTCTTGAATCGTTACAATTTGTGACTGTCTCATTTCTCTTTGTTTTGTTGAAATTAAGATTTTTGATTTGTGACCTTTCTGTAAATTTGTTTTCAACTTCATATGAAAAATTTGAAAATCACTTATATTTGACAATACTCGACTTCCGGTTTGTGTCGTGAAATCAGAGCCCATAAGTTGGAGATATAGATTTGAATCTTCAATTCCCCCCTGAAGATGAGTATTAAAAATGATGTTGACTCCTAAAAGGTAACATCCATAGTAATAAATGTCTTTCTAGAAATTGGATCAAATTACATTCTTTGCTGGGAAAACACCCACGAAACATCAGAAGATATATATCGAAGATGAAAACTTCCATAGGATATCAACTACTAGTATTAAATTGGTTATAGTCAAAATTCAAAATGGCTTCACCCCAAATATATATAGGTACCTTATAACTTAAAAGTAATGCTCGAGCAACTTCTAACAGTGTTTACTTTTCCGTTTGAACATACATGCATTATCCAATTCCGATGGCAATTATTTGCTCCTTTTACTTGAGTTGTTCTGGTTATATGCATATGCACGAAAAAGGCATTATACTACTTCTAGTCAACAAGCTATTTTATTTATAATGTGACATTTTTATCATAGCTATTGATTGTTAAGCTACTACTAAATACCTATGTTGAAATTTTGCTAGGGAACCTTAAAAGATGGAAGACAAGTAGCGGTGAAGAGCCTTTCAGCTGCATCAAAGCAGGGGGTTCGTGAATTTTTAACGGAAATTAAAACTATATCGCTTGTCAAGCATCCAAACCTTGTTGAATTGATTGGTTGCTGTGTTCAAGAACCTAATCGTACATTAGTTTATGAATATGTGGAAAATAACAACCTCGATCGTGCATTACTAGGTAAATCTGAATAGAATAACTAATTAAAATCCATATGCAGATCAGAGGATGAAAACATAACATTTCATTTTTCCCCATATTGTTTTGTAGGAAATAGAAGCACAAACATTAAGCTAGATTGGGAAAAAAGATCTAATATCTGCACAGGTACGGCTAGAGGTCTTGCATTTCTTCATGAAGAAGCTGTTCCACACATTGTGCATAGAGACATCAAAGCTAGCAACATATTACTTGACAGAGACTTCAACCCAAAAATAGGAGATTTTGGCCTGGCTAAGTTATTTCCAGGAGACATCACTCATATTAGCACAAGAATTGCTGGAACAACGTAAGTTATATTGCAGATTCGTGGTTAATTTTTTATGTCTGTTATTTTGCCGTAGCTTTGGGAGATTTGAACTGATACTGGTTCATTACTTTTAGTCTTCTCGACATAATTTGACTGAAATTTCTTTAACTACTGGGATTAACTCTCACATTAAAAATTGTTCAATCCACACTTACACCGTGGTACTCATGAATACCTTCTTTTGTTTGAATATATGCACAGCGGTTACTTAGCACCCGAATATGCAATGGGGGGCCAGTTAACCATGAAGGCTGATGTATATAGTTTTGGAGTTCTTATACTTGAAGTAATTAGTGGCCAAAGCAGTGCGAGGACAAACTGGGGAGGGTCAAACAAATTCCTCTTGGAATGGGTACGTTTTCAGCTTCCGGTATCTAAATATTTCCACAAATATCTCCGTGGTGAGACATGATTGCATGCATGCGTAAAACTTTTTTACACTGACAATGTAAACCAATTACACAATATATTTTGGCAATAACAGGCTTGGCAACTTCATGAAGAGGGGAAACTGCTGGAGCTTGTGGATCCAGGAATGGTTGAATATCCTAAGGAAGAGGTGACTAGGTACATGAAAGTAGCTTTTTTCTGCACACAAGCAGCAGCAAGCAGAAGGCCATCGATGTCGCAGGTTGTTGATATGCTATCCAAGAAAATTAGACTGAATGAAAAGCAACTAACAGCACCAGGGTTCTTCCAGGCTTCAGGAGAATCCTCTCTAAAGAAGTCATCCATTGAGTCCACAAGCTATCAGTTTAGCTCTACCCCTGCCAGTTTTACTCAGATCAGTCCACGGTGAAGCCTAAATCAAAACTGTGTTTGTCTGAATTGCAGAGTTGATAAATAGATGAAAAGAGAAAGAAAATCAAAGGGAGGTTTTTCTCTCTTTATTTTTAGTTTAATAGAATATTCTTTTTGGTTTCTTTTACTTTTTCTTTTTATTTATCTATATTTTTTTTCGAATTACAAAAGTGATGGTGTGCTTAGGCAAGCTTATTTAAAAACTGCATTTACGATATTGTTCCATTTTTTAATATGTATGGAAAAGAAAAGACCCTTGTGAACCATACTAAAAAAAATAGATCAGTTATAAGGTTGGTTTGGTGACTAAGGTGAAAGAGTTAAGGAGTAGAGCAATAAAAATGGTCTCAGGTTCGATTCTCACTTCCAGCAAAAAATTAACAAATTAACATACTAATATTGACCGTTTCAAAAAAAAAAAAAAAGTCACGATCTTTTTTTTGTTACAATCAAGTAAACATAATATAATTATTAAAAAGTATATAGATATTTTAAAGAATTATGTCAAATAGTTTAGAAATATTTCTATTTAAATGGTGTTCTGTTCATGATTTCAATTTTCTTTATGTTTTAACCTTTATTTTCCCTCTCATATTGCATGATTGAAATTCCACTGAGAACAATTGGGAGAAATCACAATGGAGAGAATCCAAAATCCTCAATTGCTAATGTAATACACATGCATCAATAAAAACAGAGAGAAATAAAAGCTGAGAGATTAGTCAAGTTGCTGCCCCTTGCTTTTACAATCAAAATAAACCACCTTAATAATGGTTCTCAGTTTCCTACATTAGAGAGACTGAATTTCAACGGAAACAAGTTCCACACAGCAACTGCATGACGTAGCTTTTGGTATCGGCCATCCAATCTAATTAATGTTTGAAATCATTTAAAAATAATTTAATGAATATTTGGAGTCATAAATAAGCTAATTTTATTTCAGAGCACTGAAAATCCAATCCAGATAAGCTGCATCCAAAAACAATTGGAAAAGAACAAATTTAAGAAACATTAATCGGTGTGTTTACAGCTTGGAAAAAGAAAGAAAAATAATTGACATGAGGAAGTAAAGCTGTAAATCATCATTGTAAGCATATGATGTAAAAAAGCCACTCCTAGTTATTAATAAAGAATGTATTAAAACCCATGTAACATTTGATTTCCAAGGTCATATAATAGACAATAATGGATTTAATTGATACAAAACCTGAATGTTGGAAAAAACATGTCAAGAATGCAAGGGAAAAATGAACAAAAGAAAGATTGTGAGATCTCAAGTATGATACACAGAATTATGCAGCAGGCTGCTCCTCGGTGGTAGGAGCTTCTTTCTGGGGTAAATCTGCAGTACCGTTATCGGCAGCATCCTTTGGTTGTGATTCAGGAGCAGGTGGTGCTGATTCATTTGGTTTAGTTGCTGCTTGTTTTCCATCCTTCCCATCTTTGGAGTCTTTTGCTGTTTCTTTTCCATCCTTCCCATCTTTGGCGTCTTTAGCAGGTGCAGGTGGAGGAGGAATCATGTGAGTTGGTGGAGTATGTTTCAACTTTAACAGTATCTGCCGCATCCTAGAAAGATCGGTGGGTTTGCCAGGCTTTGGGCCTTGGAGAACAGTAACTGATGGGTTCTTGTCCTGATCCTTTTTGCCTCTTTTCTTCTCAATGTTGGCAACCTCACGAGGAATTATCTCCCCAATTGCTTTCCAGTAATTTTTGTCAGCCTCTTTGTGAAAATTCTCTTGATTAGCCAGGTATAACTGTTCCATAAACATAGTTCATCTCTAAATATTAAAAGAACAGAAATCACATTGTGAAAAGTAATGATGATATGGGATGTGTAAATAATACCTTCTCCCTTTCTCTGTTTTGAACCTTGTTTGTCTCAACATTGAGCCTCCTTTTCTCATAGAAACCCACTTTATAATCCTCAGCTTCCTCGATAATCTTCAATCTCATTTCTTTTTCCCTTTTCTCCTTCTCGTCTAGCTGAATAGCATTTTGACTGCATAACAAATTCATTTTCATTGTCAACCGAGTTCAGCAAACATATTATACATCTTAAATCTCCAAGGATCAGATTGCAAGCAAATACCCGTCCTACATTTAAGGTTCAGAATAATTTTTCCTTATATAACAAAACAAAGTCAAATAGTATTTGTATTAATGGCTAACGACAACCAAAAATTTGCTTTCTCACTTATGGGATTGACTACATGAATCAAACGATGCCAAAACATCTTGTCATAGACCATGTTTAAAGATCAACCATTTAAATTCCTCTTAATCATTTGATCTATTGTTTTCTTTGATTCCACTCTACCTTTGATTATTAGACTACCGTTCATTTGCTCAACCCTTCTAATTGATGCTTTTATGAAATCTTTCCACACACGCATGTTCAGACCACCTAAGATGGGGGAGAAACAAATATTTTCTACAATGAAAGCTACTTCAACTTTCTTTTTAATGATTAATTTGACATATTATTTCTGCAACATTGAACTTACTTTTTATTGACTATTTACCATCTGACACTGGGTTCACACAACAATGCAGAGCTTATTGTTATTTATGTGGTAAACTTTTGGCTTAAATACACTTTGGATTTTGAAATGGGTAACCAATTTGCGATTCTTCTGATGCTTGAACTCAACAAGACCTACCAAGATTGCAGAATCACACAATCTCACGCGCTAGCTTGCGATTTTAACTACCATGCATGGGATCAACATTTCTATAGCATTTTTTAATCAATGGATATAAACCCATACTTTTCCTTCAAAAGTGAATCCGTCATATAAAGAAAGTGAATCCAAAGGAGCGCTAGCTTGCGATTTTAACTACCATGCATGGGATCAACATTTCTATAGCATTTTTTAATCAATGGATATAAACCCATACTTTTCCTTCAAAAGTGAATCCGTCATATAAAGAAAGTGAATCCAAAGGAAAAAATTAAATAGAAATAAAGGTTAATGTGCTATGACAATGAGAGAGGAACATCATAAAACTACACAAGGATTAACATTAACACGATACAAAATTCAGTAATTCACGTTTGACGAGTATGCATTTAATAAATATATGCATACATTACGATGTTTACCAAGATTCTGCCAACACGGACAATTAACATATAACGCAATACGCATATGTTTGGAAAACCGTTAAAAGCACTCACAATCATCTATTTGAAGCAACAGGTACTCCAGTGTTCCTTCCTCCTTCTATGTTGACAGTTTTGAACCGATAATTTTCCCAAACTTACGTTGCATTGTTGCTTCAAACTTACCCTAAATGTTTCTCATATTTCCCTCCGCACTCTCATTAAATCTAACAAATCACAAATGTTTTCAAGACGACTCGATACAATTTCTTCTCATCAATCTTTATCATCATCTGCTATTCTATAAATCACTACCTTAGATCTAAGTTTAACTAGCAAATAGATGATCATGGAAAATGGAACACCCAATGGTCAATATAGTCAACTTGAGTACAAAGATCTAACTTTTTGGTCAACAGAGATTTTCACCAACCATTTCAATCCACAAAAATGAGCACACAAGATAGATCCTACAAACTAACCCTTAAAAGTTCATCACTAAATCTCAACATTAAAAACACTTTTTTTAACAACTCAAGTAACTATTTCAAGTGAAATTGGAACAATCAAAGTTCAATTAACTTCTTTCTACTTCCTAATTCACAATCCTAAGCATTCACAAGCAACCAAGAGAAAACATCAAAGTAAAAGAGGAAACTTTGGGATCAAGCAATTAACAATGAAAACGAAAATAGCATAGATCTAAGCAGATTCAAGCAAGATCTGAAAAATTCACAAACAGAAAAATGAATCTGAAACACTCACCGGCGCCATTCCCGAAGAACGTTACCTTCCTCCGGTTCCATCTCACCTGGAGGAGGAAGTACCGGTCCATCGGAGACAAAAATGTCGTCACCATCGCCGCCATACCCGTTTCCGTTTTCCATTCCATGCACCGGTTCGAAAGGAGATTGAGCGTAAGTTGGATCCTGATCGCTGAATCCGAATATCTCTGGCGACTCCGGCACCGCTGCTGTGTGATCTACGGGGACATCATCGCCGGAGAAAGTGGAGAATCCTCCGTAACCGGAATAGGTGTCATCGCCGGCGGAGAAGTGGTTGTCGTCGACGGTGAAGGACATGTCTGCGATTTGCGTTCTTTCTCGAAAACGGTTTGAAGAGAATGGAGAAAGTTGATAGAGAGTGTGAGATTTAACAATATTAGTGTAAAATGATTTTTAATTATCCAATTACTAGATAAGAGTGTAAAAAAGCTATACAAGTGGCAAATTAATTTTTTCACAAATAATTATTTATTTTATTTATTTGTAACATTTTAATTTTTTATTTATAATATAGATCATTTATTTTATTTATTTGAAATATTTTAATTCTTAATCTTTTATTTTTCTATATGAATCCTTTATCGTTTATAATTTGCTCATATAAACCGTTGTCTTTTTTTTTTAAATTAAAAAAATGCTGAAATTTAATTTTTAAAAATATTGTATTTATTAAAAAATTAAAAATCCAAAGAAATGATGAACACATTCATCATTTTTCATGAATCTTCTTGATCATCTTCCTTAAATCAAACATATATTTACTCAAATTTACCTCCAAATATAATAAATGTTTATTTTCAATCTTCTTATAAACACAAAAATCAAACCCTCAAATCCTCAATAAACCCTAAGGTTTTGTTTGTGAGTTGAGTTTTGGAGGGGAGGGGAGAAAAAGACTTATTTTTCTTTTCTAAATTAAGAACATTATAAAATGCTTTTAAAAATAATTTAAATCTGATTAAAGTATTATGTGATAATTTATCTTTCTTCTTTCAATTATTATTTTAAAATAGTAACTATAGACATACAATTTAGAAAACCCAACGCACAAACAAAACCTAAACAAATTAAAAAGAGAATAAAAAAATTGCATTAATGATCATTCAAACCCACCCATTATATAAAAATTTTAGCTAAATTTAATAAACAATACTAATGCAAGCAAATTGGTTATGCTTGGTTGTGTTTAACATATGAATCTTTGTCAAAAAAAAAAAAAAATCTTTTAAAATGTGCTTTAAATTATATTTTATCCTCGTTTAAAACATTTTTCTTGCACAAAAAAATTTGTCTTTTAAAAGCAAAGTGTGTAGAATATCAAATTAGATGAAACGACAAAACAAAAAAAAAACAAGGCTCTCATATTCTCTAATCAAATCTTTATTTTTAGTGATATTAAAAATGAAATGTTTACTCGGACCAAAATTAATAAAACCTACCCACCCACAATGATAAGGTTGCATCACCATATTTTTTTCATTAATTCAAACTTCAGTTTGACATCCAAAAACACACCAAGAACCTAAAAGTTAAAGATAAGTTATATCATATCTATCAAGTGAGCCTTGTATTGCTTAATGAAATTTTGTCTTTATCGCAATACTTTACTCGTCTTGGTGGCAAATACCCACCTGGCGTTTTGCTTATTGGCCTGCGTGACACTGGTAAAACAACATTGGCCAGAGAACACAAAGTGCAGGTAGATTATATATACAAGCAAAGAACAAATAATAATTTTTTTTTTAATTCCAATTGGCAAAAAAAAACATTAAAAATAATTTTCTACTGCAAAAAAGTTGCACTCCTCTATAATATTTTTTTATGACATACATGATCTTGGAGAAAGAGAAAATCAGACGGCTCTAATAGATCTGGTCGGTTTATGGCACCGATCACAATTATGAGACGTTTTTGTTATCAAACAAGATAGAAACAAAAAAGGTGGGGTTGAAGAAAGAGAAATCTTAAAAGGATAAAGTTTTTGTTCAAAAGGAGAGAGAGAGAGAGAGAGAGAGAGAGAGAGAGAGAGAGAGAGAGAGAGAGAGAGAGAGAGAGAGAGAGAGAGAGAGAGAGAGAGAGAGAGAGAGAGAGGAGCGAGTGAGCGACTAATGGTTGACGGTCGTAAACATTATAAAATACTAAATGATGGATATACTATTTTAAAATATGACTATATTTAATATTAATTTATAAAAAAATAAAAAGATTGTTTAGAAATATGACATTGTTTATTTGTTTATATTGTAATTTATTTATATTTTAAGAACAAATTTTATAATATTTCATAATAAGTTTAAAGGGACGTGCCTATGTTTTATTTTAATAGTGTAATTGTATAAGAATTTAATTTTCTTTATACGGGTTGCAATTGTATAATAACAAGTAACTTTTGCTTTTTTAATTATTTTTTGACGCAATTTTGCTTTTAATTTTTGATGTATCACTTATTCTTTTCGATAAGAATTAGATGCGCATATATATGTATCATGTATTATGGATTTTATTTTTTTTTATCATGTGATCTCGTTCTTTGGAATCAGGTAACAAATTAAATATGTATCTATTTACTTTTTCTCTATGCAATTTAATATTTAATGAAAATGTAATTCTTGTATTATAAAAAAAAATCTTGTGTTAATATATTGACTTATTTTAAAATTTCTACTCAAATATTCACTTAGTGGTATTTTATTTCGACTTTATTAGTATTGATTTTTATAGTTTGTTGTTTGGTTTATGATTTTTTTTTTTGCTGAGTTTTTTTTTTTTTTTTGGTACAATTTTGTTTGTTTTTCTTAGTGAGGCTTATGTCCCTTCAATTTTGTTTTGTTTGTTTTTATCTCTCTTAATTATTAATTAATTGTAGTTTTTTGGTTGTTTAAATATTTAGTTTATTTTTGTTATTATATAGGCTCGACTTTATTAGTCCGAATATGGCCAAAGTTATTATGCTTAAACATTATACTTATGCAGGGTGCATAAGTAAATATTAGCCACCAGATCCCTCTGCCACGTGTTATGATCATAGCCATCCCAGCAATTAACGGAATTTTCACACGCACGGGTAACGGTTTCTCCACACAATTGACGGAAGTTCACACGCAGCTATCCGAGCTCTCCTCCGACGAGATCCGACGGCGAAATCATCATCACCGTCTCCGGAATCATCATCTCCGTCACTGATTGCATCGTTCATCGCCATTGCCGCCAATTTTCTGGAATCACGTTAAGGTTGGTGTTGCACAGAAAATTGATTTCAAATTTGATTTTGATTTATTATGTTTGTTTTTCTTTTTGATTTAATTTCTGGATGCTTGTGGTTATTTGTTGATTTTCATGAGGAGGTATATGAATCATTAGGTTGTTGTTTTTTTGCTGATTTGAGGAGGTATAGGAATTGTTGTTGAAGATGGTAAAACTAACACTAATACACAACAATTTGTAGTTAGTACTGATTGTGATGTAACTGATATTAATAGACACAATGAATTTGTATTAAGTTGTTTATTTGTGAAACCTAAATCCAAAGAGTGAAAATGGGATTGAGTAGTAAAAGGTTAGCAGCTTCTCAGACCACAAAACTTCAATAATTCCTAAGATGTGAAAATGGGATTGAGGTGCAAGTCTCTCCTGTAATTTTTTTTTAGTATTTTGATTCCAACAAATTTGAATGAAGGGAGAAATCATAATTTTGTATCAATAAGCCCCATTAAGAAGATACTTAAATGCTTTATACTGATTTTTGGGGTTGATTTATATGGATATGTAGAAGTCATGCTGCTGTAGTTGGATTAAGATACTTGTTAGGAGAGTGATTATGTCATAGCAAAGATGGAGCTTGCAATTTCAATTGTAATTGGTGAGGAGTTGCTTTGCTCCAAGCCCTTACATTTTATTGTATCTTCTTCTTCTTCTTCAAATTTTGCTTTTGATCTCAAAAAACATGTGTAGAGACACGGGAGATCCTGTGAAAGTGAAACCTTCAATTTAACTATTTCAAGTATCAATGCAAAACCAAATTCTACATGCTTAATGTTTAATGTCGATGAAATTTAAGTGGATTCATTGTGTAACCTCCAATGAATTGTAATGTTGATTAATTTTGGGCTGTAGGTCTTCATAGTAGTGGATTAATTGTAATGTTTCATTAGCAGCATATTGTCATATGTTTAAATTTATATGCAACCATAATGATTGTTAAATGGTTTCCAGCTGTTATACCTTGAAACCATGAATATAGAGGAATGGTTTCAAGAACAACAATTTTCTATGTAAATGATTTTTAAGTACACTACTTTATGCATGTTACTTTGGTTGTTGTTCTAGTGGTTAACTAAATTTTACATGATTTTTGTTTATAGGGATTGTTGCTGTTTTTAATGGATTCGATGTCAACTTCATCTGAAATACTCCCATTGTCCGTTGTTGATAGTTCAAACACACAGGCTGATAGTTCAAGAACACTTCTTGATACATTTCAATGTTACTCTCCTACTAAAAAAAAAACTTGGGAGTCTCTTGCTTTTAAATCTGTTGAAGAAGTTGGAAAATTTTATGGAGACTATGCATTTAAAAGTGGGTTTTCAGTTCGGACTTTGTCGAGATCAAAAAAGAATTCACAAAATAAGCCATCTGATAGATATCACTATCTACGTTATGGTTGTAACAAACAAGGTTACAAGAAAGGAAGTTTGTTGGATCCAAAGAACAAGCCAAAATCAGAGAGTCCTGTTGTTGTTGAATTTGAGAAAGTAAAAGAAAAAGCAGAGGAAAGGATTGGTTGTACAGCTGCGATTTCTTTAAAGTTGGATGAAACTCTGAATGTTTACAAGATATATAAATGGGATGTGGCCCATTGTCATCAGTTACATAAACCAGAGCATGGACGTTACTTGAGATCATTTAGGGAAGTTAATGAAGTGCAAGGACAGCTCGCTGTAATCAATTCGAAAGCTGGGATGTCAATGAGAACTTCATATGAGGTCATGGGTCAGGGTGTTGGAGGCACATATAACTTGCCTTTTCGATTTTCGGATTTAAAAAATTATTTGATGACAATCCGTTCGAAAGAGATGGTGGTTGGTGAGGCAACTGTGATTCAAGAATTTTTTAGGAATGAAGCTTTGTCGAAACCATCCTTTTATTATGATATTCAAGTTGATGCAGCAGAAGATATAGCTAGTATTTTTTGGGCAGATGGGATTATGCAGCTTGATTATGCTTTATTTGGTGATGTTATAAGTTTTGATACAACTTACCGAACCAACAACCAGTATCGCCCTTTAGGTTATTTTTTTGAACTTCTACCAGGTTAAAAATTATTGTTTTTATTCCATTATGTTATATATTGTGTTGCCATGAATAGTATAGGTAAGTTGAATATGTTGAAACCATTTACCAATAATAATGGTTTCTTTGTATATCATACTGAAACCATTTATCATTAGTAATGGTTTCACTTGTTAACATGTTGAAACCAAAATAGCCCTTTTATGGTTTAAGTGTTTTTTATAATATAACTGAAACCATAATTTTGATATCTGCTGTGTGTCCTTTTAGTTGCTCCATTTTATATTTCAATGATAGTGTGGCATTTGTTTGATAGTTTCAGTACCCAACATAATCAATTATAAGTAGCAGTTACTAGTAATTAGGGATTCAATTTATCCTTATGTAATTATGATTGATCCTTGCAGTACATGTTCCTGCTGATAGTGTGGCAAAATGGTTGTTTTATTTGGTTTTTATGTTGTTTGTGAATTCAAAACCAATGAGAAACCATAAGTGTAGCTTAATGGTTTCACTGAATGTGTATCTGAAACCAAAATAGCCCTATTATGGGTTCACTAGGTTTTATAATATAACTGAAACCATAAATGTGACTGAATGGTTTCACTGTATTTATTTCTGAAACCAAAGTAGCCACCTTATGGTTTCAGTTATAGTGTGGCATTTGTTTGATGGTTTCAGCACTCAAGATAATCAATTCTAAGTGAAATAATAATTATGATTGATCCTTGAATTTGTTTTGTTTGGTTTTTAAGCAGTTGTTTTAATAATGTTTTAATCTTAGCTGTTTGTGAATTCAAAACCAATGAGAAACCATAAGTGTGGCTTAATGGTTTCACTGGATATGTATCTGAAACCAAAATAGTTTCCTTATGGTTTCACTAGGTTGTTATTAGCTGAGGATTATATTTTTGATCTCAATATTAATGGTCCTTTTATATATGCATTTTCCCCCTGATTTGGTTTATTTACATTTCAGCTGCATTCATGGGCTTTGACAATCATCGGACAAGTGTTTTATTTGGTGCTGCCCTTTTGTATGATGAGACTTCAGCAACTTTTGATTGGTTGTTTACGACTTTTTTGAGGTGTATGTCTAATAAGAAACCACAATCCATATACACAGACCAGGCGCCTGCATTGTTGAAGTCAATTCCTAATGTTTTTGAGGGTGTTTTTCATGGCCTTTGCTCATGGCATATGTCAGAGAATGCAAAAAAAAATCTGGGGTCTCGTGCAAATGCTGCATTTTTCAATGAGTTCAATTATTTGATTTCAAATGTTGAGACTGAATCGGATTTTGATTACAACTGGGATCAGATGATGAAAAACTGCTTTGGTGGAAGGCCAACTTCTGATTTTAGTTGGCTTGTTCAAACACACAAGAATCGTATGCACTGGTCGTCAGTTTGGGTCCAGTCGCATTTCACAGCTGGTTTGAAAACGACCCAATTAAGTGAGTCCTTTAATGCGTTTCTTCGTGGTTTTCTGCAACCTGACCATTCTCTAGTTCAATTTTTTAGCCATTTTAATATCATGGTTCAGAGATTGAGGGATAAGCACGCTGAGTTGGATTTTAAGGCTGCAAACACTAGATCAAAAAACAATTATCCCAATAGTCAACTGATGCGGTCTGTTGTAAACAAGTACACCCAGCATGTTTTGCATTCATTCATAGACAGTATGATCTTTCCTTCAAATGCTTCTATGAAGAGGTCACAACTCAATGTTCTGCCTTTAACAAGGTTTTCAAAGTTTTTACAATTGAACAACTTGATGAACCTGAGGAAGTAGGTGGTGCTAATTATGATGATGATGCTAATGATGGGCATTCAGACCGTAATTTTTTGGATGAAGAAATTTCTGAAAACCTTTCCCCAAATTTTGAACAGCATGATCGACTTGATGAAAGGGTTGTGACAATCGATATTAGGACAAAACATATTAGCTGCACATGTCGTATGTTTGAGAACAAGGGTTTTTTATGTCGGCACGTTTTTAAAATATTGGAATTTTTAGGTGGTTCTGTGCAATATCATAGTTTGAAGACGATACCTGCAGAATATGTGTTGAAGCGGTGGACTAGAGATGTTCGTCATTCGATTGATAAGCTCAAACCTACCATCAATGCTGGCACTGAAGGCACGACTCAAGCACAAAGATATCAACAAATTTGTGCTGTTACAATCCAGCTTTGTACACGTGTTTGTACAGACCCTGAGGCTTCTCAAGTTTTCCTTAATGGTGTACTTGAAGCTGGGAAAAAGGCAGAGGAGTTGCTTATGTCCAAAGGTTTTCAATATTTTCTTTTGAACTATGTTTTTTACCTTGGCTGTCTGTGTGTTATAACTGAAACCCTAAGTATGGCTGAATGGTTTCATTGTCTTTGTTAGTGAAACCAAAGTAGCCTTCTTATGGTTACAAGTGCTTTTGTTGTGTCATTTGTTTTGAGGGTTTGAGTATTCAATTTATCTGCACAATGATTGATGAATTTTTTTGATAATTGTATAGGTATTCATACAGAACCACCTGTTGTGACGCCATTTAAGTCTTCCAATACAACTACTGTTGGTGAACCATCTGATGGGGTAAAGTCTACTGCTCCAAAGTTCAAAGTAAGACCAAATCCAATTAGATCAAAGAGGCGAATGAAAAGTGATTATGAAATTGTTAGGGAACGCCAGAAAATGAAATTAGAGCGGAAGAGACAACAAAGAGAGGATGAGGCTTTAAAGGAAAAAGAGGCTAATGATTGATATTTTTACATTTGTTTTTGTTTTTTTATTTTGTTTCATGTTAACAGTTTGTACTAGACTTTGTTACAAAACCATTAGACTTGTAGGAATCGTACTTCGTCATTTTCATGTTCTTTGTTGGTATGTATTGATGATTATAAGATATCGATCATTAGACATATATTTTATTTGTATTAGATAGAATGATTATCATCATTTATGTCTGTTATACTTGAATGCATACTTGTTTGGTATAATATAAATGAAACCATAAGTGTGGTTGAATGATTTCACTGTATTTATTTCTGAAACCAAAGTAGCCCTCTTTTGGTTTCAATGAAACAATGAACATTTACATACGTATTTTAATATATCATATAAGTAATTTCTTTAAAAAAATCAAATATACAGTCATAATTTCTTTAAAAAAATATGTATATTCAAATATTATTGAAAAACATTTCTTTACCAAAAGCATTATTATTGTTGAATGGGTTGGGAAGCCATAATAAACTCATATTATCTAACATGTCGAATAATTAAATGTAATCAAATAAAATCATAGATTATTGTTATTATACAAATAATCAATACTATTCATATTATATAAATTATTTTGATATCATCATTTATGTCTCTTTATACCTGAACCCATCCTTGTTTGGTATAATGTAAATGAAACCATAATTGTGGCTGAATGGTTTCACTGCATATATTTCTGAAACCAAAGTACCCCTCTTATGGTTTCAATGAAACAATGAACATTTATATATGTATTTTGATATATCATATAAGTAATTTCTTTAAAAAAAATCAAATATACAGTAATAATTTCTTTAAAAAAATCTATATATTTAAATTTTATTGAAAAATAATTTTTTATCAAAACCATTATTATTGTTGAATGGGTTGTGAAGACATAATAAACTCATATTATCAAACATGTCGAATAATTAAATGTAATCAAATAAAATCATAGATTATTGTTATTATACAAACTAGCGCCCGTTTGTGTGACCTTTGTTTATTAGTTTGCTAACATATATAAATTATACATAGTGATTTATTATAAATTTGGTTTTTATAATAATTAATATATGTATTTTTAGTTTCTCTCAAAACAAAAAATGTACTTTACATGCATTAATGGTCCAAACCATAGGTAACTTATCATAGTTACATATATAAATGATTTAAAAAAAAACAAAGTTGGTTTTGGAAGTTTTTTTAGTAAAATGTTGGTTTTTGAAAGTTAAAGGGTATTATTGGAATTCCAGAAAAGGCTACACCAAAATGGTGTTTTGCCTTTATCTATTAGTATAGAAGTATAGATAATCAAGACTATTGAATAATTAAATGAAACCATAAGTGCGGCCGAATGGTTTCACTGCATCTATTTTTGAAACCAAAGTATCACTCTTATGGTTTCAATGAACATTTACATACGTATTTTAATATATCATATATATAAAAAATCTATATATTTTAAATTTTACAATTTGATAGTTGTTGAAGCTTGTTTTTTAAACAGTGAAAACTACATTTTCATGTGTGTATATTATATGGTACGACTAAAGTAAAGATTGATTAAGAATTAAATTTCATAATCTACAAAGAGCAATTCATTAAAACTAATCATTAAATTGAACATAACTTGTCCCAAAAAGAAAAAATCATTAAAACAATCCATAAAATCAGCAACAGAGTGTTTTGTCAATTAAAGTGTCCTAATGACCAGAAGAGAACAAACTATGAATACAACCCTATCAAAAGATGCTGAAACCATTTTGCAATACCAATGGTTTCAAGATAAAGCACCTTGAAACCATTTAACAGTACTAATGGTTTCTAACAGAACAACTTGACATCTTTTGAAGCAGCTCTTCATAGTATGAAATTGCAAGCTTTTTCACTTCATCTTTTATTGAATTGCTTGGATGGCTTAAGATTTCTGAACATATATCGATCCGAAGATCCATAATTTTTGCAACCTTTGCATGCTTTTTGAGTCTAGACCAACATTTGAAAGATTGTATTTCACCTCCCCATTCAGCTAGAAACTTCATGCAGAATACACCACAATTGTCCGAATCAATCTGTGTAAGAACCTTTGGTGTATCCCAAGTGAATGTGATGAAGGAGAAAGACATTTTCATTTTCCTTTGCTTATACAATTCAGCCACAAATGCTTCTACCTCATTTACCCAGACATCAAATAGCTTCTTGTATGAGGTTGGTTCACCATCATTGGTTTCCAATTTTTCTCCTACACCCGTCAAACTGTTCAGGAATTGGAATTTGTGGTGTTTGAGATTGACAACGAAGCAGACATAATGGCTTCCTGGGTTACCAACTATTGCTGGTGTCATGATCTGTTCCACCATGGCAAACATAGTATTAGAATCACATTATTTAACTAAAATTTTAATACTAAAATCATTATCATAAACCATGTATCTGAAAGGTTTTGAAAAGAGACTTACGTATTCTATCTTTTCAGGGTCAATGGCCTTCCATTCCATGTATTTGAATTGGTTGAGTCTCTCGAGGAATCTCCAGCATGCAATATTTCTACTTACAGGAGGCATTCTTTCCTGGTCAAACTGTTTATATAAAATGAGTAAAATAAACAATATTATGTAAAATAAACAATATTATGTAAATTTTTAATATTAATGGATTGTGATACATACATAAGTAAGTAATGGTGTCACCAGTTTTGTCATGCTACCCTGTTGATCCCAATTCAGACAATTAACCCAGCTGTTTATGACTAGGCATGACACTCATTCATCCTTTTGAAGGGTCCATAAAGCATCTCTTTGTAGAGAATAAAAATGAGCCTTGTTGTTGGAGCAGTACATAATTTCATACCTATATAATAATTAAGCATTTAGTATTGGTAATAATATTTAATCTGAGAACACTAAAGTAAGCTACACTTATGGTTTTTCATTAGAACCTATACAATAAGTAAGGCAAAATAATTAAAACCTAGTGAAACCATAAGGAGACTTTTTTGGTTTCAGATACATATCCAGTGAAACCATTAAGCCACACTTATGGTTTCACATTGGTTTTGAATTCACAAACAGCTAATTTTAAAACATTATTCAAACAACTGATTAAAAACCAAACAAAACAAATACAAGGGTCAATCACAATTATTGTTTCATTTATATTTGATTATGTTGAGTGCTGAAACCATCAAACAAATGCCACACTATAATTGAAACCATAAGGGGGCTACTTTGGTTTCAGAAATCAATACAGTGAAACCATTCAGCCACACTCATGGTTTCATTTATATTACACAACCTAGTGAAACCATAAGAGGGCTATTTTGGTTTCAGATACACATTCAGTGAAACCATTAAGCTAAACTTATGGTTTCTCATTGATTAAGAATTCACAAACAACTTCAAAACCAAATAAAACAACCACATTTGCACTAAGCTAAATAAGAAACGGTTTTTAACTTACTGATCAAGATCTGGGCTCCAAGCATATGTTGACAATTGTTTCTGCAACTCAGTTGTACTAGACTCATGGACAGCGTCATCATACGGACTTGCAAGGTATTTTGATTTCTTCACCACCCGTCGACGCTCAGGGTACGTCCTATCAGAGTAAAGCACATTATGCCTCTTTCTTTTCTTTGGTGTGACATTGTCGATGTCAATTATTTCATCTGGAAGCATTGTCTTTATTGGAGTTGCATTGAAATAATATTACATAATAGTGTTATTTTTTGCAGAATTTAAATAATATTAGACTTATCACACTGTTTGATTCTTACTTTATGACAGTGTCTGAGTCGCATTCTTCAGACTTCTCCCCTTGCGACACATTTGGTACCAACACTAGCGCACGGTATTGATTGGGTACTTCAAAATATTGCGGGAACTTCAGGATTGTTTCATTTGTGGCTGATTCTGTGTCTTGTGACACTGAAACTTGTGGTACTGGAGCATCTTTAATCAACCCGAAACAATCAAAACAATACTTTAGTTTTCAAACATCTTATATGAAAACCATTTGACAAACGATTTTAAAGTTAAGCTGTCTTACTCTGCATCAAAAAACTCAGGAAACTTCAACATAGTTTCCAATGTCGCTGATTCAGCCCCCTGTGACACCGAAACATTTTTGTTAGAAGCTTCAGCCCGATCAAAAAACTCTGGAAACTTCAAGATAGTTTCCTGAGTTAATGTGAGGCCTGCATTCGGTGTCAGCTTCACCGAATGATCAGTGATGTTGCATGTTGCCATCACTGCATCATCAATGATTTTTGGAGCGATCTCATCTTCTTCATCTTTCTCTTCATAGTTGTCATGTTGCATGCTGCCTGCATCATCATTAGGTGTTACTTTCATTGAATCATCAATGATGTTGCATGCTGTCGGCACTGCATCATCAATGAGATTGGGACTGATCTGATCTTCTTCATCGTCGTCCTCATCCTTGTCATGTTCAACTTTGTCATTGTCATCTTTGTTGCTATTTTGACCAATGCTTTTGTCATCCTCTTCATCATTATCATTACTTAACCTACATTATTGAATTTTCAGAAAGTCACAACACAACTCCCAATCATAAAGCATTCAGAAACAACATTTTAATGTTGAATTAAATAAGAATATGTATTGGAAACCATAAGATGGCTATTTTGGTTTCAGAAACAACTATAGTGAAACCAATAAGTCACACTTATGGTTTCAGTTATATTATTTATGTTGTATACAATATGAATAAATATATTAAGGAAAGGTCCTGAAACCAAATTAAATGCAGTACCTCTCTTCCGGTTGAGTTCTTTTTCCAACATCATCATCATCATTCAACCTGGAAATCATTAGTGTGAATTTTCATAAACTAATGCAGCAAAATTTAATTTTCATAAAAAGTTAAATTAAATGCAGTACCTTCCAATTTCAGGTACAATACCAATATTGGAACTTTTATTCCTCTCATTTTCACCTTCTACTTCAATTGGATTATCTTTTCCTGAAGTTCCGGCATTTGCTTCAGTTATTCTTCTTTCCAATGTTTCTGCGGTTTTTGTATAGATATTTATACAAGACCTACAGTGAGTAAGATACATCTCTGCCTGCCAAAGACAATCACAAGTTAAACCATTAAGAAACATCTATGGTACGATTTCCAATATTTTATCTTCAATTAGCATTTGAAAAGAAAATACAGTACATGAGAATCAATAACAATCACCTTAGACAGTGGACACGTGTCTGCATCAAAGCACAATACAATCGGACTTCCTGCGGTTCTGTTCAGACTTGGTAACCCAGCTGGGAGTCCATTATCAAGTCTTGTTACCCCGGCTGTCAGTCCATTCTCAAGTCCCATAATATCATGGATCTTTTGAAGTTCTTGGTTTGCCAGCTTGACATCCCAATCACGGAGTGATGGCCGATTGTATTTTCCTGTCAAAAATGGACTTCTTTTCCCCATTTTCTCCATGTAATTAATCTGCAACAATTAGTTAATATTGTGTCACATCACAACTCCCAAGCATAGATCATAAATTAGAATATTTGTATGTTGAATAGAATTTGAATATTTAATGGAAACCATTATAGGCCTATTTTGGTTTCAGATGCAAATACAATGAAACCATTAAGACACACTCATGGTTTCAGTTATAAGATATAAGATATAAAGGATAACAACAGCAATTAGCAATTAAACATAGGTTATTGCAAGTAGTTCTAAAATATGAATATTTAATGGAAACCATTATAGGCCTATTTTGGTTTCAGATGCAAATACAATGAAACCATTAAGACACACTAATGGTTTCAGTTAAAAGATGTAAGATATAAAAGATATAAAAGATGCAAATACAATTAGGAATTAAACATAGGTTAGATCATTACCATTAAAAAGTGGAAGTCTGCTAGTGGATTCAAAACATCTGGAGATTGCAAGCCTTTTTTCATATAGTCCAGAACATGTGAGCATCAGTTATATGAAGATACTCCAGCTGGATCTTCCAAAATATCTGCATACTGGAGAGACACATTGCCTCTATTAGTTGGGCACAAAATGTTGTGAATGATGTAACAAATTGCACCCTTCACCCATGTTCTAGGTTTCTCTATTGTCTTCAGTGAGCTTTCCAATTCCGCAACTTTCACAATTGGAGAATAATCTCCAATCAATCCTAATTCCTTCCTCAGCCTTTTAATTGCTCCATCAGAGCAAAGGTCAGTGTCTATTTTCTTTCCAGCCGTTGGTAGTTCATAGACTCTATGCACATCATCCTCTTTCAACATCAGAACCTCTGTATCACTCAACCTTATCCACATATGCTCATGTTCAAATCTCTTGACAACCCAATCCACAAAAAAGGTGTGGATCCTTTTCCAGTTGCATATATGCATTATCCCTCCAAAGCCACACTCGTGTAGTTGGTCAATTATTTCCTGTTTCCTTTTTTTGGCATTTACTGAATGCATAAGTTCGTAGACCTTAGGTACACTCATCTTATGCCTCAGTCTTGCATCCGCATCAGGATCTTTTGTCACAATAACTTGTTTCACATTTTCTTCACCCGAGCTTGCTTCATCAGAATCTTGTGTTGCCATCGTTGCTCTCTTTTTACGACCACGAGATGTAGAAGCAATGCTCTCACCACGTTTTGTCTGTTCATTCTTTTTTTGATTCTTGTTTTTGCCACGTCCCCTCTCATTTTTTTGATCACTACCAGATAACGAATCATTCTTATTCCTTTTATCGTCATCTGACGGTGTCAATCCAATACTAAATGATGGCATTTGCTGTAGTTCCTTTGATTCTTTCCCCTGTATCAAATGAAACTATTAAGTATGGTTTCATATGGTAGAAAATAAGTCAAATACTATAAGTTTTTCATATCATGGTAGAACATAAGTTAAATACTCTAAGTATAATTTAAATTCATTGAAACCATAAGGGGGCTACTTTGGTTTCAGATACGTATCAAGTGAAACCATCAAGGCACACTTATGGTTTCAAGACCAAATTACAGTCAAATAGTTTTATCTAAATTACATATGCACTTAAAAAAAGTAACATTAATGCAAACCAACTTAAAAAATAAACAACTATGTACACAAGCTTGACTCACCAAGACCTACCACACAAACACATACAACTACATTCTATATACTGCTGATTGTTTCACATATTCAAGCAAAGGTCAAATAGCAACTGCTAACGCAACAAAACGTATTGAAATATTACTAAGGCCAACCAAAATTGTCAAGATCAACATCTATTATAGTCTAGTACTGAAAAAAAAAAATTAAATAAATTTGATCTTCTAATGTAATGTGCTTAAGGCATAAGGCATAAGGGAAGTGTATATTTCTTAATACATTGAAACCATAAGAGGGCTAATTTGGTTTCAGAAACAAATACATTGAAACTATTTAGCCACACTTATGGTTTCCATGACAACAAACAGGAATGCTCAAACCAAATTAACATGTAAACCAAATGAAGCAAAGTAACTCATCTCAACAAAGAAACAAATATTTCAGCCCAATCATTTTTTAATTATACATAAATTATTTCATTTCCAAACAAAAATAGCAAAGTCAGTCAAAAGAATTCATTGAAAAATTAACACTGTATCAGTCAAAAGAAACCATTCAAAAATAGCAAAGTCATTGTTGTAACCTATATCACTAAACAAAAATCATTGAGAAATAACACAATCTGATACCAAACAAGTGTTATTTTTGCTTCATTCCTACTCAATCTGAAAATAGCTCTGAAACTATCTTTTGTTTAGCTATCATTGAAACCATAAGAGGGCTATTTTGGTTTCAATGATAGCCTAGATCAAAAAAAAAATTACCAGCATCCAAATAATATATACAATTTGTAAACTATATCATTTCAGTATATGATTTCCCCCAAATCAAAACTTAGGTTTACACACATGCAATTACTTTACAAATTAAACAAAACGATTTCAAACTACTAATTAAACTTTCAAAAACCATTGATGAAGTTCAAACCTGTTTTGATTTCTTCTTCCTAGTATGTGCAAGTGTATCGTTGATAATGTTGCTTTCTTTGCGTATAGATGGTCCCTGATTACGTTGCTTCCGTTCCATGGTGATGATGAACAATGATGGTGAAAAGTGATGATGATGATGACGACGATGATGGTTGCGCGACACTGATTACGTGGTTTTCAGGTGACGGCGAAGGCGATGACGAGAGGTGGTGTTGGTTTTGATTCCGGCGAAGGCGATGACGAGAGGTGGTGTTGGTTTTGGTCACGAAAACGACGTGTATGAAGAAATGGGAAGTAACCGTTAGTTGGATGATAACCGTTAGTTGAGTTGGTGAGGGAAGCAGGTGTATCAGCAAATGGGTGAGGTGGGCGCAGTAATTTAGTTGGGCTGGGCTTCGCTTATGCAGCGTGCATAAGGATTCCTTAAGCACAGTAACCGGACCCTCCGAATATATAAGTTTGGATGTTAAGGTTACACATACCATACAAATATTTAAATTTATACATTCACGTTGATGCTATTTCCTAATAACTACTTCTATCAATATTGGTGCCAACATTTTTAACCAACTTCTTCCAAGACTCTCTAACTCATTTTTGCAACACGATAACACATTATTATGAGATCATTCTCATGAGATCACCTTTAATTCCGTTCATCTATGGATGAATAAAGCTTTCAATAGCATATTAGTAGCGTTGACGATTGTTATTATATATTTCATCATTGAGAGTAATAATTTAAAGTATACAACTCAAAGTTAATTAATTATCGAACAAAACACTCATCAATATTAAAAAAGATATTCACCCAGAAAGAGAAATAAAATAAATGATTAGGATGTTCTAAACTCAGAGCTAATAAAACAATTACAATTTACAAACATGAGAACATGGATTATCTTCAAGATGCCCAAGTAGATACAACATGAAAAGTGTAACGTCTAATTTTTGTGCTTTTATCATTGACCGTTAATAAGAAGGAAAAATATCATCCCAAAAATAAAACTTAAAGCTCTCGACATCGTCCACTGTCTTCGTCACAGTCAGTGTCTCTGAAAACAACACTTTAATGAGATACAAAATCCCAATGAATAATACACACAACTAAAGAAATAGGATGCGAACCTTATAAAAGTTAATTTTTTTTTGTCCTCTTCACTCTTTTTAAAGTGTAAACTGAGTTCGCTCTCTAGATAGCGAACTATGTTTTAGTTCGCCGTCTAAGTAGCGAGTGTCAATATTTTATACTCAAACTGAACGTCGGCACCTCCAAAGACGGAAAAAACCATGAAAAAAAGAGTTTGCTCCCTAGGATGCGAACAGTGTTCGCTCCCTAGAATGCGAACAATGTTCGCTCCCTAGAATGCGAACTCTTTTTTTCATAATTTTTTCATCCATGGGGGGTGTCGGCGTTCAATTTGAGTATAAAATATTAACACTCGCTACTTAGAGTGCGAAAAAGTGCTCGCTTTCCAGATAGTAAGATGGATGTTATGGTCATTTCAGGGGGTGAAGAAGGAAACCCGGAGGGTGCGAAAAGAAACTCTTTTAATATTGGTACAAGCATGACCACCCTAAAGCCCAATACTAAGGTACCGTTTGACCCAGTTTTTTTTAGGTGAATAAGCTATTTTAATCACAAAGTTAGAAATAAGTACTTTAAAATCAAAGATAAAGTTGTTTGGTAAATCTAACTTTTTAAAAAAAATTATGATAGTGTTAAAAGATGTTTGATAATAAGATAAATTGTTTTTTTATAAACAATAACTTATTTAAAGATGGAGTAAAAAAATAAATTTATTTAAAGATATTAATTAGATAAATAATAGTAAAGTTGTTGCAAAATAACTATTATCACCTTATTTTGAAATTCTTTTATTAGTATTTTTCTTTGAAATATATAAACTGATTTTTTTTATTAGAACTTTTAAAAATTATTGTTTAGCCTAGCTTCTTACTTCTAAGAAAAAAGAAGAAAAAAAGATAGGCCAAATGATACTTAAGTCCATTGCTCATGTATCTTAACAAGTAGCAACCAAGTATAATATTTGTATAAAAAAAAATAGTCATGTGCTTATCCATATTTGTTGTTAGTCCTGTATATAAGTTTTAAAAAATTCACCAATACTGTTTAAGTGGATTTTATCAGTATATGTTAATCGAAATTCACTAATAATACTTTAAGTGGATTTTATCACTAATAATACTTATTAGTTTACCTTTTAAGCCTTTGAATTGGATTAGTTTCTTTTTGCACTAAATAATGTTAGATTGCGCCACTTTTATTTATGAGTATGATAATTTGAAAAAGTCTGCATGTTTTATATTTTGTAGAATTGAATATGCCCTTTTTTTAATGGCAATTGCACAATACTATATGAGAAAGTAATGAATTATTTGGATGCACAATATACTATATTGCACACTATAGGGTTTTAAATACTTCGAGCCACTAAATATTTAACTTGCTGCTTACTTTGTTTCTAGGCTTTATATATCTCACTTTTCAACTCACACTATACCAAATTCTATCACAAGAAAATTAATAAGCATTGGTTGTTGGTGATTATGATGCCGTAGATTTTGATATAGATGTGATTGTTGAGACTAGTAATCTGGACGATTGCAGCATATATATACTTCTAAGCTAAATTATTGACCATTGCGGTATCCACTATTAAGTTTAAGAGGGGAAGATGGGTATAGAAGAGATATTGCATTCAAAGATGAATCCAGAAGAAAAAGACAATTCATCACACGGTGGAATGAGTTGCTTATAGAATTCAACAAATGGATATAAATCAATCGACCATAGTATATTACCCTCTATTAATATTGTATAAGTTTCTATCAGAAATTTTATGTTTATATTTTATTTTTGCTTTTTTCATTTGCAATTTTTCTTACATATATTTAAATCGTATATATATCTATTACACAATCAAACCGTGCAACGCACGAATCAAAATCTAGTAGAGTATAAAATTCATCTCATGTGAGGTACAAGACCTATTTATATGGAATATAAACCTCATCTCATGTGAGATACCAAAACCTATTTGTATGAGCATAAAACTCATCATATAATTAACTGTGGGGTACTAGACCCATCTATATGGAGCATAAGCTCATCTCAAGCACTTATAATAACGATTCAATAAATCTCAAACTCTTATAATAACGATTCAACCAATTTATTATAGCACAACCTATGTGATATAACCTTTAAAGCATAAACCATTACTTCAATCCGACATATACCAATTGTTCAAGAACACTGTACTTAGATCATTCTCAAACTCACCGTCGAATTTTGGGATGTTACAAAAAGCAACCAGAAGATCGATGCATGTCAGAATGTGTTCTTTCTCTGAAACCTCTTATCAGCAGCTTGGTCTATATAGCCTGATGAGTGTTTGAGAATGCCAGGACAATTTCAGAATGATTAAATTCAGTACACTGCGTCCACAAGTTCTAGTTCAACAGGCAAAAAAATGCCGAAATTGTTAAGCCGGACAAGGGTTCTAATCCCGACTCCCTCACTTGTGTGTCTGAGTTTATGATGACTTTCTCATTTCGCCATCCTTGATATACTTTCGCCATCCTTGTCGCAATTGGCCAGTGACATGCTGCGAAAATTCCCCATCGATGCTATGTCAAATTCTCTAGGTTTGTATAGAAAAATATAACACTTAGAAAGTCATGCACAAATAAAGAACAAGGAATCATAAAGTCTCACTGCCTAGAATAAAAGATACCTCAGTGGAGAATTGCAGCTCTGTGCTAGCAGCCAAAGATGATGTGAATTCCATCTGTTCATATCAAAAGCAAAGAAACGTGTTGGGTACACAAACCAAAGAAAGCTTAAATAGTAGAATGAGATATTAATAATTGTAACGATGCCATCTAAATATTTTCTAGCAGACAAATGTATTTCTGCTTACCTTAGTTCCACACCCTGAGTGCAATTTCCTGGAATATTACAGCTGGTGTTTCTGCATGCAATACAGAACGACCAGATTTATAATCAAGATCCCTGTGGCTAGAAGATGACCTACCAAAGGGGATGTCATCATCTGCATAACGACCATGTGATTTTGTCATTTTAAGGATAGCACTAAAAATAACAGAACTGGGAAAGAAAAAAGAAACACAGGAACTGAAGTTAAATACAAAAACAAAAACATTTAGACCCACATATGGTTGGTTTCTCGGATGCTTATTACATCCAATCAGTGAAAAGGTAATTATTTATTCAAAAACCAAAGATATATTTATTAAACAGAGAAATTATATGTTTGTGGTAGCCAAAAAGTAGAGCCGTCATTTCACAAGAAAACAATAATAATACAAAAATCAAACTTAACTACTCATTATTTTGAAAAATCACAAAATTAAAAAAAGAAGTCATTTTAATTCAATATGGAATCAACTGCAACAAATCCTGACTCAAACTAATTACATTTTCAGAGCCAAATAAATGCAGCCAATCACCAACAGTACATGGAAAGCAGATGCTTGGGGAGGAAACTGAAGAAAATCAACCAAAGATGTAGTGACAAGTGTTATAGCTTACCAGATAACAAATGATAACTAGGGGGCATATGGTTTACTCTTAAGCGATCATCTCTATGATTAATCTGCAACAACAAAAATGGCAAGTTAATTCACTAAATAAGGAAAAAGTATGAGCCACCTGTAAAACATCAAATGATATATTGAAACACAGCCATTACCTCCTTTGACAATCTTTGGTGGCTCTCGTGGAGGGCTCTATCAGATGAAATAGAGCCATCAACCTTAGAGAAAAAGGATGGTTGATGGGGTCTGAAAGCTCATATCAGCAGTTTGGCCTATATAGCCTGACGAGCGTTTGAGAATGCTAGAACAATTTCAGAATGAGCTTTTATCACATCTACAAATGTATAAAACCTGATCAAATTCAGTACACTGCTTGATATAGTTTTGCCATCCTGGTAGCAATTGACCACTGTCGTGCTGCAAATATCATGATTCATCCACCGGATCTCAAATTTCTCACAAAATTCTCAACACACTTGGACCTAGTATGGACTTACTTATCAGAGCGCTTGTCATGAATTCTTCTTTTGGGAAAATACCTTCAACAACCTTCTAGCATCAGCCTCTTTTCCTGGTATACAAAAATTGGAACTGATAAATAAGAGTGTGCTGTCAGATGGCACATGTCCCTCTTCACACATTTCTCTCAGCAATTTGTTCGCCTCATTTCGGTATGACTGTTTAAGTGTGCGGTCCATCTCTGGCTGATACGATAATTTGCACCATCCACAGATTAAAATGTCATATGTTGAAGAATTAGGAATTCTTCCTCTTGTCAGCATCTCATTCAAAAGTTCTCTAGCTTGGCGCATCTTTCCCGCTTTAGCATAATCACTAATAAGCACATTATAGGTTCCTGTAGTGGGAACAAAACCCGTTGTTATCATTTCACAATAAAGTTCTAAAGAATCTATTTTGTTTCCAACTCTACCATGACCCGATACCAATATGTCATAAGTGGTGGCATTTGGGACAAGTCCTCTTTCCTTCATCTCACTAACTAATTTATCCGTCTCTCGCATCAAACCAGCATTAGAAAGTCCTCCTAAAAGGGTATTATAAGTATTAATATTAGGAGAGATTCCATCAACCAACATCTGTGAATAAGTATTAAATGCCTTCTCTACATGACTTCCTGTACAGTAACCGCGAATAAGGGCATTGTAAGTAACATAATCTGCTGAAATTCCACTTTTTACCATTTCATCAAGGACCACTTTTGCCTTTCTAGTCATCCCTAACCTGCATAACACAGTGATCAGTGTGTTATAGACAGTCAAGCTGAGTTCAAGGCCCATGGCGACAAGCTTCTTGTGAATTTGCAAAATTGCATCTGCTTTTTTACTCCTTGAAGAGCCTTTAAGCAGAAATTTGTGAGTAATTGGGGTAGGTACAAACCCCATAACCAACATTTCATTTAAAACATCTATTGCTTTTTCAATTGCACCGGTTTTACAAATCCCGCCAATCAGAATGTTATAAGTGACTGCATTTGGCATTATCCCGTAGCTCTTCATCTCATTCAAGAGATCCAAAGCATCTCCTATGTTACCTTTTATACAGTATGTGTTAATTATAGTGTTATATGTAACACAATCTGGAGCCAAACCATATTCTATCATTCTTGAACAAACATATTGCGGTTCATATTTCCCCAGCCTCAAACGACCCTTAATCAAAGCATTGTAAGCAACAACATCAAACCGAGTGTTCTTCTCTGTCATTTCCTGGACAATGGAATGTGCGGCTGACTCATTTCCTTCTTTATAGTAGCCATCTATTAGAGAAGCGTAGTTAACAATATCTGGGTTGATACCCTTGGAGTGCATATCTTTAATTAACAACGGAGCTTCGTCCATCCTCCCAACTCTTTTCAAGTTGTTCAATAAGATATCAAGTATGACATTGCTTTTCTCCAATCCACACGATTCCATTTCCTTGTAGAAGCCAACAGCAACGTCTTGTTCCCCTTCCCTAAAATAGGCATCAATTAAAATTGCATAAACAATAGTATTTGGCATAATACTCCTTCGGACCATCTCCCTTAAGACATCAACTGCTTTATTAAGCATTCCTTTTTTAGCATATCCATTTATAATAGAAGAAAAGGTAATAACAGTTGGGGGAACATGTTCCTTCTCCATTTTTTGTAACACCAACTCTGCAAGTTCCATTTCTCCTAACTTGCAATACCCATCGAGCAATGCCGAATACGTGACACAGTTTGGAACATGATTGAGCTTTAGAATAGTTTCAAACATTTCCTTGGCTTCTTTAGATTTCCCAACTTTGAAAAGTCCATCCATTATAGTTGTGCACATAACTATATCAAAAGAAATACCCCGAACAACCATTTGGCTTTGAAGATTAAAAGCTTCCATAACCCTCCCTGATTTAAAGAATGAATTAATAATTGTAGAGTAAGAGATATGATTAGGATCTAAACCCATTTCATACATCTCTCTAAACAAAACTACCGCCTTGGTTGATTCACCATGCCTGCAGAGTCCATAAAGAATAGAACTACAAGTAACCACATCCAGCATGATTCCATTCATAATCATTTGCTCATACAGAGAAACCAATTCTTCAACTCCAAGATACTTGCAGTATGCAGAAATTAATGTTGTGTATGTGACAAGTGTCGGAGATAAATTCCTCATCTCGTTCGTAGCTACAACATCATTATTTTTCATCCGATCTTTGTCTTTCCGAAAGCCCAAAACCTCATTGAAAAGAGACTCGGCCGTTGTAAGATCACCAATTTTACAAAAAGCTTTGAGTAAAGTATTATAAGTAACAATATCAATCTTGACACCACTCTTCCAACTATTCTCCATCAAATCCATTGCTTGACTCATCAACCCAGCTTCACAATACCCATCAATCAATGTATTGAAACCAATAACATCTTTTGAAACCCCACCATCAACCAAATTGTACATGACCCACTCAGCATATTTAACCAATCCAATTCTACAATAACCCTTAACCAGTATATTACAAGTGATTGAATCAACACATAAACCTCTTTTAACCATTTCAGACAACAAACCAAAACCCTGATCAACCAACCCTTTCTGACAAAATCCCCAAATAACAGTATTATATGTAACATTATCGATAAAATCATTGTTTCTAAGATATCCTAAAGCCAAATCCAAGTCACCAACTTTACATGACGAATGAACCAAAACATTAACACTAAAAACATCAGGCACAACCCCACAAAACACCATATCAGAATACATAACTTTTACCTGAGAAACCAAACCAGAGGCATTGAATTCATACAAAAGCTTATTCCATAAAGGCAAAGAGGGAACAAGACTAAGGGCACGCATTCGAAAGAAAGCATCAGAGGCGGTGCAGAATCTGCCACATTTCAAGTAGAGGCGAATGAGGCTGCAGAAGAATGAAACGTAGAGATGGGTGTTCGTGGGTGGGATCAAAATTGAATCTTTATGGAGTTGGGAGGAGAATCTTGTGATGGGTGTAGGGTGGAAGGTTGTTCTGAGTCTGGTCGATGAGAAAAGGAAGAAAAGGGTGTTGGTTTGCACCTTCTTCTTGAGATGCATCATCTTCATAATAAACTTACAATGACATGTTAATGTCTCAATTGGTGTTTGGTTTCAGTGTTAATGTATGACATGATGGAGGGAGGTGTGAGTGAAAATAAGCAGAGCACCAGTTACACTCTTCTTGCTGTTGTCGACCTATCCGCCGCTCAAATTACTTTTCATGGCAGTTTAGAATTCTAATTGATCGATATTCTGGGAATGGTTCAGCTATCAAGTGGTTTCAGTCTCCTCTGATCGTAATTGTGGGGATCAAACTGTGGTTATTTCTGTTAAATTCAGCGTCAATCATCATTAAACCACGATCGGTTAGAATGATAATTGGATGGGTGAATAATTTATTTATCTTTTAATTGATTTTAATAGTTTAAAAATTAAATAATTGAATTGGATAATAGTTTAAAGATATTTAGTTGATTTTAATAGTTTAGAATTTGTAAGAGAGTGTGATAATTTGAAAACTAAATTGATATTTGAGAGTTTATTCCATTTGAATGAGATATCACATTTAGAGTGGTCATATATCTTATTATTTAAGGGATTAATATCTTTCAATAAATATTTTATCATATACACTAACTATGAATCGAAAATAAATCAAATAGTTAAAGAACCGAAATATCTATATTATTATAAACAAAGTAAAGGTTATTGATAAAAAAGTGACACGTCACTTTTAATGAAAATATACTAGGACATTAATTTTAATTTTATTTAATATTTTATAACGTTACATTTTTAATTAAATACGAAAATGCAAAAAATTTATATTATCATTTAATATATTCAATTTCAATTAATAATTGAAGACATTACAATTTTTAATAATAATGAAAATTAAAAACATTTATATTAATACAAAATATAATTAATAATTGAAGACGTTACAATTTTTAATAATAATAAAATTAAAAACATTTATATTAATACAAAATACAATTAATACATTAACCGTTTCTATATATTTTTTAATTATCATAAATATATTTCCGTTACGTATAATTTTTAATTATTATAATAAATATTTTTTATTATTATTTGAACGTTACATATTCAACATTGTAACCGATATTATCTCATAAATTTGCTCTTAATTTTTATATTTCTAAACCTAACTATAAATATGTCTTCTTTTTCTCCAAAATCTTCTCACAAACTCATTTGCTATTTTCCACAACCAACTCACAAATTCATTTGTTAAGTTACTAAACAATGGCGAATAAAATTAACCTGATATCCGAAATCAACAAGACTAATGAAAGTTTGAATATTGTAGTTCGTGTAATTCGGATGTGGTTGGTGTGCGCACCATTTTCTTTGGATATGATACTAATGGATTCAACTGTAAGAACTCTTCTGTATGTTTAAATTTCATTTACACTGAGTTTTAATATATTTTTCGTTGTAATATATTATTCTATTGTCTTTTTGTTTAGTGAAACAAAATACAGGGTACAGTGCGTCGCACTCTGATTTATAAGTTTGAGAAAGACCTTAAGGAAGGTATTGTTTACTCGATTAAAAATTTTGGAGTTGTTGCAAACGGTGGATCATATCGTACTACTAGGCACGAGTATAAATTAAACTTTCAATTCCACACGAAGATTAAACTTTGCAACTTAAAAAAAGTTCTTTCTAATATATATTTGATTGAAAGTCCTGTCCCAACATTTGGTCCTGACTATGATACAAATTATCTTTATGGTAAGAAATTTTAGTACGTTATGTATTAATTTTGTTGTTTTTGTCGTTATAAGGTTGACATGTGATATTACTAATTGTGTATAATCATATTTTGTAGACATTATGAGAATGTTAACCGGCATTGGAGCTCCAAAGGAGTATGAACGCAATGGTTTGAAGACTAAAATGGTTGCAATTCAGTTGAACTATGATGGGTTAGTATCACATGTGTTTTTTTTATCTTACTTGATCTATCACAAAATATTAACTTCGGAGATACTGTCAAGTCTTGAAGGCGGTTTATATATGTTTAATGTATGCTATTGAACCAATTGATTTAAGAGTTGATGCTTGAAGGTGGTTTATATACATTTAACGTTAACATGATTTGATGAATAAGTTTGATGATACTGTCACGTCTCCAAAGAAGTTGTATGCTAATGAACCAATTGATTTAACTTCGGATTCACACAGTGTTACCCCTTTCAAAAGGTCTTATCCGTTTGGCCAAGAGAGTTCAACCAATCCAAATTCAAAAGTCATGGTGAAGAATATCAAGATTGAAAAGGATTGAAGTTGTCATTGATTTGTTTCAACGTTACTTAGCTTTCCCTGTTATTTTGAATAACTTTTCTATCCATTGTGTAATATGCCGTAAATTTTAATTTGTTTTGTTTGAATTAATGAATTTGAATAATTTGTCAATTGTGATTTTAACAATTTATTTTACACATTGTTTTAGTCCACATATTAATTTTAAATATCAGTTTTATAACATCAATGATTTATTAGCTTAAGAAATACAATAATTAAATGCAATTTGATGACAAAATATCATTTACAACTTTTGTTATGTAACGTTCAAATAAATATAAAAGAATATTTATTATAATAATTAAAAATTATACGTAACGAAATATATTTTTGATCATTACAAAATATATAGAAACGGATATCGAATTAATTTTATTTCGTTTTAATATAAATGTTTTTAATTTTCATTATTAATAAAAAATGTAACATTGTCAATTATTAAATAAAATAAAATGTAATAAGTAATTAAAACAGTAGCTGTACTGAATTAACCATCATTAAAGCACGTACAATAAATAAATTCAAATTCAAATTATAACAGATATTTTATTGATTACTAAAATAAAAGATTTTGAATAAGGAGCTGACATGTGTCCATTTGTATTAAATTATTTATTACATTAATTTTTATTTAATATTTTGTGATGTTACATTTTTATTTAAATACGAAAATAAAAAAAATTATATTATTATTTATTACATTTAATTTTATTTATTAATTGACGATCTAATATATTGTCAATCTAAGTTTTTTATGATAGGATGTAAAGAAGAAAAAAAAAATCTATAAGTTGTGAAAAGGGGAGAGGTTGTTGACTTAGAGTGTGTGTTCATTATTTATATTAAAAAAATGATATTTTCATTAGACGCGATATAAGTAAGATCCAAATTAAATGTGTCCAAATGAGCAAACAAAATTATTACAATAAAAAAATAGTTGTTGAACACGAGTATGCTTCTTTTTAGTTCTTGGTTAATGTTTTTTTTATTGGAGTTTCAATTTAATATAAATTTGTGTTTTCAAATATTATTCTTTATGAGATTATGTGTCAATTTACATATATTATTGTCTTCTATATAAATTCATATGAAACGAAATAAGTATTCATTGATAAAAAAATATTCGTCCATCATGTCAAACACTAAAATTATGGTGTCTTTACCTTTCTCTTTTATCTAAAATGATGATCTCTCATGCATTCTTTTTTGCATGCATTCGACAATTAATTCATTTATGTAAAGAAAAAACACTAAAATTCACTATTTCAATGACAAGTGTACTTCCACATATTATTAAATAAAAAGTTATAATTAATAAAATAAACGATTTGATATCTATATCTATATTATTTTATAGACAAATGTTAAATAGTGCCCTTGGAGAACTCTTTAAGCCTATAAATAGTAATATTTATAAAAAAAAATTATGAAAATGTGTGAAATAACGCATTGGGAATTGAAACGTTCAACCTTTTGAATAAATTATTTGCTTAAAAAGAATTCTTAAAGAGTGTCTCGGGGCACTGTTTAGCAATATCCTACTTTATATTTAGAAGGGAAATTCTTTGGTACACATATTATGCGGCGGTGTACCGGTACATTGTTGACATGATTAACAAATGACAAGTAATAAATGCAGATTTTGTTTCTTTTATTGATTTTCTATTTTAGACGCTACTTTTTAATATTTGCAAATGTATCCTTGGCATAAATATAACCATCAATAATGTTCCACAATAAATTAAAGCATCAATCAAATCTTTTAACCTAGTTTATTTTTCTTTTAACAAGATTCAAATAGTTTTTTTGGTAGAAAAATATGGTAATTCATAAATTATTAAAATGTGAATCCTTAATTTTTTTACCGTTTGATTAAAATATTCACCCTTATAGCACCAAAAATAAAATATTGTTCGCCCTTATGTATCCTTCAAATATTTTAATTCTTTTCTTCTTTTTTTTTGTACTCTTCAAATATTTTAATTCTTTTTTTTTTTGTACTCTTCAAATATTTTAATTTTTAAATTAATAAAATGTGTATCCTTATGTATCCTTCAAATTTAATTTTTAAATATTATTAGTTTAAAAAGTTTAAAATTTATTTACCATTTACCATAAATTTATTTTTTTGTACATTTATAAAAAAAAATTAATATGTGTATATATTTTATCATAATATTGTTAATTTTTAGTGATTCGTAATATTTTATAGAGTTAAATAAGTATTTTATCTCTGCAAAAGTACTAAATTTAATTTCACATCTTCTTAAGTTTTTTCATTCGTACTAAATTTTTATGCAGCAGTTTTAATCATGTTATTAAGTTGATGTGTATTTATGATTATTTTGCAAATATGTATAGAGTATTATTAGGGTTTGATCTAGAAATTTTGATTTCTTTAGTCACAATTGACATTATTACTTGAGATTTAACTAGGTTTTCTTATGAACTGGTTTCATATTTAATCTAGTGAGTTCAGGCTTAACTGTTTGATTGTCGAAATTTGAATTCTTAAGTGTTTCTCATTTCAATTTGGTCAAGTTGAACAGTTAGACTGGGGATATTTGATCTTCTTAATCCATTTCAATCTAGTTGGTTGTGAGTTAACAATAATTTCATAATAACTAGATTGAACTATTAGACTATTGAAATTCAGCTTCTTAAGTGTTTATTATTCCAATTAGGTCAAGTAGAGTAGAATAACCGAGATGAATTGATTCTTATAGTCACAATTGAGAAAATTAGTTGATTCTCATAGTCGTAATTAATCTAATTAGTTGACGTTGAACTGTTAGATTGTCGACATTTAAACTGTAAAGTGTTTTCTATTTAATTTGGTCAATTTATTTCCTTGGTTCTTATCTGGAGAATTGGTAGAGATTTAGTAATTCGTTTCTGATAACTAGGTTTTTGAGTATGTGCGTCATTCCAATTAAGTGGTATTGAATTGTTTGAGAGAAAATTTGGTTTCCTTTGTCACAATCGGGAAAACTATTGTTTTGAGAAATCACGATCGGTAGAATTAGTTGAGACTTAATTGTCCTTTCATAGGAATTAAGATTCTTAATTAAAAAGTTCAGTTACTATTAGATTATCAGAAATAAGTTAATTGTTTGAGATAAGTATAAGCTAAAAAAATAGAATTTGGTTCGTGAAGGATTATTTAGTAACTGTTAGTTCAATTAGTTGATATTTAATCATTATTTACTTGCATAAGTTATTTTTTATAAGTTCAAAAATAAGTTAATCCAAACATGCCCTTAAAAGATCATTGTGTAAAGATTAGAAATTTATCAAAGAAAAGGTAAAATTTAAAAATTAACCCATGAGATTTATTCATTATTTACTTGCATAAGTTATTTTTTATAAGTTCAAAAATAAGTTAATTCAAACTTGCCCTTAAAAAATCATTTTGTAAATATTACAAATTTATTATAAAAAAAAGATAAAATATAAAAATTTACCCATGAGAGAATTGAACCCATGACCTTTAGCAAAGCATTCAACATACCAACAAGACTAGTGATCATTTTGTTAATTGAAATTGTTTGTTATTATTTTATATTAATCTTTTGTTTTATATTGTTAATAAAAAAAATTGAGCGTAAACTGAATCTTCCCTAACCTAATTCCGCCGTCGCGCACAGTGAGTTGGAAAACACGATCTTTCAACATGATTTTCTTCAAAAATACTTCTCTTGTAAACAGAAATCAATAAGATCATTCTACTTTGATTTTCTTCAAAAATACATATTTGCAAAATAATCATAAATACACATCAACTTAATAACATGACTAAAATTGCTGCATTAAAATTTAGTACGAATAAAAAAACTTAAGAAGATGGGAAATTAAAATACTTTTGGAGAGATAAAACACTTATTTAACTCTATAAAATATTACGAATCACTAAAAATTAACAATATTATGATAAAATATATACACATATTAAATTTTTTTTTAAAAAATGTACAAAAAAATAAATTTATGGTTAAATGGTAAATAAATTTTAAACTAATAATATTTAAAAAATAAATTTGAAGGATACATAAGGATACACATTTTATTAACTTAAAAATTAAAATATTTGAAGAGTACAAAAAAAAAAAAAATTAAAATATTTGAAGGATACATAAGGGTGAACAATATTTTATTTTTGGTGCTATAAGGGTGAATATTTTAATCAAACGGTAAAAAAATTAAGGATTCACATTTTAATAATTTATGAATTACAATATTTTTCTGCCAAAAAATCTATTTGAATCTTGTTAAAAGAAAAAAAAAACTAGGTTAAAATATTTGATTGATGCTTTGATTTATTGTGGAACATTATTGATGGTTATATTTATGCCAAGGATATATTTGCAAATATTAAAAAGTAGCGTTTAAAATAGAAAATCAATAAAAGAAACAAAATCTGCATTTATTACTTGTCATTTGTTAACTATGTCAACAATGTACCGGTACACCGCTACATAATATGTGTACCGAAGTGTTCACCTATTTAGAATACCTCTTGAAAAAATTTAAGGATACTTTTAGCATTAGCATTAATGATTGACATTAATGACTATCAATATTATTAAACAATAAGTCTTAGATGAAGTGGTAAATCCACTGAAATTAAACTCACACAACTGTGAGATCCCGGGTTCGAACCCGGGTCATGACGTCTGGCCTAACAATTTCGGCATTTTTGTCAGTTGAGCTAGGACTTCTAGACAATAAGTCTAATATACATTTATATTATTTTATATTATAAATTAAGGGTAATATTTTTTTGTTATGTTCAAAATTTAGAATCTATGAACAATTTTTTTGATTGACAAAGTTTTTTTTTTTTTTAATAAATTCAATTTTTTTTATCGTAGTAATAATTTCAAGATTATTTATAAAATAATAAACTCTTAAGATTTACTTTCGTATTAAATTATAAGCATTTAATTTTAATGAGATTATTTGCTTCTTTCAAAAGTTTGTGTTAACTATTGATTTTCTGCAAAGTTGATAGTATAAAAAAAATCATAACATGCATTGACCAAAAACGGAATCAATATATATTGTTATTAATTGGTTTAATTGGACCTTATAAATAAATATACTAATATACCAATGTTTTTTTCCTATATAAATCGTTTTTGGTTGAACACTTCAAATTACATATTTTCTAATTTTTTCTCTTTAGCTATTTTGTTTGTATTTCTTCGTATTATTTTCATTTTATTTATATTCATCTTAATCTATATTTGTCATTTTTTTCAATTTTTGCAGATGTGGATCTCAAAAGAAGAATATAAATGATTTATTAACTTCGAAGAAATTGGACCAGACATTTGATTATAATATGAGTTTTAAGTGATTGTTATTCTTCCTCACACGTATAAATTAAAAATTATAAATGATTATATAATCATATTAAAAAGTGGAAGAGAGAATAATATACACCTTTTATACGATATTTTTTTTTTAATAAAATATAAAAAAAGTAAGAGTGAATATTAAGATGTGAGGTCCTAAATTATATGGCACTTTTGTTGATTTTTTCCCTAAATACAAGCAAAGAAATATATAAAATAAAAATTATTTTAAACTTCATCGTGGTATTACAAAAAAATAAATTACATACAATACTTAAAAAATAAAACAAATAAATTCGATCTTTAACATGTTCCTTGATGGAAAATTGAAACCGCTTAAAAAGTTATATTAGTGGCTAAACTGACACACTTTTAAATGTAGATAAATAGTGAATTTTAGTTTGAAAAGTCCGGTCCCCCTTATAATATTTTTTCTACTAACTAAGTTATACTATGGGATCCCGATGATGAAGATTTTACATGTAATAATGAATGTTTAATATAAATAATATATTAACGTAATTTTAATTTATTTTAAAAAAAAATCATTATTATTTAAGTATTATATTAAAAAAAATATTTCAAAAAATAACCAAGACATTAGAATCAAGTGAATTTCTGGTAGAAACAATCCTTGGCTAGACTATATTTACCTGCACTCGAACTTTGGAGCGGAGGCTAAAAAAAATTTAAAAAATTAATTCACCTCAAAATTTAAAGTTGAATTTGTTACTCCATCCGATATTTTTTATAAGAAACTTTGACTTTTAAGTTCATTCAATAATTAATGTGTTTGGTTTATACTATAGACCGAATATATTAGTTATTCAATGAACCAAAAATATTGATTGATTCTTATAAAAAGTACCGAAATAATATATTAAAAATGACTTGACTCTATCAAAAGACTTAAATACTTTTCGATGAATGTAATATTTTAATTATTGTGAATTAATATTTTTGTAGAGGTAAATGTTAACATAAAATTTTATACCATTTTAAAAAAAAATATTTTATACACGGGGATGAACATTTTATAAATAGTTAGAGATATGAATATTTGACATAAATAAATAATACATGGGGATTACAAAAAAAGAAATTATATTTAATATATATCTTAATTATACACGGGGATTAACATTTAATATTAAAAACTAATACAAACTTTCATATCATATACCAATGTAACATTTCTAACAAAAATAAAAAAATGGACATCTTATTTTAAAATATTTATATTTTATTCAACAAAGAAATATATTTACATTTTTATGGGTAAAAAATAACCTGCACTTGGCACGGGTAAAATATTTATTTTGCAGTAAAAAAACTAAAATATTCATTTTTAGTTCTTTTAAATTGTTCTCTATACTTTTAGTTCTTTTAAAAACACAAACTAATATTTTAAATTCAATAACTTGATTATTTAATCTTCAGTTTAAATGATTAATATTTTAATTTAAAGTTATACTTATAGATAAATTTATGAAAATTAGGTATTAAAATGGTTAACTATTAAACTAATGATATTTTAATGACTTAACAACGAGATGTTGTTAAAAATTCATTTCGAAAATGAAACGTGATCTTTTATATAAAAAAAAAATGCCGACTAAAATTAGAAATTGATATAGTTATTTAAAAGACCAAAATTTAAAGAAAGATTTTATGAGGAATAAATCTGAAAAGTTAAGTATTTAAAAGGACAAAAAATATATTTAACCTTAATGATAATAATTGTGACGAGACCTTAGGATATAATATGTTTCTTAAAATATCTAATTTTTTTTTATAATAATCATGTTTATAGTTTTTTTTTACAAAATCATATTTTTTTATTTTAAAAATAATAAATTAAATTTTAAATATGAAGTGGCCATAAACACATATTATGTGCCGTCTCATTTAAAAAAGAGAAAAAAGTATATGCACAGACAGTATAAAATAATTTTACACTGTCAACAAATCACAACTATATTTTCCGCCACGTAACTTCACTTAATCTAACTTTCTTGATATGATATAAGAAAGAGGAAGTATTCTTAATTGTTGTCGGTGCAAAATTAGTTTACACTGATAATACAAGTCATTTAAACTCTTTAAAAAATATGTCAAGTTATCAGAATCACAGATTAAATAAAGAGAGGGATTACATGTCTAAATTCTTTATAATATGTGGTAAAAATTAGACAAAAAAATTACTAGACCAAAATATAAAATTAATACTTAAATAATTTGAAACATACGTTATGCCCGTGCTTGGCACGAGTACGAATACTAGTTTATCACTTATGTCAATAGTGGTGTAGATATGGAGCTACCCCTTTATTGTATAATTTATTTAATTTTAATAGAAGATAGTGTATTTTTATATTTAACTATTTTAATAATGTACTTTTAGCTACCTCAAATAAAGTTATTTGTAAAATATTAGTAGAAATATAAAAAACTAAAATATAGTACTTAGTAAATAATTTATAATACCGAAATACTTTCTTATTTTATGTTAAAATGAACTAAAATGTGTTTTTTAGCACAAACTTCTTTTAAAGGAGAGAGTGTAATTTACTCTAAATTTATTCAACTTGTTTTTTTTTGTCTTTATAGTATTATCTACACATAAAATTTTGCCAATAACAAAAATTATAAAGACAAAGTTAATGAAAAAAAATTTTATATTTTGTTTATATTTAGTCCCCTTGTACTTTGATGTCTTCTTTTGTCACATTATCAATTACTCAAATATCATCCGTTACTTAAGTAGCGGACGGCGTCTTTTCCTCAAATTTCTTATTTTTACTCATTCATAACTTAAATAACGAATGTGTAAAAATATAACGTGCGAGAAACTCGTAGAGCAGCAAAAGTAATCATCCATAATTTTTGTTAACTTTGTCACCGGTGACATGTTAATGGTGTATAATTGATTGTGATATGTTTAAATCTTGACTAAAACTAATCTTAGATGAGCAATTCGTAACCTTAAAAATCAATTAGACACCTCTAAAAATCAACTTTCTCATCCAAAAGATAAATCAAATACATACAACGTCTTTCCACAATGCAATGAACTTTGACTTTATATTTGGTGGACTTTTAAAGTTTGTTAGTTAAACCAGTTTGCTTTAAACGTTGGTATGGAAGCATATGTCATTAGCACCATTTTTACCTATATCTCGTATACTATATAATATGAAAATCATGTGGTTTTAAAAATTACACTTTTATAAATACTTTTGCAGCAAGAGACGGCTGATCAGTGGTTAAACGATTGTCTTGTAACTTATATAGAAAGAGACGTTCTTAGACCAGTTAGTAATGATGTAATTTTAACTCATTTTCAACAAATGGAAGATAGGACATTTTCTTTGTAAATTTAGTTGTTACGGATATTTTTAGCATAACTTTTTATTAAATTTAATATAATTTAATTTTTTGAGCAAAAAATGTTAGCCCCACCTATAATTTAAATCCAAGTCCGCCCCTGCTTTTGCTACGTATCTTCCAAATAAATTACATTTTGTCATACGTTTAAGAAAAGTCATATAACAAAAGGTAGAGCAAACTCATTTCAGATTTCATTTGACAAAATGAGGTTTAATCAAACATGACTTTGCAAACTTTAATCCAAACATACTCTTAAAATTAATTTGTTATTAGATTTCTCAACAAGAAGAAATTAATTTGATCCAACATTTAAATAATTTGCAATTAGATTCTTAAAATTTTAAATAATTTGTAATCAGACTCATGGTTGTTGATACGTTTATAGACCCATTTTATTGTGTTGCTTGGTATTGGAAATTTTTTATTTTAAATATGGATTAGTCTTTGGTGTTGTTCCAGATTTTCTGATTTTACATGTTAGAGTATATTGTACCTTATCTCGGATTTTTTTTAAAGAGAATTGTCATTTTATCGACTCGGATTTTTTTTAAAGAGAATTGTCATTTTATCGACTCTCCCAACGCCATGTTATCGAGTCTTAGTTTTTACAATTACACAACTCTAAAACATTTATTCTGATTTTACTTTTATTATTATCAAATTTAAATATGCTAGCAAATCATTGAGGTAGATATATATACTGCAAAACTCAAAAAGCCTTTGGAAACAAAATTGACGGATAATAATCACATTTGAGAAACTATTATTATCAAGAAGTTACAACTATGCAAATTCACCAACCTCAAGACTCTGTTAATAATAACACTGTCTTCAGAGGTTGCAAGGTGATATAGGATTTTTGGAATGAAAAACCACTACCTGGGTTATGTTAGTGAAAAATGAAAACCAATATTAAAAAAAAAAGGACCTGTACTGAATGGTTGTACTTGTAGCATCACTTGAGTTAGAAAGATAAACGCTGAATCAATTCTCAATTTCAATAGGTTGGGTTGGTTACTCTTTTGAGTATGCATTGCATTGCATTGCATTGAACTTGCTTCATCATCTTGTCTTGTGAACTGGTCTCAAACAAAGCATATCCACAAGACACCACCAAGATGTCAATATCTTACAAAATAATCTTTTGACTGACCTCACCTCACCCTATTTCAGTGGAGGATCATACATTGGTACAAAATGTGGATGTTGTTCTGTATTGGCATTGAGCTCGGCGACAAGAGTATTGCAGACAAGCACTAACCCGCTTAAGTTGAAATGGTCCCAACCCAACAGCCATCACCTTCCGCATTGTTGAAACGGCAACATATACACATGAATGCCCCAACAAGTCATACCAGTAAGTGAGATTAAAAATCTTGTTACTCTCGTCAAGGGATTGGTGGAGCATTTCTAGGATATCTGCCTGAAGATGCGAACCGCTGCAGAGCTCGCGGATGTTCTTGCTTCAAACGTTTATTCGACAATCCCTGAAATGGCCTGATTCACATGAAAAAATACCGAGTTAATGACAAAGAAGAGAAATAGTTACCACGAGGAATATTGAATGAGGTAAGAAAATAAACAACTTCAACATCAAAAATCAGCAAATCAATCTAAGATGTCAATTCTATCTGTAGGGCTGGCAAACCATTGGCCAGTATAGATGTTGAAGATGGAGCTATCTTCTAAATTCAAATGGATGCAAAGCAAACAACCTCGTGTTAGATTTAGAAAGCACGACACATTGGGCAGTATAGACTGATGTCCATTCATTATAAACAGAAAATGTAAGGAATAATAAATATATACAATCTTCTAATCGAAATAATAGAATAGACCTGGGAGAACCCTGCCGTCTATGAATGTTTGGGCCCTGCATCGCTCTTAGACTCCCAAGTGCCCTCTCCGCAGCCTGAAGAACAAATGCATCTTAGTACTCCAACACCAATATGTAAGAAAGTTAAGCAAATTCAAGGAAGAAGACATACACATCAATAAATATTGTTTCGTCATTAAAGAAAACATCATACCTGCATTTTAGCCTCATCCCATGTTAATCCGATTCCTTTACCATAGATCTGGCCATCTATCTCGACCTAAAATAGAAAAATTCTATTTTAAATACTGCCAGAGCTTTGCTACCATTATTAAAATAAAATAAAAAAGACAAGAAAAATGCCAGAACCAATAACAAAGTGCCCGGTTAAAAAATACAAAAGAATTGTATTAAGGCAGAGAAGGCTTTCATGTCATCCTATATAAGCCCCACGGGCCACAAGTACACTATTAACAATACACCCCATACCCGACACAAAATTTCATTTAGTACATGAGAACTTCCATCCAACACTCACCCTTCAACTTCCCTCCTCAAAAAAAAGAATAGTAGAAGAGAAAAATAACAATAGTTCTGATATATTATCCTGGATACCAAACTGCCTAACAGACCAAAAATTTAAAGAAAATCCAAACATCAACAAAATGTCTCTCTTAATCTTTTTATTCTGCCCCTTAAAGGAATGAAGAACCAAAACAAAGGTATAGAAAAAGCATAACCATTCTGCAATTCAATGACATTGTCCTTTTTCAATGAATTAGTTCAGACCACTGAAGCCTTTAATTACCACCAACCTGTGCATGCACTTCATCATTTTGAACTGAATTTGTTGACACTGGAGCAGGCAGTGATAGAAAATTGACACCAAGACCCTCCATCATGCACTGAAAAAATTGAACGCAGAAGTTAAACCATGTTAGAAAAAGAAGAAAAAAAAAAATCAATCAGGGTCAACAAAAATATGGTTCTGCAGGGATAGGTCGGTCAATTTATTATGAATCTCACCAACTCTTTGAGGGCAGAGACTGAACCGAATGGCCTCTTAGAGACTTCCAATCTAGGATCTAAAATCCTTGATGGATCTGGTGCAGCTGAAAATGAGACTGACTCCTCTTTAGGCAGCGGGAGATTACCAAGAGAGCTAACATTACCCACATAACCATTGTCATTTGCGTTAGGAAATCCACTCACATCACCATACGGGGAACCAGCCTCATCCTTAGCACGTGATAAGTATATATCTACAAACCAAAAAGGTCAGAATATATTTACAACTTTTTTAAACGAGGAAAACAACAGTAATAGAAAAAAAAGAGTAAGAACTGGTTACTAAATAACAATAGCAAACAATGTGTACTGCTGATATTGATAATGTTATTTGCTTAATCATTTTATTATGATGCTAGGATCTTATAGGAGATTTTAGATGGTTTAGTATAATTTCTTTCAGAATCTAATCATGTAGTTTGATCAATTTGCTAGCTTTCCTCCTAGCTAAAGGCATACACATATGAAGATAATTAGACCAACTCTCCTAAAGGTTTAAAGTATTGGATAGCAGTCCAAAAATGGATTTGCCATTTTACATGTCTTAAGACATTGCCTCATACAAGAGCCTTCCAAGCTTGAAGCAAGGACAATAATAGCCAATTTTTACCTTATGCTGAAATCCAATCTAATTTAATAATAATATAGAATACGACGGCAAGGTTCAAAATCTTGACATTTGGTCAACTTTGATGCTATGTCAAAAGACAGCTCTCTTAAAAAGGTCGATCTGTAACAGGGAGGTCCAAGAATTGCTTAAAATTACCAACAAAGTCTAAGACAAAGTTTTATTGATGGCAGGCCAATACTCAAGACTATTTAGGCCCTGTTTTTGATGTTCTGAATTATTTTAATAATAACAATATCTGCTCTTTTAGGACCAAAACCAGTCCTTAGACAGCATAATCTCGCTTTGGGTGGATTCACCATGTCCATGTGTATATTAGACCTAGACCTATAGAAAACCCCAGTGATGAAGAGTAGATGAAATGGAGGGTAGCTCAGGTTCTCAACAGCAAAGGCCTTAAGAGGTAAAACAGAGACCAAGAAAAGCTATAGGCAACCATTTAGAAATAATTAGATTTAAATGGTTTGCACCAAACCATGATTTTAAAGGAAATTATTGTGTTATCGTAGACAATCCTTGTTGAAGTTATGGGGTTTTAGATAAAGAAATGAGAAAATAAAAACTAAATTATAATTATGATTGATGATTTGGAGATACAAAATGATTATGATTTATGCGCTAGCCCCTCCATATTTATAGGATACGACTACTAATCTTAATTGAATAGGAAAACGAGTCATGATAATAACTAAGCTCAAGAGATGCACTGAAATAAATAAAAACTAATCCTATGAGATAGTATCAAGATATTAAGATAATTTTCTTATGTTCCAACAGTTCTATATAATGCTGTAGCAAGCCACAAACTTCCAAAATTTGGAATGTCCTACCAGCCAAATGTTTAATGGAATCCTCAGCAGCCTTATATTGAGCTTCCATTCTAGTTCTTCCAAATCCATGGCCAATTTTTTTCCCAGAGAACCATGCCTGCAAATAATGATGGCACTCGCGAGTTCAAGATGATGAAGGCATATCAACAAATTATGAATAAATAGAATGGCGAAGATATTTCAACTAGTCAAGATGGAATTAAGCTTTAAACCTTCAACCAAAAGATCAATTAAATTTGAAGGTTTATTTCCCCAGTAAAACAAAAAAATAAAAATAACATTACTCTTAGCACATCCAATTCTGGAAAAGTCGAATATTTGGGTATAGTCTACCACTATGTAGGATAAAATCAAAGTGTTTAGTTAATTAAGCAGAGTGAAAAATAAATATCAACTGCAGCACGTTCACAGATTCAAAAATTGAGAAATTTAGCCAATGAACAAAATAGCTCTCTAGTTTTGTATAGAAAAATATAAAACTTAGAAAGTTGTGCACAAATAAAGAGCAAGGAATCATAAAGTCTCACTCCCTAGATCGAAAGATACCTCGATAGAGAATTGTAGCTCTCTGCTAGCAGCCAAAGATGATGTAAATTCCACCTGTTCATATCAAAAGCAAAGAAACGTGCTGGGTACACAAACCAAATAAAGCTTAAATAGTACAATGTGATATTAATTAATACATGTAACGATGCCATCTAACTATATTCTGGCCGACAAATATATTTCAGCTTACCTTAGTTCCACACTTCATTGCAATTTCCTGTAATACTGAAGCTGGAGTATCTGCTTGCAATACAGAACGACCAAATTCAGAATCAAGATCCCGGTGGCTAGAAGATGGCCTACCAAAGGGAATGTCGTCACCTGCATAACGACCACCAGATATTGTCATTCAAAGGACAGCACTAAACACAATAGAAACGGGAAAGAAAAAGAAACGCACACCCAGTAACTTAAGTAAAAAAAAAAGCACATGGTTTCTTGGATGCTTATGTCCAATGAAATGATATGTTTGTGGTAGCCAAAAAGCAGAGCTATTATTTCACAAGAAAACAATAACAATCCAAAAATCAAACTTAATTACTCATCACTGAAAAATCACAAAATTCAAAAAAGAAGTCATTTTAATTCAGCATGGAACCCACTGCAACAAAACCTGACTCAAACTAATTACATTTCCAGAGCCAAATAAATGCAACCAGTCACCAACAGTGCATGAGTAGCAAATGCTTGGAGAGGAAAGTTAAGAAAATCAACCAAACATGAAGCGAAAAGTGTTACAACTTACCAGATAATGAATGATAACTAGGGGGCGTATGGCTTACTCTTGAGCGATCATCTCTATGATAAATCTGCAACAACAAAAAATGGCAAGTTAATTCACTAAATAAGGCAAAAGTATGAGGGACCTGTAAAACATCAAATTATATATTGAAACACAACCATTACCTCCTTTGACAATCTTTGGTGGCTCTCATGGAGAGCTCTATCAGAGGAAATAGAGCCATCAACCTTAGAGAAAAAGGATGGTTGATGAGGCCGGAGCTTCTCAATCCTCGATGGACCGGAATCTACAGGAATTTCTTTAGGTATTAACCTGTTTGGTGGTTGTGAACCGATCTCCTCTTCTACAGGAAACCATCCCCCACGTGATGGTGCACGAGCAGGAACTGGTACAGGATTGGGATGTCTAATGGGAAATGGAGGCTCACTAGATGTATGTTCCCTAATATCCTGTCCATGCTGCAATATGAGAAGCCTTCGCCTTGTATCTGGGTCTAATTCTGATTCACCTACTTCACCTTCTTCTCTAGCAGGAGAACTATGCAAGCTTGGTTCTAAAGGGGCAACTTGACCCATTGGCTTCACTAGTGCAGCAGGTTGAAGGAACTGTGCGTGAGGCAATTGTATCATAGATGCTGGTGCTGTAGGTGGTGGAACCGAACCAGGAGATACCATTGTATACTGAAGAGAAGAGGTGAGCCTGGGATCCAATTTAGCAGTTGCCATCGCTGAAGCTGCTGATATTGCCTCCTAGCAGGAAGTACAATCACAAAAAGATAAGACAAGATTCATGTTTGTTCAGATGTAAATCAGAGTTCTCAAATATTTGCTTGGAGCTCAGATTAATACCTTCAATTTTCTTTCTACCTCAGCATCTGCCATGCCATCAAACAAAAACGGATCTCTGTTTCCATAGGAAGCGGATCCATCATCCTGAGAAGAAGTAAAACATAAACAATTAAACACGAATATGACCATCAGAAAATCAATATCCCCGCCAGATTAGAATAATAACATGTGTAAACTTGTAAAATAGGCATACAGTTACCTCTGAAACTAGATAATTGCTCACGTCAGGAGCAGGAGGTATATCTTTGATATCATCTTCGTATGCAATTTGAGGAATCTTTTGCAGAAGACCATCATCAAAATCCCTATCCCAAAATAAGCATTCTAATTAGGGCCAAAAACCTTACATAGTATTTATCTTCATACCAATATTAAATAGAGATTTTCCCAGTTAGATAATTAAAATGCTTAGAAATCAACCTCTAAAAATTAAATAGAGATTTTCCCAGTTAGGCAGGGGAAATGAGTGAATCGGTGTATTTTCCCATTCATTTCAGTATGCATATAAATATAACTTCTGAAAATTTGAAAGGTATAACTTACTTAAAGAAGCCGCCTCTAACATTGCAAGCAACATTTCTTGCAACGCACAAGACAGGGACAGTATTATTTGCCTACAAGACAAACAAGATAATCAGTTCATATTACTAAAAAAGGATGAAATTTCATTCATGCAATTGAAAGTAATGTTTCCAACCATGGACACCCGCAAATTTACCTCAGCTTGAGGAGCGTAGTATGGAGCAAATGCAGGAACAACATGCACCCGAGGTTGATCTTTCTCATCCCACACTTTCAAGCGATCATCAATTACTAACGCCATCTTTGGATGGCATGAACCATCTTGGAAGACATTGAACAAAGACTTTTTCAAACCTATTATAATATTATTGAAACACGAGAAAAATTAAAAGTGAATGAAATAGAAGTAGCAGAAACACGGGGATATGATCAAATATAAATAAAGCATACACAAGTTGCATCTCTGCATCAAACTCGGATAAATTTGAAAATATAGTTCAGAGAACTATTTAAACATTCAAAAATAGTACAGAGTAAATAAAACTAAATTACAAGCTGTCCTCATGTTCCTAAATTAAAAACATGGTAATTAGGCCACTGAACTTGTCAATAATTTGTAACTAAGTACCTCAATTTTAATCGGATGCCTTAACTTCTAAAAATTGTATTTAGGTCCCTGAACTTCTAAGTAATTTGTAGCCAGGTCCCAAATTACAGGAACCTAATTACAAATTATTTAAAAGTTTAAGGGACATATTTATAGTTCGGGGACTCAACTACAAACTTTTATAGTTCAGGGAACTATTTAAACATTCAAAAATAGTACAGAGTAAATAAAACTAAAATACAAGCTGTTCTCATGTTCATAATTTGTTTCCTTCAGGTGCTCTATCACAAATATACAGCTTCTCTTGGAAAATAAAATTAATAGGAAAGAAAAACAAGCATGCCAGTTACAAACTTACCGGACTTAACGCATACAATGCGACCTAATTGTTCTTTTGAATTTATCAAATTTGAATCTGGATCAAGAAGTCTCCACATTTCTAGCGCATAGTCCCTTTCAGCCATTGTGCAAACATAAACCTCAAAACGCTTGCGCCCTCTTGCAGTCAGGTAGCTTCGAAGATCTTCCCATGCAGGTCTCAACCTCACAAGAACACTTGTATCGCGAATCTTTCAAAACATACTATCTTCTGTTAGACTAATGATTCTAACAAATCTTTCTGCTTATATTTGATTGAAAAATTTGATAAAACACTCATTTAATGCTGTGATTAGCGGTTATTTTCTTCATCTGTGATATTTTTTATGCATGTTTGTGTAATGTAAATATATGCATATGTATAATTTTGCCTGCGGTAGGATCTTACAGTCCGTGTTATGATCCTTGAGTTACAATCTTTCACCCCCCTACTGATCCTACGTAGGTTCTAGAGTTTGACCACATTGGGACACTAGAATGCACAGCCGCGCGATGCGACAATAAAATAGTAGATACCACTAAATTATTGGATAAAGGAAAAAAAATTAAAATTCGTTAATAAAAAAAAGAAAATATTAAATACCTGCGGATTGATGCGTGTTAAGATAATGTTTTTGTCGTTTAACCGTATCAGTGGTCGAACTATGGGCTGATGACTGTCAGATAATGCTGGAACAAGCTCTGATTGAACTTTTATTACTTTCCCATTATCAACTACCTGATCATTTTCAGCATACTGCTTCAATATACTCTTGTCATCTAGGTAGCGCTTGACCTCCGCCTGCATGCCAGAAATTCGTTGTGGATCTACCTCAGAGTTTATTTTTCTCTGGAGTGAATCAATTCTATCCTCGAATGAGCGCATTGTGTTTGCTACAATAAGGGTTTCATCCAGATCAAACACTATACCCAAACATCTGAGATTTAACATCGTAACGGACGAATTATAAAGTCCATTGGCAACAATAAATCCCCAAAAACATGGTCTGTCATCATTTCGCGAATGCATTGCAACCAAATGTAACTCTTCCCCGTAAAGCGGCATAACAGCAGTCTGCAGAGGCCAATATTGTGACAGATGTTAATATATTATATAAACAAGAAAATAAGGATAAAAAAGGTAACCGATAACCGGGTAAATTTAAGTGCGACAACACAAAAAAACATACAGTGCATTGTAAGCCAGTTGAGTTTGGGAAAATACTAAAAAACACACAGTGCCAAAACAATATGAAATCATAAACAACCCAGCCCATCTTTTCAGTATGATTCATAATGGACAGATTTCCTTTTCTGATCATGTTTAAGTCAGAGTTCATGCTCAAGTCAGGAAAAAAAAATATTTCGTAACCAAAATTACCATTAACTTAAATTTTAATATTTTTATGTGTTATCAGAAACCCTAACCAGCACAGACACTAATTTCACTGTCAATCACAAACTTCTCAGCCTTAGCAAAAACTGTTATTAGCCTATTAGTAGATCAACAAGAAACAAGAGTCTTCATAAAATAGTCTCACTGAACATGATAACACCCAGTTCAGTTGGGAATCTCATTAACATTGTAGGGTATCTGTTAAGTGACCAAATAGGCCAATTTGTTCACACCATATCTGAGTTGAAAACAGCAAATTTAGTAAGTTAGGGCAAATTATTACAAAAATTGTGTCAAGATTATGACTGATCCATAGATTGAAGGGCATTTGAGTCCTCTGATATTTTTAGTCCAAAATCATAGGGTTTTAGTGGGTTTTTTTACTCGTTTTTTATTCAATTTTAATTTTGATTTTTACCTTGTTATCTCTGATACACAAGGAGTGCAACTGAAAGAGCTGATTCTGCTGCTGTGTCTTTGACTCCATTTTGAAGCAAACACCACACGATGTAACACTGTGAAGCACAGCAAGTGGTGGACACCTCTCACTAGGTTGAGAAAAGTGAGTTATTCTGATTTCCTTCACATCAAAATTCTTGTTGTTGTTGTTCATCATCACTTCTGGGTATATATCTACCTCACCCAACACCACCTCCCCTTGATACACCACCGATTTATACATTTTTTTTGTTTGGGTCCCTTCAAATAACAAAAAAAATCAAGTCTTTGGAAATTTCATCAATAAGTAGTATTCATCATCATAATCGTCAAAATCGGTTTAAGAATTCATCAAATTTTTCAATTACTAGCAACAAAATATATAAAATAGAATCAAATTTTTAGATCCGTGATTGAAAGTGATGATTTTGATGGCGATTTGGGGGAAAATATAATAATATTCGATGAACCCTAAAAATTGTGCGTGATCGTGAATATTGGATTGAATTGATTAAATTTTTAGCGATGGTGAAAAAGTATTGATTAGGTGGCGCTGGTGAGTAGGGTTTGAAGATGGGTTTTTTGTTTGTTTTGTGTGAAGAATGAATGAATGGATGATGAATTTAAGATTGAAGATGAAATCTCGTCACAAGAAGAGAAAACGAAACCCTAGATCCAGAAAACGAAAGGTCAAGAATAGTACTTGCATTCTATTGCGTATTCCACTTCAATTAAATAATAATAATAATACCAGCGTTTAAAATAAAATTGTCAAAAAAAATAAATTAAAACACTTTTCAGTCAAATAAATTGGAGTACTACATATTTATTTTATTATTAAATATTATTAAATATAATAATAAATTAATTTAAGTGATAAAAGTTTCTCGGTCAAGTGAATAGTGAAAAATTCTACTCTTTATATTAAAACTAGCATCCAAACCCGTGCCAAACACGGGTAAAAATATATTTGTATATTGACATATAAATAATATTCTCTTCGAGAAAATTTTTATTTTTTAGATTCATTATAAAATGAATGTATTTCTAATATATTATTGTCTAAATACAATAATTTAACAATAAACTTAAAAAGTAAAACTTTTATTATATATAGGACATGAGAGAGTATATTTTGAATATATTTTAATTTAAATTGAAAAATAAATTTTAATTGGTAATGAAAGATAACTAATGACAACTTCATAAATATTTACCTTCTTATATAATTTAATAATTAAAATAACATTATGTGATAAAAATAAATGTAAAACTTATGTATAGTGTAATAGATTTTCTTACGAAAGATTCCTATATTAGTATTTTTAATTTATCAAATTAAAAATTTATCATAGTTTTGTTTTTTGACGAAAAATTAAAAATTTATCATAGTTGTTGTTTCTATTATTCTCCACTAAAAGAATTATAAATTTGATTGAAAATAATTTCTCTATGAGATATCTGGAAGACACTTGAGGCTTCGTAAAAAGACTTTGAGGTGGATATGGTTTTAAAAAAAGGGTCTTTGTATCAATATTTGAGTAAAAATATTGACTACAATATAAATAACAAAAACATTTATTCTCGTATTAATTTTTAAGTAGAAATACAGATTCCCCTCAAAAAATTTTAAAAAATAGTCTCCCTATTAATTTATGGCTAAATATATAGATTTCATAAAAATTATAAAATAAATAGGTCTGCATATTAATATATGAGTTAAAATATAGATCTAAATATAAATTATTAAAAAAAAAGTCATTCGTATTACTGCATGAGTAGAAATATATATTCCCGTAGAAATTACAATAAAAAATAGACCCCCCGTATTAATGTATGAGTTGAAATATAGGCCACATATAGAAATTTTTTTTAAAAAAAAGACTTTTGTATTAATATATGAGTAAAAATATAAACTACTGTATAAACTACAAAAATAAATTAGATCCCATATTTTTTATTTATATATGAAAAAAAATAAGTTTATATAGTAATTAAGAAAAATAGTCCTAAAAAATTAGTCCTCATATTAATATGAGTAAAAATATAGATTTCATAAAAAAAAATTAAAAAAGGGTCTTCATATTAATATATATTAACATAAATATAAGTTCACGTAAAAATTACAAAAAGACAAAAAATTAAATAGTCATTTGAATTAATATGTGTGAGTATAAACATATGTAGCCATAAATATATATATTTAATAAAAAAAAATAGGTCTCTAAAAAAATATATAATTAAATAGTCACATGAGTTACAAATTTCAAAGTTTAGTTCAATGTGTAATATAATGATGTGTATAAGATTTGTCAAAAAAAAACAAAATAATGATGTGTATAAGTGAAATATAGATCAAAAGCAAGCTGCACATTTTAATGTTATTTAATTTTTTCACGTGATAGAGTGATATAGTACAACATAAATTTTTACAAATAAATACAAAATATTTAAATGAATCTACAATTATGATCATTGCTTAATTATGAAATTTAAAATTAACACCCACATACAAAAATAAGAAATATGACCCCATGTTTTTTGTGCTTAGGAAGATTTATTTTTCCATTTCCTTTATTCTTGATCCCACATTTTTCATTGCCGATTTGCAACATTATTTTTCCTTTTCCTTTTCCTATTTGTTCTGTAACCTATGGTGCACTACGGTGCACAATCACTTAGATTTTGTTTTTTAACATAATAGACTCATTGTAACCATTTTTTTCTATATTTTTATCTAAGATGGTTAATTGGGCATCACATTCTCTTTTTTTTTTTTTTTTTTTTTTTGTGATCTTGACGTCTTTCAACCATTTTTTCCATCTTATCAAAGAAAATTGAAAAAATATTGTTTTGATCTTTTAACTCGTCTAAAAATACATCAAAACAGATCAGAGGGCAAAATAATTTAATTTTGAATCAAAACAAAGACAAAAAATGAAATATAGAAGGAGTATGATCTAATAGTATACAATGTAATTAAACAAAAAATAAAAGTAGTATATCCTATGGTGCACATTCACTTTATTTTTTTAAAACATAATAGGCATAAAAGAGTGAACCATTTCAACAAAAAAATTATCTATATTTTTCTCGAAAATGTCAAATTTGATATCTCATTCCTTTGTTGATGATTTCAACGTCTTTCATCCTTTTTTTCTTGTCTTGGACCATATGTGAAGAATGAATATTGTTTTGATCTTTCTTCGTCATCTAAAAATCTAAAAATAACATCAAAATAGAAGGCAAAATAATTTAACTTTGTATAAAAAAATAAAGACAAAAAAAATTATAAAAGAGAATGATTTGGCAGTATAAAACTAAACAAATATCATTTTATATTATTGTGGTATAGTTTTCTCACATACAAAGAGAATATTTGATAAAGATTCTTCAAATACTACTACACCTTTCTGTTAGCATTTATCAAAGAATAGAGTATCGAATAAAATTACACAATAGCTATCGTCTTGTATTACCTACCTACAAATAATGTAACGTTACAATTTATGAAACTGATGCGTAACCAAAAAAATTAAATAAATAAAGTTGCTAGTGTAATGATCAACACTAAAAAAATTAAATAAATAAAGTTGTAATTTTTTATCTTTCCATGAATTTCGATCAACTCTACTTATTATTTTTCTTCAAGCATGATTTGATCTCGACAAATATTCTTAGTAAGCCAGAGGACTAAAGCAACACAAAAAAATACAAAATAACCAAAAACACAAATAAATATAGAAGAATAAAAGTAACCTAAAAAAATATAGAAGAATATATAAATATAAAATGAAAGCAAATATATTTGATATATACCATGTTAAAACGCCTGTGAGTAGCTTCCTCGCCATAGTACCACGGTACCACCTAGATAAAAAAAATGTAAAAAAATAATGAAAGCAAAGAATGGACAACAAATAACATGGATATATAGAACAGTAAAACAATTCAATTTAACTTTGAAAAGATATCATGCATTTCTTTTTCTTTTTCAACGAAAAATTGATTTTCGCCATTAAATGCAATAGGAGAAGAATGTAAAAAAATTAACGTGTTAGTACTGTGTAAAGTTGTTCCATCACCATGCCTTATATAGCCAAGTTAGGAAGAAATCATGGCAATTCACAATTAATTAATTTTTACATTTGAAATTTGAAAACAATGTCAAATAAAATGTCAATATTCCTTTAAATGCCAATTCCTTTTTTGTTTTTGACAATAAATGTCAATTCCTTTAACACATCATATTTCATTTAATTCATTTATTTGAAATTCGAAATTTATTATGGGAGTAAATTGTGAGGAGAATATATTTGACCAGCCTTTTTAATGTTTTTTTCAAAGCTTCAAAAATTCATTTAATTCATTTATTGCTAAAACAATATGAAAGAAGAATCGATGTGAGAATGCCACATGTACACAGGTCTTTGAAAAATGGTTCTCAAATTATATATATAGAGATTAGATTAGATATTTTATTTTAATTCTTGAATAGCATTGGAAATTTTATATTCATAATATTACAAAAATATATTATAAATTGAATGTGTAATCTGCTTTGTATTATTATTATTATATTATTGTTTGTATATAGATAAAATAGCTAGTCATTGAAAACTCACATGCATAAAGTTGATAAATTAGGAATTGAACCATGATCATGACATCCAACACTAGTAATTTTAACATTCTGCCAGTTTAGCTATAATTTGCTGTGGAGTGTTTTGTATTATTTCTTTTCGAAGTATTGAGTATGTAAACAATTTGTGTTATTTATTTCTTTTTGAAGTTTTTTGGGTAGATTTCTATATATATCATATAAATTAATTAAATCCATAAAAAATACATATTTCTTTATTTATTTATTTATTTTTGACAAAACATATTTCTTTATTTCAAACTTTTAAAATATTGTTAGCTGCAGGTGGTAAATAAAAAAGGGGGTATTAGGACATGGGTATTTTTCAAATAATAAATATTATTAGTTTATTGCTCCGTAACAGGCTACAGACCAGAGATAATTCGGTGAGGCGTCATATCATTACGCCTAATTCCCATCTTTGTGTGACTGGGTGCGGAGGAGTAGAATCAACTCAACATTTATTTCGATCATGTCCCATTCTTGCACCTTTGTGGAGCTTCATTTGGAAGACCATTTTGTTCAGTTTACTCATTTTGCTGGAGGCTCATGGGCATGTCGCTCCTTCTTGCAGCTACTTTGGTTATGTTACATTTGAGTGGTGTGGCTTGAAAGGAATAACAAAATCTTCAAGGATAAGGAATCGTCGGTTCTCTGGATGCTAGAGAAAGTGAAAGTTCATTCACTTTGGTGGATGGTAGCTTGTAATATTAATATTGGTATAAATTCTCACATGTGGTGGTCGAGGTCTTTTGTTTCTGGAAGGTGTTTTGATTATGTAGACGCTTGCTGTTCTGGTTGGCACACTTTGTGCTAATCAACACAAGTTATTAATAAAGTTTCATTTGTGAAAAAAAAATGTGCTTGATAATTAAATATATTTTACTATGAAAAAAAATGCATCAACCATTTATAGTAACTTTAAAGTTTAAACGGACGTCCAATCATATTTCATTTTTTAGCCATGTCATTTTAAATCAAATTATAATTTAAATAGAATAAAACAATTAGGCTCCACCCTATTTATCCTCCACCACACACAATGGTTGATATATATAACATTCTATTCTGCCATTGCCCTTATGTTCATTATCCATCACTTAAATTTCATAGAAATGGTTATGATATTAAATTTCAAAACTTTTTCCAATTTTTGTCAGAAAACAATTCCAATTGAATGATATCTTTTTCTACTTCGATAAGCAAAAAGATGAATCTGGGACATAATAATACCCCTCCACATATTTATGGTTCAAGCATCATCAAATCAATGACAAGATGACACAACAAAACCACGTTCTCATGTCATTCTTGTGAGAATTATTAGTCAGTCCGCAAAAGTGGAAAAAACTATCACCAAATATTTTGTTTATTATTAATTTAAATGTAAATTTTAAATATAATATGATATGATGTGTCAAAAAGTTAGATTTTGATTGGATGTCTATATTAATAGAATTTTACATAGGGATGGCAGATAAGCCCGAACCCGTGTGGCCCGACCGAACCTAAACTCGAGTCAATAGGTAATAATCCGAGTTGACGTAATTCGGATTCGGGTGATACTTGATACCACTGGTGCGGGTTTGGAAATCACTTAAACCCGCATCCAAAACCACATCCGATTAGGTTTTAATTTACATAATTATACAAAGTTTGTAACTTTTATAAATTTTATGGATAGCTCATAGCTTCAATATGTTGTACATTATTTTATTGGACAAAACTTACATACAGTACCATAGGTACTGTTTTTACTGTTCCCCAATATAAAAGCGACACGTGTATTAAGATATCATTTGTTTAACTTTTTTTTTACCCCACTTCGCCGTTCACTCTATGCGTTAACCCCCTTTTTTTGTACGACATTAAAACACCAATTCATACATTGCAAGTTCACCGCTCTTCAACACAGTTCATATATTGCATAACAAAAATTCATACTTTGTATATCTGTTTCAACGAAAGAAAGATCCCATCCGCACTTTTCTAATATCACTGTTTTTCTATAGTTTTTTTTTATTTGATTGTTGATATTTAATTTTTATAATTAACAATAATTAAAGCTAAGTTACGGAAGAAAGTTTTCAACAATTTCATATTTAAGTGATATAAATTCTATTCTTTTTGGAAAATAAAGGGTTGCTGCAAGTTCATCTTTTAATGGAGGAGCAACCCATATATTTGATACCCCTACTCATAATCAATTTCTGGTCTATTTTTGTCCTGAGCATAAGAGAATATTAGAGGAAGGAAGTGTCGAGAGAGGGAGATGCGAAATTGGCGGTAGAAAGAGTCAAACTTTGATTCTATGGTTGGGGAACCACCGTCAATGAGGTTGGGTATTGGGTGAACCGTGGAGAGGATGAGACGTTTTGTTTTAGAATGTTCAACCAGGGAGATTGGAGACCCACACTGACAACTGGTGGCTTCACGCAATAGCCTTCCATGCTGAGGACCACTTCAATTGCGGCGAAGAATGGTGTTATTTCTGGCCAAGGCTTGCACTGGCAAATAACAGTAACGGAGTTAGGATGATGTTATATATGGGTACACGTGTCATATTTTCATTGGGAACAGCAAAAACAGTACCTAGAGTACTGTATGTAAGTTTTGTCCTATTTTATTTACAATTTTTTTTGTTACAAAAAAAAAATTGAATGTTGGAATCTTGTCATGAAAAGGGAAAAACTCAAGGAATTCAGACAGAAAATTAATTTTGCGTGTTCTTGCTATGGGTCCGGATGGAAAAACACGAAACCCAACAATTGTGGGTGTGGGTTTTGTTTTGCCACGAACAACCTTTGGATTTGGGTCCGGGTGTTGGGTTTGGAAAATGTAAAACCCGCACCCGACCATACACGTTGTCATTCCTAATTTTACATTGATTGTTAAATAATTGGTTAGGGTCCTTATTGATATCTGGCATTGACATGGTATATACGAGACGAGCGTTATCAACAAGGGGTGAAATACCTTGATTATGTAGTTCCATAAAAATGTTAACCTGATTTGCCATTGGTAGAACATCATTAATGTATCTGATTTGGAACGAGCGGTTTGGAATGTTAAAAACATACCAAATTCTTTCCATATCTCTCTCTGTATGTAAGGATGAATCTAAAATAAAATAAAAAGTTGGTGAAAATATGAAAAAAATCCCTTTCAAAACTATATATGAAATGTGAGAATGTGAGAACCAAACATATATATTTGAATCATCGTGTATCCAAATACACAACATTTACAAGATGCACTGTTTAGCATTTTTTAAATAAGGGTAGAATATGTTTATATCATCATATAAACATAATGTTTTTTCCAAATAAGTGTAGAATATGTTTTTCGTCCATACAAAATACGAATTTTGGTTTTTGTCCATATAAAAAAAATCAATTGTTTTCATCCCTACAAAACTTTGACATTTTTTGTGTTCATTTGGATCTGCCTTATTTTTAGTTTATACAGATAAGTAAACTTTTATGTTATTTCATAAGTTTAACTAACAAATATTGTGTCTTTGTAAGTTTTTTTTTTTTTTTATAAGCTACCTTGAAAAACTTATATAATACACAAAAACTTATTTATTTACTTGTAAAAAAAAAACTTATTTATTTACGTAAGATGTTGTACATAAGCTCAAAAATAAGTCAATGCAAACATACCCTTTGCATAATATAGACTAATTATATATGTTTAATATGATATACAAATATAAACACATTTTGAACATAAAAGTGTTATAATATTGATATTAAAATGAACAATAATTAACCATTGGGGACTAAAAATAAAAGAAAAAAATTTGTAGAGATGAAAACAAATGATTTTTTTAATAGGGACAAAAACCAGTAATTTTATAGTGACGAAAAACTTAGTTTACCCTTATAATTATGCATATGCAATGCACTTTACTATTATATAAAATTATAATTGTTAAAAAATTGGTTACAATCGTTATAAAGGAAAATTGTTATTAATTTCGTCATAAAATATTTGATATTTCTTTTGGTTAATTTATCGTTATAATTTATGATGTTATGGGTGAAAGACATCTTTCAACTTGAAAACTTCACCATTTCTTAATATATTTTCTTACTAATTTGTTCAAATAACAAATATTATTAGTCTGTTGTAACTTTTTTATGGAAATATTGTAAATCATTTTATCAATTGTTTTTATAATATTATAATACTTTATTGTTTGTTATAAACCATGAGGATATTTTTGTTATTCTCTTATATACACTATTATATTGATAGTTCCATGTTGGGAATAACAAGAGAGGGAACTTCTTTTTTAAAATAATGTAATATCATATAATGTTCACAACATAATTTACATAATATAGAATTTACATTATATTAGTTTACTTCTTTTTTCAAATTTACCTTCTTTTTAAGTGTATTGTTTTCGTTTTTAAAAATCTTATTTTCTTAACATGGTTAATTGTAGCACATAGACTAAATCTAAACTGGATATACAAAACAAATGAGAAAACAAATTGAACTTTACAAAACACAATATCACACTAGCCACAAAATTGAGGTTAAATAAGTTAGATGCTACGTACCGTAGGTTAAGATGTATCAGCACAATAGATGAAGATGAGAAGAAAACCCACGACGACTGAATGCGAAGATGGCGGCGGTAGCGGCGAAGAGGACTTTGAAAACTCTAAACGAAAGGGGAGAAATTGAATGAGAATCCATTGAAGAATGAAGAAAATATCAAAAACGAAATTAAAATCGAACTAACCTTGGAGACCAAAATCGGAGAAGTTGTTCGTCGCAGAGAGAGAAATCGCAGAGAACGTCGAAGAGTTTTGCAGAGAGAGATTCGAGAGAGAAATTGCAGAAAACATGGTCGTTAGAGTTTTGCAGAGAGAGATCGTGTGAGAAATTGCAGAGAAGGAAATTATGTTAGGGTATTTTCGTGTGACCTATTTGAGAGAAATTGTGTTTACTAGTTCTAGGGTTCTTCAGTGTGTTTGTGAAATGAGAGGTTTCGCAGAGAAGAGAGGGAACTAATTTTTGTTTTTATTTTTATTATAAATAATTATTTTTAACTCAGGCTAACTGCTTTAGTTTTTTCTCACTTAAAATTCCAACACCCGCGCACACAATTTATAGATGTTTAAATCAGATGGATGACATCTGATTTAAAAAGTGTGATATAATAAATGTTTTTTTCACTAGTGTATTGTTAGCTACTGTAGTCTGATTAAAGATGATCCATCATTTTGTTGTGTTTTTATCAAAATGTGCATGATAATTTTTTTACTATATAGTTATACTTGTAAACAAAAACTTGTTCAAAAAAATACTTGTAAACAAAAAGGCTATAATTCTTATAAAAAAAACTTATTAATTTTGTCTTAAAATATTTGATTTACTTGTTTATTTTTCAGTTGTGAATATTTGTTTTACCTTTTGTGTTGTATTTCTTTTTTACAATCATATGTTTGTGTGTTAGTAAGAAAATAAAAAATATTTGTTTGTGTGACCCACTATAAGTTACATGCACTCGTTTAACATTTTTATCACGTAAACAATTCATCAAAATTATGTGATTAATTGCATGTTTGGTTGTTAAGAGAGAAAGTGGCGAGAAAGAGTATGAAAAGAGAAATATAGCTGATTTAATGTGTTGATTGGTAGAAAAGAAAGATAGAAGAAAAGAAGAATAAAAAAGTGTGATTATTTTTAGAAGTACTAAGATACATCTCATTTGAAACCTTCAATAAAAATTAATGAATTAATTTAACAAAAAATTCAATTCAATTTTTTATTGATTTATTAATTTGAATTACCTTCATTTTAATAATTTTTAATTGGTTTTAAACTCAATTAAGTTTTTTTAATAATTTAATTAATCAAATCAACAAATAAATTTTTTTTACAATTAAATCAACAAATTTATAATTAGCTAAAAACCCACAAATTTCAACAAAAGATTAACGTGTACCCATATATCCATAGATATTCATTAAAAATTAAAAATCAAAAGGAAACTTAACCCAATCACTATTATCATTTATCACGCTATCACTTTAGACTCTTCTAGTTCGTATAAGACGGCTGTGGAAGGAAAATGTAAAACCACACTCTCTATTCACTCGAAACCACACTCTCTATTCGCTAAGAGGAGAAAGAGAAAGAGCTATGCATTGCAAAACTCACAGGTTTCTTTTTCTTCCTTCTGTTTCGAAAATTTTATAAAGCTCGGTTTCCTCTTCTTCCTTCTCTTCTGCATTGTAACCCATTTATTATTATTTTTTTCATCATCTCAGCTTAACCATCGATTGAAAAAAAAAAGCATATTAAGAGGGTTGTTGTGGTTGGTCTAGAATATTATCTCTGTCAAAGGAAGTTAAGAGGTTGGCCTCGTGATGTCAAAAGGATGGAGAAAGCTCTGAAGACATTTTTGGGTTTCAACTATCGAGAGACATACGCCTAATGGTTGGTTTTTTTTGTTTTTTTTTTTTTCTCTCTCAAATTGTAAATACAATGAAGTACAAGAAAAACAAAAAATGCTTCAACAACAACAAATCGTTAATTGTTTTAAACAATTTTGAAACATTTCTCAAATCTTCAATTTAACCATTTGGGTTTGAAGATTTTGAGATTTTGGTTATGTTGTTCTTATTTTTCAAAATCACAACAACCCATTTTGAGACATTGTTCATAACAATCCATGTTTTGTCATTTTTCAGAATCATACAAATCAATTTAAAATTTTGTTCATGTTGTTTTTTTTTTTTTTCCTTCAAATTTTTTGGATTTTTTTATGCAGTTGGTGAACACGATGAAGAAGTTTGGAATGAAGCAATGAAGATGAAATTATTGAGTTTCTATTTTTTTGGATTTTTTTTAAAATTTTCGAGTTTGATAATAAAGTCATCAACGAAGGGATCAATGTGGCAAAAATAGTTTTTAATGGATCAAATCAGAACATATATTCATTAAAATGACCAATATGAAACAAAAAAAATCTTTAAGGACCAAAATATCAGTTAAGTCTAGTTTGAAATGAAATTATACAATTAGTAACTTACAAAATAAATAGTTTGAAATGAAATTATACAATTAGTAACTTACAAAATAAAAGCATTATCTAAACTTATAAAATAAATGAATTTCGCAACAATATATTAGTTATGACTCATAATGCACCGGGCGAAATGCTATAGGCCCAATCCACATGAGTCCTTTACTTTTAGCCTTGGTTCGTCCGACCCGGCAAAGGGCTCAAAGCCCTTAATCCCTAGTGATCTAGGCCCAATACGCCCCATTACCTATCACCACGTGATAAAGGCGGGAACACTCCACTATTTGTTGGAGTTGATTGCAATGTAAGTCCCACATTGCTAATGAAGAAAAAAAAAAGTCAATGAAATTATATTTGAGAAGTCCCACAATACATAGAGAAGTGAACAATGGGGGAGCTCAATGCTATATATAGAGACCTCGATTTTCTTGTTTCAACATACCAAACAGTAGCACTTGTAAACACTTTAAGTTTATATTTGTGTTTGTTTATTTTTTTCTATTTTGCTTTTGTTTTAGAGTATTTCAGATGTAGTTCAAATATTTACTTTGGAGAGTGTGTGTGTGTACTGGGGTCATGGCGTGGTTGAGGGCGAAGTCTATATGTTGTAACAATTTTCATATAATGTTTATTCTTTGGTTGTCGGTTTAGACAACGGTCGTTGCTTTTTCTCTGATTTTTGAAGTTTCCACGTTATATTCTTGTATTGTTGATTGTGTTCTTTTATTTTTTATATGCCGATTTTTTCCAACAACTGGTATCAGAGCCTTTTGGTTTGATTCAAGGAGGAGGGAGTTCCGCTGTGAAGTTTAGGCTAGAGAAAATTGGTGGAATAATCATGTTTGTCTTGTGAAAATCAAGTCAAGGATGTGTTGATGCAATCAGGGTTACACAAGGTCAGCCTAGAGAGGGGGTGGTAAGAATACTCAACATCGGCTTGGAGAGGCGGTGAAATAATACTCGGGTTACGACTCAAACAACAAATTTATCATGAGGATGTGAAGGTGCTAGTGGTGTGAAGTTCGGAAATTGGTGGAGTTTTGGAGTCATGGACTTTGGATGCTTCTATCACATGTGTTTGAAGAATGAATACTTTGAATTCCTAAAGCTAGTTGAAGGTGGAGTGATTCATCTTGAAGACGGGAAAGCTTGTAAGGATCAAGGTATGTATGATGTTCTTTTTTACATGATATGAGATATGTTCCTGAACTTAAGGAAAATTTGTTGTCTATAGTTATGTTTGGTGATTGTTGTATTACAAAAGTAAGAATAATTTTTATCGTCTCCACAGGGACTGGTGCGATATCGATGCCGTTCAACAATTAATATAATTTTAAGTACAGTGTTTAAAGATGTTTGTTTATGTAAAAGTAAGAAAATATACTGATGGTAAAGAAATGGTTGAAATCACAGAGAGATAAGTTTGCTGGAATTATACTGTATTGATCCATTCGTATGTATTATCTTGACCAAGCATATACCTGTTCTAGTTATCAATCACAATTACCACGTATCGCTAATCGAACGTTTCCGTGTCCAGAAACGATGAGAGACCTATTATACCTATTAATCTCCAATGTCTCGGATGATCAATCGATACGCTAGCATTAAGCTTCGATACTTCAAGTGATTATCAAACTCCAAATCTATGTCTAGAATTTAGAATTTAACAAGTGATTATCATAGATCTTAGATTCAAATATCATATGTCTATATCATTCAAATCATCAAAATAACATTTAAAGTAAAGATAATCACAAATAATGATTGAATACTAAAACATATATATAACCTTAATCAAGATGAACACATAGTCATGAAACAACTACATCTAACCCCAACAAATAGAAGTTTAGCTACACATGGTGAGCTTCCAAAGATGAGGAAAATAGAAGTGAATGAACATCACCCTTGATGTCTCAAAGATGTGTGAATCCACCATCAAAATCCCTTTGAAAACCTTGCTCCCAAGTTTCTTCTCTGTTCTGAACTTATAAAAGTGGATTTGAGTGAATGCCCTCTGATTTCTCAGCAACTGATCCCTATTTATATCAGTCAGAAATTTACATGGTCGCTCAGCTACCAGATGGTCGCTCAGCCACCAGACCTTTCTTCAGGAGGAGGGTTTGCTGACATGTGTCCCACCAAACCTCTGAGTCACTCATTTTCTCTTTTTGGTCGCTTAGCTACGAGACGGTCGCTCCAAGCTACCAACCGTCTGTTTGTCAGATTTTGTTTCTTTAGCTTTTCTTCACTTTTTAGCACAAAAACCTGTCAAAAGGGTTAGGATTAAGATATACTAAACAAAATTAAATAAAAACAACTATTTACATGATTTTGGGGTTTTTCAAAAGGATATCTTACAAAACAAGTTATTAAGTGCCTTAATTCACTATATGATTTTACTACTTTTTTGCACTTATCAAACTCTCCCCACCTTAAAACTTTGTTTGTCCTCAAACAAAAGTCCAAAATAAACTCTTCAAACATGGCTTAAATATCATTAGTGCATAATTCATTTAAGCTTTGCAATTAATCAAAAACTTTGAATGTAAATCATTTTAAGCTTTGCTCATGATTTAATATATTGCAAGTTTAAACCAATCATTCATAATCATCAAAGAATCAAAGCATGAATGTGAAATAGTTTCTAAATTCAAGCAAGATTTCAAGCTTTCCAAATCAACATGATAATCAACTAGAATCACAATTCTCACAAGTGTTTCAACTCAAGGGTGTAGTGTTTCTCTCAATCCAAACAATGTGTTCACAACAAATTAATTCAAACATACATCTCAACATAATCACAAAACATGCTATTAATCATGGATCACTAAGGACTTTGTTAAGCTTGTAATGGGGCTAGGCTACAAGAAATCATTGTTTTTCTTTGGATTCAAAGAGCCTTAAGGATAAGAGAGCATTTTTCTTGAGTACTTTCATCTCATAAGTTGTTCACCCTCTTTCATTTTCCCTTTTTTTCACATTTGGTGATTCTTTATGCCAGAATCTTTTCTTTCTTTTTCTTTGCAATTTCATTGATTGCTTTTTTTGATGATGACATATTTTTCAAATTTCTTTTTCTTTTTCAAAATCACCATTTTCAACTACTTCCTTATTTTTCTCAAATTGATCAAATAACCTCCTTCTCCCCAACTTGTTTTCAACCCTACATAAACTCAATGCTCAATCATCCTAAGACAAGGGTCAAATCATTGTTTTTCTTTATTGTGGTTCAAGAGTTCATCACAAACAAATTTTTCAAATTTTGACTCAAGTGGGGTAGCAAAGGATCACACAACTCACAAGGTAGGTTATATTTGGCCAAAGTAGTTGCACTCATATAGAAACATGGCCTTGATCATTTCCATGACTTCAAACACATCAAGTAATAGAAAGATTCAGTTAAAATCAACAGAGTTAAACACAATTGCCGGCTCTCAAATATATAAACAATGGAAGGTTCACACAATCTCACCCGGCTAGGTCTACGTGATTCATAATCAATTAATCATGTTAAGAAGGAATGAATGAAATCAAATTGAATGAAGCTACTTAGTTCAAATTCATCCTATCATTCAAAGATAATCACAAACTTTTGACCTCAACTTAAGCAATTGAAATTATTCTAATCATGCATTTGCTTTTGATTAATCATAAATCTAGACATATTAATTCATATGCACATTTAGCAATCACAAATGTTGGTGTTTTGTATGTTGGCATCATTTTGCTAAAACAAATATACAAACAGGATGTTTGATGCAATGTTCCAACATCTGGGACGTCTGCAGAATGATTTGATTTCGTGTCATAATTACGAGATTTATTTATATAAGGAAACCCCGTCCTTTTACTTGTGCAACAAGACGTGGGTTTGTCCAGAATCAATGTTGTGATTATTTCCTAAAGATATTTATATATTTTAGGAAACTTTGTATTTGGTTCCGATATATATGGAAATATTTATGGAAACAATATATTTGATTCAAGAATATGTGAGCTGGAGATTTCGTGGATCAGCTGTTTTTCTGAAGCCCAAATTGAAGATTAAACTTGTGCTACTTCAGAATATAAAAGCAAGGACGGAAAATCCTAATTTATTCACTTGAGCCGTCATTGAAAATATAGAGTTTTTAGGGTTTTGAGTCTATGTTAATTGTGAGCCTTTCTTGTATCACCTTGATGCAAGCTTAGGACTGTGTTATTGAGTTGTATTGTGTAATCTTCTCCAAAGCTTTGAAGCAAGGAGTAAGGTTTGTTTTCTTGTATCACTCTAAGCCTTTAGGTACGAGTGTCCTAGTTTCTAGGAGTGTGTCTCCACCATATGCTTTTGTTTGTGATTGTAAAACAGTGCTGGCTGTACTGTTGTGTTAGGAAGTGAGCGGAGGTTCTCATATCTAGGAGTTCCTAGGTAGAAGTTGCACGGGTAGTGTCTAGGTGATAAGACGTAAACGAGGCGTTTGCTGAGGTCTTTAAACTAGAACTATTATAGTGGATTTCCTTCATGGATTGGTATCCCCCAGATTAGGTTGCTGTTGTGCGCCGAACTGGGTTAACAAACATACCATGTTGTTTACTTTCTGTCATTTATTTTCAGTTGTCTAAGTTGCTTATCGTCAGGTGAATGTTCCAACATTACATTCAACATCACAAGTGTTGGAACATCCCATTCAACATCTAGTTCCAGCGTGCTGGAATTTCAATTGGCATCAGAGCAGACACCCTATTTTGTTTGGGTGAGATTCAAGAATATTTTCTGGTACTATGGAACATGGAGGAGGATTTGTTGACAGGCCACCCCTTTTGGATGACACCAACTATGATTATTGGAAGTCGCGTATGGTGGCTTTTCTAAAATCTATGGATAGTCAAACTTGGAAATCAGTTATCAAAGGTTGGGAACACCTTGTGGTGAGGGGTGTAACGCCCCAACTTTTAAAATTTTTAATTTTGTGAAATTTAGCTAGTTTCTAATTTATTTAATTAGGAATTTGTTTGTTTTGATATGTTTGTGTGATTGTTAATCATTTTGACATGATAAGATAATTAATTAAAATGAAATTAGAGTAGATACGAAGAGGTAGTGGAGTTAAATAAATTGGTTGTGACCAGAGGGTTTTTAGTAAATTAAATGGGTGGAGAGAGAGAGAAATAAGAAAATTAGAAATAAAATAACGTGAGGGGTGCAAATTTAGTTAGCATGTATAAATGGCGGGTGTGCGTTAGTAAAACGGTAGAAAAGAAATTAATAAATATATTTTTTTGAAATACAATTTGGTTCCATAATTTAGAAATATATTTTGAAGATATGCTTTAAAAATATATTTTCTGAATATATTTAGAAAGATATACTTTTAATCTTAGAAACAAAATAATATATTTTTGTGAGGAATAATGAGATGAGGATTTTTAGGGAAATAACAATTAAAAATAAATCAAAAGTCTCTTCTTGAAAATCCTATTGTCTTTAGGAGAAAGTAAACCTAATAATTTTTCTATAAATAGGTAAGTTTAAGAAAAAATAGGATTCACCACCTTTTACTATAAACCAAGAGAATAGAAACCCTGAAAAGAGAATAAAGAGAGAAACTTTGAGGAATCGAGAGAGAGGAGCAGAATCGAACCATCAACACTGAGAGAAGAAAATTGCTGCTTGGAATCCATGTAAGAGGGTTTAACTTATCTCATTTAAAAATGCTGAATTTATAGTGTTATGAGTGTTGCCTTTATTCTTTCTTTTGATGTTCATGATTTTCTATGAATTCTCTTAATTGTTGTTGTTTATGTTTTCTTTTTGAAATTACTGTATTTAATAATTGTAATGTTAAGGAGATGTAGTAAGTTTAATTGGCGTTGAACCAATAGAGGGTCGATTTAGTGAGGATTTAATCTAATGGTGTTTGATTTAAGTGGTGATATAAATTAAATTAAATTAAATTAGTGTTGTCGTTAAATCAATTCTACTTACTTCTGACTGTTCGACTAATGGCTGGGTTATGTACACTATTTTTTTTATTAATGAATTTTTCAAGTGTTGGATTCACTTGGAGTTGAGCCACTTCCCTGGTTATTGTATACGGTTCAGATTTTTTTCAATTAAAATTTCATCATTTAGAAATTGGATTATGGTGTGGTGTTCCAAGAGTTAATTTTCTAGATAAATTAAATAAAGGATAAAACTTCTTTTATTTGAAGACTAACGAGATTTTAAAGTAAACAAAATTAAGTGGCTCTGTGAGTTTGAGGTCCTGTTATGATAGTGTGGTGTTTTAGTATTAAAGTTTAGTTGGTGATGACTGTAATTGGTGTCGGGCTAAAGGGCGATGAACTTAAATTGGAGAAGAATTTAATCGGCGATGTTTAGTAAATTTAATTGGTGATGTATACGAACTTTAATTGGAGAATATTAATGTGATTCTTTTTTTATAAAATAATTTCTCGACGATTCTGAGTTTTTCCTCCCGCTCCAGAATTAAGCTTTGAAACCATAAGGTTTTGTTGTTGGTCTGTCCCCGAAAATAAATTAGTAAATAAACTGTTTTTTTTTTGTTAATTAAATTAAGAAAAATCTTATAATGATTTGGGGAATAATTTTATTTAAAAACATCTGTGTCGGAGGGACTGTTTAGTATAGTATAGTTGTTGTTCAGAAAGATTGATACTCTAATTTAACTAGATTAAATTAATGATTGACGAAGCCTAAGCAGTAAATAATAATAGTTACTTTACTACTAATTAACATGTTGATTATTGGTATTGTTCTGTGAGTTGTTTATTAAAGGTATTGTTCTTGGAGTTGTTGTTTAATGGTGTTGATACAATGGCGTGGTAATTGTGTTGTTTTGAGTTGTCAATTCTAGTTGTTGTTTTGTTTTGGTGTTGTTTGATTCATTGTTTGAGCACTTAATTGGTGTCGAAATATATGTTCATGCATCCATTCATGTGTCAGTCTCGGTGTTGATAATCGGTGTTGAAAATCGGTGTTGATAATTCGGTGTTGATAAATCGGTGTTGAAAATCGGTGTTGACCTTGGTACCACATGCATTTAGAGAGTCTAGGTCGCATTACATCCATTGTCTAATTTATTTGAATTTGATTAATATATTGAGTTGATTGTTGTGCTTGTTTGTGTGTTTGATCATCCCAAAGGACGATCGTTTGTTATGGTTTATGTTTTGGCTATTACTTATGATTGTTATTGATTTCAGTTATTTTATGAGATTTTGTTTCTCACCCTTTGTTGTTTCCCTTTTCTGGCTTGGCCCTACGACGTAAAACTCGTAGATTTTCAAGTAGATGACCAGCCTTAGCTTTCGAGTTCTGGAGACGGCTTAAGAGTTGTCTACTTCATTGCTTTTAATATTGAGTCGCTCTGAATAGGATGTTGCAGGGGAATTCAAATTTAAAATTTTCAGTCAATATTTTCGGAACATCTAATTATGTTTATTTTGATTCAGTTGTTTCAATTTAATTTTTAGACTTATGATCAATTGACAAATCTTTATTTTCCGCTGCTTTATAATTACCGTATGAATCATTGTTTTGAAAAGTAGAATATCACTCTTATAAAAATAATTTAATCGATTTTTATGAAATAAAATCAATGGAAAATAGGGGGTGTTACAAGGGGCACAACTGAATTCAAGCTAGAAGAGAATTGGACTAAGAAAGAAGATGAACCAGCTCATGGAAACAACAAAGCATTGAATGCACTATTTAATGGTGTTGACAATAATATGTTCAGGTTGATCAAACAATGTACTGTTGCCAAAGATGCTTGGGAGATTCTCAAGAACACTCATGAAGGGATGTCCAAGGTGAAAATGTTAAGACTTCAACTTCTCACCACCAAGTTTGAGAATTTCAGAATGAAGGAAGATGAGTGTATACATGATTTTCATTTGAAGGTGCTTGATTTTGCTAACTCATTTGATTCACTAGGTGAAAAGATGTCTGAAGAAAAACTTGTGAGAAAAATTCTCAGGTCTCTACCTAAGAAATTTGACATGAAAGTTACAGCCATTGAAGAAGCTCAAGATATATCAAGCATGAGAGTGGATGAGCTTATTGGGTCGCTTCAAACATTTGAAATGGCTATCAATGATAGATCCGAAAAGAAGAACAATACCATGGCATTTATCTCCAACACTGATGATTGTGATGATGATGAGATTCAATGTGACATGGAGATGAATAAAGAAATTGATAATGCTATTGTAGAGCTTGGAAGGCAGCTCAAACAAGTCTGGAGACGAGCTGACAAAAGATCAAGACCAAATGTTCAGAACATCCGATTCAACATCAGCACTCAGCCAGATAATCAAAAGAAGGTGACATCGGATGACGAGATTACTCAACCTAAAGGAGTCCAGTGTCATGAATGTGAAGGATATGGTCATATCAGGACTGATTGTGCTACCTATCTTAAGAGACAAAAGAAGAGCTTGGTAGTTTCTTGGTTTGATGAAGATGATTCTGAAGGTGAAAGTGAGTCAACCAAACATATAAATGCTCTAACTGGTATTTGTATGTCAGATGCAGAGTCATGTGATGAAGATCTAACCTATGAGGAGCTGCTTGCAGCGTCCAAAGAACTATATGAGAAAGATTTGGAGATTTGCAAGGTTCTGAAGAAACAAAAGAAAACCATCAACAAGTTGTTGAGTGAGAAGGATGAGAACCTGACCAAGATAACTGAACTAACTGATGAGGTAACTCAATTGAACTCTCAGCTAGAGAATATGAAGAAACAAGTTAGGATGTTAAATTCTGGAACAACTGTGCTAGAGGAAATTCTAGGGTCACAAAATAAAGAAAAACCAAAGGGGATAGGTTTTGATTATAGAACTATGAACAACTCTCAGCAAAACAAAGAAAAGAAGTTTGTTCCTGCTGTAAATGAGTATGAACCTACATCAGGGAAGCAAATGTTGAAACATTCTCCTCAACATCATGGTTCTAATGTTAGAAGAAGGTCTCATAGATGGGTATGTCATCATTGTGGAAGGAAAGGACACATAAGACCTTTCTGTTTCAAGTTGTATGGGTATCCTGAGTGGTATCAGCAAGCAAAAGCTGAACCTGAAGTGATAAATGTCAAGAAGGAATGGAAACCCAAAGAGGGCTCCTCTTCTCTAGTCACCAAAGCAACTCCCATTACTACTGTTCCAGAAATTGCCGCAAAGAAGAATAAAACTTCAACTATGAAGAATGGAACGTTTATGCCTGTAAGTGATTCTCCCTCTGCGTCTATTAATGTCCATTTTGGTACTGTTGGGAATAAAGATTCTCCTGTTGTTGTCAAGAAAACTCACACTATGACAAGTCTCTTCCTTGACCCTATTAACCCTCAAAATGTCGGAAAAAATGTTGATACTTATGAAAAAGGGTTTGTAGTTTCAAATGTTGAAACCTCTGATAAATTTGTTACTGAAACCATGTCACTAGTAAAGCCTAGATCTGATAAAACTCTAGGACAAACTAGTTTGATTGTTGCTACTAAATGTGCCAATATGTCACCTACCAAGGTTGTTGGTTCTTTCCCGAGTATCCACCAAAACTGTTGTTGATGTTGTTATTGCCCCCCCCATAAAGAATGGTTTGTCTAATTTGTTGTTAAAAAGGGGGAGTAGTTAGTAGCTTTATCTGTTACTATCTACAATGTTGTGCATGATGTTGAGACATGTGGTATGTTGTGTTAATATGTGTTATGTACTCTGCAATGTTCTGGTACTCTCTGTTGTTTAATGCATGAAGTTCTGTTTGGCTTAATTTGTGGCTAAAAAGGGGGAGATGATGCAGTAGTTACTGTAGTTGTGTGAATGTTGTGCCTGATGTTGAAACATCTGCATGCTTGCTTATGCATGTGTAGTTGTTCTCTCTTATGCATTAATTCAGAGGGAGTGGTAATCTGGTACTGATATTGAGTTGTGATAACTTTCATCTATGCTGCATTGAGGGGGAGTAGTTATCTGAGCTGATTGTGATTTCTGATGTGTGTTGTACTGTATGCCTGATGCATTCATTCAAGGGGAGTGGTACAATACTTCTAGTATTGCTCTACATGTGTTAGTTTGAGGGGGAGTACTAGTTTGAGGGGGAGTACCTCTGTGTTATGATGTTCTGAATGATGTTGAAACATTCTGGTTCTGATGTATGTATGAGAGTTTATTTCTCTCCGAGACCCTCAAAGGCTAATGTTGTGATATGTTTCTGCTGTTGATTGCCTCTGATGCTCTTTAGTGATACAGTTTTACTCTTGTCTGCTATTTTCTCAATTGAGAGGTTCTCTAGAAGGTAGCTTTGAAGATGTGTTACTTTTCTTCATGACTGTGTGTTTGTGTTGATTTGAAGAAAGGTATCTGGTGTATCTCTTTAGACTGTCTATGTGGTCTCAGGTTGTTTTAGCCAAAAATTTCGCCAAAGGGGGAGATTGTTGGTGTTTTGTATGTTGGCATCATTTTGCTAAAACAAATATACAAACAGGATGTTTGATGCAATGTTCCAACATCTGGGACGTCTGCAGAATGATTTGATTTCGTGTCATAATTACGAGATTTATTTATATAAGGAAACCCCGTCCTTTTACTTGTGCACCAAGACGTGGGTTTGTCCAGAATCAATGTTGTGATTATTTCCTAAAGATATTTATATATTTTAGGAAACTTTGTATTTGGTTCCGATATATATGGAAATATTTATGGAAACAATATATTTGATTTAAGAATATGTGAGCTGGAGATTTCGTGGATCAGCTGTTTTTTCTGAAGCCCAAATTGAAGATTAATCTTGTGCTACTTCAGAATATAAAAGCAAGGACGGAAAAACCTAATTTATTCACTTGAGCCGTCATTGAAAATATAGAGTTTTTAGGGTTTTGAGTCTATGTTAATTGTGAGCCTTTCTTGTATCACCTTGATGCAAACTTAGGACTGTGTTATTGAGTTGTATTGTGTAATATTCTCCAAAGCTTTGAAGCACGGAGTAAGGTTTGTTTTCTTGTATCACTCTAAGCCTTTAGGTACGAGTGTTCTAGTTTCTAGGAGTGTGTCTCCACCATATGCTTTTGTTTGTGATTGTAAAACAGTGTTGGCTGTATTGTTGTGTTAGGAAGTGAGCGGAGGTTCTCATATCTAGGAGTTCCTAGGTAGAAGTTGCACGGGTAGTGTCTAGGTGATAAGACGTAAACGGGGCGTTTGCTAAGGTCTTTGAACTAGGACTATTATAGTGGATTTCCTTTCTAGATTGGTATCCCCCAGATTAGGTTGTTGTTGTGCGCCGAACTGGGTTAACAAACATACCGTGTTGTTTACTTTCTGTCATTTATTTTCAGTTGTATAATTTGCTTATCGTCAGGTGAATGTTCCAACATTACATTCAACATCACAAGTGTTGGAACATCCCATTCAACATCTAGTTCCAGCGTGTCGGAATTTCAACAAAGATTTAAACCATGTTTGTTCAGTCAACATTTGCAATGAAACATAAAACATGAATTTAAATGACTGAAACAATAAAATGTCACTGTGTATGGCGTGCTTTAATACTCTGCTTCTGCTACTCCCTCCTCTTCAAGAAGTGTGGACTGTCCTCAGGCCGAGAAAATGAAGTTATGCCTGCATTCACAAGGTAAACATACAGCCCTATGCTTTTGTAAGACTTTTTATAGGTGATGATATGTTTAGTGACAATAGCAGAAACAAAATTTCAAATGGAATTCACACCAATTCAAGGACTTTGTTTTCATAAGAGGATTAACATGTTCAAAAACTTATTATAACATATGCGAAATTAAAAATGCGTAAATAAAAGTAAAGGAAAGAAAATTGGGTTGCCTCCCAGCAAGCGCTTCTTTTACGTCATTAGCTTGACGCCTTTTTGGTTAGGGTGGCCAAAACGAGATGGAAAGCACATCATCCATCTTTTTTCTTCGGTTTGGGAGGAATTCCATGAACTTGAGAAATAAATGTTGCGGAGTCCATATCCTTCTCAATTCTTTTTTGTTGAACAAGGCACAAATTTCGTCAATGACCCGATCAATTTCCGCCTTGTTCTCCATCTCCTTCTTTTGTTTCATTGATTCTTCCTTGTCAAATAATCCTTCATTTTCCTCTACAACCATCATCACTTCTTCATTATCAACAATTTTGGCCTTTTCAATATATGGAAATTCTTGAGGAAGTTCTATTTTGTGTGGTGCTTCCATTTCATCCATTGTTTTAACTACACCACCTCTTTCAACTATTCTTTCTTCCTCATTTTTCTCAACATCTTCTTCCACACACTCTCCACATTCCTCATTCTTTGTGAGATTATTATCTTTCTCGTCATGAATGGTTTGAGTGTTGGTTTGAAATGTTCCTCCTTGATTATTTTTATTGGTTAACTGTTCATTAATCTGACCAAATTGATTTTCAAGATTCTTCAATCTAGCATGATATTTTTCTTGATATTGTTGATTTTCATGATGCATCTGTTGCATTTGTTTCTACTGCATTTCCATGAATTTAATCATGGTATCCGCCAATCTAGCTTCTGAGTAAGCTTCTGACCCCATAGTTGATTGCTCATACGGTTCAGGAGGGTAATAATATGGAGTCTGCCCATAATTTTCAAAAGGGTACTGTTGATATGAATCATACTCACCACGAGTATAGAAGTTGTTATAACCACAATCAGTCATGGTCCTATTTGTGATGAGGAATCTGAAAAAGGATTGAAATTCACAAGAATTTTTTTTCTTTGACTAGCAAAGAAGGATTAGTGCAAACCAAAACTATACAGTATAAACAGATATATACAAATACCTAAAAGAATATAAATTGTTGCAATGCTCCAATATCTAAACGCTAGTCCCCGGCAACGGCGCCATTTTGTTGTATTACAAAAGTAAGAATAATTTTTATCGTCTCCACAGGGACTGGTGCGATATCGATGCCGTTCAACAATTAATATAATTTTAAGTAGTGTTTAAAGATGTTTGTTTATGTAAAAGTAAGAAAATATAGTGATGGTAAAGAAATGGTTGAAATCACAGAGAGATAAGTTTGCTGGGATTATACTGTATTGATCCATTCGTATGTATTATCTTGACCAAGCATATACCTGTTCTAGTTATCAATCACAATTACCACGTATCGCTAATCGAACGTTTCCGTGTCCAGAAACGATGAGAGACCTATTATACCTATTAATCTCCAATGTCTCGGATGATCAATTGATATGCTAGCATTAAGCTTCGATACTTCAAGTGATAATCAAACTGCAAATCTATGTCTAGAATTTAGAATTTAACAAGTGATTATCATAGATCTTAGATTCAAATAACATATGTCTATATCATTCAAATCATCAAAATAACATTTAAAGCAAAGATAATCACAAATAATGATTGAATACTAAAACATATATATAACCTTAATCAAGATGAACACATAGTCATGAAACAACTACATCTTACCCCAACAAATAGAAGTTTAGCTACATATGGTGAGCTTACAAAGATGGGAAAATAGAAGTGAATGAACATCACCCTTGATGTCTCAAAGATGTGTGAATCCACCATCAAAAGCCCTTTGAAAACCTTGCTCCTAAGTTTCTTCTCTGTTCTGAACTTATAAAAGTGGATTTGAGTGAATGCCCTCTGATTTCTCAGCAACTGATCCCTATTTATATCAATCAGAAATTTACATGGTCGCTCAGCCACCAGACCTTTCTTCAGGAGGAGGGTTTGCTGACATGTGTCCCACTAAACCTCTGAGTCACTCATTTTCTCTTTTTGGCCGCTTAGCTACGAGACGGTCGCTCCAAGCTATCAACCGTCTGTTTGTCAGATTTTGTTTCTTTAGCTTTTCTTCACTTTTTAGCACAAAAACCTGTCAAAAGGGTTAGGATTAAGATATACTAAACAAAATTAAATAAAAACAACTATTTACATGATTTTGAGGTTTTTCAAAAGGATGTCTTACAAAACAAGTTAATAAGTCCCTTAATTCACTATATGATTTTACTACTTTTTTTGCACTTATCAGTGATCTAGGGTCTGAGACTAGATTTGAGCATGAAATTATAGAAACTTCGTCTGATGCAAAGATAGTTAGTTTTACAATTGATCATGCATCTATTACTAGTGATGATTTTCATGATGTGGTTGAAATATGAGACTTCAATTGGGTACTTGTTAGTGACATGAGTTTAGTTGAACTAATGAAATAAGATTTACTAGGTGATGTAACTAAACTGAAATTGTTGGAGCATAACAATGGCCTGAAGGATGTACAAAAAAAATGGCATGTAGGTGGTTTTAGAGTAATTTGAAGTTGTTCAAGTGACACATGGACATTAGTTTGCATGGATGCAAGGTGTGTGACGATAGCGTGCGAGCATTGGTTGACATTGATGCAAGATACGCGGTTATCTTGATGGATGATGAACTTCCGAAGAAAGCCAACATGGAAGTCGCACCATAAATTTTTCAGCAAGGTTTTCGAGATGAAATTCTTGGGATTGCTTGGTTCCAAGTGAAGAAAATTCTTGGGAGGGTTTCCAAGTTTAGTGTACTTTTTATGGTGGAGTATGATAATTTAATTTGTCGGTATAGACAATGAGAATTATGATTGTCGGTGAAGACAATGATTGTCGAATTAGACAATGAATATTGAAGACCATTACAATCAATGTGGAAATTGGTTGGGTTGATTGCAATGTAAGTCCCACATTGCTAATGAAGAAAAAAAATGCCAAGAAAATTATATTTGAGAAGTCCCATTTTGCTTAGAGAAATGAATGGTGGAGGAGCTCAATAGTATATATAGAAACATCAATTTCCTTGTTTCAACACACGAAGCAATAACACTTGCAAACACGTTAAGTTTATATATTTGTGTTTGTTTCTTTTTTCTCTTATGCTCTTGTTTTATACTATTTTGGATGTAGTTCAAATATTTACTTTGAAGAGTGTGAGTGTACTAGGGTCATGAGGTGGTTGAGAGTGAAATCTATATGCTGTAACAATTTTCATAGTGTTTATTCTCTGGTTATCGGCTTATACAACTACTGTTGTTTTTTCTACAATTTTTGAAGTTTCAACGTTATATTTTTGTATTGTTGATTGTGCTATTTTTATTTTTCTATGTCGGTTTTTTCCAAACCCCCATTTCCTTGAATATGGAAATCATGGGACATTTTTTCAAGCATGTGAACAATTCCATGATCCTATAAATACAACCTCAAGAGTACTCTAAAAGACACGCAATCCAACCTAAAACTTAAAAACACTATACCAATATTAACCAAATAAATCAGAGAATACATACCTCTCACTTCTATACAGAAACACATAACATTCTATTACAAGTTATACACTATAATAAAACTCAAACATTTTATTTATACATAAAATAAAATACTAGCAGAGACACAATTATAATTGACCGACCACTTATTATATTAATAATAAATTAAATTATAATAAATTTCACGATAAATAATCTCTACAACGTTGGTATTACTTGATCACAAAACTAATTCCCAAATTAGATTAAACGGTTTAGTAAGTTGAATATTGATGATGATTTTTTTTTCTTCTGATATTTAAATCTTTATTTATGTAGTGAGAAAAAGATTTACACAAAAAGAAAAAAGATTTATAGTACAATTTTTATTTTATAACAAAAAAGATTGTTACAAATCTTGAAAATGACGAAACCAACCTCATCGTAATATCGTATGATAAAAAACACTACACTCACTGGCCCATGGTCATGGATTCAAAATTGCACGGAATTTCATAACACAAAATTCAAATTTTCTCAAAGATCTTCAAATTCTTCACACAAATTCTTCTTCGTTCAGTTCAACAACCTCAATTTCTTCTCTTTTACTTCCTTCAAATTTGTTTTTAATTTTTTCCAAATTCCCAATTTGCCCTCATCTTGTCGAAAAATGCCAAATCCTCATCCATAGCCGCCACCGAACCAGAACCAGAACCAACAACCACCGTAAACCACCGCAAACCACCGATCTCAGAAAATGATTGTTCGCACATACGGTCGTCGCAACAGATCAATTTCAGGAACGTGTTCAAGCTCTTCTCTAAACGACGACATATCAGAGCCTTTCGCAACAGACTCTTCCCAAGAACAAGACCCTCTCTTCGGCAATTTCGCTTTCTCTTCCCAAGATTCATCTTCTCAGTGGTCTTTCTTCGATTCTGATCCCAATTTAATTGACGATTTGTGCGGTGCTGGTCGTAGGGAGTCAAAGAGAGTCAAAAGTGATTCCGGGAAGAACGGGTTCTCTTTTCCGGTGACTTCGACGTTGATGGAGGCACAGGAGTTTGGAGAGATGATGGAGCATGTTGATGAGGTTAATTTCGCTCTTGATGGACTTCGTAAAGGTCAACCTGTTAGGATCAGAAGGGCTAGTTTGGTTTCTCTCTTATCAATTTGTGCCACAACGCAGCAACGAAGGCTTCTTCGCTCTCAAGGGTATGTTAATTTTGAATTTGAATTTTGTTGGGGTTTATTCAAAATTTTGAATTTTGAATTTGAAATTGTTCTGCTGAAGCTCTAGGTTTTTTTTTTTTTTTTTTTTTTTTTTTTTTTAATAATTCTGATGTTGCTTTTGTTAGTTTCTTGTTTTATTGGATGTATGTGGGGTTTGAATTGTGGGAACTTCAAACATTAAAGAACAGATAGGGTTAGTATTTAGGAGGATTCAACATGAAGGGGAGCTTAGATAATTCACCCACCCTTTTGTTAGTTCCTCATACCCTTTTGGGACTAACTATCGCGGATGGGTATTGAATTGAGGTTGTTCCATCACAGTTGCTTTCTTGCTGACTTGAACTTTGACACTGTATTGTTTATATTCGAGCCAGCCACTGGGGGAATTAATATGCCTATTGATGCAGTGATAATAATGTGAAATTTATGGATTCACAATTGAAATGATTCATACTACTGCTTTTATCATCTGCCTGCTGAGTAGTATTATGTAATTGCGGGACAGTGAGGACTGAGGTAGGGTAGTATTTTTCAGTATTTCTTTGTTTTGGATTGGAATTTTGAACTGGGTGCATGGAATGAACTCACTCTCATATAGGAAATATACCAGTGTGAATTTTTAGCTGATAAAATACCAACTTTTATTCTTTCTTTATAGGATGGCAAAGACAATAGTTGATGCTCTTTTGGGTCTCACTCTTGATGATTCTCCCAGCAATCTTGCAGCTGCAACCCTTTTCTACATTTTGACTAGTGATGTAAGTTGTCTTTTGTTTGTGAATTTGCAGTTGTATACTTTTATTGAATTATAAATAAGCTACGGGGTAATGTGGTATAGAGTTAATAAAGCTATGGAAATTGTATTCCATTAGTGGATATTTTTGCATTCCGCTAGAGGTAGAAAGTCTTCATTCTTTGGGTATGAATGTTACTTATGCTGTACTTTTAATTAATGATAAGTTTTTTAGAATTCCTTTGTTCTCTCTCTCTCTACACACACGCCCACACACACACACACACTTGTTTGTTCCTACATTTGAAAGAAATCCTAATACATAAATCTTAATACCACGCATAAACATTTCAGTATTTACGGGTTGGCATGTGTAGATTTTCAACCGTGATTCTTAGTCGGAAAGAATGATGAGATTGATGTATCGTTACTTTCTTAATTTGGCTTAGACTTCTCAATTCTGCTAAACTAATTTTGTTGGCCATGCACATTCCAAAAGTCCAGTGTCCACAATTAATTGGAATAATCAATTGTCAATAATTAACAATTTCAAGTATGTTATATGAAATTTAAACCGTTTCAGAATCAGAAATTCCATCTTCGAGTTACTCCCTCTGATCTCAAATGTAAACAAAAAATTCTATGTATTTGGTCCAATTTTGTTATGATAAATTGTCTTAGAATCATAAATTCTATGTTTGTATTACTCCCTCTAAATACATAGACTTTTTTACTTATATTTGAGACCGGAGGTAGCATCATGCAAAGATTAGGATACCGAATTAGAAATCTAATATTCAATTCCAATTTTGTTGGTTAGTGTAAGATCTAGAATATACAAAATAAAATTAATTACAAATCACATGTTGAAAATTATTTGATATATAATATAATTAAATGTTTAAATGTAATATAATAATACAATTTTTTAACATAAAATAACAATAAAATGATTATTATTATTATTATTATTATTTTTTTTTTTTTTTTGCATTTCAATTTCTTTACTTATTTGTCCAGTGGCATACAGTTCTGTTCTGGTACTTGACTTGAATCACCTTGTTGTATCAATATACATATTCACTATTTTCCCTTATTTTTACTGGCTATGCTTTTGTCTCAGGGTCAAGATGATCATCTCCTTGAATCACCTTGTTGTATTCAATTTCTAATCAAGTTGTTAAGACCAATTGTATCCACAGCTATTAAAGAAAAAGCACCAAGTTTTGGCTCTAAACTTCTATCATTGCGTCAGAATGATGACATGCAAAAAAAATCAACACCGAGATTTGACTCCAGTTCTGTTGCAGTTTTTTCTAGAGTCCAAGAAGTTCTAGTTAATTGCAAAGAGCTAAAAGCTACCTGTCAGAATAACAGTGAGATTGAAAGGCCAGAGTTATGTCCAAAATGGTTAACATTGTTGACTATGGAGAAGGCTTGTTTATCTGCCATTTCTCTTGATGGTATAGCAAAGAATATTTAACTATACATTATTGCTAATGTTTTTTTTTAAAATATTTTTTTAATTTAATTATTATTATTTTTGCAAAAATAACATAAAGAACCAAATCTGCTCAAGTATAATGATTTTAACGGTTTAGAACTCATTAGTAAAAATATTTTATACTCATTTTATTCTTCTCAGTTTCTGAAGGTGCCATCTTGATATTGAAAATTAATAAATTTCATGTATAGTGAAGCTTAATTTGATGGAATCTGGCATGTTATACTTAACTTCTAGAGGGTTATATTTCTTTATATGTATTTCTCCACACATTAATTAATCAAAATGTTTCATTTTTCACATGAAAATGATGTTTTCTGTTGTACACTTTCTCCACATGCAAATTATAATTCAAATTAAAAGTGTATGATACTTATAGTTGATCAGAAACTAACACATATATACTTTAAGTCTTCTGTGGTTCAGCTGACTGTACATATTATTCTACAGAACTTCTGTATTGAATCTTTTGCGGATTTTCTTTTATATATTTTTTGGATGTTGTATTATGGGGAAACTACTTTTGTACAGAAACCTCCGGTGCTGTACGGAAGACTGGTGGGAATTTTAAGGAAAAACTAAGGGAGCATGGAGGACTTGATGCAGTCTTTGATATCACCATGAATTGTCATTCAGACTTGAAGGTGTGCCCTTGCACCTTAGTTCAACTTCAATATAATATATGGTTTACTATATTTGCAAATCGCAGCAGACATGAATTGACACAGACAGTCTATATTTGCAAATTAGCATTATCTGATGGATATTTCTTGCTCTGAGATGTGATACTGTACTTAGTGAATACATCGCTTCTTTTATATCTGCATCCTTAAATAAATAATTATCTGAAATCTATGGATTTTTCTTTCAGAATTGGAAGGATTGTAGTTCTCTGTCAACCAAAGATTTGAGAAATGACAAACGTCTAAAGAGCCTAACCTTGCTTCTTAAGTGCCTGAAGATAATGGAAAATGCTACTTTCCTAAGCAAAGACAATCAGGTTGACATGTTTTCTTTACCCCTATTAAAATGATTGTTTTTTTATTGATTTAATTCTTGCTGCCTTGGCTTTTGCATGTGTTATTTTCCTTCTGTATTTTGCATAATGCATCCTGCAATTTTTTATGCATTTGTAGCTTTGTGAACTTGTTAATTTATCAATCTTATTTTTATACTTTCTCATTATAGACTCATTTGCTTGGAATGAAAGGAAAGTTGAGTCCCAGGGCAACCCCATTGTCTTTTACGGAGCTTATTATTATTGTCATAAAGATGCTCTCAGGTAATTATCATACAAAGGGGTAACCTCTCGCTGCCTGTTTTTTCCTTATTTAATAATTTTATTTTCAGAAATCATTATGTTATTTTACTAGTTTACATTTCTGCTGGATCATAGCTTTTTTTTCCTTTCTGATCTGTGCCAAATTCTTTTATTTCCTAGACCTATGTTTGCTTCGGAGTGCCTCTGCTGTGTCCGTCGTTAACAAGCTTAATGATCCTTTCTCTATGGACATGGTCAGTGATGATTCTGAATTGGATCAGGTCAGAGACTATAAAGGTACTAGATTTTATAATCTGGTTGTGAAACTCTTGTTTTCTGATCATAGTTACATATTCTGGAGTTCTATGCGGAAATTTTCCAAATAACTGCAGATCTTTACACTCTTACTTATCCTTTTCTTCTAGATAGGAGCTATTGCTTCAATTGTTTTCCTTTTTTGGAGGGTTCACTTATTATTGATTTCTGTCTTTTCGCTAACATGTGAAAAATGTGCCAATTGAGTGATAGAGCTTATTATTGGGGTAAATGTACTTAGAAGAGGATGTAAAGTGAAAGGATAAATATGCATGGGTGAGGAGTGTAGAGTTGTAAATAAAAGGGAGAATTCTTGGTAATTCATTTCTACTCCAGGGTGAATACTGGGCTGGCAAGGAATAGCAGGAGGTGGTAATTTGGTCTGGGGAATGAGAATAAATAGGGAAGGATAAATAGTGCATGGAAGGTTTAATGTGCAGCTGTAGAACTTTAAATTCATCTTTTATTTTTTATTCTTGAATTGTAAGCCGCTAGTCTCTGTTGTTTTTTTTTATCAGAAAAAATCATTTTGTTGCAGTGAGATGGATTCTTTACTTTTGATATTATCGAGCTTCACAAGTTACTTCGCTTGTTTAACCCTTGATTTGATTTTATTGTCTCTGTTGGGGATACACTGTTTTAATCTGAAATAAGTGAGCAATGCCATTAGGATTAGGATCACAGATTGTTTATTCAGGGTGTGGTAATTTATTGAATGACCGTAACTATTGTGACTTGTATTTTATTGTGTTCTGTACTTGTCTTCTGTATTATTTAGGTCATGTTAAGCTGTTGTTATGTTCTAGCTTCCAAAAGTTAAATTAGTCATGGCAAATCATTTGGATTTGGATATGCTTGCTAACACATAAATAAGTTTGTCTTCAGATTTTTGAATGCTCTTTCATTTGAATTTGCAGAGAACAAACCTGTATCCATTAGTTCCAATAGGGATTGCTATGGTGTAGAGAGGGCCTCTTCGATTAAGAATTCTAACGTTTCTCATAAAACTCAACTGTTGACATGTGCTCGGTTGGAAAGATCACTCACCGTTTCTGAAACTCCCAGCACATCAACTACTGATGCATACTCACTAAAGATGAGGATCAATTCATCAACATCTGGGTCTTGCAGTGGTTTGTCAAAGAGTTCAGACCGTCAAAAGTCCACAACCCAAAATAGTTCCAGGAAGAATGTTCATTTCACTGAAGGTTCCTCGGTTATAGTCTTGGATGATAGTCCAGACCCCTTTGCATTTGATGAGGATGACAGTGGTTTATCAAAGAGTTCGTACTGTAAAAAATCCATGACTCAAAATAGTTCCAGGAAGAATGTTCAGTTTACGAAAGGCACCCCGGTTGTAATCTTGGAAGATAGCCAAGATCCATTTGCATTTGATGAGGAAGACAGTGGTTTATCAAAGAGTTCGTACTGTAAAAATTCCATGACCCTAAATAGTTCCAGGAAGAATGTTCAGTTTACAGAACATACCCCAGTTGTAATTTTGGAAGATAGCCAAGATCCCTATGCATTTGATGAGGATGACATTGCACCCTCTAAGTGGGACCTACTATCAGGGAAGAGGAAACAAAAAACATCTAATCCTAAAAAACATAAGGTTACAAATAGAGAATTTGAAAATGAACGTCAATCGCAAACCAAATTGAGTCAACAAGAATCAAGTGATGGGAACATCAATTGTTCTAGTTCAGACATAAGTTATGAAGAAGATTCCAGTCTTCTAACTGATTGCCTCCTTACTGCCGTTAAGGTATTTTACTGGATTTTGTGTTTGTTCTACTTCTATGTGTCATTTATGTCAATTTCTTCTCATAAATTTATGGATAATTAAGTGAAGGTGGAGGATTTGGTTACCTGTCAGATCATATGTAGTTATCCATGTTTCATGTGTAGTTGGCAACCTTGAGTTTCTATGTCTGTGTTATGCATTATACTAACACTTTAGGGAAATATCTGCCGCATGTAATTCTTGTTTTGCGCATGTATACTGACACACCTATCTTGATTTGCAAAACTAGTGTATACAGGTCTCTATTCGTTCGTCGTTTTTAATTATTTTTCCACAATAGCTCCTATCAGATTTTTTTCATGTGCAAAAGTCATGATATGTTGATAGACTCAACTAGTATTTGAAGGGAATGAACAAGAAATGAATGAAATAATTAGGTATAGGGATTAGGAATGCACTAATATATCAAGGGAACACAAGTATTCCCCCCAGGTGAAATCAAGAGCACCTCACTCCTTTAACTGACTTTGAAGGAGTAATTAACCACCTACCTAATTCCGACTCATTTCTTCTCACATCCTCTATCATATACCCTTTTTACTATTCGATGCCTATCATATATGCACTGATATATTCTAACTGGTGCTGTCTTATTGTAGGTGCTGATGAATTTGACTAATGACAACCCTATTGGCTGTCAACTAATTGCTGCCAATGGAGGACTGGAGGCTATGTCCATGTTAATTGCTGGCCATTTCCCTTCTTTCAGTTCATCATCATCCTTTGCTCAGATAAAAGAAAATTCTTTGAGAACCGAAAAGGACCATCTATGTGATAAGCATCTAACTGATAATGAGTTGGATTTTCTTGTTGCTATTTTGGGCTTGCTTGTGAATCTGGTTGAGAAGGATGGTCATAACAGGTAATTTGATCGAATTCTGTACTGGAAGTTATATAAACAAGATATTAATGTGTTTTTTGTCTTAGGTATACATTAGTTTAAATTTGAACAATTGAACAGGAAAAATTTATTTAGATACCTACATGGTTCTCTGCGTGTGTGATAGGATCTCAACCAGTAAAGAAGAACTGAATTGTTGTATTGTGTTACTACGGAAATAACAGAAACAAAGGGAGAATTCCCTGTTACACTCATGTATGGCTATAGTAAATGGAAACAACTATGGCTGGAGATATACTCCTTGGAGAAATGATCCAAAATAAAAGAAGACCATTTCCTTTCTACAGTCAGCCTGGCCAACCATTTCCTTTCCAAAAGAATTTGTTTTGTCATTGTGTACTAGTGTAGTGCTATACTAACCTCCCAGAACTATCAGTATTAAAAAAAATTTAAAATTGACCCATTCTTAATCAATTTGATTTATTTAATGATAAGATAGAAGTAATAGAATGACTTCACACTAATCGTAACCTTTTTTTAATCTATAGTTGGCAATGTGCTCAACATCAATAATTTGGGCATTAATTAAATAGTGTCTATCACATTATATTTATATTGTATTATTTATACACATTCAAGATTTATCACTCTTTTTTTGCAGATCACGGCTTGCAGCAGCCAGTGTTCTACTACCTTCTTCAGAAGGCTTGGATCAGGAGGTTCGGCGGGATGTTATTCAATTATTATGCTCTATTTTCTTGGCTAACCAGGGTGAAAGTGAGGTGGGAGCTGGGGAAGATAAAAAATTTGAACTGGTGGGTAGTGTGTTCCAATTTCTCCTTAGAATTCTTGTTTCACACGTTTGATTATACACATTTTTTATTCCTTATTTTTTGATGCGGTGGGGTAAGTTTGTGAGTAGCAAGGAGTATAGGATTACTACTTTGATTTGAAATAATTTAAATGAACAAACAAAGGATAAGGAGAAAAGGAAGTCCTAATCCTGCTTGACTTGATTGCACTCAGACATGGGGATGCAATTGGATGCTTATGGAAAACAATTGGAAATGGGCTTCAAACTTCTAAGATATTGAATTGTTATTGTACACCTCATGTTTTGTAATCATTATCAATAGTAGAAACATTTAAAGTTGATCTGACTCAACACTCAAGAATTAATTTGGGGTGAAAATATTTTAAATTAGATTGCAATTGATATGCCATAACTAATCTCGTGTTTCATCACGCAGACTGATGAGGCAGCTGTTCTACAAGGTGAAAAGGAAGCTGAGAAAATGATTGTGGAAGCTTACTCTGCGTTGCTTCTAGCATTTCTTTCCACAGAAAGGTTATCTTCTTATTGATCTTCAATTCCTTTTGTTTAAATTTGTTTTGTTGCATATTTTACGGGCTCTAATTTACCCTTTTGATCAACAGTAAGAGCATACGCACGGCAATTGCTGACAATCTTCCAGATCACAACTTAGCAAGTCTTGTACCTGTGTTGGACAGATTTGTGGTATGTAACTGTCCCTAATTGTTAATAGTCATACCACACTGATGAAATTATTTGCTAACACTGAGTTGCTAGCATGCTTTTGACTTGTCAAACCATCACATTTCTAGGCTTGAACTGACATAGTTTGGATAATTTTTAATGTGTCTGAAAGTCACAATTGGGGGCATAATGTGATTTAAATCTATGCACGGGCCCCCCTTTTACTTTTCCTTTTAATTTGTTTGGTCATTCCATCAACATCACTTTTTAATGCACAACTATGTCTTTATCTGCAGGAATTTCATCTGTCTTTGGACATGATTTCACCAGAGACTCATAAAACTGTTAGCGAGGTCATCGAATCATGTAGAATTCGGTGAAAGATCAAATGGAAAATTCTGTACAGCCACATCTTGCTTTTAGGATTTGTTGCTACTCCTGCAGAAATGGAATTGCTGCACCACACTTCATTAGAATTTGACCAACTTTTATACGCTGTTCTCATCGCTCATACTCCTATTTTATATCACCATGCTGGTGATACGGAGATCCTTTGTATACAAAAATCAATAGTAGGGATGTGTTCCTAGTATAGTCTGTGTGTAATCAATAGTTGTATTTTTTTTTTGGTTTATTCATTCATATTCTTGTATTAAAAGCTCACATTTTGTCTCAAGTTCTCACGTCCTTCATTTCTCCATCTTTTCAGCAACTTGATGCCTAATGAAGCTTAATATTTGTCTGATTTGATCAAAATAGTAGTAGAGATTTGTGCACTAATCTTGTTTAGAAAAAAACTGTCACTGGAAAAATGTATAAGCTGCAATTTGTTCAGAAAAGGATATTATATCACTGCACTGAACGCATAAGCTATGAGTCAAGGGAGATATTTAACCGAACCGAACAAATACCAATACCCTTAGAGCACCCATATCCATCAGACGCATTTGAGTTCTTTTAATGAGTTTTACTTAATTTTTATATTATTTTATAATTGAAACAATCTTAACCACACATTTATAATCGGACAGTCCTAAACTGTTACAACGTCCTGCTGTGACAATAGGAAATTTGTTTACCCAAGATAGGGAACTAGAAATTGATCGATGTCTCATCTTTATCCTTTTGCAGAGAAGCACCTCTCTCACTGACATCCTATTCTTGAATTGAAAAGTCTAACTAAAAGGGTAGTAGACAAAAAGTACAAAAGACGAGCCAACAAAAGATCACACCCCAAAACAACAAACACACCTACTCCACCAATTCAGCACTCACAAGAGAATCCTAGATGGAAAGCTTTCTGCTAAGTTATCTTTCACAGAAAAATATGTATTCATTCCCTATGATTTTCTTCACTATCTTTCCACTGTTCCTTTCTCTTTTATTCATCATCAAATATTGGTATTTCAACAATTCTGTAACCACAAAAAACTCACTACCTTCACCTCCAAGACTACCTCTACTTGGTAATCTCCATCAACTTGACTTATTCCCTCACCGATCACTCCAAGCTTTAGCTCATAAATATGGCCCTTTAATGCTTCTTTATCTTGGGAAGGTACCAGTGATTATAGTTTCCTCTGCTGATGCAGCAAGTAAGGTAATGAAAACTCATGACTTAGTTTTCTCTGATAGGCCACAACGTAAAATCTTTGATATCATGTTGTATGGTTCCAAAGATGTGGCTAGTTGTGCATATGGTGAGTATTGGAGACAAGTAAGGAGTCTCAGTGTGTTACACCTTCTGAGTAACAAAAGAGTTCAATCTTATCGTAGTGTGAGAGAGGAAGAAACTGCAAAAATGATGCAAAGCATCATTCAACATAAGAATACTTCTGTGAATTTAACAGAGTTGTGTTCTGCAGTTACCAATGATATAACATGTAGGGTGGCTCTAGGAAAGAGATATAGTGAAGAAGGTGGAGTGTTTCCTGAGCTTATGTTGGAGTTTGGCGAGTTATTAGGTACTTTCTTCATAGGAGATTATATACCTTGGCTTAATTGGTTGGGAAAGGTTAATGGTTTTTATAGTAAGGCAGAAAAAGTGGCCAAACATTTGGATGAATTTTTTGAGGAAGTAATTGAGGAGCACATTAGTGGTAAAAGATCTGATGGACATGTTGGTGAGGAAAACAATGATTTTGTCGACATTTTGCTTTCAGTTCAAAAGAGCAATGCTGCTGGCTTCTCAATCGATAGAACTGCAATTAAGGGTTTGTTACTGGTAAGAAATAAGAATATCAATTTTTATTTTCTTCTTCTTTTAGTTATATTACTTGACAGATATTTTTTGTTGGCTGAATCCTACTTTCCTAAGAGAAAGACCCTTGGTAATCTAGAGTTCGGCCAAGTGGTAAGTAAAACCTGATCAGTGACTCAAACTCGAGTTCTTTAGATCGACGCGTCATTAACTGAAACTTATTGTCCAAACGAGCACAATCACTTGGTTATTTACAAATATATTGTGTGTATATAATTCTATAGTACCAACTTTTAACCATAAGATGCAGTGATATTAGTAAGGTTTGGTAGCTACTTGGTGTAAACTAAATTGTGTTTCTCTGTAGGACATGTTTGCTGCTGGAACCGATACTACCTACACAGTCCTAGAATGGGCAATGACAGAACTATTAAGACACAAAACTGTGATGCATAAATTGCAAGATGAGGTCAGAACTGTGGTTGGCAACAAAACTCATGTAACTGAAGAGGATTTGGTTAACATGAAGTACTTGAAAGCTGTGATCAAAGAAACCCTTCGCCTCCATGTCCCGATTCCGTTACTAGTGCCTCGGAAATCAATGGAAGATATCATACTAAATGGCTATGACATTCCAGCTGGAACACAAGTAATTATCAATGCTTGGGCTATTGCAAGAGATCCTTCAAGTTGGGATGAACCTTTAGAGTTTAAACCAGAAAGGTTTATGGATAGTTCAATAGATTTCAAAGGATTGAATTTTGAACTTATCCCATTTGGAGCAGGAAGGAGAGGTTGTCCTGGAGTTATGTTTGCCATTGCTGTGAATGAATTGGTCCTAGCAAACCTTGTTTACCAATTTGATTGGAAATTGCCTGATGGAGTAGCAGGTGAGAACTTGGACATGTCTGAAGTTGTTAGCTTTACTTGTCATAGAAAATACCCTCTCCTTGCAATAGCTACCAAATATGAGAAAAAATGAACAAACAAAGCATAGGGAAATAACACATGAATAAAGACAAATAAAGATGTGTTTTGTATTAAGTGATTGTGTACAAGTTTGCCTCTCTCTGCATGTAATTTTGTACACATGTGGGCATATGTGGTCCCATACTCTCTAATTGGAAATGTTGCCAAATTTGTAGTTTGTATTTGATAGAAATTAATAATTCTAAAAAATTACTAATTAATTAAGGTGAATTTCTTAGAATCCAACTTACATTGTTCGGTATCCTTACATGTAGATATAAACATAAACCTCTTCTCCTTTCCTTTTATTTATAGTTTTTTTCTTGAATATATGTGAAATAAATAAATTTGTTACTCATTGTAAAACGAAGAAAGTAATTCATGTGTGAACTGTTAACAAAATTTGACTATAGTCCCTATATATATAAGGCAGTTGTTTGGATGTCACGCTACCTTGCATGTATATAAGTATATTTGTTTATCTTTTTAGGTCTAATACTTGTGACTGACACATACAATCTTGTCTTCTTCGATAACCCTCTGCCAAAAAAGTTGGAATCTTTCTCCATTTTCCTATCCTTTCATGACTTGGAAACAAATTCTAGTGTTTAATATTTATAATAATAGATATTAGACTATTGTTCTCACCAGAACTGTGTTCACAACGCTGTTGGCTGACTACAATGGTTGGCAGGATCATCAACAGCGGTGGTAAAAGAGGACCGTCGATGATAGTGCTAAGGAGGAGCATCAGATCTGTGGTTGGAAGCGACTGTGAGGGTAGCTGAAGGGCTAGCCGTTGATTGGAGGTTTCAGAGGTAGGCGGCCCCAGAGGAGGGGGTGTATCTGCAAACACTCCGACGATCAAGTCATTACGTGTCGAATGTGAGAGGTACTGGGTTAGAATAATGCATACCTTAGCCTAGACCATGAGTTAGGCCCTGAAACCTTCTACTGGATAGCTGTCCTGGTGGGAAAGTGTAGGAAGATTGTTGAAGACCTTTGGTCCAATGGAAATGACGGGTTTGCAGGCCCTGCTCTGCTGTGCCTCTAGGACATGTTTACCGTTTGGTTTGTCTAGCGTTAAGTGTTGGGGTGACCCGGTCCTTAGTACAATAATGGGCCTGTCTAGAACAAGACTATTAGTCAATTATTATTATACATGTATTATTTCATTCTACTTATAAAACATTGCATCCAATTAGTTAAATGTGAAGATCACAGTTTTCCTCTCTCTGCATGTAAATTGGGTACAAGGCTGTGGAAATTTTTGAATGATGGCTACACTTGTGGCCATAAATGGAATGAAAAAAGGTTCCTAATTTCCAGTTTGTAGAACTACATAGAAATTTATGTTGAAAACAAACTATATGCACACAGAAAACTTTTCTTCTGATCACTTACATCATTATCCAGATGAATATCGCATAAATATATGAAGAAATAACAATACATGCAACAAGACACTCTCATCCTATACTCTGATTTTCACCTTATCATAATATAATTCATCACTATCTTATTATATATAATCATCTCCAGTCGCCACCATATAATATATATATAGAGGAAGATATCAGAAGAACCAATAAACATCATAACCCCAAGAGATATCAGAAGAAGAGAGTAGTTTTTTAAAATTCAAGTAGAAACCAAAGCTTCAAGGCCATGTCCACCTTTTTACAAAGTTCACTTTCACAGGAAAACATCTATTCATTACTCCCTATTCTTTTCTTCAGTATCTTTCCACTATTCTTTATTTCTCTTTTCTTCATCAAATATTGGCATTATTCCTATAATTCTTCTGTCACCACAAAAAACTCACCTCCTTCACCTCCAAGATTTCCACTACTTGGTAATATCCATCAACTTGGATTATTTCCTCACCAATCACTCCAAACTTTATCTCACAAATATGGCCCTTTAATGCTTCTTTATTTTGGGAACATTCCGGTACTTGTGGTTTCTTCTGCTGATGCAGCTAGTAAAGTATTGAAAACTCATGGCTTTGTTTTCTCTGATAGGCCACATAGTAAAATCTTCGATATCCTTTTATATGGTTCGAAAGATGTGGCAAGTTGTGCATATGGTGAGTATTGGAGACAAGTAAGGAGTCTCAGTGTCTTACACCTTCTGAGTAACAAAAGGGTTCGATCTTATCATCGTGTAAGAGAGGAAGAAACTTTAAGAATGATGGAATATATTAAGGAGTGCTGTTCTTCTTCATCCCCGTTGAATTTAACTGAGTTGTGTTCTACAATTACTAAAGATACGGAGAAGGGAGAGGGAAGAAATTTCAGGAAGTGTTGTCTGAGTTTGAGGAGTTATTGGGTACTGTATGTATAGGAGACTATATACCTTGGCTTGATTGGTTGGGGAAAGTTACTGGTTTTTATAGCAGGGCAGAAAAATGTGCCAAATATTTGGATGAGTTCTTAGAAAAAGTTATCGAGGAGCACATTAGTCGTAGGTCTGATGGAGATGTTAGTGTTGATAGTGAGAATCAGAATGATTTTGTAGATGTTTTGCTTTCTGTTCAAAAGACTAATGCTATTGGCTTCCCAATTGATAGAACTGTAATCAAGGCTTTGATACTAGTAAGTCTTCCCTTTTTTCAAAATATATAGTAGGCTTTTACACCGCTCATTCCTACAAAATTTTACTAAAATTTGATATGTTATTGACATCTATAAAGGTTAACATCATTCAATAAAACATCATATGACGTTAGTTTTGATTGGTCTACATAATCACGTATTTATTGCTAAGAAACAACATTCTAACTTTGTTATACATAATTTGTTAGAATATTTTGTAATAATTCTTTTGCGCTACAAAAAGATAAAAATGTATGCCATTTTCTTAGACATCCATTTTTTTTTATAAGATACTAGTGCGGAATGAAGTCTGTCTTTCCTCATTTATCGATAGAAATAATCAAAGGATATTTTTGAGAATTTGAACTTGTCCATTAAGATTACAAGGTCAAACTTTACTACTAAGCTGATACCTCATGTAATAGAGATTTTTTGCTTACTTAAAATAATATTGAGGATTTTCCCCTGCATGTAGGACATGTTTGCTGCAGGTACAGGCACTACCTACACAGTCCTAGAATGGGCATTGACAGAACTATTAAGACACCAAACTGTGATGCATAAATTGCAAGATGAGGTCAGAACTGTGGTTGGCAACAAAATTCATTTAACTGAAGAAGATTTGGTTAACATGAACTACTTGAAAGCTGTGATTAAGGAAACCCTTCGCCTCCACGTTCCGATTCCATTATTAGTTCCTCGGAAATGTATGGAAGATATCAAACTAGATGGTTATGACATTGCAGCTGGAACACAGGTAATTATCAATGCTTGGACTATTGCTAGAGATCCTTCAATTTGGGAACAACCTCTAGAGTTTAAACCAGAAAGGTTTATGAACAGTTTAATAGATTTTAAAGGATTGGACTTCGAACTTATCCCATTTGGAGCAGGAAGGAGGGGTTGTCCTGGAGTGTTGTTTGCTATTGCTGTGTATGAATTGGTGCTAGCAAACCTTGTTTATCAATTTGATTGGAAATTGCCTGATGGAATAGCTGCGGAGAATTTGGACATGTCTGAAACTGTTGGTCTAACCTGTCATAGAAAATATCCTCTCCTTGCAGTAGCTACCAAATATGCGAAACAAATGAATAAACAACTAAAGGGAAATAATACACGACTCCAATAGTATGTCATGTTTTTTATTAAGTGATTGTGTAATTTTATAAGGTTTCATTCTTTGTAATTCAATAGAAGCTACAATAAAGTTTTACTTCTTTCTTTTCCATCTAGGTTTCCTTTGCATGGACACCATATGTTAGAAATAATATAAAACCATTGATGTGCCAAATCCTAACAGCTTAAGCTTTTGGGATAATTGGTTAATTTACACCATATCATATAAATAATATTGTGCAAAACTCTCATGCATGTTTACAGTCCTTTGTATACTTTCTGCTCCTTTGTCCTTTTACTTCTATTGTATGCCCAATCTATGTAGATATCCAACCCAAAAGCACAAACACTTTCGTGTTCCAGTGACACACCTGATAATCGCCATGATCAAATCACCGTCCTCTTATTGCAATCAGACGGCGATACACTAATCACATAACTATATAACCATCTCAGAGTACCACAGTCCATACAACTCACCTATATAAGACCTTTATTCTTTGGTGAGAAGTACAATCTTTATTTCTGTTGGTTTTGGATTTCCAAACTATTTTAATTTGGTTTTCTAAATTCTATTTTAAAAGAGAATATCTACCGAAGTTGTTACTAGGTTGAGTCACGACCAGGTCAGACGTTTCGTGACACTATCCGAAATTGTGCAAGGTAGACTATCAACCATGCCGCTTCTAGGATAAAATAAGCCCAGTTACAACTGTGCGATTAACTACTGCACCGTAGAAAACCGTTCGAGAATTACACCTTCAATATGGTACCAAGACCACTCTTTTAATACTGAAACCACTTTAATATGGTATTGTTACCACTCTATTATGGTGCTGAGACCACTCAAATATGGTATTACTATCATTCTAACTTTTAAGTTCTCCTATCAATATGGTGCTACGACCACTCAAATATGGTGATTCCACCATTTCGACTTTTTTTAATTTCTCCTCAAAACAATATAATACTACGACCACTCAAATATGGTGTTACCACCATTCTAACTTTAATTTCTCCTCAAAATAGAAAAAATATTAAAAAAATATTTATATACTATTAAGATCATTCTTAATTCCGACGGGACATTCTTGTTTCAAAAGGGACTATGATCTTAAAAATACACTTTATTCTGAAGAGACAAACATCATCAAAGTGACTATGTTTTTAAGACTTTTCTTTATTTCAAAGGGACATTATATCGAATAGGGACTAAGGTCTTAAGAACACTCTTATTTCCGAAGGGACAGAAAAAAGGAGATGAGAAGAAGAATAGCTCGTCAACACAAGCTGGAAGGAGAAGAGAGAAAGAGTTCTCGACAACTCAATATAAACTCTTTGGTGTGATTTTTGAATTGAGTGTAGTCCTCTATTTATATAGAGATTTTGTAACTGTTTTAGCAAAAATTGCTACATCAGTTACTCTAATGGATAAGATCAAAAAGAAACTTATTCAATAATCCGTTCAACAACATTTGTGGATGAGATCAAAAGAAACAAATCCAATAATCCGTTCAACAACATTTGTGGATGAGATCAAAAGAAACAAATCCACAATAACAGACTAATGAGGGAAAGATAGGAAATTCAGTTGGATTCTCAATCTTATCACAATAACCATAAGCTAAAATTATGGGAAGTGATATCCATGAATAAAAATAATAATAATTATTATTTTCATCATTATCAGGTATTTAAAATTAAATACCACTATTTAAACACTACTAATATGTGTGTTCTATTTTATGTGGGACCCCCACACTCTATTTTTTCAATTCACACAATATTAGATCAAAGTTTAATTACTTAGTGTTTAATCTTCCAACCTTCCAATTTCCTTCCAATTCACACCAATGTTCCAACAATCCCCCACTTGAATTTAAAAAATGGTTTCAATAATAACGTCAAAACGTTTCTATAAGGTTGCTAATAAACAAAGGTGTCGCCAACAACTTGAACCTTTGCATAGCGGGTAAAATTCTGATTAACATGAGTGGCATGTAGCATTGAACTCAATCTCAGACATAGAACCCACACACAACCTTTTCTTAAGGTGTATTCAAAAAGCCCGTGCATTTATGGCCCTGCACGTCTATCCCAGTTTTAACGAACGCTCTAGGTATTCTGCCCCAAATTTCATAGGAACCGGCCTCAGTTCCACATTCGCATAGGTGAGTCTATCAAGAGTACTCCTGTAGCTGTGCACTCCACTCCATATGGAGTATAGAACTCATTAAGAGTTTCTATTATCTCATCCTCTATTCGCTGCAGGAATCATGCTTTCTTTATTTTCTCTAATAGCATGTTCTATCACTTTATGACTTGTTATTACCCATTGAACCTATTTCTTGGGATCTCCAGTCAGCTAGGTCGGGTTACCATCACTAGTGAGCTATAGGCATTAGTCTCATATTAATAGATGTATTTAAGACTTTCTTTCTTGTTAGTCCTTTCGTCAAAGGATTAACTAATTCTTTATCAGTACGTACATGATATACTTAATCGTTCCTTTTGAGAGTAGCTAGCTCTCTATTCCTTTATGTGTTCGTGCCTTAATAATCGCCTCTTGCCATTGTAGTAGCGATTCTCAACTTTTGTAATAGCTGCAGTACTATCACAATTAACACTTCTGGCAACGGTTTTATCCATTAGGGGATCTCAACTAGCAATCATTTTCTGAACTTGCTTCTTCACTAGTTTTCTCTAGTGTTCTCATCTCAGATTGGTTCCATATTGGACTGAGTTAATATCATTTATTTTAACAAACAACTCCTCTCGTGATGCCTAATATGCAGTCACTGGTCGCTTTAAAACTTATCTGAAGGATGTTCTATTTTGTATCTTGTACCATTCAAGTACGATAAGATACTTTTCATTTGTATCTTGTTCCATTCAAGTACAATATGATACTCCTTATAATGTAATTCTAGAGTCATAATCTTCTTAAGGCACCATATGACTCTTTCAATAGCATGACAATGCTTCTCATCAGTCGATTAGTAAACTTGAATAAGAGTTTCACGACGTGGCCAACGTCGAGTCTAATACATTCAATGGCATGCCTAAAGATGGCCAATGATGCTCGCATATTCCGTTTGTCTAGCACCATCTCAAATGTTCTTGAAAAAGTTTTACATTTCGATCATAAGGTGTGCTTGCAAGTTTACATTCAAATAATTACATTTTCTTAAGAAATTCTCAACTTTGTGAGATTCATCAGAAAATTTCTCTTTTTCTGATCTAGTAATCTTGAAACCAAGAATTACTTCAACTTGGTCTAAGTTTTTCTTATCAATGTTGTTGATAAACAATGATTTCACATAATTCATAACATGAATCTTTAAACCAAATATGAGCATGTCGTCTTCATAGAGACATATGATCGTGCAAATATTATTTCCATATTTGTGGTAAATACATTTGTCACTTTCATTCACTTTATACTCATTTGATATCATTAGAATGTCAAATTTTTCGTGTCTTTCCTTAAGAGTTTATTTTAGACCTCACAAAAAATTATCTAACTTACAGATCTTGTTTTCTTGTCCATGAATCGCAAAACTTTCAGGTTGTTTCATATAGATTTCTTCTTCTAGTTCACCATAAAAAAGGGAACTTTCACATCCATTTGGAGTACTATCGAGTTATGAACAGCGGCTAAAGGGACTAGTACTTTTATGGATATGATTCTAGTGGCTGGTAAATTATTTTCGAAGAAGTCTATATTTTTCTCTTTTGTCTAAAACCTTTTACTACAAGGAGAGCCTTGTATTCATCAACCGTACCATCATGTTTTAGTTATTTTCCAAAATCCAAATACAACCGATTAGTTTTCAACCATGAGACAAGTCAACTAAGTGTCATGTTTCGTTAGAATCTAAAAAATCCATTTCATCGTTTATTGCTTCTTGCCATAATTCAGCATCTAATGAGGATACAATTTTTTTAAGGCTTAATGGATCTTCTTCCAATGTATAAACCAAGTTCATACTCTTTAGCAATTCTTGCTTTCTTACCTCTTCGAGGTTCTATAACATCTCGCACGATGTTTTCAAAACTATTTCTGATTACTGAAATGTGATCAGATATAGTGCCCCCACTAGTTCTTAATTTTTTTGAAAAGGGAATTTATTTTGCCCCCACTAATGTTATGTTCCACTAGTGCCCCCACTATTCTTTATTTAAAGGGGGGGTAAATATTTACATAGAAATCATCATCGTTTTATTCTATTATCACTTTAGCATTTAAGAACTATATGCTTCACTATTTATAGCATACCCAATGAATACACATTCATAGGCTCCACTAGTGAGTTTAACTCTCTTGGAGTCCAAGATCCAAATATAGTTCAGACAATCACAAGTTCAAAAATAAGACAAGTTGGGTTGTCTTTTCTTCAAAAAAATTTTAATTAGAATTTTTGTTCTTAGACTTGGGTAATCTATCCAACATGAATTTCAATTTTCGTTATAGAAATTGATCATACCAAACATAACAATTTTATTTATCAAAATTCACGGTCATCAATAAATATGATAATATATTATTTTATCATTTCTAGTTTATGTGCTATCAAGTTCGCACATATCATAATTTATTAAGTTTAGTGATTCAAATTCTCTAAACACCGATTTATATGAACTTTTGGTTCATTTATCTTGACCGCAATAAATAAAATTTTCTAATCATATCATGTTCGATTTAAGTCCAAGTTACTCAAGTATAAAATCAACCGCTTCAAAGACGCAGTCTTTTCCCAACTAGAATGCATGGTGCAATCGTCTCTTTTTAAGTCTGAGTTAACTCAGTCTTATTCATTAGAATTCTGAAATACAGATTCTTTCGTATCTTTATATGAAACATTTGGAACAAATTTCAATACGGAATAACAAACACACATCGTTTTCTTTTTCGGTCCAAACCTTATGTTTCAATGATAATTAGGTACCATTATGAATTTCTTAGTGTTGTTGTTATAACAACAATCACTTCATTGTTTCAGTCGAAAGATGTACTTTTATAGCTTGATCTATCCTTAATGTATTTAGGGACAACTTAACCTTAATAAGTAACTTCTCCGGTAGACATAGCAGTTCCAAACGTCTTAAAATTGTTGGTTTTGGATTTCCAAACTATTTTAATTTGGTTTTCCAAATTCTATTTTAAAAGAGAATATCTACCGAAGTTGTTACTAGGTTGAGTCACGACCAGGTCGCTCTCTTTAAGACGTTTCGTGGCACTACCCGAAATTGTGAAAGGTAGACTATCAACCACGCCGCCTCCAGGATAAAACAAGCCTAGTTACAACTGTGCGATTAACTACTGCACCGTAGAAAACCGTTCGAGAATTACACCTTCAATATGGTACCAAGACCACTCTTTTAATACTGAAACCACTTTAATATGGTATTGTTACCACTCTATTATGGTGCTGAGACCACTCAAATATGGTATTACTACCATTCTAACTTTTAAGTTCTCCTATCAATATGGTACTACGACCACTCAAATATGGTGATTCCACCATTTCGACTTTTTTTAATTTCTCCTCAAAACAATATGGTACTACGACCACTCAAATATGGTGTTACCACCATTCTAACTTTAATTTCTCCTCAAAATAGAAAACATATTAAAAGAATATTTATATACTATTAAGATCATTCTTACTTCCGACCGGACATTCTTGTTTCAAAAGGGACTATGATCTTAAAAATACACTTTATTCTGAAGAGACAAACATCATCAAAGTGACTATGTTTTTAAGACCTTTCTTTATTTCGAAGGGACATTATATCAAATAGGGACTAAGGTCTTAAGAACACTCTTCTTTCCGAAGGGACAGAAAAAAGGAGATGAGAAGAAGAATAGCTCGTCAACACAAGCTGGAGGGAGAAGAGAGAAAGAGTTCTCGACAACTCAATAGAAACTCTTTGGTGTAATTTTTGAACTGAGTGGAGTCCTCTATTTATATAGAGATTTTGTAACTGTTTTAGCAAAAATTGCTACATCAGTTACTCTAATGGATAAGATCAAAAAGAAACTTATTCAATAATCCGTTCAATAACATTTGTGGATGAGATCAAAAGAAACAAATCCAATAATCCGTTCAACAACATTTGTGGATGAGATCAAAAGAAACAAATCCACAATAACAGACTAATGAGGAAAAGATAGGAAATTCAGTTGGATTCTCAATCTTATCACAATAACAATTATGGGAAGTGATATCCACGAATAAAAAAATAATAATAATTATTATTTTCATCATTATCAGGTATTTAAAATTAAATACCACTATTTAAACACTACTAATATGTGTGTTCTATTTTATGTGGGACCCCCACACTCTATTTTTTCAATTCACACAATATTAAATCAAAGTTTAATTACTTAGTATTTAATCTTCCAACCTTCCAATTTCTTTCCAATTCACATCAATGTTGCAACAATTTCTTGTAAAACCTGATCCTCCTAAAAATGGTACTTATTTGAGTATTAGGATCTTTACAAGTACCCCACCCAACAGAGTAGAAACATTGTCCTTCACTGTAACCGTCCAGCTATGATCGTCATCATCAATCCAATTCAGTTCTTTATTGATCTTGATTTGTGTGATGAGAGAACACATTTCTTCAAAGCCAACTGCCTCATGCGCGGGGAGTATAGATTGTACCAGGACACACAGCTGGACCAGGAGAACCTTTTGTTGTTTCATCAATGTTGCATTTGATTCAAGAAACAATTAGAGGATGCAATAAAACCTCTTTAATCCTAGGAGCATTGGGAGCATGAATTATAACAGAAAAAGTCTAAAGAATCACAAATTCATGCATATCCAAGAAAGAGGTTGATAACACGTAAATTACACTATTATTTTAGCTCGATTTACACGTGTTTTGATTTCGATTTCATAGATTTTGCAATGTTATGCTAGTATTTTATTGTGTTTCAGGTAATTTCTATTTAAAGGTCAATGTGGGAGAAAACGGTGAAAAATGGCGAAAGCGAGAGCAAAAATACAATGCACTCTAAGTTGCCACGACGGGCCCGCTGCCAACTCATCACATGAGAAAAAAAAAAAGGAAAAAAAAAAATGAAAAAGAGAAGAAGAAAAACGTGGCTACTCTTTTCAGCTCACTATCAAGAGTTAACAATATCACCAATATTCTCTCCACTTCTCCTACAAGCTTGGAACACGATCTCAGCACTTCAAGTACCAGTTTTATGCCTATAAATAGATACTTAGGTTTTATATTTTGGCATCCAAGCTTATTGTTATTAAGAGCCATAGAATCACTATTTTGTAAGAGCAATAATAATTCATATTGAGTTGTTGTTGCAATTGAATTACTTTAAGTTTTGGAGCTTCTCGATACAATTTCCAGCAGTTTAATTTGCACTTCAAGTTTTTAATTCAAGTTCATTCAAGTTTCAGGTTTTGCTTTCTTTGATTTACTTGTTCACGCGTTTATGTTCTTTGCTATTTCAAATTTATTCTAATTTATTTACTGTACTTGTTAAGCTGCTCACGATTATCTTATTACAGTTTCGTGATTCATTGATTTCTATTGAATTTACCTATTAACTTGCCTACTGTATCACGTTAACTTGCCTACCACATTAAGCCATTATTATTAATTAACTGACTCACATTCTATTTCAATGAAGTTAAAGAACATGAATACTAATTTATTTAATATTATTACTATGTCTGAGTAGAATTTTTTATGGAGTCCGGAATGTAAGGATCGTCGTATCAATGGTATTCTATTGACTCGTAAATAAATGTTTATAATGAGAATTGTTTAAGGGCTAAATAAATTCTGTTTTTTTAAAACTCAAAGTTCGCTGCGAAAGTAGAAACACATAGATACCAGTTTCAATTTGAAAGAATGAAAACTTTATCTGACCGTAGAAAAATTCAGTTTTTGATTCTAAACACTACGAAAACAATTTTTTATCAATTAAGAAAAATTCAGTTTTCAAAAAAGTAATTTTAAGAGTATAATCGGACACGCGACAACTGACGTTTATAAGCTTAGAATACGGTATCGAAGATGCGACAGCTGACGGTACCTTTAAATTAATTTTTCTACCTTAAGCAACTTTTTGAGTAATTAAAAGTAATTATTTTTATTAAAGAGGTTTTGCGCCGTAACACGTTGGACACGCGACATCGGACATTTAGATTACGTAGCTAAAATCTATTTTAAGGCTTAATCTTTTTTTACAAGAAAATATTTTCTCATTATAAATATAAAAGACGACTCGGTGAATATCAACGGTCGATGAGAGTTTCATTCCGGTCTCTCGTCTTAAAAATTAATTAAAAACAAGTCATTTTCTATTTTTGCAAACAAAATTAATTATCACCGCCTTAGATAAACACTTTGACAACAGAATACGGTACTTGACATTGGTCTCTCTGGGATCGATAACTTTTTATACTATATATAAATGATATTTTCGTACATTTGCGAACCTATCAGAGGTCACTGTTGAGTGATTTCTATCAATGGAGGTATTGGAGATCACCATATGAGAGGCCGATTTCCAAGAAATAATCTTGTTATCAAACATGTTTTTATTTCTACAAAACCAAATCACTTCAGTTAAGTTGATAATAGCCGCAATAATAACAATTTTGCATTGAGGAGACCAAGATTTTTTGCAGATATTCAGAACAACGTCAATAGAAGAAGTGTCAATAGCAATGTTGATAGAAGAAGCAAGCCACATCCAGAGATTTTTCGCAAAAGTACAATCCCAGAAAAGATGTTGACTTGTCTCCATTGCTTTGCCGTGAGTTACACCGAGAAACAACATAAATTTTCGTCTTTGGGAATTTTTTGTGTAAAAGCCTCCAAACCAAAAGAGACTTTGGTGGCTAAATGGATTGGTTCCAACTTCCAAATCAACTTAGCACAATAAACCACATCAAAGGGGAGGTTTTTGAAAAAGATAAGGATATCTAAGGCAAAGCTCCCATTGTTGGTGTGTTTTCAAACTAGCTTGTCATCTGTCATAAAATTAAGGATACGAACATCCTGCAAAACAGTAACAGTATTAATATAATTCAAAATAATAGCATGAGGAACAGTGGCGGAGCCAGGACCTTGGGTCAGGGGGTGCAGACTTTTTTTTTTTATTGTCATGTTATAGGTATGAAACTTTTACCATCGTTTACCGCAAAAAATCTTAAACATGCAGAGTACACAAAATATATTCTCCTATCCCAATCGAATTTTTTCGATACACATATTATTGTCAATGTTCTCTGATATTGCATATCATATCATATCATATCATTGAGTTACTAATGGAGTGAGTGATTACTAGTTGTACTACGTAAAATATTATATAATCTTTTAAAAAATTATTATAACTTTGATAATGTTGTTTTCTTTTTTATTAAAATTTAGAAGGTTTTAATTTTTATAGTGAACACTTCGATGTCTAACTTATTTTGTTGATTATCAGCAGAAAAATTTAATGTCACGTAATATTTTCACATTAATTTATATTTTTAATGAATTTTACCTAAAAAATATTGATATCTAACAATATGAGAGATTAATTTGTATCTAAAAATATAAGTTGAGTATTTAAAAATTTTCCCAATTTTTTATTAAAACAAAAAAGAGAAGGATATATTATAATTATAATATTAGTAGTATATTATATGAAAAAACTAATTAAAAATGTGGGCCATTAAGGTCATGAAGTAAAGGCCCAAATAGCGTGAAAGTGAAACCCGAAATATATACCACCAACTACTAAATGGTTGGCTGCACATGTTTACGGTGGCCGCCACCATTCCATTCACTTTGTTCATTTCTGCTGTAAATTCCATCTTCTTCTTTATTTTAATGTCTTTAATCTTCCATTTTCTGCCTTGTTTGTTCTTCGATTGAATTTGTTGAGTTCAGGGTGTGCAAAACAAAAATTCCAGGGGGTTCAAGATTCAAAAACTATGAAATTATATGTGTAATTTTAAAATTTCAGGGTGTGCAGTTGAACCCCCTCGTCTGAACCTGGCTCCGCCCCTGATGAGGAATATACCAGTTATCATTTCTAATGAAATCCTTCACATTGGCTTGAAGCAAAATGTCTATCCTCTGGAATAGCAAGATAGTCAACCATGGAATTATTTAGCCAATGATCAGTCCAAAAATTAATTTTGTCTCCTTTCCCAAGCAACAATTGACAATTGTCATTGCCGATGTGAAATGTTTGCCGGGCCCCACGGTGGGCGCCAAATGTTCTTACGTAGAAAATATATGTTGGTACTTGGTCAGAAATGCTCTGAATCTAAGTCTTAGAATAGGTAAGTATGTATGTGATGATTTTTAGGTTGTCCTAGGGTTTCATATATATATATATAGGCCCTAAGATACCTGCTCAGGCGAGAATATCTCGTGGGCGTCGTGGGAGCGGTTGGCTATGTCTCCTTCTGATAAGGTGCCGAACGTGGGCTACACTTTCGGCCCAATCCTTTCTTTGACGACTAAGTCCATAGATATTTATCCAACAATTGAGCATAGTGTTTGGGCTGACCTTTCAGGTGTGTTAGGCCCTTCCGTTTTCGGGTTGAGTCTGACCCATCCTATTTTCTGGGTTTCGCCCAGTAAAGACGAAATGACAAACCATTGAAAACTCACACACACAAAGTAGAGCGACCGGAGTTTGAATCCCAGTTATGACGTCCGACTAGCAATTTCGACATTTCTGCCAATTGAACTAGGATTCGTAGACTATTAAAATTATTTTCTACTATAACATTACAAGCAATTAGTGAAATGCAAGGTTTTCAAAACCGGACTGGTTATCGAACCGGTGAGCTTACCGGTTCAAGGTTCAATTGGTCGGATCGGGGTCGGACCGGTCAGACCATTTTTAATTAAATATATATATATATATATATATATATATATATATATATATATATATATATATATATATATATATATATATATATATATATATATATTATAATTAATATAAATAAAAATAAATAACATCGGTTGGTTTTTTTTTTTAATATATATATATATATATATATATATATATATATGAAACGGCGTTGTTTTGACCTCTTTTTTTAAAAAACAAAATGGAACCATCGAACCGTCTGGACCGGCCGGTTCACCGGTTTTTTCCGGTTTAGGACCGATTCGACCAGTTTTTTACCGGTTCGTCTGCAGACCGGTTCATGGTCTGACCGGTCCGATCCGGTTTTGACAACCTTGGTGAAATGTGACTATCATAGTTCGGCTTTCTCTGCCTGTAATATGGTTCAAGGCTGTCTCATTTGAATGGTGGGTACACTTGTGGTCCCATACTCTGGTTGGCAATTGGAAAGGTTGCCTAATTTGTGGTTTGTTTTAGATAGATATTAATGCTAAAAAATTACCAATCTATATATCTATCTATAACTTGGGAACCTTAGGTTAATAAATCTGTCACTCATTGTAAAACGAAGAAAATAATTCATGCGTGAACGGTGAACCGTTAACAAAATTTGACTGTAGTCACTACTCAATATATAAGGCAGTTGTTTGGAAGTTATGAAGAATAGCAATGAAGGATTATGGGGGCCCGTTTGATGGCCAGAATAAAAAGACAGGATATGATAAATCTATTATATCCTATTAATATCTTCCATTTGATGCACCATAGGGATAACAATTTACCCATACCAAGTGGGTACCCATAAAAAATACCCACGATGGGTAGGGTAAAAACCCGCATTTTGGGTATGGGCATGAGTATGGATAATTACCCACAAAATTAAGCGGATATGGGTGCGGGTACGGGTACCTTAGGTACCCACCCTATATACCCATATAATATATATATATATATATATATATATATATATATATATATATATATATATATATATATATATATATATATATTATTTTTTTTTTTAATTATACTATTATATAATAATATATATAATTATTTTTATAAAATACAACATTATTATATTATTACACATTTTGAATAAAAAAATGTTTATTTATAACATAATGTAAATATGTCAATAGAGAAATGAACTTTATGATGATTTTACTAATAATTTTGTTTATAATTTTCATGAATCAATATTAAAATCTTTGAATTTTTTTAAATTCTATTAAAATGATATGATATTTTATAATTGATCAATTTATTTTTAATAAAAATGCGGGTAACGGGTACGGGTATGGATACTTAGATACCCATAGGACATGGGTACGGGGACATAAATTATCACCCACGAGGGTATGAGAATGAGTACAGATATTTTTTCAAACTGCGGGTATGTAGGGATGTCAACGGGGCGGGGATTGATCGGATGATACTTTACCACTCATTGCCCCATTCCCCGCTTCGGGGACATTTCTTCCTCCATCCCCATCTCCGCGGAGAGATTTCTTCCTCCATCCCCATCCCCACGGATCCCACAGTATCAACAGATCTCCACGGACATAAAAAATTAACAAAATTGTTATACATTTTAATCAAAAGCACGACATTAATATCTTATTTTTTCTTCCTTTTTCCTAAAAAAATACATATTTTGTATCTTTCATTTTTTTACAATAAAAGTACATTTTACATCAATAACAAAAAATTGCAAAGCACATTCTAATATTTATTTTTGTCAAAAAAATTAAATATCCAATTGAACTTGTTGCCAACATACATAATCACAATCTTTATAATGTATTAATAATTATTTTTATTTAAAAAAACATATAAAGTTATATAATTATATATTGTATATATAATTTAAATAATATGGTTGGGGTCGGGGAATCCGAGGTGGTGGAGGAACCTTCCCCGTTCCCCACTCCAAATTATCCACGGGGGAATTTCTCCCTCCATCCCCGTTCCCACGGGGAAAAAAATCCGCGACTTCGGATCACCGTACAGATAATCCCCTCGGATAATCCGTTATCAGATACAAATTGACATCCCAAGGTATGAGGATGAAGACTATAGTACCCTACCCATACCCTATCCATTGCCATCCCTAATGCACCAATTGGATATTATATATTAATCCTATTTTTAATCCTATCATGACCGGCCTTTGTATTTTCTATCGTAAGAATAAGTTGGGTTAAAAATATCATATTGTGATTAGCAATTATTTTCCTTATTTGTCATCCACCTTTTCCTCTCTCTCATTAAATTTCTTTCCATTCAATAATAATGGTAATTTTCTCATTTAATTATTATATATATTTTATCCTATTTGTTATCATATATATATATATATATATATATATATATATATATATATATATATATTAAACACATGATATGATATGTGATTATCATGTTTATATCATATCCCGTCTCTATCCAATTCTATATCTTATCATGTTTTTATCATATCTGGCCATCAAACGGGCCCCGAAAGGAAAAAAGAAAAAATGAAGCAATAATACATAAAGTCTTGTCTCCATCAATAACTCTCCGCCAATAAAGTTGAAATATTTCTCCATTTTATAATACTAATTAATAGACTATTGTCTATTAGCCAATTATTATTAATATTATGCATGTATTATTTCACTCTACTTATAAAACATTCACTACAAGAAATATAATTTTTGACAACAACTTTTTTTGTTACAAGTTGCTGGCAAAATTACATTTGCTTGTTTTGCCAGCGACTTGTAACAACTTTTAACAAAAAAAGTTGCTGCCAAAAATAATATTTCTTGTAGTGATTGCATGCAATTAGTTAAATGTGAAGATCACAGTTTGCCTCTCTATGCATGTATATTGGGTACAAGGATGTGGAAATCTGAAGGGCTAACCGTTGATTGGAGGTTTCAGAGGTAGGCAGCCCCAGAGGTGTATCTGCAAACACTCAGACGATCAAGTCAGTACGTGTCGAATGTGAGAGGTACAGGGTCAGAATAATGCATACCTTAGCTTAGACCATGAGTTAGGCTTTAGAATAAGAGAATTAAGGTTTCTAGGCCCTAAAACCTTCTACTGGATAGCTGTCCTGGTGGGCAAGTGTAGGAAGATTGTTGAAGACCTTTGGTCCAATGGAAATGACAGGTTTGCAAGCCTTGTCTGCTGTGCCTCTAGGAGATGTTTGAAGTTTTCTCTTCCCACCCACCACATATCTCTTTCACCCCCCGAATTTTCGATTTTACCCTTGGTTAAAAAGTTCGGAACGTATTTTCCGAAATTTTTTTTGCCTTGAATACGAACTTCGGAATGTGTTTTCTGAAATTTTTGTTGAATTCACACTAGGAAAAGTTCAGAAAATACGTTCCGAACTTTTAAAATAAGGGCAAAATCGGAATATTAGGGGGTGAAAAAGATATGTGGGGGGTGGGAAGAGAAACTGTCGAGATGTTTACCGTTTGGTTTGTCTAGCGTTAAGTGTTGGGGTGACCCGGTCCTTAGTACAATAATGGGCCATATGCCCAGTCTAGAACAAGACTATTAGTAGTCAATTATTATTATACATGTATTATTTCATTCTACTTATAAAACATTGCATCCAATTAGTTAAATGTGAAGATCACAGTTTTCCTCTCTTTGCATGTATATTGGGCACAAGGCTGTGGAAATTTTTGAATGATGGCTACACTTGTGGCCATAAATGAAATGAAAAAAGGTTCCTAATTTCCGGTTTTTAGAACTACATAGAAATTTATGTTGAAAGCAAACTATATGCACACAGAAAACTTTTCTCCTGATCACTTACATCATTATCCAGATGAATATTGCATAAATATATGAAGAAATAACAATACATGCAACAAGACACTCTCATCCTATACTCTGATTTTCACCTTATCATAATATAATTCATCACTATCTTATTATATATAATCATCTCCGGTCGCCACCATATAATATATATATAGAGGAAGATATCAGAAGTAGAGGTGGGGATAGACCAGGTCGGCCTACGAAGCCTTAAGGCCTAGCCTACATAGGCTTAGGCCGGGCCAGCCTATTTTTATAAATAGAGCAGACCCAAACTTTTTTATAAGCATATTTAGTCAAATAGACCAGGCTGCAGGCCATTAAAAAAGCCTTCTTAGCCTATCCGTCACAAAATGAGACCTTTATTCACTCTTATTGGCGATACTTGAGGCTCCGCCACTACTATTTCTCTACACTCGTCCGGAGATTTAGCTTCATCGGCCATAACTACAACAAATGCCAAAACAAATAAATAAGTAACTTGAGTCCATCAATAATGCAATCCATAATTTATGCAATTATAAATCATAATATGATCACTAATTAAGGCAATAACTATTAATATGATTCAATACCTAAACAAAACAAGCATACAATGCATAAAACTATATTTTCCTTCATTTTAGGCCTGTTACAGAGAGCATTGCAGTTGCATTTCTGTTTCGCAAAAGTTCGGTACGCGTCTACCGTGTTTTTCAAATAGTTCGGTAGACGTGTACCGCGCGATTCTGTGTCAGAAACCTACGAACCTAGCAGGTAGGTGTGCGTGAAATAAACGGTAGAGTTTGAAATTTACCTTGTTTTTGAGCTTCTAATGCGTGTAGAAACAGTTAGCCAAGCTTCCAATGTTGATTTCAACCCACAAATGGATGGAATCGTGCAAGAAACACGTATGAAGATTTTGATTGTGTGTTTGTGAAGAAGAAGAAATGAGGAAGAAACCTGGTGTGTCTGGTTTATAAACATGAAGTTCGGTAGACGTCTATCGACCTCCAGCGCGCTCGGTACGCGTCTTCCGAACTTTCAAAAACCTCGGTACGCGTACCGAACTTTTCCTTTCAAATTTTTAAAAAGTCAGGAGGCAAACTGGGATTTAAGGGGGTGAAAAAGAATCATGGGGTTGGGAAAAGAAATCTTCTCTGCTGTGCCTCTAAGACATGTTTACTGTTTGGTTTGTCTAGCGTTTGTCAAGTGTTAAGTGTTGGGGTGACCCGGTCTTTAGTACAATAATGGGCCATAGGCCCAGTCTAGAACAAGACTATTACTAGTCAATTATTATTATTATTATTATTATTATTATTATTATTATTATTATACATTGTATTATTTCATTCTACTTATAAAACATTGCATGCAATTAGTTAAATATGAAGATCACAGTTTGCCTCTCTATGCATGTATATTGGGTACAAGGATGTGTAAATTTGATTGATGGGTGCATTTGTGGTCATAAATATATAAAGAAATAACAATACATGCAACGCGACTCACTATCATCCTATGCTGTGATTTTCACCTTAAATCAAAATTAATACAATTAATTAATATCTTATTTTAATCATTTAGTCACCATAACATATATACAATTAATAAAAATTCAAAACTGTCTTGATACTTTTTATGATTAAAAAAACTATTAAATTTTAATAGTCTGAATACATAACTACATTTTTTGAATTTTTATAAAAATTAGTGGAGTTGATCTACTTAATGAGATCTTTGAATTTAATGGTTGGATTGAAGAAATATAATGCCGATATCGAGTTATTAAGTGGAGTAAGTCAATTGAGACTTACTCCCGAAGTCAATGGATCTCTCCTCATATATATATATATATATAGGAAGATAAGAATAACATAAACATATCAGAAGGAAAGCTTAAGGCCATCACTCAAGAAACCAAAGCTTAAGGCCATGCCTACCTTTCTACAAAGTTCTGTTTCACAGGAAAGCTTCTCATTACTCCCTATGCTTTTCTTCACTATCTTCCCACTATTCTTTTCTCTTTTATTCATCATCAAATATTGGTATTTCAACAATTCTTCTGTTACCACAAGAAACTCACCACCTTCACCTCCAAAATTTCCTGTAGTTGGTAATCTCCATCAACTTGGATTATTCCCTCATCGAACACTTCAAACTTTATCTCACAAATATGGCCATTTAATGCTTCTTTATTTTGGGAAGGTTCCGGTACTTGTGGTTTCTTCTGCTGATGCAGCTTCTAAAGTAATGAAAACTCATGATTTGGTTTTCTCTGATAGGCCACAACATAAAATCTTTGATATCCTTTTGTACGGTTCCAAAGATGTGGCAACTTGTGCATATGGTGACGGCGAGTATTGGAAACAAGTAAAGAGTCTCAGTGTGTTACATCTTCTTAGTAACAAAAGGGTTCAATGTTATCATCATTTGAGAGAGGAAGAAACTTTAAGAATGATGGAACATATTAAGGAGAATTTTTCTTCTGCAACGCCGTTGAATTTTACCGAGTTGTGTTCTACAATTACTAATGATATAATATGTAGGGTGGCTTTTGGAAAAAGATACCGTGAAGGGAGAGGAATGAAATTGCAGGAGGTGTTGTTGGAGTTCGAGGAGTTATTGGGTACTGTATGGATAGGAGACTATATACCTTGGCTTGATTGGTTGGGGAAAGTTAATGATTTTTATAGCAGGGCAGAAAAATGTGCCAAATATTTGGATGAGTTTATAGAAGAAGTTATTGAGGAGCACATTTTTGGTTCGTTAGATGGAGATGTTAGTGTTTATAGTGAGAATCAGAATGATTTTGTGGATGTTTTGCTTTCTGTTCAAAAGACTAATGCTATTGGCTTCCGAATTGATAGAAATGTAATCAAGGCTTTAATACTAGTAAGTCTTCTCATTTTTTTTCACACACATATAGTTACTCCTGACATAAAATAAACTGTTATCAACATTCAATTTGTGGAATAATTGAGGTATGGTAGTCTAAATAAAACTGAGGTTTTTCCCCCTATATGTAGAACATGTTTGCTGCAGGTACAGGCACTACCTACACAGTGCTAGAATGGGCAATGACAGAACTGCTAAGACACAAAACTGTGATGCATAAATTGCAAGATGAGGTCAGAACTGTGGTTGGCAACAAAACTCATGTAACTGAAGATGATTTGGTTAACATGAACTACTTGAAAGCTGTGATTAAAGAAACCCTTCGCCTCCACGTCCCAATTCCGTTATTAGTTCCTAGGAAATGTATGGAAGATATCAAATTAGATGGTTATGACATTGCAGCTGGAACACATGTAATTATCAATGCTTGGGCTATTGCTAGAGATCCTTCAAGTTGGGAACAACCTCTAGAGTTTAAACCAGAAAGGTTTATGAACAGTTCAATAGATTTTAAAGGATTGGACTTCGAACTTATCCCATTTGGAGCAGGAAGAAGGGGTTGTCCTGGTGCGTTGTTTGCCATTGCTGTGAATGAATTGGTGCTAGCAAACCTTGTTTATCAATTTGATTGGAAATTTCCTGATGGAATAGCTGCGGAGAATTTGGACATGTCTGAAACTGTTGGTCTAACCTGTCATAGAAAATATCCTCTCCTTGCAGTAGCTACCAAATATGAGAACAAATAAATAAACAACTAAAGGGAAATAATACATGACTCAAATAATATTTCATGTTTTGTATTAAGTGATTGTGTAATTTGATAAGGTTTCAATCTTTGTAATTCAATAGTAGTTACAATAAAGTCTTACTTCTTTCCTTTGCATACTCATGCTCTCTTCTCAGCTCTGTTGGAACTTGGAACTATGTTTATGTTCTAATATGGATACCATATCATATAAAAGACTGAATTTTGTTTATTATGCTGTGTTTGTTAATGATCCTATTATATAAAGTTTTTTGTTACTGGATATGAGTAAGGCTATCTTATCTTTTATATTATCCATTTATTTCCATTAGAATGATTTTTATCATATGTACTTCATAACTTTTTCAGATCCTAGATTGTGTTTATTTTTTGGACTGAGATATAAGAATGAAATGAATATATTGAATAGATTTTTATTTGGATTATAATGAAATGAATTAAAAGAATTCATTAAGTTATTTACGATCCGTTAAAATTCAATGTCGGAGTAATTTATTTAACGTTTATTGGCATATGCATACTCTGAATTCATTTATGGCCGATGGATCGACGATCATTCAACATATCAGGAAATAAAAAAACACTAATGTGTTCCAATGATACACCCGATAATCGTCCATGATCAAATTACCGTCCTCTTATTGCAATCAGACAGTGATATCTACCACAGTCCACAGTCCATACAACTCACCTATTAATAAGACCTTTAGTCCTTGGTGAAAAGTATAATCTATATTTATAGTAAAACCTGGTTCTTTTAAAAATGTCACTTACTAGAGTATTAGAATCTTTACAGGTACACCACCCAGTAGAGTAGCAACATTGTCCTTAGTATTGATCTTGATTTGTGTGATGAGAGAAGACAATTATTCAAAGACAATGTGTTTTTTTTTTCTTCTTCCAAATGATGCCTCCTATATGCTATATAATGGACAATTGGGTCTTTCCTTTTATTTATAATTTTCTTTAATACATGTGTATGTGCCTTAAAATTTCAAGTTTTTCTGTCAGAGGATGTTTAAGGTTCTGCTGCATGCGCGGGGCGCATGGATCAACAACGGGATAAAAACTACATTTTTTTGACAAATTTGATAGAGAGAAAAAAAGTGCTTTTGAAGCCCTTGGTGGATAGGGTTTTGGGAAATACTTAGAGAGGCAAAGAGAGGAAATCATTGGATGATCAAGATCCAATGATAAGTGCTCTTTGGGGTAGATCCAAGGTTGGAAAACACACGAGAAACACCTTGAGAGTGAGATTCGTTGTTCATCTTTGTTCTTGAGTGAAGAGGCGAAAAGTAGAGAAAATGGATATTGCTTTGTAGAGCAATTGTGAGCATTTTCTTGGTATCTTTTGTTGGATCTCTTATTTAAGGGAAGTGATTGGGATATTCTTAGAGATTATGTGAGCTTGTTAAGCTATGTTCTTGTAACCTATTTGATTTCTTGGAAACAATTTGGTACAGTGAATCGGAGAGTTGCTATCTTTCACAGATGTAGGTCATTGTTGGACTGAACTGGGTAACAAATCTCTCGTGTGTTTTGTTCGTCTTTACCATTTATTGTTGTTTGCACGATTTATTATGCTTACACTTAGATTGCTTAGTGTTGGTTGCCATTAAACTTTTGCTCCACTCTTATTATTGTTGGATTGAACAAAAAGTTCGTGTTGTGAATATTGTATAATTATTATTATAGATTTTATCCACGTTTACTTAGCCTGACAGTTAGACCCATTAGGTATAGCATAGTCTATTTAAACTCTTTAGTGATTATGATATGGCAAATTCTATGGTACATTCACCAAAATGAATGTTTCAAAAAAGTCATAATGTGGCAAAGACACAAAATTTTCTATGTGCAAATCTCAAATCTAATGGCTAGAAACCAATCAGCCCATTAGCACAAAATTAGTAGCAAAAATTTGGTAGCTAATCCGTAGCAATTAAGTTTAGTGCAATGAATAATATGATAGTAAAAATATACGGGAATGAATTCCTAAGAAGTCCGTGTGGAAGATTAATTTATCCAATAATCAGCTTTAAACCTAACATAGCTGATCTTGCTCTATATAAAGTCCAAATTAGATGGTTTAAGAGACTACACTATTGGTTTAGAAACTCAGGAGACCTCTATCTAGCTAAAGAATATAAGAAACTAGCTGAAACTCTTCAAAAAAGACTTCAGAATATTGCAAGATGACTGAAGAAAGTCTAACAAGTAAATTACAGAAAGTTCTAGATAACTTCTCTGATCTACAAGATAGGATAGAAAAACAAACATCCTATTTAGAAACTTTACAGTATGAAGAAGAAAGATATAAACCATATGAAACATGGAAATTTCATAATGGAATAAACTTTGATTGTTATGAAGAAGATGAAACTCATAAATTTCCTCACCTTTTTCATACAGCAAATCCACAGCTAAATAATATATCTTGTATGATAGCATACATGATAAAACTCTTAGAAGACAAAAACCTTCAATTTTCTCACGGGGGGGAAGAGAAAGGAAATGAATTAGAAATAGAAAATATTCCTAGGTTTCTAGAAAACCCCGAAGAAACTTCTGTTTCTACACAATTAAAAATTAAACCACCATCTAAATTCTTTTAGGAATGGACGATACAGAAGAAGCCCTTAATAGGCAATTAGAAAATTTGGAAAAACTCATGGTCTCTTTAGATATATCAGGAAAAAGTCAAGTAGTTGACGAAGAATCAAAAGAGAAAAACCAAATCATTTACGATTTTAGCTCTGAAGAAGAAGTAGAGGAAGAAAATGAAAATCCTTACTTCGTAAAATTCGAACCAGCAGAAACATCTGGTACGAAAAGAACTGCAGAATTCGAAAGAGAATTTACCAAACAAAAATTCCAAAAGGTACCCCATTATTATGTACCTACACAAAACCCATTTCAAGGGCAAGGAATTTTAGACATAGACTGTAGTTTTGATACAGCCAAGGATCTAAGAGATTGGTACAATACAAATAGTGTATTAGTCCAGTTAAATGAAGACCTTAAAAATTTAGGACCAATTGAAATTTTCAATTTCCTACAATATAAAACTAGAGGAAATGCTTACAAATACATTTCAACCTTACCACCAGAAGTTATGGGAACGATACCCCTAACAGGAGCTTTGGTAGTAGACTGGATTCATATGTTACTCGTAACAGAATTTAAAGGATGGAAGGACTCCATTCAATCTAAGATAGCATTTTCTGACCAAAATCTTTGGAAGAATAACCACCCTAAAAATTTGGCTCCAAGAAATGTGTAGTCAAAAAATAGCTAAAAGAGAAGCTCAAGTATCCCTTTGTTGTAATAAACTACAAGACAAAGTAGGAAATTATGGTTGCAACTCTAGGAAGAAACCTAGAAAAACAAGGTTACAAAAGCCCTATAAGAAAAAGAAATTTAAGAAGGTTCCTTTTAGAAAATTCAAAAAGGGAAACAAAAAATTCTTTAGGAAAAAACAACCTTACCCTAGGAAGAAAATATGCCCACAAGGCAAAAAATCATGTACATGTTGGTTATGTCATGAAGAAGGTCACTATGCAAATGAGTGCCCTAAAAAGGAAAATTCTAAGAAAAATGTCCTACATGCAATATATGCAATGGGATATGAACCTATAGAATCAGATATAGAATCCAATGAAGACATTTATGAATACTGTACAGAGACAAATTCAGATGTCGAAGAAGATACTTGGTAAAGGAAATCCAAGTGCTACATTTATCAAAATAGTGCTAAAAAATAGAAACCTTTTAGCCTATATAGACACAGGTGCAACTCTTTGTTTTGGGAAAAAATCCATCTCTAGAAATTGGGAAAGATTAACCAAGCCAAAAGAAATAATAGTTGCAGATAAATCAAAACATCAGATATGGTTTAACCTTAGAGATGTGTCTATAGAAATTGAAGGATATAAATTTTTTATTCCAACGATCTACCTCCATGATTCAGGATTAGATCTAATCATAGGAAATAACTTTTTAAATTTATATGAACCCTTTACTCAAAGAAAGGATACTATATCACTTCAATGGAAGGATTTGGGAAATCCAAAAAATAGAAAAATAGTAACCACTAAAATAGTTACTAGAAATGAAATCTTAAACCTTATTAAGGGAAACCTTAGGGAATTAAGAACTATATGGGAAGGAAGAAGTTTCCATATTAGTATAGAGGAAAGATTAGACGAAGTCTGTTCAGATAACCCTCTAGACAGCCTTAAAAACACTAATCATGAACTCATAGTCATTAAGTTAAAAAATCCTAATGACGAGATAAATGTTCCAAATAGAATTCCATATTCTATTAGAGATGTTGAAGAATTTCAACAAGAATGTAAAGATTTACTTGATAAAGACCTTATTAGACCTTCATCAAGTCCACACTCTACACCAGCTTTTTATGTCGAAAACCATAACGAAATAAAAAGAGGAAAGAGAAGAATGGTAATTAATTATAAGAAACTTAATTTGGCAACAGTCGGAGATTCTTATAAATTACCTAGAAAAGATTTTATTTTAGAAAAAATAAAAGGATGTAATTGGTTTTCTTCCTTGGATGCAAAGTCTGGTTATTATCAACTAAGACTAGCAGAAGAAACAAAACCATTAACAGCTTTTTCATGTCCTCCTCAAAAACATTATGAATGGAATGTTTTGCCTTTTGGACTAAAACAAGCACCGTCAATATATCAAAGATTTATGGACAAATCTCTCGCAGGTTTGGATCATATATGTTTGGCATATATAGATGATATACTCATTTTTACAAAAGGAGATGAAAAGCAACATCTTCGAGATTTAGAAAGTGTTCTTTTAAGAATTAAAGAAAAGGGTATTATAATTTCAAAAAAGAAATCAAAGATTTTACAAAAAGAAATAGAATACCTTGGTTTAATTTTAAAAGAAAATGGGGAACTAAGTCTAGCACCTCATACCCAAGAAAAAATACAAGCTTTTCCAAATGAGCTTTCTGACAGAAAACAAATCCAAAGATTTCTTGGATGTTTAAATTATATTGCTAATGAAGGATTTTTAAAAGACTTAGCAAAGGAAAGAAAGCATTTGCAAAAGAAAATTTCAGAAAAAATTCCATGGTCTTGGACTAAAGTTGATTCTGATAATGTTAAAACTATTAAAGAAAAAATAAAAATTTTACCTGAACTCTACAATCCAACAATAAAAGATTTTTTAATTGTAGAAACAGATGCATCACAAACAACCTGGGCAGGTTGTATGAGAGCTTTACCCAATGGTAAAGCAAAACTTTCTCTAAATGAGAAGGGATATAAAATTGAAGAATCAGATCTTCAATCAAAACAATCTGAAACTTCGAAGGAAGAAACAGATACCAAAAAAGGCATTGATTACAGTGCTTCTAAAGTCCTGATAAAGGATACTGAAAATTTACAGTTATGTAAATATATTTCTGGTACATTTACAGATACAGAATCTAGATACCATATTCAGGAACTAGAAACTCTGGCATGTGTAAAAATACTAGAAAAATGGAAGATTGACTTATTACCGTCAAGATTCCTTCTTCGTACAGACTCTAAATATCTTACAGGATTTTGGAGATATAAAATCAAAGCTGATCATAAACAAGGCAGATTAATAAGATGGCAGATGAAATTACAACAATTCGAGCCATATGTTCAATATATAAAATCTGAGCAAAACAGTTTTGCAGATACACTGACAAGAGAATGGAGCAAGCCATAAAGCTACTTCAGAACAACATCAAGCAAAAGGACGAACAACTTGTCGCCCTAGAAATCAAAAAAGCAAAAATCTCTGCCGAGAGGGGGGAGATGATTACAACACTCAAAGGTTTACAAAAAATGACAACAGATGAAAATCAATCAGCAAAAGGCTCAGGTGAAGTTCTTAAAAAAGAAGAAAACTGGGACCTCCTAGGACAACCTTCTGGAAAGTATGACTACTATGTAAAATATACAACCCCAGAAAGTTCAAAAATCCCTATCGAAACAATAGTACCCATTGGTTGGAATATAGAACGAGAAGCAGAATCTTCAGAAACAACCTCAGATAGCAAGAAGTCTTGGGCTGACCAAGTCGAGGAAGAAGATGAAGCTAGAAAAAATGGTTTATCAACAACCATTCAAACAAGCGATCCCGTAGACAATGAAATGGGAAGGTTTGAAGCTTATGTCATTTTTGATGGTCCAATGAAAGGGATCTATAGAAAATGGGCAATAGCAAAGCAGCACATCTTAGGCAAGAATGTGCGTCACAAATGATACAAAACCATGAAGGAAGCTGAGCAGGCACTTTACGGAGCCTACAAGGAAGTTACAACAGCAAAAAACCTTCAGAAATCCCCAACGATGGAGTCGAAAAGAAAGCTGTCGATTGACAAAATTCGCCAGCTCGAAAATCAAAAGAATTTCCAGATAACTGATCCAACTTATATGGAATTCAGTCTTAGATGGAAATGGCTAAACCACTATATAGAAGAATTCACTACTGAATGCTTCTACCTAGTTAGCAGAATCGGTTGCACTAAAGCAGTCGTACTACCCGGAATAGACAGTACTATATGTCTATCCTTCTTTCAAAATGGGTTGATACATACCATATACCTGGAAGAACAGGCTGGAAAAACTTTTGGAGAGCTCAAGTTCTTTCCAAAGGAGTTACAAAATTTGGCACAAAAGTTCAACAACTTGTTTGCCAAAGGTAAAGAAATTTTCATTCAAATTGAATCTACATATCCATGGTACGATGAGATCACTCTGGAACTTACAACAAAGCCCTTATACCTCATCAAGATTGGAATTTCAAATAAAGAATATCCAGTGGTAAACAGAGAAACAACTGAATGGCATCCTGCCATTTACCTCAAACAAATCAAACACTTTCGTCAGAAGATCACTAGATTGTCTTCCCAGACAAGCTATAGAGTTATTTACGAAGATTCATTAATGGTCGTATACAGTGACTCTAGAAAGCCCACAAAGGACAAAGACATCAAGGCAGTCAAAAACCTTGAAGAAAAAATTGACCAATTGAAAGATGGTCTTGAAAAATTACCCGAGTTAATTCAAGAAGAATGCTGCAAATATTTTTCACAGTATTACAAAGAACACAAATGTGAAAATTGTCCAGAAAAACCGTCGGCACAAGAAGACAAGGAAGCCTCCATCACAGAACCATGTGTCATGTAATTAATTAAAGTGTGCAGTGGTACCTTATCACATCTGAGTCAGATGGGGACCACTTAGTGCTAAATAATGTAAAATGCTATTTGTCGTTTTTCTTAGTGCGTTTCTCTTTTTTAGTGCGCATCACTTTTTCTGAGTGCATGTCACTATTGTGTGAGTGCGTGTTGCTTTTCTGAGTGCACGTCGCTATAAGTGTGCTGTTATGGAAAGGGACGTCCTACCTAATATGTGAGCCCTTCTCCACTATAAATAAGAGCTCTAAGCTCAGTTGTAAATTACAGTTGAAAGAAATACGAAACTATTAACTAGTTTTTGAAGAATTATTTTCTTCTGTCCTTAGAATTATTTCTAAGAAGTAGCTCTTGAGGTAATACTCTGGAGGAGCTAGATCCTTGAGGTAATACTCTGGAGGGATCAACCATATAACACAATATAATCAAACAGATTATATCCCAAAACAACACAGACATCTTCGGATCGAAAAGTTCAACAAAACCAAAAACAAAGAAAATCATATCAGGTATGATTCTTATCAAAACACTTGTTTATTATGTTATGCTGTTTACATAACAGATGGAAAGTTCGAATTTTAGAACTCAAAGATTATTTTCAAATTTTTTTGAAATTGAGTACACAGAACCTAGTTCTGGTCACACATACTTAGAATTAGTCTTAATGGAAGACTATGATAAAAAGGTAACTTATTTACTGAAAAGAATCTCTGAACCAAATTTGGTTAAGATAATTTTAGACAAATTCAAATTTAATCATTACCAAGAAAAGATTTTTCTCGAAAAAATTCAAGAAACTATCGAAGGAGACTTCGAAGAACATGAATTAAAATGTTTAGTTCGTGAGTTAAACAATTTTACTAAAAATTCCAAATACATAGAATGTTTTCAAGGACAATTCTATGGAGACTTTGCAAGTGTGCATTATAGACTAAAAAACTCTCGAATTTATAGTCTAATAAAAACTTTAAATATTCTGCCCGATAATATTAGTGAAAATTCAGAAGAATTTTGAAAATTATGTCTGAAATCTCACTTTTTGAAGAAACATCTAGTTATTTTGCCGATGTTATACAAGATCACAAAATAGAAGAAGCAGATTTATCTCTAACTGCTGAAGAAAACTTTAAAAGAAAGTCTATAAAATTCAAAGAACGTCTTTTGAGAAAAAATATCTTGAAATTTGGAATAATGATAGGAGAAGAAGCAATTCCAATTGATTCTACTTCTGGAAATATTTTTATATCTACCATAGATAGAACACAAATTCAAAAAAGAATTTCAAGTCTTTCTGAAAAAGAAAGAAATAAAATTGGTTATATTCACATATCAACCATTCAAGTTTTAATCAAAAGTACTTTCATGAAAGGTATTGATACACCGTTAAATATAATTCTAAGAGACTCTAGAATTACAAATGATAGACAATCTATAATTGCACAAGGAAGATGCAATTTAAAATATGGAAAAATAAAGTTTGATATAAACTTACAAATAGGATTATCCCTAAAGGATAAAGATCTGGACAGATCCATAATCTTTAATTACAAATTAGAAGATTCAAAATTTATGAAAAAAGGAAATCATCCTTTTACAATATGCTATAGAATTAATTATGCTTTAAGTAATTCACATCATAGCATAGAGTTTACAGGAAAAGATATAATTCTAATTGATGAATTATTCACCCCTATAGTGACATTAGAGTCACCTATATTTAAAACTTTGGCAAGAAAGAGTTGTTCATTAATAGAAGATGACAAAAATCTGTTTGAAGAAACAAACGAAAAACCATTGATCAGAAGCCAAAGCCTTAGGGTAGCACCCCCAAAAAGAGATTTTGAAATCTCAGAACTAAAAGAATTAAATAAGCTACAAAACTCAATAGCAGAGTTGTCCTTACAACTCGAAAAATTAGATAAAAGAATCTAATTAAACTTCCGCAACCTGTTACATTTGCTATCTACGATAACAATGAACTTAGCTGAAGAAAGAAAAAATCTAAAAGTCTATAGAAAAAGAATTCAAAAATTAGATTTTGAATATAGATGTTTAAAAAACCTGCTATATATGAATAGACCTCATGTTAATCCAATAATAAAAGCAAGACATATAGAAAGAAAAGATCTATTGTCTAATTACAGACTTTTAGTACAATACACAAAGAATGAACTCCGTCGTTTATCTTACAGCTAACCGGCTAATACGCAGAAATCTCTGCCGTCCGAACTCTAAAAAACTCTGGTATCAGAGCCAAAATCTCGATCTTAGGGTAGAGAAAACTCACACCCTTAGATTTCTGAAGATACACAGAAACACAATTATGGAACTACACCATATAATTATGATTTGGTGGGACCAAATAAAGACTTTACTCTTATTGATCTATTCAAATAACTTTTTCAATATTATCAAAATATTGACTACACCTTAGTCCCTTATGATATTACACATATTTTTATTCTACAATTTAACAGTTCGGAATTCACAACAATATATGTGAAATAAGTAAATCAATCATTCATCGCAGAGTGAAATTCACTGAAAAGTGTGAACTGTTAACAAAAGGAATAACAATCATGCTACCTTGCAATGCACATATAAGAAAAAGGAATAAAACTTCTAATTTGGTGACTATGACTCTAGAAGAAAAGTCTAAAACAAAGGTGAATTTTACACTATTAATGAGAACAAGCCACATAAGTTGATTTACATATGGTATCCACAATTTACTTTTTACCAACTTTTACTTCACAAGTATATGACTTGTTCTCTGTTGGATAAATACTCCAAATCATCACCCTTATTGGACAATTATTTATAATTTAAAATCCTCAATACAAACAACTAAACCGTGCCTGATACATTCAGTCTTGTCTCCATCAATAACAAATTATAGTAGGTACACTTGTGGCCATGAATGGAATGTGAAAAGGTTCCAAATTAACAAGTTTCTAAAATTAGATAGAAATTTATGTTGAAGACAAACTATATACACACACATACCTTTTCTCCTGATCTCCTATATCATTATTCACATGCAAATTTGCATTAAATATATGAAGAAACAACAATACATGCAACGTGACTCAGTCTCACCCAATGCTGTTGTCACGACCCAAATCCCCATCGTGACCGGCGCACGAACTAATACTAGTCCGGCAAGCCTAATGACCAAACCTATCAAACGATGTATAAAATATTTAAAATAATGACTTTTACTTCATAAAAAATAATATTTACTGAATTTCGACAGAGTATCCTCTGTATTTTCAACGTTTCCAAAATCAAAATAAATCCTGTTTAATATTTCTACTACATACATTATCAGTCAGCAGTTCAAGGTTTAGATATTTAATATTCATACATTCCAAAATAAAATATTCCTAGACACAATAGCTGCAGATACACCGACTCAACATAAACAATAGAGACTTCCACCAAAGGGAACCTACCAAAGAGCTACGATCTGGAACTTGAATCTATTAGAAGCTTGTTACTCTCCTGAATCTGAAAAAAAAAAAAATAGAATATGAAGGGGTAAGTCACGAGGACTTAGTGAGAGACAACAACCACCACCAACTAGAAGGGAAACACACAAGGGCACGAATAATTAGTTTTCTCAAACTTAATTTCAATTTACAAAGGTAGTAACCATGCAAAAAATATAATTAATTCATAAAGTGTGCACGTGAAAATTCACTAAACTATAAGTTTATTCATAAAAGAAAACTATTCAAAATCCAATGTCATAAAGAGATGAAAAGCCAAATCAAAAATTTTATAAAAGATATAGAAATCGAGTATAATCAAAAGAATCAAAATAATCAATTTTAAAGAAAATATAGAGTCTAGTGAAACAAAGTAAGTAAAATTTTGCGAGAGAATCGAGAGATGGCTCCATCTCGTTGATAGCCCTTTCCTCCTAAGCGCGGCCTCTCACTTAGCGGCGGCTCCATCTAACGGATAGCCCTTTTCTCATCGATTCGGAAAACACGTCATCAAATTATATCGATCACTAAATGCTAAAACCGAGAGCTAGCTTCATCTCGTTGATAGCTCTTTCCTCCTAAGAGTGGCCTCCCTTAGTGGTAGCTCCATCTAACGGATAGCTGTTTTCTCTCGACCCAAGAAAATATCAAATCTATCGATTAGGGAGTTTACATCTCGTTGATAGCCCTCTCCTCCTAATGGCGGCCTTTCCATAGGGGCAGCTCCATCTAACGGGTAATTCTCCCTAACCGAAATCGCATTACTAGGTGCGCCTAGGTCGTCATCATTATAATCGCGATTCTTAAAATACATCGCTTAAAACCATGTTTCAATGCCTTTCGAAAGCTTTTGTCGAAATACATACAGTCCAAACGAAATTGAAAATAGTACACTTTATAAATCATAAGTAAAATCAATCCAAACGGAGAATATCAATATTTTTCCAAAAACATATATCTCAAAATCCATATTTCTCAACATATCAAACTTATATCCAAAGTATATAAATCAAACCTGAATTTCAAATCGTATGTTCAACAAATCATAAGTAAATCCAAATAGAGACTATATTAATATCGACAACTTTAAAAATTCAAATAACGATGACAAGAAAAAATATATGTTCAAAGGTTGTGTTTCCCCATTTCCATAAATACTTTAAGACAGAAAATAAGCAAAATAGCAATAATAATAATAATAATAATAATAAAAATATGTGATAATGATCATCGTCAACTCACAACTATGACGAATCAACTTCATTCCTAGCAATGTCTTCCGAAACGACCACCAGAGCAATTTCCATCGAATCTGAACATCACACAATAATTTCAACTCTTATAAAAACTTATTAAAGATCACACTATCAATAGATAAAAGAATTAGACAAAACCCCCAATTTGTTAGAGTTTGAAAGGAACACATGAAAATATAAGATTTTACTAGTTTTACTACTCATTCAAGATAGATATCGTCTCAAAATTTCATGAATCATAAAGTTTTTACCTCATAGAATATCAATAAGCAACTTTCAAAGAGTGGTTACTCTTCTCTTTCCTTGTGGCACTAACCTAACCTCAAAATCATACCCAATAGTATTGGTAGAAGAATGAAAGAAGATTATATTAGAGATGTAGTATTTCAATTCCATTTTGATTGTATGGATGAACTTTGTGTTTTGGAATGGGAAAATTGATAATTAGAAATGGAAAACGATGAACAGAGGAGGAATAGAAAGAAAATGAAATGACAATGAAAATGAAAATGAATAGGAGAAAGTGAGATATAATATGGTGGGTTCGGTGGGCTTCTCACATGGGTTTTACTTTCTAGACCATTCTTTCTTTTTCTTTTTAATTATTATTATTATTATTATTATTATATTTTAAATATTAAACGGTGTGTTACAGCTGTAATTTTCACCTTATCAAAATACTATTCATTATCTTATTATTATAATCATTTAGCCACCATAATATAGTGTGTGTTTGGTTTGGCGGTGATTATAATTGATTTTAGTAGAATTGAGTTTGATAGAATTGATTTTGATTAAAAGTGAGTTGAACTAAATTGATTTATGTTTGGATATATTTATGGAAAAGTGATTCTCATCAACTCATGTTGTTTGGATAGTTTGAACAAAAATTGCTTTTGATGTGAAATTACCAAAATAGATTTTAATTTATTTAAAACTATATACTTCATTTATATTACTAAAATAGGTTTTTTTTTTACAAAATTAAAATAGGTTTTAATTGTAACAAAATAGACATTAATTGTATTTAAAACTATCTATTTTATAAAAAAAAAATTAAAATTGTATAAAGATTAAGAACATGTTTTGTAAAAACAAAATAAATATCAACCTGATTATTTTAAGTTTTTAAGTATGCATGCAACAATAAAAAAAACCCAATCTTTTTGTCAAAAAACAAATACCCAACATAAATGGGCCGGAGGCAGTCCAATAGGTTTCTTCTTCAACCTAAGCACCAGCAGCCGCAAACAAAACCAGTATGCACCGTCGTCATCCCATATCAAGAAATTGAAAATAAGTCCAGGGAATCAGGGTAATATAGGAAGATTAAGAAAATTGTACATGCCCCACATCATTTATATTTCAAAATCGATTTTACTGAACGTGAAAGCTTTGATTTGTAGCTTCGGCTAGAATCGATTCTGAGATGCAAAATCGCTTTTTAATTATTCTCCCAAACATCTTGCTGAAGATAAAAATTGCGTTCAAGAGGGTGAAACGCACGTTCTTGGCTTTTCAACGCCAAACCAAACATAGCCATAGAGAAAGATATCAATCACTCAACAGAAACAAAAGCTTAAGCCATGTCCATCTTTCTTCAAAGTTCTCTTTCACAAGAAAGCTTATATTCATCATTCCCTATGCTTTTGTTCACAATCATCCCACTATTCCTTTCTCTTTTATTCATCACCAAATGGTATTTCAACAATTCTTCTGTCACACGAAAAAACTCACCACCTTCACCTCCAAGATTGCCTCTACTTGGTAATCTCCATCAACTTGGCTTATTGCCTCACCGGTCACTCCAAAATTTATCACACAAATATGGCCCTTTGATGCTTCTTTATTTTGATACTCACCGGTCACTCCAAAATTTATCACACAAATATGGCCCTTTGATGCTTCTTTATTTTGGTAAGGTTCCAGTACTTGTGGTTTCCTCTGCTGATGCTGCGAGAAAAGTAATGAAAACTCATGACTTGGTTTTCTCCGATAGGCCACATAGTAAAATCTTTGATATCCTTTTATATGATTCTAAAGATTTGGCAAGTTGTGCATATGGTGAGTATTGGAGACAGTTAAAGAGTCTCAGTGTGTTACACCTTCTGAGTAACAGAAGGGTTCGATCTTATCATCGTGTAAGAGAGGAAGAAACTTTAAGAATGATGGAATATATTAAGAAGTTTTGTTCTTCTGCATCGCCGTTGAATTTAACTGAGTTGTGTTCTACGATTACTAATGATATAGTCTGTAGGGTGGCTTTAGGAAGAAGATACCGTGAAGGAAAAGGGGACAAATTTCAGGAAGTTTTGTCGGAGTTTGGGGAGTTATTGGGCACTGTATGTATAGGAGACTATATACCTTGGCTTGATTGGTTAATGAAAGTTAATGGTTTGTATAGCAGGGCAGAAAAATGTGCCAAATCTTTGGATGAGTTCTTAGAACAAGTTATTGAGGAGCACATTAGTCGTAGGTCTGATGGAGATGTTAGTGTTGATAGTGAGGATCAAAATGATTTTGTGGATGTTTTGCTTTCTGTTCAAAAGACTAATGCTATTGGCTTCCCAATTCAGAGAACTTCAATAAAAGCTTTAATACTAGTAAGTAACAATATCATTCATGCATTTTTTGTATAATATTGTTCAATAACATAGAATATATTTAGTGTTCTCAAACTGATACTTGATTCCTATGATGATAGGTTTATTATTCTATATGGCAGAAGCAACTTAGTTAAACTATAACTTGGTTATATTAATCTGATACTTGATTCCTATGTTACTACAAGAATTTATTGCTAAGAATCAACATTCTAACTTTGTGATACATAATTTGTTAGAATTGTAACAATTCTGTTGTGCTACAACTAATTGTGGTTTTGTAACAGTGTAGGTCATCTTCTTATGTTCCCATTTTGATTATAAAATACTATCACGTCCATCTTTCCGCTTTTATTGATAAAAAGAATGATCTGTTGCCGTTCCAAAAAAACCAGCTAATCCCGTTAGATTATTTAGACGTATTTTGTGGATAAATTTGTTTCTTTTATATTTAATAATATACTATTATAAACATTCAATTTGAAGAAATATATGTATTTTGTGTAAATTAAACCATGCTTTTTCTGCTGCATATGTAGGACATGTTTGCTGCAGGTACAGACACTACCTACACGGTCCTAGAATGGGCAATGACAGAACTATTAAGACACGAAACTGTGATGCATAAATTGCAAGATGAGGTCAGAACTGTGGTTGGCCACAAAACTCATGTAACTGAAGAGGATTTGGTTAACATGAACTACTTAAAAGCTGTAATTAAAGAAACCCTTCGCCTCCACGTCCCAATTCCGTTATTAGTTCCTCGAAAATCAATGGAAGATATGAAACTCGATGGTTATGACATTGCAGCTGGAACACATGTAATTATCAATGCTTGGGCTATCGCAAGAGACCCTTCTAGTTGGGAAGAACCTCTAGAGTTTAAACCAGAAAGGTTTATGAACAGTTCAATAGATTTTAAAGGATTGGACTTTGAACTTATTCCATTTGGAGCAGGAAGGAGAGGTTGTCCTGGAGTGACTTTTGCTATTGCTGTGAATGAATTGGTTCTAGCAAACCTTGTTTACCAATTTGATTGGAAATTGCCTGATGGAGTAGCAGGGAAGGATTTGGACGTATCGGAGACTGGTGGCCTTGCTTGTCATAGAAAATATCCTCTACTTGCGGTAGCTACTAAATATGACAGAAATGAATAAACAGTTACTATTATTAATTAATGCGAAAAACTGAAAATAGTTTGCAATTATATTTTACTTTCTATGTGTTATTGTTAATAACTACTATAATTGAACAATGTATCTTGATGATTGAACTTTTAACTAAACTAGTTTTGATGTACTCAAAATAACTTCCAAACACTTAAAAAACATGGTCTGAAATTAAAGTAAAGAAAACACAATTTTTTCTCTCTGAAATAGTATTATCAATTGGCCAAAGAGATCTCACCAGTACATGTTTGGGACCCTTTTCCTTGGATCTTAGTGCATGAGTTTAGGTGCCATATAATGTGGTTGGAACCCAATGAGTGGACAGAAGTAAATTAGCATAAAATTTTGCATGGAAGGTATTCCCATGTAAATTCTTAGAAACGTCAACATTGTATTCGTAAATTATACAAAGGGTAATATAGTGAATAGTGATAGCTTAATTTTTAGACAAACTTATTACTTCAACAACTTCTTTCTAATATCCTTAGAGGTTCCTATAATAAGGAACAAAGAAGTATGTTGTTTTTCCACGAAGAGCAAAACTTTCAAAAGAGTGAAACTCAACCTCAAATACAAAATCAGACATTCCATCAAAATTATCAGCAACCAAATATAATCAATAATGTTACTGACAGTTCCTTCTAAAGTGAAGAACGAACTACGTAGATATTCCGCCCAAAAGCACAAACACTATCGTGTTTCAGTGACACACCTGATAATCGCCCATGATCAAATCATCGTTCCAGAGGACATTTCTTCAAAGCCAACTCTTATAACTTAAGTTGATTATTGGAAAGCAGCCAATGTGTTTATTTTTTCTTCTTCCAAATGATGCATCCTATATGCATATATGGGTCTTTCCTTTTATTTATAGTCTTTCTGTAATATATGCCCCCCAGAACAGATACCCCCAGTCGAGGCTAAGGGGCTGGGTTCGAGAACGAATTTTATCGTCCCCAGTGAAGTCGCCAATGTTCTGAACAGAACTCAGATTTATCCGCGGGGATAAATATGTACCGCCCCGACCTCAAGTCCACATCTCCGAGAGATTGTCCGCTTTGGGGTTAACCCGTCACGGTTTTGTCCTTCGTAGAAAAGGCGCCTCGGTTGGTTAGAGGAGTGTGGCGTTTGTATATAAACTACCATAGGGGTCTCAAAATTTCAATTATATAATATTATTCCTATTAAGAGTAATAATAAAAGTGATAAAAAAAGTCGAGCTTTAGCCCTCTTTTAGCACAAAAAAAGGGATAAAAGAAGTCGAGTTCTCAATTAATTTGTTAATATGTTGATTAAAATCTGACTTTTTGAAGAAATTTATGAAATGGAATGGAAACGGAAACGGGTTCCTAATTAACAGTTTCTAGAGTTAGATAGAAATTTATGTTGAAAACAAACTATTTGCACACCCAAACCTTTTCAAATGGAAAGATATAAATTTTTGAAGAAATAACAATACATACAATGTGAGTCATTCTCAACCTTTGCTGTGATTTTCACCTTATCGCATACATACAATTCATTATCTTGTTATAATCATTTAGCAACCTTAATATATAGAGGAAACATATCACTCAACAGAAACAAAAGCTTAAAGCCATGTCCACCTTTCTACAAAGTTTTCTTTCACAAGAAAGCTTATATTCATTATTCCCTATCCTTTTCTTCACTATCTTTCCACTATTTCTTATAGCTCTTTTCTTCATCATCAAATATTGGTATTTCAACAATTCTTATGTCACACAGAAAAACTCACCACCTTCACCTCCAAGATTACCACTACTTGGTAATCTCCATCAACTTGGCATATTGTCTCACAGGTCACTCCAAAATTTATCACACAAATATGGCCCTTTAATGCTTCTTTATTTTGGGAAGGTTCCTGTACTTGTGGTTTCTTCTGCTGATGCAGCTAGTAAAGTAATGAAAGCTCATGATTTGATTTTCTCTGATAGGCCATATAGTAAAATGTTTGATATCCTTTTATATGGTTGCAAAGATGTGGCAAGTTGTGCATATGGTGAGTATTGGAGACAAATAAAGAGTCTCAGTGTGGTACACCTTCTGAGTAACAAAAGGGTTCGATCTTATCGTCATGTGAGAGAGGAAGAAACTATAAGAATGATGGAAATTATTAAGGAGTGTTGTTCTTCTGCATTGCCGTTGAATTTAACAGAGTTGTGTTCTACAATTACTAATGATATAGTCTGTAGGTTGGCTTTAGGAAGAAGATGTCACGACCCAAATCTGCATCGTGACCGGCGCACGAACTAACACACTAGTCCGGCAAGCCTTATGACCAAACCTATCAAACGATATATAAAATATATAAATATAATGACTTTTACTTCATAAAAATAATATTTACTGAATTTTTGACAGAGTATCCTTTGTATTTTCAACGTTTCCAAAATCAAAATAAATCCTGTTTAATATTTCTACTGCATACATTATCATTCAGCAGTTCAAGGTTTAGATATTTAATATTGATGAGGCTGTGCAGGTATGAGACTGCATGGTTGAAGGAAGGCTTATAAGGATTGATGGGTACTACCTATACCAACAAGATGCATCTTTTTTTGGGAGCTCATTCCATAAGAACTTCATAGTTAAGCGTGCTTGACTTGGAGTAGTCTTTGGATGGGTGACCTTTTGGGAAGTTTCCCGGAAAGCGTGCAAGTGAGGACAAAGCTCGCTGAAAAGACTCGTGTTGGTTTGTGGGGCCAGTTGATCATCCTGAAAGCAGTCTGGAGCGTTATAGAAGATACCGCGAAGGAATTAGTGCGAATAAATTTCAGGAGGTGATGTCGGAGTTTTGGGAGTTATTGGGCACTGTATGTATAGGAGACTATATAGCTTGGCTTGAATGGTTGGGGAAAGTTAACGGTTTTTATAAGAGGGCAGAAAAATGTGCCAAATATTTTGATTGGTTGTCCTGGATTTTTGTTTGCCATTGCTGTGAATGAATTGGTGCTAGCAAACCTTGTTTACCAATTTAATTGGAAATTGCCTGATGGAGTAGCAGGGAAGGATTTAGACGTATCTGAGACTGGTGGTCTTGCTTGTCATATAAAATACCCTCTACTTGTAGTAGCTACAAAAATATGACAGAAATAAATAAACAGTTACATTGTCAATAGATCAAGAATGACATTATTTAATAGTGCGAAAAACTGAAAATAGTTCGAAATTGTATTTTAATTTGTGTTATTGTTAATACCTAATACAGTATAATTGAGGCATGTATATTGATCTTTTAAAAAATTTAGTTTTAAAGTACTCATAATAACTTCCAAACACTTAAAAGAAATGGTCTTAAATTAAAGTAAAGAAAACACTATTTTTTTCTCTGCAATAGTATTATCAGTTGGCCAACGAGATCTCGCTAGTACATGTTTGGGACCATTTTTCTTGGAGCTTAGTGCATGAGTTTAGGGGCCATATAATGTAGTTGCAACCCATTGAGTGGAAAGAAGGAGAAGAGATGGATAGGTTATTTTTGGACATAGGGAAGGATTTGGAATGTCTGAGACTGTTGGCCTAACCTGTCGTCAAAAATATCATCTCCTTGCACTTTGAGCAAAATATGAGAAAAATTAATAAAAACAGTTACAATAGCCACGAGCCCAAGAATGAAAGTGTGAAATTATATATTAATTTTAATTTGTTATGTTAAAAACTATAATTGAACAATGTATATTTATGTTTGTACTTTGAGCAAATTTAACTTTGATGTCTCCGTTGTACAGGAAGGTATTCACACGTAAATTTTAAAAACTCAACATCAAATTGATTTATACACAAAGAGTAATTTAGTATTAATAGTCACACGAACTCTAGACAAATTTATTATTCAAACAATAGATCACTGTCGACACAACTCACCTATAGAATACCTTTAGTCCATGGTGAAAAGTACAATCTCTATTTCTGGTAAAACCCGGTTCTCCTAAAAATGTCATGCTTGAGTGTTAGAATCTTTGCAGGTACAACAGTAGAGTAGCAACACTATCCTTCACTGTAACCGTATATTCAGCTTCGACTGGCATCATCAATCCAATCCAGATCAGTATTGATCTTGATTTGTGTGATGAGAGAAGACATTTCTTCAAAGCCAAAAGAGCCTTGTTGATGAAAATCATGCCATCATCACCAAGTAAACTGCTCATGATTACTAGAGACAACAAAAGTTCTCATACTGCATCCACCGATTTCTCATTTCCTATGCTTCCGCCCATGTCAATTAACCAATTATCCCAAAAGCTTAAGCTGTTAGGATTTGACACATCAATGGTTTTATATTATTTTTAACATACGCCAATGTCTATCTATAAGGCCAAAGTTTCCGTCAAACAAGATGAGGAAAAGGAAAATTTATTGGTATGGCGTCAACAAGTCGAGCCTGTAATCAAAGGTCACAGGCTTCATATGTTCTTGACTCGTTCCGTAATTAAGGGCAATTCAGGCTCCAGTATTGATGATTTTGAATCCTTTTCTCTTGTATTCTTTCCACTCTGTCAGAATCCATGCTCACACGAGTAATTGGATGCGCAAATTCAAAACAGTTATGGGAGAAACTCCGTAACTTCTTCAAAAATTGAGCTCATGCCAAGGGGGAGGCACTAACAATCGGAATTAAAGAACATCAAGAAGAAAGACACGGAACGGCCAGTGAACTTGCAAGAACGCGTCGATGCGATATTGGAAGGATAATCTGAAACTGAGGAATATGAGCTTTTGTGACATTGATCAACAATGAAATATGATCACTGAGTGTTCCATGTACAGTTCAAGAAATTGAGTTTATGCTATTCCTTCATGAAGTTCGGATAGAGGTAAAGAAGGTGCAAAACAACAATGAATCCGATGAATATGACCGTCAAAGTCAACTGTGTTTCAATAGAGATATATTATCATGACCACAGACAATACCACCGCTGCTTTTAACAAACTCGTTTTCCAGCAATTTCTACCATACCAAGAAATAAATCCTTCAAATGCTGCTGCTGTTGCTTTGAATATTCAATATTCGCCTCCTGTATGGACTTCACCACATACCCCCATAATGATGTAATGGTTGATTTGAAATAATATGTCTTTTGGTTTAGTCTTGCAACCTTTTAAAAACAAGAATGAATCATAGTATTGTTTCATATTAATATTGCCTGATATCTTTCAAGAATTGCTTCCCTTCATCAACCTATACGAGTTTCTCTATAAATAAAGGTACTCATGAGGCAGAAAAATACACAACAAAAATCATGAATTTCATAAGTTAGAATTCTGTCAAAAATATTCCTAAATCATTTCTTCATTTGTCTAGTGTACGAGAGAAATCGAAAGAACTTTATTCAGTAAACTATTATTGATCGATATGTTTGGTGTGAGTGTGCAAACCACGTCAAGGTTCTCAAAGTATCCTGAAGGGGATTCGCCAGTTGAACCCATTTGCATTATGTGCAATCATTATTATGTTTTTCTTCATCTTCTTTTGTTCATGTATTTGCAGCAGACCCCCAACATAAATTTCTCACAATCTTTAGGTTCGATTTCTGATTTGTTTGTGATTAATGACTGCAACTTTGAAAGAGATGTGAAGAACGTCAAAGTTAAACTTCAAGAGATAAGTATCACGACGTTTTCCTATTTTATTTTATATGTTTGAATATTGAAATTATTATTGCCTAAATGCAAATAACATGTTAAGGGTTAATATTTTATGCATACAACATATATGCGGTCTATTTAATTTAGTGGTGAACGTAAATATAATTTTAAAAATAGTCTATTTAATTGTATGAAGTCATACTATGATTTTCAACATTATAGTGGATTGAAAGGTGGATAATAAATTTAGATAATCCTAACTAAATAAGACATATCAATATATTTAATGTTAAATTTTGAAAACATAAGAATACCAAATATTTTCATGTTAAAATTCAAAACCACCTAATTTACGTTGGCGTACATGTTCCTATATGATAGAAGTGTATATATGGAGTGTATATATGGAGTTTTTCAATGGGGAAATATAAAAACCACGTCAGATACATATAAGGTGTTTTGATTCATGGTTTATGTTGGATATGCCTTGAAATCTCAAGATTGGAAGTCATAATATTTCAAATTTTATGAAAAAATATATTTTTGGAGAATATTTGACTTAGATTGTGTTTGGTTTTAAATTGGATATATTTAAACACAATATTGAGAGATTTAGTTTTATTTTAAAAGATTGTCTTTTAAAATAAGTAGGCATATATTTTTCTATAAATAGAGATTGTCTTATTCATAGAAAAATTGAGTGAGAGTGACAAGATGTAGGGAATCGGGATTTGCCACCACAAAAGGCTAGGGTTTTGAATCCTAGGGCAAACTATTCTTGGGATCATCTTGTGGGGCACCTTGGGTAGTCTAGGTCAAATTGAGTCTATTGGCCACGGAAAGAGATTCGGGTTTTGGGTAGAATTAGGGTTGTTAATTCCTTGTACCCAATTGTGGGAAACTTTCATTAACACCGAACTGGGTAAACAAATTGATCGTGTGTTCTTTATCTTCTTGCCGTGTTTTATTGTTTGAATTATTGCATCATCGTCTCTATCCTGTCCTTATATTTGGTTGCTTGTTACGCTTGCCCCACACATCAAGTTTTTATTGGTGTGAGTTTATGTCGAATTCGCAACAATTGGCGCCCACCGTGGGGCAAATGGATCATTCGATTCAAGTACCATGGGTTTGAAGGAGGATATTGAGAGGTTCACCGGGAGTAACGACTACGGGTTGTGGAAGGTGAAGATGAGGGCGGTCTTAATTCAGAACAAGGATTGAGGCGTTGAAGGGAGAAACACGGTTGGAGAGGTCTTGCTTATCACAAGGGGATGGTTGGTGTACTTTGGTGGAATCTCAGTTTGAGGTGGAGTCTCCCAATAGTGGGAGGTATTCAACATTGACTCTAGGGTATCTAATCGGAGATAGGGAGGAGAGTGGTTCTGTTGAGCCAAAGGGGAACCATGGAGGCCTTGTGGGAAAAGTTTCAATTGTGGCTGAAGAAGTGCAAGACCTTGAGAGGATCTTCAGGGAGGCAATTGAAAGCAATCTTGATCAAACTTGGGAACTTGTAGGACTGCTGGAGGTAGTTGGGTGCAAGGGGAGTTTGATGTTGCAGCTTGTGGAACCGCCTAAAATTCCAAGGTGGGTTCGGAGGCAAGCAATACTTCGAGAGGATAGTCGGAGGGTGGTGAGGCTTGTAGGGCTGTCCTAAAATCCGTGGATAGTCGGAGGCAAGCAATACTTCAGGAGGACAGACAATTTCAATCCGGGGGCTGAAGGGGTACGGTGGAGCTTGTTGAGCTATCCAAAAGCCGGTGATAGCGGGGCACAATCGTTTCTTCGAGAGTATGGAACTGAACACTCCGGGGGTCGAAGAGGGAGGAGGTGAATCTTGAGCTACCAAAAGTCTTATGGTAGTGGCAGACAAGATCTTCATGAGAGCGGAAGGCATTCCGAGGGATGAAGGGAAGGAGGCAATGCTTGCGGGAAGCAAGTAGAGGCTAACGCCTAGGTCATGTCTTGACCGGTGATCTTGGATGAAGATTCAAGATGGAGAGAGCAACGTGGTGGTTGAGTGGATCACCATCGATTTAAAGGCAAGGTGGAGAATTGTTGGATATGCCTTGAAATCTCAAGATTGGAAGTCATAATATTTCAAATTTTGTGAAAAAATATATTTTTGGAGAATATTTGACTTAGATTGTGTTTGGTTTTAAATTGGATATATTTAAACACAATATTGAGAGATTTGGTTTTATTTTAGTAGATTGTCTTTTAAAATAAGTAGGCATATATTTTTCTATAAATAGAGATTGTCTTATTCATAGAAAAATTGAGTGAGAGTGACAAGATGTAGGGAATCGGGATTTGCCACCACAAAAGGCTAGGGTTTTGAATCTTAGGGCAAACTATTCTTGGGATCATCTTGTGGGGCACCTTGGGTAGTCTAGGTCAAATTGAGTCTCTTGGCCACGAGAAGAGATTCGGGTTTTGGGTAGAATTAGGATTGCTAATTCCTTGTACCCAATTGTGGAAAACTCTTGTAAAGTGGTGACTATTTGATCATAGTAGAACGGAAGGGCTGCTCCCTCCCCCAGATTAGGTTCATTAACACCGAACTGGGTAAACAAATTGATCGTGTGTTCTTTATCTTCTTGCCGTGTTTTATTGTTTGAATTATTGCATCATCGTCTCTATCCTGTCCTTATATTTGGTTGCTTGTTACGCTTGCCCCACACATCAAGTTTTTATTAGTGTGAGTTTATGTCGAATTCGCCTTTGACAAGACGTTCCTTCAATTCTATTAAGTATTCTATTAAGTAATACAGTTTCTAAGTTAAATTTGTTTTAATGCATGTATGTGACAATCGATTATGTATATTTGGAAATATTTAATGCCATTTGATTTTGATAATTCTTATAACATGTTGATTATGATTGGAGTTACACACGTTAAATTAATTGCTAAAATGATGCATCCTTTGGTGAAGAAAATTATATTGGTTCATGAAGGGTTGCAAGGAAACTATTCTATGATCAGATTTTGGTGTTGGTTTTGACAAGGATTATTGAAGTACAAATGTATGCACATATACACTTACTATGGTGAAAGGTACACAATTAATTTGTTTTGATATTTGATGATATGCATGACTTATAAACTATTCAAGTATGTGAATTTTGACAAGTATAAATAATTTTGATTTATGAGACATGATTTTATTCTATCTTATTTTAATATAAAAGTAGTGTATCACTTGTTAAAAATATAAATGCATATTTTAATGATATTATTGTTTTGTGCAAGAAGTTATTAAATTTATAATTAATGATCTCATATTATATATGCATATAATATATGAAAGTTATTATTGATTTCTTGTTTATCTTGATATTAAGTTTGGTTTAATATTAATTTGAAATTATTGTAAGTCGGTAATTGTTCATGGAGGAATTAAGTTATAGGAAATTTAATGATTTTGAATCATTGTTTGTTTTCTAACATGATGATTATTTGAATTTACCATAAAACATGTTATACATGAAACTTGATTTTGAAATTTAGAATTTGTGATACATGTATTAATTATGTGAAAGCTAATATGAAAATGTTTCTTATGATTAAAGTGAAATAAATTCTAAAGTATTATTTTTAAGCTCATGTGAGGTATATGACTTACATGTGTAATTCTTATGAAATAAAAATTTGTCATGAAAATCTTTATCATTATGTTTGTTGGTGCTATATATATTTAATATATTGAATGTCCGAGATCTTGGATACATTCAAGTGGATGTAAAACTTCAGATTGAAATGACTATTAAATATGCAATAGCAAGAGAAGATTGACATAAAGTTTGTCCGTATGACACAATGATAATGAAATGATAAAAGTGTCATGGTTTTGTGATAGTGGTTAAACTATCAAGAATACGTAAAGAATATTCAAAGTTTCTAAAAATCATAGCTATGTGGTTGATTGAATATTCAAAGAAATAAAGTTGAAAAATCTTGCAAATCTTTGACGAAAGGATTTACAAGGATATGATGGTTTTCAGATATGATGGTTAAGTCATTGAAGACATCATTAGGGATGTGGTACAAGCCCATATATAATTGATCACCAATGGTGGAAACTCAACTCACACTTGAGTAGCATCAAGTCTTGAGTTCAATGATGAAAGTACACTATTAGAGTGATTGAAGTACTAGACAATAATAAATAACATCCCAAGGGGTAAAAGTACTTGGACCATAAGAAGAAAAAGGGGTAGGATGAGGTTTTCCTCTTAATGGACAGATAACATATATTTGCTGGAATGCATACTTATGGGGCATTCCCGATATAGTCTACCTATGTGAGAATGAAGTTTGGCCGCTTCACGGAGTTCAAGGGCTTGACTCTTAAATTCTCATGAAAAGGATACGAGACACAAGGCCTTAACAAATGTGTCATATTTATAATTCGATCAATATGGTACCGAGATTTCATGTGTAAGTTTTGCACACTTATTCTAATGAATACTTGATTCAAAGCTTGTCTACCAATGTCTATTCGGGATAAGTGAAATCCATTTCTTACTAAGTAGTGGTTCAAATCGTGAGATACCATTATCTGAAACCATGCGATTTCCGAAATAATGGATTTAGATATATTTTGAAAAAGGTGGGGGACTGTTGGAAAATTTCCAAAATATACTTGAAATGATGTAATGGTTGATTTGAAATAATATGTCTTTTGGTTTAGTCTTGCAACCTTTTGAGAACAAGAATGAATCATAGCATTGTTTCATATTAATATTGCATGATATCTTTCAAGAATTGTTTCCCTTCATCAACCTATACGATTTTCTCTATAAATAGAGGTACTCATGAGGCAGAAAAATACACAACAAAAATCATGAATTTCATGAGTTAGAATTCTGTCAAAAATATTCCTAAATCATTTCTTCATTTGTCTAATGCACGAGAGAAATCGAAGGAACTTTATTCTGTAAACTATCATTGATCGATATGTTTGGTGTGAGTGTGCAAACCACGTCAAGGTTCTCAAAGTATCCTGAAGGGAATTCGCCAGTTGAACCCATTTGCATCCGGTTTACGTAAACTGGTGGGGGCGAATCGAACTTAAAGGTTAGTGTGGCAACCCCACACGCTTTGAGTTTTACGTGCATAGTCATTAAACTTTTCAGGTTTTCAAGTGCAGCAGCCTCTTCCCAACAAACAAGATATATATATAACATTGGAACTTATATGCAATCATTATTATGTTTTTATTCATCTTCTTTTGTTCAAGTATTTGCAGCAGACCCCAGCACAAATTTCTCACACCAATGAATATGAGGCCTCCAATGACAAGGTCTCTTGAACCACAAAACTATGGACCATTTTCTGCAACTCCATGAAACTATGCCTCTGCTATGGCTAATATTACTAATCAAACTACTGATCTCAGTTTCTATGCACCACCGAACTGATCAATTCTGTTAAATGTGGACAAAGCTGATTTGCTTGGTCCTTCTTAGTTTTTTCATTGTTCTATTATTAGTTCCGAAAGCTTCACTTGAATCTGTTTTAGTTTAGACTACTGTGCAGTTTTCTGTTTCTGTTTTACTGTTATAACTAGTGCCTGAGTAATAATATTGGAAAGCAGCCAACACATTTTTTTCTTCTTCCAAATGATGTCTACTATATGCTATCACTACTAGAAATCTGCTTATTTCCTGCGGATTTGGACAAAAAATTCGCATTACGAATTTTCCTGCGGATTCTGGTTCCCAGCTAAATCCTTCATAGGTAATTGTTTCCTGCGATTTTTTGAATCCTCAGGAAGCTTTCCTGCGGAATTTTCTGCCGAAAAGAAAAACAAATCCGCAGAAAGCTTTCCTGCGAACAATCCGCAGGTAATTCCGCAATAATACCCGCAGGTAATTCCGCAAGAAATATGTTTTCGCAGATAAACTCCCAGAAAATTCCGCAGGAAACATAATTCCGCAGAAAAATCCGCAGGAAATGTCCCTGTGTTTATTTTTTTCATGTGGTTATTTTTTAAAATTCCAGCATACAAATAAATCATTTTGATTTTATTTGATTGATAAAAAAATCATATAGAAATAATATTGAAATTTAGAATAAAAATTCAATCATTCATCAAAACTGATTCACAAACATTGAAAAATATAAACCAAAAGTATAAACTACTTTTACAACCAAGTTACAAATAAAAATTCAAGAATAGATGTTCTATTTAAACAACTCTATTGACCTAAACAAACTAATTCATTCGCACTAAACTCAAAATCATAAAATAAATCCTAGTTAACATGATTGTTATTGTCATGATTGTACTTATCATCAGCATCTTCATTGATAGACCAAGAGCACTTCCTGCACAAACCAATAAATGTCCACATCAAAACCATTGACATATACTTGGCTAATGAAAAATTGTAATGTCAAACTGTCATTACAAATTGTGCCGAATGGATATCATGTTTATTTGAACACCTGAAGATCACGGTTGATGGCGTGTGAAATCGTGGCTTATTATGTTCAGTGGATAGATAATGAGTTGAGACACATTGTCATATTTATAATTTATTAATCACGCTGAACATAATAACCACATACTTGAACTGCATTGTCCATTCAAATTGCTGTCGAAATTTGTTCTCAAACTTTTGTGTCAAAATATCGTTTCTGATAAACAAATACGAAGCAATGCAGATTACATGTTCCAACACTTTCTGTTTCAAAGAAAAAATCACTTACTTTTTCAGCATCAAGGCAAGCTTGTTCCATTATAGATAATTGGGCTCCCCATCCAACAAGTGTAATATCGCATCCTTGCCGAATCACCTGAGTAAGTACAGAGTTAAAGGTTGACACAAAAATGTATGAATAATGTTGTGCTATATTCAGAACTTCTTTTTCTTCTTCATTGGGACTTTTGTGTACCTCAGCTTCAGATAAAGGCGTCATGTAATCATCCTCTGGTACTTCTTCAACGGCAAAACGATAAAGCCACTGAAAAAATGAATTGCACAATCAAAACTACAAATCTCACATACTGTAATTCTATAAACACAATTCATTAAGGTTGTTTTAGAAGAATAAGGATACAACCTTTGGTTCAAAAAATACAATAGGATTCGGATCTCGTATACAAGATAACAATAACCCTTTTGCTTCCTTTGGACTTCGAGGGATGACCACCTATACCAGAAACACTCTTGAGGCATTTGTGAAAAAATGAATCAATTACGAAGATAGGAAAAGCCAGCATGATAAACAAGCCAAATTAGTACTGAACATAGTTTCTTCCATCCTTGTTCCCAAACAATCCTAATTCTCGCATCGCCCAATCCTTGTTCATAAGCTGTTTTCAACTTATATGATAACAATTTGACATTATTTTACCTTTCGTTAAAGAAATAACTTATACATAAGAACTCATTTAATAAGTTCATAGCACTTAATTAAGATGTTTATCCAAACAGGACCCTGATCTTCCTAATTGAATGATTGAGATATTATGCACATAAATTCAACTCTTGCTACACTACTTTAGAGCTTTAAACATTTCTATAGTCTATAGAACTGTCAAACACAACAGTGCAAGTGGCTTAATCTTTTGAAATAGAGAAACAACAAACATAAGTACCAAAAAATTAGGTTCTAAATAATAGAATAAAATCCATATGAAAACACCATACTTTGATACCAGGAACATGACAGAAGAAAGCCTCAAGAGATTGAGAGTGGTAATGTCCACCATGGCCAACAGCTCCATAAGGGGTTCTAATTGTTAAACCTATAAGAAAGTTAAAAAAATTAATATAAGTGAAAATATAGATATAACCGAAAATTCCAACGCTAGAGCAGCAAAAGAATTTTACCGCCACAGTTAAATTGGTTTCCACTCCGGTATCTGAACTTAGCAGCTTCATTGACAATCTAGAAAACAAAATTAGTCAATTACTGATCAAAAGAGGCGTAGAATAAGACTAACCAAAACCTTATGAAGAGATCATGCCTAATCAAAAGCAGGAAAAATATAATCTGCGAACTGGATTTCTGCTATGGCTCGATTTCCCTGATATGTAAAAACATATAAGTAGCTTAAATTCAGTATATAACAAAAAAGTTGATTATATCAGATTGTAGTATGGTTTGATAGTAAAACAAGTAGTAAATTATTTTAACCTACTCACCATAGCTGCTAGACCAATGCCAAAGCCAATGATACCCTGCGAGTAGTAGTTCAATGTCAATTTATGCTTAGGATATACTAAATCATAGACAATAAAAAAGAAGAAACTCAACATCAAATCATGTCCTAGAAAATGTTCTTTTGCCACTATTTTTCCTTCTTTTTGGATAGACAATTATCCTCGTCTTATAAGTCTTAAACTTGCCTGGTGAGTTGTGAGATATTTTGATGATGTATTCATGTTCCTACTGTGTGTTCTCTGTTTTTCGAGTCTGTTTCTATTCTAAGACAAAAGGAAGCATGAAATCCATAATCAAATACCTGCTCACAGAGAGGAGTATTGAAAACCCTATTTTTACCAAATCGATCTGCTAATCCAGTTGTGCAACGGAACACACCACCAAAGCCTACATCTTCTCCAAAAACATAAGCACTGCAATGAAATGCAGGAGAATATAAGGAGGTACATATGATATTTATATTGGCAAATATGAAATCAAATAAGCCACATATATATTCACTGTATCACAAAGCGGAATTTGAGCCTCGTGGAAAAACTTTTAATGCAACTGTCACAACACCAGATGGAAATTTGAGCCTCGTAGAGATTTCCTCGAAGTGTAGGATCTAGAGAGAATAGGGTCTCTAAGCCTCACAACACCAGATGGAAATTCTATAAATTTATCGGCAACACATTTCCTCACATTAGAAAAGTCCATCCTTTCCTGCAAAGCAAGTACATAGTAACAAGATTATGGTCCAAAGAAGTAATAAAAGAAAATCAAACAAACATTGAACAATAGTTAGGGAAGTGAAGAGGCAGATATAAATTAGTCATGATGGACACAATGGAATTCATTGTAGCTATTTAAAATAGAGTGGCAAAGTACAACTATTTTTAGGAAACAACTATTAATGCATGCCATTTTACTGCAAAAGAGAATTTTAGATCAAAATTACCCTAAAGCTACTTTGACTATTGCAAGCTTTGGAATCAACATGGAAACAATTTACCAGACCAAAGGAATACTATTTTACTTTATGCCAGGTTCATATACGCTTAAATCCCCATTACCCTTGAAATGTTCATCTCATTCCCATAGAATAAATTGGTGGATACTAAAGTCATGTTTAAAAGATGTAACATCAAATTCTAAAACCTGAAGGCAATTTTGACTAAACTAGGCCTCTAATTACGTGTTTTGAGCATGCTATGATAACACTTATCTCAATCTACAAAAGTCATATTCAAAGAGGTGATTCTACTATCAAATTCAAGTTGAGTCATAAACATTTTCTCACTATGACATGAATACTATTCAAGTTTAAAAGAGATGATCGACATTGAACCTTGAGCTTCCTTCAGATCTTCTCTGAGCCATAGAATCTCTTGATTCCTTTCCTTCGCCTGAGAATCAAAACACAAAATAATGAACGATTGAGAGGTTTTGCAAAGGGCAACACAATGTATATTTGTACCAGATAACGGATCGCCGTCGCTGAAGCCTGAAGGATTCTAGGTTTCACGATGAATTTTCTGATGTATGAGTTTCACGGTGCGTTTTTTATGGATCGTGATGATGCAGATGAGTTTTGACGAAGAAGGATTAGGTTTCGTAGTGAGATCTAGGTCGTTCTAGGGTTCGTGAATGAAATCGATGAGTTTAACGGAGAAATCGATGAATTTCGCGATGAGATCGATGAGTTTTGGAGTGAGATCGATGAGTTTTGGAGTGAGATCGGTGAGTTTCGTAGTTGTGCTAAGGTTCTGCGCTGATGAGATTTTGATTGTTACGAATGATGAAGATTCCAGGATAAAATGGGTTTGTTTAGGGTTTTGCTAACGTACACCCAGTTATTTTTTTATAAGGAGTGTTTTAGCAAGTTATAACTAAAAAGTTGTTAAATACATCTTGAGGTGCATGTTATTAAATCACTCCTTCTAAAATATAGGTAGGTGTAAGTTAGCAACTCCTATAGGCCTTTGCTATCGTACACCCACTTATTTTTTAGAAGGTGTGCATTACCAACTAATAACTAAAAAGTAGTTAAATACACTGTTGTTAATGCACACCTTCATGAAAAATAGTGGGTGTGCATTAGCAAAACCCTTTTTTTTAATCAGAGTTGATGGATTTAATAACATTTATTTTATATAAAATTTTAATTTAAATTAACAAAATAATATTTTCTATTGGTAAAAGTTTGCTGCGGAATTTCCTGAAATAACAAAATCCGCAGGAAAATGTTCTGTACCAAAATCCGCAGGAGAAGTGTCAGGAATATCTGCGGATTTTCCTGAAACAAACAAATCCGCAGGAAACTGTTCTGGGTGACAAAATCCGCAGAAAATTCCTTAGGAATACCTGCAGATTTCTAGTAGTGTATATAATGGACAATTGGGTCTTTCATTTTATTTATAAGCTTTCTGTAATATATGTGAAATAAGTAAATCAATCACTCATTGTAGAACGGAGAAAGTAATTCAGTGTAATAGTTGTTTGGAACTAAGGAGAGGACGAAAATGAACGATTATGAAAGAAAAAGGAAGAAGCAATAACAGTCACGCTACGCACCTTGCACTGCACATATATTTATTTTTCTTTAGGATTAAAACTTCTAATTTGGTGCCTAGGACCTTATTTAGATGATTTCAGAAAAAAAGTAATAACCAAATCCTTTCTCTTATTGGACAGTATTTATAATACTCGATACAAGCAGTCTTGTATCCTTGGATAATACTCTCCCAGAATATACTGGAAATCTCTCTCCATTTTCCTATCCTATCATGAATTCAAAACAAATTCTAGGAGTGAATAGGCATATACACCCTGCAATTTTAAAATTCGTCAAATACTCCCTGCAATTTCAAAATAGGCAAATATCCCCCTGCAATTGTAAATTGTCAATCAAATACCCCCCTCCGTCAATTTGTTCTGTTAAGAGTGACGTGTCAACTGCCATGTAGGCTCCATGTCACTTAGAGTTGCCACGTGAGCTGTCACGCCATAGGCAAATACCCCCTGCAATTTACTACTTAAATGCAAAATACCCCCTGAAAATTGAAAAATGTGGCAAAATGCCCCCTTGGATGTAATTTGAACTTGACTTATGTAATTTTTACCTAAGTGGCAGTTGCCACATCACTCTTAACAGAACAAATTGACGGAGGGGGGTATTTGATTGACGTTTTACAATTGTAGGGGATATTTGCCTATTTTAAAATTGCAGGGGGGTATTTGACGAATTTTAAAATTTTAGAGGGGTATTTGCCTATTCACTCCAAATTCTAGTAGGTACACTCGTGGCCATAAATGAAATGGCCATACATTAACAGTTTCTAGAATTAGATAGAAATTTATGTTGAAAACAAACTATATATGTTAATAAGAGAATAATTTGGTTCTCATTAATTGTATATATGTCCATTCCTAGAATAGACTAGAAAGTCAAACATAGAATATTTGTAATCAATAGTTGTAAATGCTCATACCATTATATAAAGAAGCAAAAACAAGGGTAATTCTATGATGGAGTCACTCAATTGACTTCTTTGATGAAGTCACTTAAATTAGCCAATAAAAAAACAACTTTGACTTATTCAGTGTCACATAGAATTATATGGTACATACTATTAATATGTACTCTTTGTATACCCTCATAGATCAAATGAACATGATGACATCTCTTTAATTTATTTTTTTAATCTTATTAATACATAAAAAATAATTTAATCAAATTAGTTTTATAATAACTCAAAATCTTTATGGTCAGATTTTCATGTTCATCTTCTACTTACTCAAAAAAAAAGTATTCATCTTTTACACCCATAAATTCCTAACATCACTCTCTCTTTTTCAACCTCACTTCTTCACCATCATCACCATCCTTTCTCCAACTTGTTGCTTTCTCATAAAATTCAGAAAAGAAAAAAAAAATTAAAGCCACCAAATAATCTTTTCCCTTTCCACTGTTGTCAAATCTCATTATCTCTTTTGTCACATATTAACATAGAGGACAAATCTGCGTTTTTTTGCCACAAAACGTGAGTTTAGATATGGAAACGTCAACAAATTTGTTGAGGTTTGGGTAACTGCCTTGCTGAACCGTTTTTTAGAATTTGACAATTTTAATTTTAGGTTTTTTGATTTAGACCATTTGAATCAAAATTAAAATCATAAATGAATTGAAAATGGCTTTTGTGATATTTCTGGTAATTAATTATTATTTTTGACGTTTAATTGACATGAAACTATCAGATCTGCGGTTTTTAATGTCAAAATTGGGCCTGCAACTACCAGATCTGCGGTGGCGGCTAGAGGTTGAAGACGGAGCTTTTTTTTCTTCTTTTGTTGTTGCTAGAAACGTATATAAACATCAGGAAACAAAATAAAGCATAAAATGTAGCATATGGCGCAGTGGTTAAAAGTTTGACTATGTAACTCAAGGTTGTGGGTTCAAGTCTTGTGAAAGGCAATTTTTTTTATTGTAAGTTTATTTTTTTTAAACTATTGGTTTTGAGTTCAATATTTGGTTAAATCAATTTTTTTATTTCTATTTTAAAAACTAATTAGATTTCTTTCTTTTTTTTTTGACAAAAAAAGTTAATTTGAACTGTCCATATATCTTGGCTCAACTAGTAGAAATTTTAACATTATTAGTGTTTGACGCTATGATTGAGGTTCGAAATTATGGTCCAAATTTCATATTCAAATTTCTCTGGATATTTTAATTGAATTATTTACAAAAATAATTAAGATGTGAAACCTAAGATTATGACCTTAATTGTTTTATTTTTCACACAAATTTGATTAAGTTTTCCACTCTGTCAGAGATTACCCTTTCCCTTAAGTCAAATTTCAATTGAATATTTTACAAAAATAATCAAGACGTAAGGTCTAAGATTATGATCCAAATTGCTTTATTTTTTTACACGGGATTGATTTAGTTCTTCACACTCACACTGTAAGGAATTACTCACTTCTGTTAGATTAAATCACTTTTGAAATTTTAATCGAACTTTTTAAAAAAAATAATTAAGATGCGGATCCTAAAATTATGGTCTCAATTGCTTTACTTTTTACATGGACTTGATTTATTTATTCACACCGTAAGATATTTCTCTATTTAGTTAGACCATATTTCTTTTAATATTTTAATCAATTGTTTTACTTTTTATACGGATTTGATTTTGTTCTTCAACCCGTAAAAGATTACCTATTTTGCTAGACAAAATTTATTTCAATATTTTATTTTAACTTTTTAAAAAATTATTAAGATGAAAGGCCTAAGATTATTGTATTGATTGCTTTACTTTTTACACTGACTTAATTTAGTTCTACACACCGTATGACATTATCCTCTTTTATTATGTCATATTTCTTTGAATATTTTAATTGAACTTTTTAGAAGAAATAAAATTAATTTAAGTCATATAATCATTTTTAATTTTTTTTTGTACATAACCTTTTTTTTTGTACATAATATATTAAATTTATTGGAAAGAGAAAGTGTGTGCAAAAGAATAAGAATTTATTGGTGGATTAAAATTAGGTTATAATAGGAAGATAAGGTGCAAAAACACACTTTTTAAATTTTATTTTTTTTTCTTTTCTAAAACGAGAAATATAAAGTAACGGATGGAGTATGACTAAAATACAACTTCAAATTTTTTCATCAAACTATATAGACCATTTAATATATTAACTAAACATACTAACAATCGATTAAACATTTGAATTTCAATAATCGGACATTTCAATCTCGTTAATTAAAATACAAATCTCCTAATATTAAAACCGATTACTACCAAATTTACTAATTTGTCCTTATTAATTCTAATAATATTCTCAAATATTTTTTATCGTAGAAACTCTACTATTATAATTTTTTTGTGGAATTTATAATATTATATAATAAATACTTCTCTATTTATTTTTTTATCTTCTCTAACCCATTATTAAAAAGAAAGTTGTTGGATATATATTATATACAACTAAATTTAGAGCTTCTCTATTTTTATTTTTTTTTACATTTTTTTTGTATTTAATTTTTGTGATTCAATTAGAGCTTCTCTAATAATTTTTTATTGTAGAAACTCTGATATTATTTTTTTTGTAGAATTTCTAATGTTATATATTTTTATACAATTCAAATATTATATTTTTAATGAAGACAATTTTATTTAATCCATAATTAAATATTATATATTTTTTATATAAAAACTATGTGAATACTTCGTCTAAAATTTGTTTGGACATGTCACTATTATCAATCATTCAATTACATGTTATATATATTTCTATGTTGATTTGTTTTAAAATAAATTCAAATCATATTTCATATTTTTTATGGGGATCACTCATTCAAAATTTTATCTAGCACGATAAAAAGTGATCCCCATGATGTAAAATGTCCATAGTTGGTAATGATAACTGAGCTCGAGAATTTTAGTATAAATTGATGAAGAAAAATTAAAATAATATTGCATATTCTTATATAATTAGATTGCACCTTATTGAAAAAGAAAAAAAATAAATCGCACATAAAATAAGAATTATTTCTCTGTGATATGGTGACAATTATTTTTGAGAATATGACCGAGATCAAAGTATTTTGATATTTAATAAAAGTTTAATATAGTATTAACAACTATATTATTTTGTTGATGAGCCTCTATAGAGTTCTATAACGGGAATGATATATTTGTAAAACTTAAAAAAAACTTTATCTCTAAAATAAAGTAACTTTTTAATAAACAATCAAGATTTATAATTTTTTGGATTATAAAGATATATTAATTAAAATGACATTGTCTAAATTATAACTTTAATTGTTTATCTAATCTATGAGAATTTTTAATTTTCTAACAATTCAAATATTTAAATTTTCATGGACATTCATTCGAACCTTTTTAAAGATTTTAACTTATCCATGTGAAATTGTGTAAAATGACATTGTCTAAGTTTAATATAGTATTAACAACAAATTTTGCTTTCTTTTGTTTCCTAATATTTATGTACTTTCAAGCAGCAGAAGAAGAAAAAAACGGCTCCGTCCTCAACCTGTAGCCGCCACCGCAGATCTGGTAGTTGCAGGCCCAATTTTAACATTAAAAACCGCGATTAATAATTCAGAACATCATATAAATCATTTTTAATATATTTTTTAATTTCAATTAAAATTGTGTTAAATTGAAATCAAAATCTGACAAAATATAAAAAAAAAATATCCAGGTTTGCTAAAGAACTACTCAGATTTGTTGAAAAAATACCCAAATTTAATACCTAAACCATGTTACCCATATGGAGAAGAATTTTGGTAAAAAGCAAGAGATGCATTTAGAGAAAAAAGAAGTAAAAAACAATTTTTGAGAATATTTAGGAAGAAGATGCAAGATAAATAATGGATGAACAATCAGCAAAAAAAATAAAATAATACGTAAAAACAATGGATGAGAATGATAAATAACATGAATTGAAACATGAGTGTATTTACAATTAAAAATTAACTATAATAGTGTGACTTTTTGTTTATCTATGAATTTTTAATTTCTGCCACATGTCACACATCCATGTGCAGGTGCACCACCATCATATAACACTGGAACTGACTTCATCAAAGAAGTCAATTAAGAGACTGCATCATAAAATCTTCCCAAAAACAATGAGAAAGGCATCAAGCCATATTTCCTGACATGGTATCATAAGGTTCGATCAAACCTGTGATATTGTTCATCTTGGCTTCGCTCAGAGACACCCCACTGGGTCGCTCTTGACATTGTTTCCGTCTATTTAGTCATTTTTTTCGAAACCCTGATTTTTGCTGTCCGTGATTCCTCGCCGTCTCTTGATTTGGTCTTCACGGTTCTTGGTTGTGTTTCTCGCTGTTGCTTGATTGTTCTTTTGCAATCCGATTCTGATTGCTGCTCCTTGGTTGTTCGTATCGTGACGGTTCGTGTTCGCGGTTCCTCATCTGATTTTTCGGTTAATCTTGGCTTTATTCAGCGGTTCGTGTTTGATGCTCTTTATTCCTTTTTTTTTCCTGAAGCAGTCGTATATCGTTTCTGTTTCATTATCAAGTGTGCACATTTATAAAAAAAAAATATATTTTTTTTGCAAGAGGTGCCATCTTGTGTACGTGTAGTATCTTGTCTGTGTTACTTGATTTCCTTGACACTTGTTATTTGGTGTTAAGTGTCTCAAGTACTTGGTTTATTTGCAACATTACTTAAGTGCTTTCATGGCTTCAGAAAAAGGAATTTCTTGTGTTCGTTTTACCGGCAAAAATTATCCTGCTTGGGAATTTCAGTTTAGGCATTATGTTAAAGGGAAGGGATTATGGAATCACTTGGATGATGTCTCTATGGCACCATTAGAGACCACTGATTTAGATGAATGGGAACAAAATGATGCTAAAATTATTACTTGGATTCTTGATACTATTGAACCTCATATGATTAATAATTTGTGATTTTTTTCCACTGCTCAAGAAATGTGGAACTACTTGAAACATATCTATGACATAGATAATGCGGCCAAACGTTTCCAGTTGGAGGTAGAGATAGCCAATTACAAACAAGGTAATCTGTCTGTCATGACCCACTCTAAAGTCATGACCGGCATGCAGGCTGACCGTCGCTAAAGAAAATAAATAAGCCTGGCAAGCCTAATGTAAAAATTTCACATATAATCACATATCTAGAATTTACAAAAAAAATTGGCAGAGTTTCCTTTGTTTTCTTAATATTCCAAATTTTTCATTTGTCCCTGTAGTTCCATTTACAACCAAAATGTTATCATACACTAGTACATCCCTTATATATTATGCTTCACATATTCAAACGGATAGGACCGCATCCATAACGCTTTCAAGTACTTAGTACTATATACATCTAGATACTACCAAACGAGTTTTAAACAGAAGATAGCTGCATCATACTGAAGTCACAAAATAATGGCCGCTAGAAGCCTACCAAAATGGAGTGCTAGCTGGTCTCTATGGTTATCCAAAACGATCTACTCGGCAACTTGCAAATCTGAAAAATATGAAAGGAAATAGGGGTGAGTCACATAGACTCAGTGAGAGCATAAATTACCAAGTGAACCGGAAGGAGAAACAATAACCGCACGAATTTTGTTAAAAGAAAACTAAATTACTTTGCATAAAATCAACTTTATAACAACATGTAAGTTCTTTCATAAAACTCTAAACAATTTAAAAATCACTTTAATTTTGCTTTTATATAGACTCAAATTATTGTTTTCTTTCACGAACATAAACCGCATTATCTCTTCGTTGCGGCAAACGGATACCGCATTATCTCTTCGTTGCGGCGAACGGATATTTACCACATTATCTCTTCGTTGCGGCGAACGGACACCGCATTATCTCTTCGTTGCGGCAAACGGTTATTTACCACATTATCTCTTCGTTGTGGCGAACGGACACCGCATTATCTCTTCGTTGCGGCAAACGGTAAACTTCGTATTCCAAATCAAACTTCTAAATAAAATTTTAAAAACAATTTCCACAACTAAAACCAATAAAATCGACTTCTCTTTAAAAATTGTTTCTCCCATAAAATTAAAAACATAAAACTTTTCACAAGGTAAGTTATCTACTCACAACTATGAAGAGGCACCTCTGTTCCTAGCAACACCTTCCGAAACGGTCACCGGAGCAACTTCCGCCGAATCTGAATATCATGCAACAATTTCAACACTTAAAGAAACTTATTTGAGACCACAATAACAGTAAATACAAGAATTTTACAAAACCCCCAATTTGTTAGTCATAGGGTTTAAAAGGGATTCATGAAAATCTAACTACACTATCAATATTAGTTTCCACTACTCATCCAAGCTAGATATCTTCTCTAAATTTCATAAATCATAGATTTTTTTTACCTCATGGAACATCAAAGAGCAAACTCTCCATGAGTGGGTACTTTCACTCTTCACTCAATATTCCTTCAAGGCTTGAATTAACAATAGTGTAGAATATATGATGAAGGTATATGAAAAGTAGTAAGAAAAATGAAAGAAAATTGGAATTGGATTATGTGAAAATTGAAGTTTGGGGGGAAAGATGGTTTACGAGAGAGAGAAAGACCAAGATGTTGGTGTTGTTGTTTTAGGTAGTATAAAAATGAAGGGGTAGTAGTATTACCCGTAAAAATATAATGCATACCTCTTTTTTTTATTTTATTTTATTTTTTTTAATTTTATTTTTTTTAATTTATTTATAAAACAAATAATATACCATTCATTTCATTCTTCCCCCCTTTTAATATAATTCGTCCTCGAATTATCATAACTGTACTAACCTTGCGTTTCAAACAAGTGAGGATACTTTTCACGCATAACTGATTCTTGCTCCCAAGTCATCTCTTCACCATTTAATCCTTTCCAAACCACTTTCACCGAAGCAACCTTCTTAGAGCGTAAACGTTTCACACATCTATCTACTATAGCTAGTGGTTGTTCAATATAGCTAAGGTTTTGATCAAGTTGGACTGTTTGATGTTGGATGACATGAGAAGGGTCATGTACATATTTTCGAAGCATAGATACATGAAAAACAGGATGAACACCTGAAAGGTCTGGTGGAAGAGCTAAACGATACGCCACTTTCCCCACTTTCTCTAGAATCTCAAATGGCCCAATAAATTGGGGACTTAGCTTTCCTTTCCTGCCAAATCTTAGAACACCTTTCATTGGAGAAACACGTAAGAACACATGCTCTCCAACACTAAACTCTAAAGGTCGACGTCTTTTATCAGCATAAGATTTTTGTCTGCTTTGAGCAGTAACCAAGCGATCTTGTATTGCTTTAACTTTTTCAATTGCGTCATGGATCATATCTGGACCCTCAAGTTTAGAGTCTCCAGCTTCAAACTAGCCAATTGGTGATCTACAACGTCGTCCGTACAAGGCTTCAAATGGTGCCATTTGTATGCTAGATTGGTAACTGTTATTATAAGCAAACTCCATCAACGGTAAGTATTGATCCCAACTTCCACCCAAGTCTAACACACAAGCTCGAAGCATATCTTCCAAAATTTGTATTGTCCTTTCAGATTGACCATCTGTTTGGGGGTGGAAAGTAGTGCTTAAATCCAATCGAGTTCCTAAAGCTGCCTGAAATGACCTCCAAAAATGAGCAGTGAATTGGGGTCCACGATAAGATATTATAGATAATGGTACACCATGTAAGGAAACTATTCTCTCGACATAAAGCTTAGCGTATTGAGCTGCTGAATAGGTAGTTTTCACAGGTAAGAAATGTGCAGACTTTGTTAAGCGATCCACAATCACCCAAGCCGAGTCAAAACCTCTTGAGGTTCTAGGTAACCCCGTCACAAAATCCATAGTGATTCTTTCCCATTTCCACTATGGTATCTCAATTCTTTGAAATAAACCTGTAGGTCTCTGGTGCTCAGCCTTAACTTGTTGGCATATCAAACATTTAGATACAAACTCTGCTACATCTCTCTTCATTCCATCCCACCAATAATTTTCTTTTAGGTCTTTATACATCTTAGTAGAACCTGGGTGTATAGTATAAGAAGAATGATGAGCTTCCTCCAAAATTTTCTTCCTTAAATCTTCAATATTAGGTACGCACAAACGAGTGTCAAAACGTAACATTCCCTCGGAGTCAATTTTAAATTCAGAAACTTTGCCTAACTTGATATCCTCCATAACCTTTTTCAAGTAAGGATCTCTATTCTGAGTTTCCTTAATGTTGTCCACCAAAGAAGAACGAACTTCGACATGCGCTAAAAGTGACCCTGTCCTTGTGGTTTCAAACTTGACTCCATTCGCTACAAGACTCTGAAATTCCTTCACTATTGGTCTTCTAACTTCAGCAATGTGTGCAAAGCTTCCCATAGATTTTCTGCTTAAGGCATCAGCAACCACATTTGCTTTCCCCGGATGATACAAAATTGTACAATCATAATCTTTCAAAACCTCCATCCACCGCCTCTGTCTTAAATTCAAATCCTTCTGTTGAAAAATATACTTAAGGCTTTTATGATCAGTGTAAATCTCACAAGTCTCCCCATATAAGTAATGCCTCCAAATTTTAAGAGCAAAGATCACTGCTGCCATTTCCAGGTCATGTGTAGGGTAATTCTGTTCATGCCTTTTAAGTTGTCTTGAAGCATAGGCAATCACCTTCCCATGTTGCATCAATACACAACCCAGACCAACTCTGGAAGCATCGCAATAAACTGCGTAACCACCGCCACTTGAGGGTAAAGCTAAAACTGGAGCAGATGTCAAATGATTCTTTAGTTGTTGGAAACTATTTTCACACAATTCATTCCACTGAAACACAACATGCTTTTGGGTCAATCTAGTTAAAGGGGCTGAAATCTTAGAAAAATCTTTAATGAACCGACGGTAGTATCCTGCAAGACCAAGGAAACTACGAATCTCTGTTACAGATGTAGGTCTAGGCCAATTCTGAATTGCTTCCACTTTCTGTGGATCCACACTTACCCCATCCTTAGACACAACATGACCCAAGAAAGCCACACTGTCTAACCAAAACTCGCATTTTGAAAACTTTGCATACAATTTATGTTTTCTCAGGGTTTGCAAAATTAACCTTAAATGTTGTTCGTGTTCCTCCTTGCTCTTGGAATACACTAGGATGTCATCAATGAAAACTACCACAAATTGGTCCAAGAACGGTTTGAAAATCCGGTTCATCATATCCATAAAAGCTGCGGGAGCATTAGTGAGTCCAAAGGACATGACCAAAAACTCATAATGTCCATAACGAGTGCGAAATGCTGTTTTAGAAATATCCGCACCTTTAATCTTCAATTGGTGGTACCCCGACCGCAAGTCTATCTTCGAGAAACATTGAGATCCTTGGAGCTGATCAAATAAATCATCTATGCGAGGTAAAGGGTATTTATTTTTCACTGTTACCTTATTCAATTGTCGATAGTCTACACACAATCGGAGTGAACCATCTTTCTTCTTAACGAACAACACGGGTGCACCCCAAGGAGAACAACTGGGGCGGATAAAACCTTTATTAAGAAGATCTTGTAATTGCTTTTTCAACTCCTTAAGTTCAGCGGGAGCCATCCTATATGGTGATATAGATATTGGTTGAGTTTCGGGCAACAAATCAATGCTGAATTCTATCTCTCTATCAGGTGGTAAACCCGGTAAATCCTCAGGAAATACATCAGGGTATTCACATACTATGGGAACATGCTCGAGCTTCATAGGTGTGTCATTGACATCCCTTATCATTACTAAGTATGAACAACAACCCTTTCTCAACAACCGCTGAGCTGTCATGGCAGAAATTAAGTTGCATGAAGATAAATTTTGGTCACCTCGAAACGTGAATGTGGGTAACCCGGGTATTTCAAACTTTACCACCTTATTATAGCAGTCCAGCGTAGCATGACTAGAAGATAACCAATCCATGCCCAATATCACATCGAAATCTACCATATTAAGTTCAACTAAATCTGCTAATAAGGAATGACCTTCTATCAATACCTTACACGATCTATAAATTGTCTTAGCTAGCCAATACTCACCCATAGGTGTGGCCACCATCAAAGGTACTTCTAACAATGATGGATCAATTCCTAAACAAGCAGCAAATAAGCAAGACACAAAAGAATGTGTAGCCCCAGGGTCAAACAAAACACATGCATCATGAGAACATATAGAAAGCATACCCGTGACAACAACATTAGATGCATGAGCATCCTGACGAGTCAAAGCAAACACACGGGCTTGTCCTACACCAACTTGACCCTGGCCTCTCCCACTAGAGCCTCTGCCCCCACGTTGAAAGTTGTTATGTCCCTGCACTCTAGAACCACTCTATTGTCTTTCTGTACTTGTCGGTGGTGTCACTTGATTAACAGTAGGTTGAGTAGATAATGTAGGACAATTTCTAGCATAATGTCCAATCTGACCACATCGATAGCATCCATTTGACCCATGTCTACAAGGACCGACATGAGCCTTTCCACATGTGTTACAAGCACCAGGAGTTGTAATAGAGGGCACTTTATGTTGTGTGGTTCCCCACCCGCGAGCTGAACTAGAGGTATGGCTAGCTTGAGTAGTTTGTGGCTGACGACCTCCTAGTTGGCCCCGACGATACTGACCAACATCATTTCTAGAAATTTCACCAACAAGACCTCCACGACCACTACGAGATAACTCAGAATGAGACCTTTTACGCGTATCACGAGAAGTTCCACCTTTGTCTCTATTACCCCGCTCAATAGTCAAAGCCCTATTCAGAGCTTGCTCATATGTCATATCTCCATGTCCTGCAATGGCCTTGAACAAATAATTCTTTAACCCATCTACAAATCTTTGAACTCGCATCTGCTCTGTAGCAACAAGATGTGGTGCATATCTAGAAAGTCGCATAAATTGTATATTGTACTCCATTACATACATCTGATCAAGTTGTACAAGGGTCTCAAACTCCCGTGCTTTGCTGTCCCAGACACTCTGAGGGAGAAATTGAGCCAAGAACCGTTGAACATATTCATCCCATTCCAATGGAGGTGATCCAGCTGGCCTAGCCAACAACATGGTTTCATACCATCCTCTAGCTACATCACGAAGGCGAAATGCAGCCAATTCCACCATCCGAGTTGAAGAACAACCCAAACCTTTACATATCCAAGAAACCTCGTCAAGGAAGACTTGTGGATCCTCTTGAACATCTGAACCACTAAACGTCGGAGGATTCATCTTTATGAAACTTGTCAAAGAAACTTCAGTTACCCTGGGGTGAACAAGATGTTGCTCATCTTGAACCACCTCTTGACTATGATCAGAATCCACCTGATTTTGTTCAACATGTGGTTGTCCTTGCTCGCCAAATCTATTTGCTATTTGTTGTACCACCTGTTGAACATTTTGCAAACCAGCTGCTAATTGAGCCAGTGTCGGGTTTCCCCGCCTAGCTCTAGGGACCTCAACGTCAGGAATAACACGGGTCTGACCACGTCTTCCTTGACCACGTCGTCGAACACGTCCGCGGACTCTTGTGGCTTCTACTCGAGGTTGAACAGATGCCTCATTAGAAACTTCCTCTCTAGAAGACACTCTTTGACTTCTTCGAGGTGGCATTGCAACCTGAAGAAATGTAGCGTTTAGGCACAAAACATAATTACTAAGACAAAATATATGACTTCAGTATGTTAATGAGTAGCCATAACTTCTTGTTTGTAATTTGTGCTCGGGTTCACAAATTACAAATAAAACGTTATAGCGAATCCCAATGATGCAGCTATAGGACCTACTAACCAGGCTCTGATACCAACTTTGTCATGACCCACTCTAAAGTCATGACCGGCACGCAGGCTGACCGTCGCTAAAGAAAATAAATAAGCCTGGCAAGCCTAATGTAAAAATTTCACATATAATCACATATCTAGAATTTACAAAAAAATTTGGCAGAGTTTCCTTTGTTTTCTTAATATTCCAAATTTTTCATTTGTCCCTGTAGTTCCATTTACAACCAAAATGTTATCATACACTAGTACATCCCTTATATATTATGCTTCACATATTCAAACGGATAGGACTGCATCCATAACGCTTTCAAGTACTTAGTACTATATACATCTAGATACTATCAATCATAATTAGATTTGTATAATTATATTTTAGATTTGTATAAAGTCTAGATTTGTTGGAGATATTTATTCCTTATAATTATATTTTAGATTTGTATAAAGTCTAAAATAACTGCAATACAGACGCTAAACCAGCGTCCACTCCAATAACTGCAACTCCTCCGCTGCTCAAAAACTCTGGTGACCCCTTGCCCTCCCCGACTGAATACCGAGCACTGGTTGGCAGTCTCCAATACTTGAGTCTTACTCGGCCAGACATTGCCTTCGCGACCAACAAACTTGCTCAGTTCATGCAGAACCCGAGCACCATGCACTGGTTGGCTCTCAAGCGCCTCCTTCGCTATCTGGCCGGCTCTTGCGACAAAGGCATTTTCATCTCTGCGACTGCTCCCCTGCACTTTCATGCGTACTCAGATGCGGACTGGGCAGGTGACAAAGATGATTATATCTCTACCACTGGTTACCTGCTCTATCTTGGCGACACTCCCATCTCTTGGAGCTCCCGCAAGCAACGCTCGGTTGCTCGATCATCCACTGAAGCTGAGTATAAAGCCTTGGCCGACACGGCCAGTGAACTCCTTTGGGTCCTCTCTTTGTTCACTGAACTTGGTCACACTCCTACAGCTGGTCCGGTCATCTACTGCGACAATCTTGGTGCTACACATCTAAGTGCTAATCCTGTCTTCCACTCCCGAATGAAGCACATAGCCTTAGCTTACCACTTTGTCCGTGAAAACGTTCAACGTGGTCGTTTTCGTGTTTCCTTTGTCTCCACTAACGACCAGCTTGCCGACATTCTCACCAAGCCTCTGCTTCGCCCTCGGTTCGAGTTTCTACTATCCAAGTTGCATCTTTCTTCCAGGTCGCCCAACTTGCGGGAGGATATCAATCATAATTAGATTTGTATAATTATATTTTAGATTTGTATAATTATATTTTAGATTTGTATAAAGTCTAGATTTGTTGGAGATATTTATTCCTTATAATTATATTTTAGATTTGTATAAAGTCTAGATTTGTTGGAGATATTTATTCCTTAAAATACTCCAATTAGGTTACTATACTTGTGTATATATACACCTCTTGTAAACTCTCAAAAGTAATGCAAATACAACTTTATTCATTCTCTTATAGATACTACCAAACGAGTTTTAAACAGAAGATAGCTGCATCATACTAAAGTCACAAAATAATGGCCGCTAGAAGCCTACCAAAATGGAGTGCTAGCTGGTCTCTATGGTTATCCAAAACGATCTACTCGGCAACTTGCAAATCTGAAAAATATGAAAGGAAATAGGGGTGAGTCACATAGACTCAGTGAGAGCATAAATTACCAAGTGAACCGGAAGGAGAAACAATAACCGCACGAATTTTGTTAAAAGAAAACTAAATTACTTTGCATAAAATCAACTTTATAACAACATGTAAGTTCTTTCATAAAACTCTAAACAATTTAAAAATCACTTTAATTTTGCTTTTATATAGACTCATATTATTGTTTTCTTTCACGAACATAAACCACATTATCTCTTCGTTGCGACGAACGGATATTTACCACATTATCTCTTCGTTGTGGCGAACGGACACCGCATTATCTCTTCGTTGCGGCAAACGGTAAACTTCGTATTCCAAATCAAACTTCCAAATAAAATTTTAAAAACAATTTCCACAACTAAAACCAATAAAATCGACTTCTCTTTAAAAATTGTTTCTCCCATAAAATTAAAAACATAAAACTTGTCAAAAGGTAAGTTATCTACTCACAACTATGAAGAGGCACCTCCGTTCCTAGCAACACCTTCCGAAACGGTCACCGGAGCAACTTCCGCCGAATCTGAATATCATGCAACAATTTCAACACTTAAAGAAACTTATTTGAGACCACAATAACAGTAAATACAAGAATTTTACAAAACCCCCAATTTGTTAGTCATAGGGTTTAAAAGGGATTCATGAAAATCTAACTACACTATCAATATTAGTTTCCACTACTCATCCAAGCTAGATATCATCTCTAAATTTCATAAATCATAGATTTTTTTTACCTCATGGAACATCAAAGAGCAAACTCTCCATGAGTGGGTACTTTCACTCTTCACTCAATATTCCTTCAAGGCTTGAATTAACAATAGTGTAGAATATATGATGAAGGTATATGAAAAGTAGTAAGAAAAATGAAAGAAAATTGGAATTGGATTATGTGAAAATTGAAGTTTGGGGGGAAAGATGGTTTACGAGAGAGAGAAAGACCAAGATGTTGGTGTTGTTGTTTTAGGTAGTATAAAAATGAAGGGGTAATAGTATTACCCGTAAAAATATAATGCATACCTCTTTTTATTTATTTATTTATTTATTTATTTTTATATGCCTTATTTTATTATTATTATTATTATAAAACAAATAATATACCATTCATTTCACTGTCAGTTCAAGAATACTATTCTGGTTTTCTGAATTTGTGGACAGAACACTCGGCGATTATACATGCTAATGTTCCCAAGAGTTCTCTAGCGGTTGTCCAAGAGGTCTACAATACTAGTCGGCGAGATCAATTTCTCATGAAGCTCCGTCCAGAATTTGAGGTTGTTAGAGGTGCTTTGCTGAATCGGAACCCTGTTCCTTTTTTAGATACATGTGTTGGTGAACTTCTCCGAGAGGAACAACATCTTGCTACTCAAGGAACCATGTCTCATGATGCTGAGCCTGTTACGGTTGCATATGCTGCTCAGAGTAGAGGCAAAGGTCGTGATGTTCGACAAATTCAATGTTTCTCTTGCAAACAATTTGGGCATTATGCTAATAGTTGCGGTGGTAAGAAGTTTTGTAATTATTGCAAACAGCGGGACCATATTATCTCTGATTGCCCTATTCGTCCTCCACGACGAACACAACGTCCGGTACAAGCTTTTCATGCCTCTACAAACTTTGCAGTTGGTCCTTCCACATCTAATGGTGGTGCTTTACAGCCTGAAATAATCCAACAAATGGTACTTTCCGCTCTTTCAGCCTTGGGAATTCAGGGTAAGTCTTCTAATGATTCTCGCCCATGGTTTCTTGATTCTGGTGCATCCAATCACATGACAGGATCTTCTGAATACTTGCGCAATTTACATCCTTATCATGGTAATCAGAATATTCAAATTGCTGATGGCAATTCCCTGTCTATCACTAATGTTGGTGACCTCAACTCTGATTTTCGAGATGTGTTTGTATCACTTGGACTTGCTTCCAATTTATTATCTGTTGGTCAATTGGTGGATGACAATTGTAATGTTAATTTTTCTCGTGATGGTTGTCTTGTGCAGGAACAGGTGTCGGGGAAGGTGATCGCGAAGGGGCCTAAAGTAGGAAGACTGTTTCCACTCCAGTTTATTTCTAGTCATTTATCGTTTGCTTGTAATAATGTTTTGAATTCTTATGAGGATTGGCATAGGAAATTGGGTCATCCAAACTCTGTTGTTTTATCTCATTTATTTAAAAATGGTTTGTTGGGGAATAAAAGTGTTTTTTCTAATGCCCCTCTTTCATGTTTTGTTTGCAAATTGGCTAAAAGTAAACCACTACCTTTTTCGTCTGGTGCTTATCATGCTTCCACTTGTTTTGGGATGATTCATAGTGATGTATGGGGTATGTCTCCGGTAGTTTCTCATGCTCGCTATAAATATTTTGTCACCTTTATTGATGATTATAGTCGTTTTACTTGGATATATTTTCTTCGCACTAAATCTGAAGTGTTCTCTATGTTTAAGAAATTTTTAACATATGTTGAAACTCAATTTCATGCGAATATTCAAATTTTTCGATCTGACTCTGGTGGTGAGTACATGTCTAATGAGTTTCAGGAGTTCCTCCAACAAAAAGGCATTTTGTCTCAACGCTCTTGTCCTAATACCCCCCAACAAAATGGGATGGCAGAACGCAAGAATCGTCATTTGCTTGATGTAACACGCACGTTATTTCTTAAAGCTTCAGTGCCATCTCGATTTTGGGTGGAGGCTCTTTCCACAGCTGTCTTCTTGATCAACCGACTTCCATCTACGGCCATTGATCTTGATTCTCCTTTTTTCCGTCTTTTTAAAACTCAACCTGATTATAATGATTTAGATACTTTTGGGTGTGTATGTTTTGTTCACCTACCAGCATTTGAAAGACATAAGCTTGGAGCACAGTCTGTTCAATGTGCATTTTTGGGGTATAGTCATTGTCATAAGGGTTTTGTGTGTTATGATGTATCTAATCGCCGCTTCCACATTTCTCGCAATGTGACATTTTTTTGAAGATCAATTTATGTTTCATCATGTTTCTCCTGTCATGGATGATGTTGTCACTCTTCCTAATTTTTCAATTATGCCTCAATCTATAGAACATTATAAACCAGGATATGTGTATGTCAGAAAATCCAGACAACAGGTTCACACGCCCCTTCCAGACACTGATCCGCCACCTGATTCTGTAATAGTTGAACCACGACGTTCTAGTCGAATATCTCGACCACCCGATCGATATTCACTAGACAGGTATGATTATTCACATACTTCTTTGACTGCCTCACTCTCTAGCATATATGTTCCTACTTGTTACTCACAGGCTGTTAAAGATGTGCGTTGGATAAAAGCAATGAATGAAGAGCTTCAAGCTCTCCAAGAGAATTTCACATGGGATATTGTCTCTTGTCCTCCTAATGTCAAACCCATAGGTTGCAAATGGGTGTATTCTGTGAAGTTGAATTCTGATGGGTCCCTCAACCGTTACAAGGCTCGTTTGGTTGCTTTAGGAAACAAGCAGGAATATGGAATTGATTATGATGAGATTTTTGCACCGGTTGCCAAAATGACAACGGTTCGTACAGTAATCTCTATAGCTGCTTCTAGTGGGTGGTCTCTTCACCAAATGGATGTGAAGAATGCTTTTCTTCATGGTGACTTGACAGAAGATATTTATATGACTCTGCCTCAAGGGTTATTCTCTTCATCTAAAGGTGTGTGCAAGCTCAAACGTTCCTTATATGGTTTGAAACAGGCGCCTAGAGCATGGTATGAGAAATTTCGCTCCACACTACTTGGGTTCTCCTTTACTCAAAGTCAATATGATTCCTCTTTATTTATTCATAGCACATCTGCGGGTATTGTTCTACTTCTTTTGTATGTTGATGATATGGTTATTACCGGTTCTGATCTTGCTTCTATTCAGCGACTTAAGCAACAATTACAGTCCGCATTTCACATGAAAGATCTTGGTACTCTACATTATTTTCTTGGTCTTGAGGTTGATACTACATCTAAGGGAATTTTTCTCCATCAACATACGTATGCCACAAATTTGATTTCTATGGCTGGTCTCGAATCAGCTAATCCGGTGGATACCCCTCTCGAGGTTAATGTTAAATATCATCGTGATGATGGTGATCTTTTGCCTGATCCTTTATTGTATCGACAACTTGTGGGTAGCCTTAATTACTTGACTATAACTCGTCCTGACATATCTTTTGCTGTCCAGCAAGTGAGTCAATTTATGCATTCTCCTCGACATCTTCATTTAGCAGCAGTTCGCCGTATAATTCGATATTTGAAAGGAACCTCTCATCGTGGTCTAATCTTTCCCATTGGAATACCTCCTAAATTGAGTGCTTATAGTGATGCCGATTGGGCAGGGTGTCCTGACACTCGTCGATCTGTCACTGGTTGGTGCATGTTTCTTGATTCTTCGTTGATCTCATGGAAAAGTAAGAAGCAAGCACGAGTTTCTAAATCTTCCACTGAATCCGAGTATCGTGCTATGTCTGCTGCTTGTTCTGAAATAATTTGGCTTCGTGGTCTTTTGGCTGAACTTGGTTTTCCTCAAATAGAGCCTACTTCTCTTTATGCTGACAATACAAGTGCCATCCAGATCGTTGCAAATCCTGTTTTCCATGAACGGACCAAACATATTGAAGTTGATTGTCATTCCATCCGTGATGCCTATGATGATAAACTAATATCACTTCCTCATGTTAGTACTTAGTTTCAGATTGCAGATATTCTTACAAAGGCCGTTCCACGTCCACGTCATCAGTTTCTTGTTAGCAAATTGATGCTCCTTGACCAACCGCATCAATTTGAGGGGGGATGTTAATAAGAGAATAATTTGGTTCTCATTAATTGTATATATTTCCATTCCTAGAATAGACTAGAAAGTCAAACATAGAATATTTGTAATCAATAGTTGTAAATGCTCAGACCATTATATAAAGAAGCAAAAACAACGAGAAAGACATCAAGCCATATTTCCTGACAATATACACACACCTTTTCTCCTGATCACCCATACAATTATCCATATCCAAATAAAATATATACGTGCATAAATATGTGAAGAAATAACAATACAAACAACGTGGCTCGTTCTCATCCTATGCTGTGATTTTCACCTTATCAAAATACAATTCATTATCTAAGTATAATCATTTAGTCACCATAATATATGTAGAGGAAGATAATACTCAACAGAAACAAATGCTTAAGCCATGTCCACCTTTCTACAAAGTTATCTTTCAGAAGAAAGCTTCTATTCATCGTTCCCTACTGTTTTCTTCACTATATTCCCACTATTTCTTATTTCTCTTTTCTTCATCATCAAACATTCATATTTCAACAATTCTTTTGTCACACGAATAAAATCACCACCTTCACCTCCAAGAATACCTCTACTTGGTAATATCCATCAACTTGGCTTATTGCCTCACCGTTCACTGCAAAATTTATCACACAAATATGGCCCTTTGATGCTTCTTTATTTTGGTAAGGTTCCAGTACTTGTGGTTTCCTCTACTGATGCTGCGAGAAAAGTAATGAAAACTCATGACTTGGTTTTCTCTGATAGGCCACATAGTAAAGTCTTTGATATCCTTTTATATGGTTCTAAAGATTTAGCAAGTTGTGCATATGGTGAGTATTGGAGACAAATAAAGAGTCTCAGTGTGGTACACCTTCTGAGTAACAAAAGGGTTCGATCTTATCATCGTGTAAGAGAGGAAGAAACTTTAAGAATGATGGAATATATTAAGGAGTGTTGTTCTTCGGCATCACCGTTGAATTTAACTGAGTTGTGTTCTACAATTACTAATGATATAGTCTGTAGGGTGGCATTTGGAAGAAGATACCGTGAAGGAAAAGGGAACAAATTTCAGGAAGTTTTGTTGGAGTTTGGGGAGTTATTGGGCACTGTATGTATAGGAGACTATATACCTTGGCTTGATTGGTTGGTGAAAGTTAATGGTTTTTATAGCAGAGCAGAAAAATGTGCCAAATATTTGGATGAGTTCATAGAACAAGTTATTGAGGAGCACATTAGTCGCGGCTCTGATGGAGATGTTAGTGTTGATAGCGAGGATCAAAATGATTTTGTGGATGTTTTGCTTTCTGTTCAAAAGACTAATGCTATTGGCTTCCCAATTCAGAGAACTTCAATAAAAGCTTTAATACTAGTAAGTAACAATATTATTCATCCTTTTTTTGTATAATATTGTTCGATAGCATATAATAGATTTATTGTTCTCAAACTGATACTTGATTCCTATGATGATAGGTTTATTATTCTATATGGCAGAAGCAACTTAGTTAAACTATAACTTGGTTATATTAATCTGATACTTGATTCCTATGTTACTACAAGAATTTATTGCTAAGAAACAACATTCTAACTTTGTGATACATAATTTGTTAGAATTGTAACAATTCTGTTGTGCTACAGCTAATTGTGGTTTTGTAACAGTGTAGGTCGCCTTCTTATATGCCCATTTTAATTTTAAAATCCTAGGGGACACTATCACGTCCATCTTTCCGCTTTTATTGATATAAAGAATGATCTGTTGCCGTTCCAAAAAAACCAGCTAATATACTGTTATAAACATTCAATTTGTGGAAATATATGTATTTTGTGTAATTTAAACCATGCTTTTTCCGCTGCATATGTAGGACATGTTTGCTGCAGGTACAGACACTACCTACACGGTCCTAGAATGGGCAATAACAGAACTATTAAGACACGAAACTGTGATGCATAAATTGCAAGATGAGGTCAGAACTGTGGTTGGCAACAAAACTCATGTAACTGAAGAGGATTTGGTTAACATGAACTACTTAAAAGCTGTAATTAAAGAAACCCTTCGCCTCCACGTCCCAATTCCGTTATTAGTTCCTCGAAAATCAATGGAAAATATCAAACTAGATGGTTATGACATTGCAGCTGGAACACATGTAATTATCAATGCTTGGGCTATCGCAAGAGACCCTTCTAGTTGGGAAGAACCTCTAGAGTTTAAACCAGAAAGGTTTATGAACAGTTCAATAGATTTTAAAGGATTGGACTTTGAACTTATTCCATTTGGAGCAGGAAGGAGAGGTTGTCCTGGAGTGACTTTTGCTATTGCTGTGAATGAATTGGTGCTAGCAAACCTTGTATACCAATTTGATTGGAAATTGCCTGATGGAATAGCCGGGAAGGATTTGGACGTATCTGAGACTGGCGGCCTTGCTTGTCATAGAAAACATCCTCTAGTTGCAGTAGCTACAAAATATGACAGAAATGAATAAACAGTTACATAGTCAAGAAGTCAAGAATGACATTATTATTAATTAATGCGGAAAACTGAAAATAGTTTGCAATTATATTTTAATTTCTATGTGTTATTGTTAATAACTACTAATACTATAATTGAACGATGTATCTTGATGATTGAACTTTTAAATAAACTAGTTTTGATGTACTCAAAATAACTTCCAAACACTTAAAAAACATGGTCTGAAATTAAAGTATAGAAAACACAATTTTTTCTCTCTGAAATAGTATTATCACTTAGCCAAAGAGATCTCACCAGTACATGTTTAGGACCCTTTTCCTTGGATCTTAGTGCATGAGTTTAGGTGCCATATAATGTGGTTGCAACCCAATGAGTGGACAGAAGTAAATTAGCACAAAATTTTGCATGGAAGGTATTCCCATGTAAATTCTTAGAAAAGTCAACATTGCATTCATAAATTATACACAGGGTAATATAGTGAATAGTGATAGCTTAATTTTTAGACAAATTTATTACTTCAATAATTTTTTTCTAATATCCTTAGAGTGAAACTCAACCTCAAATACAAAATCAGACATTTCTAAAAATCTATCACCATAATTAATTAAGAAACATGTGAGTATACAAAAGCCACACAACCTCACACAAATCCTAGAGCATACATCATTATACTATAATCTTGAAAATATTTTATATAACAGTCACAATATAATTATGCATACACTTCTGAGTTGTAATGAAACTTAGGCCAAGATAGGATATTTTTGGATAATAGGTTTTTCTTGTTAGAGTTAGGCAACTGTTCTAAAACAATGTTCCAGATTTTAGAAAAGAAAATTGTTACTATTCATCACAAATACAATGCTATGTTCTTTTTTTGCTATTCATCATAAAATTTTGAATAAGATGGTCTAAAAGGTCAAGAGGTAACAACAAAATGTCTTAGTGTAATGCCAAAAATCACATGTAATGTTGATAACAATAAATGCAAGTTTTGAAAAGGTTAACACATGTAAGGCCTACCACACATCAAGAAAAATATCAATGTACGTGCTCAAATGCTCACAGCTAGGATGATTTTGGATCTATGTAACTGATAGCTCCTTCTAAAGTGAAGAACAAACTAACAGGTACATTCTAGTCAAATGCTCAAAATCAAAGTCGTCAAAATAAAAGAGTTAATTTTTTGTCCCGTGAGTTTAGCTCAGTTGACATGACATTGCATTATATATGCAGGGGGCCGTAGTTCGAACCCCGGTCATCCCACTTATCCATCTTACGGGTGGAGTTTCTAGCCACTAGACTACTTAACAAAAAAATAGGAGTTAATTTCTTCAAAATCAAGTATAATTAAAATAAATTAACTCGATTGTGCCTTTTTACCTTATCGATTTCACTAAACTCGTTCAAAATCAATTTTTCACGAGTTTCCCATCAATTTAACTCAATTTTCATACCTTAAAACATAAAATCGTCCACATGTTAACACACGATTTTTACATCCATGCTGAAAATCAAATCAAATATAAAATAGTAACTCAAACAAATATTGATCTTTGTATTATACTGACCAACAATAAAAAAAGTCAAAATATCATTCAATAATAGAATGGGTTCTCTCTCCTGTAATTGGGTAGAATTCAAGATTGTGACATTTGATGATAGGTAGGTACACTTGTGGCCATACTTGGAACGGGAAAGGACTCCTAATTTGTAGTTACTAGAATATACATAGAGAGAAAGATATCAGAAGAACCAATAAACATCATAACCCCAACTGAAATATCAGAAGGAAGAGAGTGGTTTTATCATACTGATCAGACACCAAAACTTAAGGCCATGTCCACATTTCTAAAGAGTTCTCTTTCACATGAGATCTTCTCTTCATTCCCTATGCTTTTCTTCACTATCTTTCCACTATTCCTTTCTCTTTTCTTCATCATCAAATATTGGTATTTCAACAATTCTGTCACCACAAGAAACTCACCACCTTCACCTCCAAGATTTCCTCTAATTGGTAATCTCCATCAAGTTGGCTTATTGCCTCACCGGTCACTCCAAAATTTATCGCACAAATATGGCCCTTTAATGCTTCTTTATTTTGGGAAGGTTCCAATGCTTGTGGTTTCCTCCGCTGATGCAGCTAGTAAAGTAATGAAAACTCATGACTTGATTTTCTCTGATAGGCCATATAGTAAAATGTTTGATATCCTTTTATATGGTTGCAAAGATGTGGCAAGTTGTGCATATGGTGAGTATTGGAGACAATTAAAGAGTCTCAGTGTGGTACACCTTCTTAGTAACAAAAGAGTTAGATCTTATCGTCATGTGAGAGAGGAAGAAACTTTAAGAATGATGGAATATATTCAGGAGTGTTGTTCTTCTGCGTCTCCGATGAATTTAACTGAGTTGTGTTCTACAATTACTAATGATGTAGTATGTAGGGTGGCTTTTGGAAAAAAATACCATGAAGGGAGAGGAAAGAAATTGCACGAGGTGTTGTTGGAGTTTGAGGAGTTATTGGGTAGTCCATGTATAGGAGACTATTTACCTTGGCTTGATTGGTTTGCGAAAGTTAATGGTTTTTACAGCCGGGTAGAAAAATGTGCCAAATATTTGGATGGGTTTATAGAACAAGTAATTGAGGAGCACATTAGTCATAGGTTCAGGAGTGGCACTGTTGATAATGAGGAGCAGAGTGATTTTGTGGATGTTTTGCTTTCTGTTCAAAAGACTAATGCTATTGGCTTCCCAATTGATAGAACTGTAATCAAGGCTTTGATAATAGTAAGTAACAGTATCATATATACCAGCATAAGCAACTTAGTTAGACTAATCATTTTGTTGATAGAACTGCATTCTTATACTTATTGAATAATCATTTTACATTCCATCAATTCCAAACAATCAATCTTTTTCTCAATTTAGCTGTCTCTTTGTTGCACTCTGCCATACCATGTTTCTCAATAGCGGAGATACAGATATGCTACAACATTATAAGTTTGCAGTTTTTATAATGTACTGTTTACATATAATTTAACTACTGATCTGATAGATTATTTCTTCTTTTTCCAACAAACTAGATTACTTAGATATATTTTGAGTAGAAATTGTTTAAAATATTTTGTGCATTTTTCCTTGCATATGTAGGATATGTTTGCTGCAGGAACTAATACTACCAACACAGTTCTAGAATGGGCTATGGCAGAATTGTTAAGACACCAAACATTGATGCATAAATTACAAGATGAGGTCAGAACTGTTGTTGGCAACAAAACTCATGTAACTGAAGAAGATTTGGTTAACATGAACTATTTGAAGGCTGTGATCAAAGAAACACTTCGCCTACATTTACCAGTTCCCTTATTAATCCCTCGGAAATGCATGGAAGATATCAAACTAGATGGTTATGACATTGCAGCTGGAACACATGTAATTATCAATGCTTGGGCTATTGCTAGAGATCCTTCAATTTGGGAACAACCTCTAGAGTTTATACCAGAAAGGTTTATGAACAGTTCAATAGATTTTAAAGGATTGGATTTTGAATTTATCCCTTTTGGAGCAGGAAGGAGGGGTTGTCCCGGATTGTTGTTTGGAATTGCTGTGACTGAATTAGTGCTAGCAAACCTTGTTTACCAATTTGATTGGAAATTGCCTGATGGAGTAGCAGGGAAGGATTTGGATATGTCTGAAACTTTTGGCATTACTCTTCATAGAAAATACCCTCTACTTGCTGTAGCTACAAAATATGACAGAAAAGAATACACAGCCCAAGAATGACAAATAATGTGAAAAGTTAAACATAGTTTGAAATCATATTTTAATTATAATTTTTATGTGTTATTGTTATTAAGTATAATTGAACAATGAATATTCATGTTTGAAGTTTGAACAAATAATAATAGGCCACTGAACGAGGGACAAAAGGACCACTTGGACAAATTTAGCGAAAAGGATTGACATAGAAAATTGGGTCATCAAAATCTGTTGTTTTGTCTCATTTATTTAAACTGGTTTGTTGGGAAATAAACATGTTTGTACTACTTCTATTTCATGTTTTGTTTGCTTACCTTCGTTTGAAAGACATAAACTTGGAGCACATGCCTATGATAATAATGTTATCTCAATCCCTCACATTATTACTCAGTTTTAGATTGCAGACATTTTTACCAAAGCTGTACCTCGTCCGCGTCATCAGTTTCTAGTTAGCAAATTGATGCTCTTTGACCAGCCCCATCAATTCGAGGGGGGCTGTGAATCCGAAAAAATATATCTTGTTAATTGTATTTATCAGCTTTTCTAGAATAAGTTAGACAAATCAAGAATTGATTTGTTTCCATTAAATTGTAATTAATAGTGGTAATTACATGTATATGCCGTAACTATTTTATAGAGAGAAATGCATCAAGCCATAATTCCTGACATTTCAAACTTTGCAAGCTATGTTACTGCACCGAGCTATAACATAGCTTTACTATTGGGAAGAAAACGCAACCTTGCATTTAATGCACAGAAGGAAGAAAAAACTCAAGTTGCTTGTCAATTGCAACTTTGGCAGGACTAGCCAAATGTTGTGGTCCTACAATAATGAAATGGGAAAGGGTTCCTACTTAACAGTTTCTAGAATTAGATATAAATTTATGTTGAAACCAAACTATATATATACACCTTTTCTCCTGGTCTCCTATATCACTATCCACTTGCAAATTGCAATACAAGCAGCTTGATTCACTCTCAAAATACAATTCATTATCATATTATAATCATTCGAACACTATTTATTTTCTCTGAAATAGTATTATCACTAGGCCAAAGAGATCTTGTCAGTACATGTTTCGGACCATTTTTCTTGTAGCTTAGTGCATGAGTTTAAGTTTATAACACAAACTACTTAAGATAGATAAGCCATAATAATTTCTTTTTCCTCAATATAATTCTGCTGTCATTATATTTTCTGTGTCCAAAAAACAACAGCGTATCATGAAAACATATAGTTTGCATGTTAGATTCACAGTGAAACTGGTACAGTGACAGTCATGAGTTGCCGCAATTTTAGTAAAAAATGCACCTCGAAGCTTTAACTAAATCACGGTACCAGCTGTAATAACTGTGAAGTACTTTCAAGCTTGTGCTGCCACCATAACTAAAAAGAAGTGGTTTTGTGCTGCTAACAATTTAAAAAGTGTCGCCCCAGTCTAAAGAAAAAAGTGTTTGCAATTGATAAATTCAAAACTCGTCGGGCAGCAATTACACAATAATAGTAGTCAAGCCAAACCATGGTGTTTTACCTCTCTGTGATGTTACTTTATGAACAATATTGATACGAAGGAACCTATGTAGTTAAGCCTATTGCGATTTAAATCATGACCACCTAACTAGTGAGTGCTACAATAAGTGTAATGGTAAAATTGAAGTACCATCAATGATAGAAGCACTCAAATTCCCCTTCCATTTTCTGCATTGGTGTCAAATTGATCAGCAACAAAAGCAATGTTGCAAGGCTGCAGACTGATCAACATCAAGCTCTTAGAACTCCTTATTTGTAGAGACCCTGAAACTAAAGAGCCATTTATTGGTCAAAAATGTTATGCAGTATATTCTGAAGAATGAGAACAACTATGAAGCTCGTTACCATCAAGTAACCACATGCTCAGTCATGAAATTTAACACACAAAACTTTTCACGGAAAAGCTATCTATTTCCCTTTGGATTTAGCTAACCAAACATGAACTTTTTCTTCAGTTCCAACAATGATATTGTTAGGGTATCAGCGCAATGCGGAAGCACGGGATCGTGATAATTGAGAATTAAAGAGAAGTAAGTAAATATAACAAGAAATAAAACACACAAGATTTACGTGGAAAACCCCTATAATGTGAGAGGTAAAAAACCACGGGCGATCAAGAGCACAATTCCACTATGTAAAAGAAAGAGTACCAAGTCCTCTTATAATAATAAGGACAAAGAGTAATATTTCTCTCAGTATTTCCTCAAAAACACTCTCTCAAATGGAACAAGAATTCTCACCAAATATACACTCTAGTGTATGTTACAAAGTGTGTTTCTATAATAATTGTTATTCTTCAATACGTATATATAGCCTTCCTCCTTCGAAGTAACAAGAGGTGATGCAAATAACTTGGAATGTGAAGCATGCATGAAACAACCAATAAGTGACACGTAGTGATTGAAGTAATCACAAAGAAATAGGAGCCATGTATTGTTGGAGAAATCTTCACTGACTTGATATTTGCTACAAATAGCTTATTGAATGAGAGCCATATTCTAACAATCTCCACCTTGGTTCGAATTCGATAAGTGCTCGTCGCCAAATAAAGCCCCGAAGGGCACTTAAGTACTGTAGAGACCAACCAAGTCTAGACAATGCTGAAACTTGGTATTAGGAAGTGGCTTGGTAAGCATATCTGCTGGGTTCTCAGAAGTGTGAATCTTTTCAACTATAATTTCACCAACAACAATTATATCTCGGATAAAATGACGTTTTACATCAATGTGTTTGGTCTTCTCGTGATAACGATTATTCTTGGTCAAATGAATAGCACTCTGGCTATCACAAAACACAGTAAGAACACCCTGTGTAAGGCCAAGTTCATTGACCAAACCTCGAAGCCAAATAGCCTCTTTAACGCCCTCTGTTGCTGAAATATATTCTGCTTCTGTCGTAGATAATGCAGCAATAGATTGAAGTGTAGCTTTCCAACTGATAGCACTATTACAGAGAGTAAATATGTAACCAGAAAGAGACCTTCTTCGATCAAGATCACCACCATAATCCGAGTCAACATAACCAACAACATCATCGGTTGTAGCCATTCTTCTGTCAAATACCAAGCCAATACCGGAAGTACCTTTTAGATACCGAAAAATCCATTTTACAGCACTCCAATGATTCTTACCAGGATTATGCATATACCGGCTTACCATGCTAACCGCATATGCTAGATCTGGTCTAGTGCATACCATGGCATACATAAGACTACCAACTGCACTAGCATAAGGAACATGCGACATACGCTCCATCTCTTCCTCTGTATCCGGGCAAAAATCTGAAGATAACTTGAAATGTGCAGCAAGTGGAGTAGAAACAGGTTTGCAATTATTCATATTAAACCTATCAAGCACTCTCCCAATATACTTCTGCTGAGATAGGAATAGTTTACCAGCTTGACGGTCCCTGTGAATCTCCATACCAAGAATTTTCTTTGCTGCACCTAATTCTTTCATATCAAACTCATTACTGAGTTGAGTTTTCAATTTCTTGATCAAAGACTTGTCACGTGATGCAATTAGCATATCATCAACATAAAGTAACAAGTATATGAAAGATCCATTTTGAAAATTTTGAAAATAAATGCAGTCATCATATTGACTTCTACAATAACCTTGCCCGATCATGAAAGAGTCAAATCTTTTGTACCACTGCCTGGGAGCTTGCTTAAGGCCATATAAAGATTTCTTCAAACGACAGACAAGATGCTCCTTTCCAGGAACAATAAATCCCTCAGGTTGTTCCATGTAAATTTCTTCTTCCAACTCTCCATGTAAAAAAGCTATTTTAACATCAAGTTGCTCTAACTCCAAATCAAACAAAACGACAAAAGCAAGTAAAACACGAATGGAAGTATGACGAACAACCCGGTGAGAATATCTCATTAAAGTCAATACCTTCCTTTTGGTTAAAGCCTTTAACGACTAATCGTGCTTTGCATCTTGGATCTTCAACCCCGGGAATGCCGTCTTTCTTCTTATAGACCCATTTACACCTCAATGGTCGCTTGCCTTTGGGAAGCTCTGTCAAAGCCCAAGTACCATTTTTATGAAGACTCTCTATTTCTTCATTCATAGCCACTAGCCACTGAGAAGACTCAACACAAGAAACAGCTTCAGTATAGCTGGCAGGCTCAACACCATCATTTACCTCTTGTGCAATAGACAATGCATAAGCGACTAAATTGTCATCATCAGTGTATCTGGTTGGCTTTTTGATTTGTCTTCTAGCTCTATCTCGGGCAATACAATAATCATCTCCTTGTTGTTGAATAGGAGAAGTGGCATTATTATCACGATCATCATTAACACAATGATCATCAATGCTAGATTCATTTATAGAGGAAGATGAGATATCGACATCAGAATTTGTAGGCTTCAATACAAACTCCACCTTCTCGCTAGTACTCTGCAGATTACCTGTACTAGTAGAAGAAGACACAAAAGACTGTTTTCCAGAAGATAATAATGCATCCTCATTAAAAGTCACATCTCTGCTAAGAATTAATTTTTGTGATTTTGATTCAGAGTACCACAAACGATACCCCTTGGACTCAGATGCATAACCAAGAAATATGCACTCAACAGCTCTTGGAGCTAATTTGCCATCATTAACATGTGCATATGCAGGACATCCAAAAATCCTTAAATTAGAATAATCAACAGGATTACCTGACCAAATTTCTTCTGGAACTTTGAAGTCAAGTGCTGAATGTGGAGAACGATTTACCAAGTAACATGCAGTAGATGCTGCCTCAGCCCAAAAATCACGTCAATGCCATAACCCAGCGTTTGAGAGCATACAACGAGCTCTCTCAAGTAGAGTTCTGTTCATCCGTTCTGCAACACCATTTTGCTGGGGATTCCTTGGAATGGTTTTGTGTCTAGCAATACCATAATTTGCGCAGAACTCATTAAAGTCACCACTACAAAACTCTAATCCATTATCAGTTCTAAGCTTCTTCACTTTCTTCCCTGTCTGAGTTTCAACAAGAGTTTTCCACTTCTTGAATGTGGGAAAAGTCTCATTTTTATGCCGCAGAAAATAAACCCAAACCTTACGAGAAAAATCATCAATAATAGTCATCATATAGCAGCGTCCTCCATAGGAAGGAACTTTAGAAGGCCCCCAAAGGTCAGAATGAATATAATCAAGAATACCTTTGGTACGGTGAGTTGCAGTAGAGAAACTAATCTTTTTCTGTTTCCCAAAAACACAATGTTTACAAAATTCCAACTTACCGATGCCATGTTTACCAAAATGACCTTGCTTGCTCAGAAGATGCATGCCTTTTTCACTCATATGGCCAAGACGCATGTGCCATAATTTAGTGACATAGTTATCAGGCATAGAAGATGATACAGCTGCTGAACCTGTCACAACAGTCCCTTGCAAGACATATAAACTACCAACTCGGTTAGCTTTCAATAAAACAAGAGAACCTTTTGATACCTTTAGAACTCCACCTTCAGCTGAATACTTGCACCCGAGAGACTCGAGAGTTCCAAGAGAAATTAAGTTACGCTTCAAATCAGGTATATACCGGACGTTAGCCAAAGTCCTGACAACACCGTCATTAGTCTTGATTTGAACTGTACCTATTCCTGCAACCTTGCATTGGGAATCATTACCCATCAAGACAACACCACAATCAACATATTCAAAAGTGGTAAATAAGTCCTTATAAGGACACATGTGAAAAGTACATCCAGAATCAAGAATCCATTATGTTTTACTCCTCTTATTAGAAGAGACAACAGATAAAGTAATGTCATCGTCAGAATTAGCTTCAATATTGGCAGCTTCAGGGGATTGTTGAGTTTTCCATTTTTCTTGTTTTTCTTGCTTTTTCTTCAAGATAAGACATTCAGAAATCTCGTGTCCAGGTTTCTTGCAATAGCGACAAAATTTGTTGAATTTGCGTCCCTTGGATTTGGATCGGGATTTTTTGTAATTAGTACTCCCTCTTTCTTGAGTTCTTCCTCTAACACTTAAGCCTTCACCCTTGTCCACAAAATGAACTTCAAGATCAAATTTTTCTTTGGACAATAAATTAGATTTAACATCTTCAAAGGATAAGGTATCATTATTTCCATACAACATGATTTCTTTGAAGTGTTTGTAGGTAGAAGGTAAAGAGACAACCAACAAAACAACTTTATCTTCAACCATTCGAATGGTATATAAACGTTCTTTGAGACGAAGCTTATTTGCAAGGTTCTTTGTCATGTAAAGAGTTTCTAACTTTAGCCATAATCCCGCAGCGGTTGTTTCATTGACAACTTCACGGAGAACCTCCTTAGACAAGCAAAGTTGGATTGCTGCAAGCGCCTTTTCGTCCAACTCGTCCCACTGCTCGTCGGTCATGGAAGCGGGTTTCTTCGTCTTTCCATCTAAAGCTTTTCTTAAACCGTTATGAGTAAGAACGACCCTCATTTGGACTCGCCAAATAGAAAAACTAATCTTGCCATCATACTTCTCAATGTCAAATTTAGTAGACATTTTGCAATTCCCAATTAAGAGCTCTGATACCACTTGTTAGGGTATCAGCGCAATGCGGAAGCACGGGATCGTGATAATTGAGAATTAAAGAGAAGTAAGTAAATATAACAAGAAATAAAACACACAAGATTTACGTGGAAAACCCCTATAATGTGAGAGGTAAAAAACCACGGGCGATCAAGAGCACAATTCCACTATGTAAAAGAAAGAGTACCAAGTCCTCTTATAATAATAAGGACAAAGAGTAATATTTCTCTCAGTATTTCCTCAAAAACACTCTCTCAAATGGAACAAGAATTCTCACCAAATATACACTCTAGTGTATGTTACAAAGTGTGTTTCTATAATAATTGTTATTCTTCAATACGTATATATAGCCTTCCTCCTTCGAAGTAACAAGAGGTGATGCAAATAACTTGGAATGTGAAGCATGCATGAAACAACCAATAAGTGACACGTAGTGATTGAAGTAATCACAAAGAAATAGGAGCCATGTATTGTTGGAGAAATCTTCACTGACTTGATATTTGCTACAAATAGCTTATTGAATGAGAGCCATATTCTAACAATCTCCACCTTGGTTCGAATTCGATAAGTGCTCGTCGCCAAATAAAGCCCCGAAGGGCACTTAAGTACTGTAGAGACCAACCAAGTCTAGACAATGCTGAAACTTGGTATTAGGAAGTGGCTTGGTAAGCATATCTGCTGGGTTCTCAGAAGTGTGAATCTTTTCAACTATAATTTCACCAACAACAATTATATCTCGGATAAAATGACGTTTTACATCAATGTGTTTGGTCTTCTCGTGATAACGATTATTCTTGGTCAAATGAATAGCACTCTGGCTATCACAAAACACAGTAAGAACACCCTGTGTAAGGCCAAGTTCATTGACCAAACCTCGAAGCCAAATAGCCTCTTTAACGCCCTCTGTTGCTGAAATATATTCTGCTTCTGTCGTAGATAATGCAGCAATAGATTGAAGTGTAGCTTTCCAACTGATAGCACTATTACAGAGAGTAAATATGTAACCAGAAAGAGACCTTCTTCGATCAAGATCACCACCATAATCCGAGTCAACATAACCAACAACATCATCGGTTGTAGCCATTCTTCTGTCAAATACCAAGCCAATACCGGAAGTACCTTTTAGATACCGAAAAATCCATTTTACAGCACTCCAATGATTCTTACCAGGATTATGCATATACCGGCTTACCATGCTAACCGCATATGCTAGATCTGGTCTAGTGCATACCATGGCATACATAAGACTACCAACTGCACTAGCATAAGGAACATGCGACATACGCTCCATCTCTTCCTCTGTATCCGGGCAAAAATCTGAAGATAACTTGAAATGTGCAGCAAGTGGAGTAGAAACAGGTTTGCAATTATTCATATTAAACCTATCAAGCACTCTCCCAATATACTTCTGCTGAGATAGGAATAGTTTACCAGCTTGACGGTCCCTGTGAATCTCCATACCAAGAATTTTCTTTGCTGCACCTAATTCTTTCATATCAAACTCATTACTGAGTTGAGTTTTCAATTTCTTGATCAAAGACTTGTCACGTGATGCAATTAGCATATCATCAACATAAAGTAACAAGTATATGAAAGATCCATTTTGAAAATTTTGAAAATAAATGCAGTCATCATATTGACTTCTACAATAACCTTGCCCGATCATGAAAGAGTCAAATCTTTTGTACCACTGCCTGGGAGCTTGCTTAAGGCCATATAAAGATTTCTTCAAACGACAGACAAGATGCTCCTTTCCAGGAACAATAAATCCCTCAGGTTGTTCCATGTAAATTTCTTCTTCCAACTCTCCATGTAAAAAAGCTATTTTAACATCAAGTTGCTCTAACTCCAAATCAAACAAAACGACAAAAGCAAGTAAAACACGAATGGAAGTATGACGAACAACCCGGTGAGAATATCTCATTAAAGTCAATACCTTCCTTTTGGTTAAAGCCTTTAACGACTAATCGTGCTTTGCATCTTGGATCTTCAACCCCGGGAATGCCGTCTTTCTTCTTATAGACCCATTTACACCTCAATGGTCGCTTGCCTTTGGGAAGCTCTGTCAAAGCCCAAGTACCATTTTTATGAAGACTCTCTATTTCTTCATTCATAGCCACTAGCCACTGAGAAGACTCAACACAAGAAACAGCTTCAGTATAGCTGGCAGGCTCAACACCATCATTTACCTCTTGTGCAATAGACAATGCATAAGCGACTAAATTGTCATCATCAGTGTATCTGGTTGGCTTTTTGATTTGTCTTCTAGCTCTATCTCGGGCAATACAATAATCATCTCCTTGCACGATCATCATTAACACAATGATCATCAATGCTAGATTCATTTATAGAGGAAGATGAGATATCGACATCAGAATTTGTAGGCTTCAATACAAACTCCACCTTCTCGCTAGTACTCTGCAGATTACCTGTACTAGTAGAAGAAGACACAAAAGACTGTTTTCCAGAAGATAATAATGCATCCTCATTAAAAGTCACATCTCTGCTAAGAATTAATTTTTGTGATTTTGATTCAGAGTACCACAAACGATACCCCTTGGACTCAGATGCATAACCAAGAAATATGCACTCAACAGCTCTTGGAGCTAATTTGCCATCATTAACATGTGCATATGCAGGACATCCAAAAATCCTTAAATTAGAATAATCAACAGGATTACCTGACCAAATTTCTTCTGGAACTTTGAAGTCAAGTGCTGAATGTGGAGAACGATTTACCAAGTAACATGCAGTAGATGCTGCCTCAGCCCAAAAATCACGTCAATGCCATAACCCAGCGTTTGAGAGCATACAACGAGCTCTCTCAAGTAGAGTTCTGTTCATCCGTTCTGCAACACCATTTTGCTGGGGATTCCTTGGAATGGTTTTGTGTCTAGCAATACCATAATTTGCGCAGAACTCATTAAAGTCACCACTACAAAACTCTAATCCATTATCAGTTCTAAGCTTCTTCACTTTCTTCCCTGTCTGAGTTTCAACAAGAGTTTTCCACTTCTTGAATGTGGGAAAAGTCTCATTTTTATGCCGCAGAAAATAAACCCAAACCTTACGAGAAAAATCATCAATAATAGTCATCATATAGCAGCGTCCTCCATAGGAAGGAACTTTAGAAGGCCCCCAAAGGTCAGAATGAATATAATCAAGAATACCTTTGGTACGGTGAGTTGCAGTAGAGAAACTAATCTTTTTCTGTTTCCCAAAAACACAATGTTTACAAAATTCCAACTTACCGATGCCATGTTTACCAAAATGACCTTGCTTGCTCAGAAGATGCATGCCTTTTTCACTCATATGGCCAAGACGCATGTGCCATAATTTAGTGACATAGTTATCAGGCATAGAAGATGATACAGCTGCTGAACCTGTCACAACAGTCCCTTGCAAGACATATAAACTACCAACTCGGTTAGCTTTCAATAAAACAAGAGAACCTTTTGATACCTTTAGAACTCCACCTTCAGCTGAATACTTGCACCCGAGAGACTCGAGAGTTCCAAGAGAAATTAAGTTACGCTTCAAATCAGGTATATACCGGACGTTAGCCAAAGTCCTGACAACACCGTCATTAGTCTTGATTTGAACTGTACCTATTCCTGCAACCTTGCATTGGGAATCATTACCCATCAAGACAACACCACAATCAACATATTCAAAAGTGGTAAATAAGTCCTTATAAGGACACATGTGAAAAGTACATCCAGAATCAAGAATCCATTATGTTTTACTCCTCTTATTAGAAGAGACAACAGATAAAGTAATGTCATCGTCAGAATTAGCTTCAATATTGGCAGCTTCAGGGGATTGTTGAGTTTTCCATTTTTCTTGTTTTTCTTGCTTTTTCTTCAAGATAAGACATTCAGAAATCTCGTGTCCAGGTTTCTTGCAATAGCGACAAAATTTGTTGAATTTGCGTCCCTTGGATTTGGATCGGGATTTTTTGTAATTAGTACTCCCTCTTTCTTGAGTTCTTCCTCTAACACTTAAGCCTTCACCCTTGTCCACAAAATGAACTTCAAGATCAAATTTTTCTTTGGACAATAAATTAGATTTAACATCTTCAAAGGATAAGGTATCATTATTTCCATACAACATGATTTCTTTGAAGTGTTTGTAGGTAGAAGGTAAAGAGACAACCAACAAAACAACTTTATCTTCAACCATTCGAATGGTATATAAACGTTCTTTGAGACGAAGCTTATTTGCAAGGTTCTTTGTCATGTAAAGAGTTTCTAACTTTAGCCATAATCCCGCAGCGGTTGTTTCATTGACAACTTCACGGAGAACCTCCTTAGACAAGCAAAGTTGGATTGCTGCAAGCGCCTTTTCGTCCAACTCGTCCCACTGCTCGTCGGTCATGGAAGCGGGTTTCTTCGTCTTTCCATCTAAAGCTTTTCTTAAACCGTTATGAGTAAGAACGACCCTCATTTGGACTCGCCAAATAGAAAAACTAATCTTGCCATCATACTTCTCAATGTCAAATTTAGTAGACATTTTGCAATTCCCAATTAAGAGCTCTGATACCACTTGTTAGGGTATCAGCGCAATGCGGAAGCACGGGATCGTGATAATTGAGAATTAAAGAGAAGTAAGTAAATATAACAAGAAATAAAACACACAAGATTTACGTGGAAAACCCCTATAATGTGAGAGGTAAAAAACCACGGGCGATCAAGAGCACAATTCCACTATGTAAAAGAAAGAGTACCAAGTCCTCTTATAATAATAAGGACAAAGAGTAATATTTCTCTCAGTATTTCCTCAAAAACACTCTCTCAAATGGAACAAGAATTCTCACCAAATATACACTCTAGTGTATGTTACAAAGTGTGTTTCTATAATAATTGTTATTCTTCAATACGTATATATAGCCTTCCTCCTTCGAAGTAACAAGAGGTGATGCAAATAACTTGGAATGTGAAGCATGCATGAAACAACCAATAAGTGACACGTAGTGATTGAAGTAATCACAAAGAAATAGGAGCCATGTATTGTTGGAGAAATCTTCACTGACTTGATATTTGCTACAAATAGCTTATTGAATGAGAGCCATATTCTAACAGATATTAAAAAGGAGAATAGATTACCATTTCCATAATATAAAGAACTTCCATCAGGACAGACATTAAAAGACCTATGATATAATTCGTAAAAAAAAAGGACCTATGGTATAAGAAACAGTTGCAGTCCTAATGCGACAATGATCAGCAGTAGATGGTTTATCGAAATAAATTATTTGATGCAGATCAGTATCCCTTAACCCATAAACAATGTACACATCATTGAAATTCTCCTTTAAATGCTCTATAGTTGCAGCTTCATTATTTTGACAGACCCACTGCTGCAGTTTACAATAGTTCACTTCCTGTAATGGACATGTCATTACTAAAAATCAAGATACCATTCTCCTTACAAGCTTCCTGCAATGTAACAATGTCCCACAACATTCCACTATTTCTTTGTCAAAGCATTGTACACTTCTTCCACAAATGAATTATTGGATTGGCTAGTAGGAATTTATTTTGACTAGCAGAAAGTCTAAACAGGACCTAAGTGACTGCAACAAAATATTGCATGTTGGGAACTTGCAGCATCATTGCAGATGCACTGATTCCAGGAGCTCAAGATCTATGAAGCACAAACTCTGACATAGACACCTGACACGACATGGACACGTCGACACTGCTGATTTAAAAAACATTGGACACTGACATTTTTGTATTTAGCTTAAGCAAACTATATGGCTAGTGAGGAATTATAAAGAAAAAAAGGACAAGAAACAATACTTGGAACTTCTCTCTCTCTGCTGTTCGTTGAACCCTTCTTTCCCTCGATTCCTAAATTTTCTTCAACTTCCTCCATGCATATGTTGAAGATTCTTGAAGAATAGAGTCCTTCCTCCATCGAAACTAATTGGAATTTCTTTTAAAAAATTGAACTGGGGACTGTTATGAGACAATTAAAGACTAGTTAGATTGTAGTAAAATGACCGGAATAGATAGCACAAGAATTGGAATCACTTTGGGTGGTATAAGGTCAGGTTAACAATGGAAATCTCAGTTCTAACTAGAATTGGCTCATTTTACATAGTGTAATTAGATAACAACGAAAATAATGCTCATATACAATTTTCCCCATTGAGCATTATTTTCCTTAATCTGGGATTTAAAAGATAAGATAGTGTTAACTCACAAATTAGAACTAATAGAAAAGAGAGGATGAAGATTAATTAATAGAAGTTTATTAATTGAATAAAGAATTACAAAGAATGCTCGTATACATCCCTCAATGCGTATAGTTTCCTTTAAATTCTGCGATTAAATGAAAGATAAGAGACATATTATTATGAATATAATATATGTTGAGATCAATGGTTTCTTGATCTAGAGAAGTATCAGATATGAGTAGATGTGCGAGATGATATTTCCATCCGGATAGACAAGGCTTCTGAGAACACTCACACTCAGTTGTATGGTAAAGTAAAATTGACAAGATAATAATACTTGTGTGTTCAACTTTTATTTATTTGTTATTGTTGAATATAAATGAACTGTTTATCTTATTTCATTTTATCTTATTATAGGCAGTTAGAAAATCTGAGTATTCGGGTTATAAGGGTTGAGGGTAGTTAAGAACTCCCTGGGATTTTATCTCATCCCACGCCCTTTATTTATGTTGTTTTTTTTTTCTTTATTCAATAAGATCGATGTAACATCGGCACAAGCTTTGGCACGAAGAAGAATTTTCAGATATGGTTTTTATAATACTATCTTGTATATAAATAAATAGTATAGAGATATATCAGATTTAATAATAATTCAAATTATTTCATGTAATCCAGTCCCAGATATAGCATTTTGTGATAATATTCAATAAATTAATAAAGGATGTTACAAAATACAAAAGAGAGAAACAAAATAAGAACTAAATATCAAAATGAAAGTGGAATGGAATGGGTTTGCCTTTCTCAGCTGGTAATTGGGTAGAATACAAGATTGTGACATTTGAATGATAGATACACTTGTGGCCATAATTGGAATGTGAAAGGATTCCTAATTTTTAGGTACTAGAATAGAACTAGCAGATAGAAATCTATGTTGAAAACAAACTATAAAATTTATAAGTGCATTAATATATGAAGAAATAACAATACATACAACGTAAGTCATTCTCATCCTATCCTGTGATTTTCAACTTATCAAAATACAACTCATTACTATAACGAGTGGTTTTTATCATCACCGAACAAAAACTAAAGCTCAAGGCCATGTCGACATTTCTACAGAGTTATCTTTCACATGAGATCTTCTCTTCATTCCCTATGCTTTTCTTCACTATCTTTGCACTATTCCTTTCTCTTTTCTTCATCATCAAATATTGGTATTTCAAATTTTCTGTCACCACAAGAAACTCACCACCTTCGCCTCCAAGATTTCCTCTACTTGGTAATCTCCATCAACTTGGCTTATTCCCTCACCGATCACTCCAAAATTTATCTCACAAATATGGCCCTTTAATGCTTCTTTATTTTGGGAAGGTTCCAGTACTCGTGGTTTCTTCAGCTGGTCCAGCTAGTAAAGTAATGAAAACTCATGACTTGGTTTTCTCTGATAGACCACATAGTAAAATCTTCGATATCCTTTTATATGGTTCGAAAGATGTGGCAAGTTGTGCATATGGTGAGTATTGGAGACAAGCAAGGAGTCTCAGTGTGTTACACCTTCTTAGTAACAAAAGAGTTAGATCTTATCGTCATGTGAGAGAGGAAGAAACTTTAAGAATGATGGAATATATTAAGGAGTGTTGTTCTTTTGAGTCTCCGTTGAATTTATCTGAGTTGTGTTCTACAATTACTAGTGATGTACTATGTAGGGTGGCTTTTGGAAAAAAATACCGTGAAGGGAGAGGAAAGAAATTGCATAAGGTGTTGTTGGAGTTTGAGGAGTTATTGGGTAGTATATGTATAGGAGACTATTTACCTTGGCTTGATTGGTTGGCGAAAGTTAATGGTTTGTATAGCAGGGCAGAAAAATGTGCCAAATCTTTGGATGAGTTCTTAGAACAAGTTATTGAGGAGCACATTAGTCGTAGGTCTGATGGAGATGTTAGTGTTGATAGCGAGGATCAAAATGATTTTGTGGATGTTTTGCTTTCTGTTCAAAAGACTAATGCTATTGGCTTCCCAATTGATAGAACTGCAATCAAGGCTTTGATACTAGTAAGTAACAATATTATTCATATATACTAGCATAAGCAACTTAGTTAAACTAACTTGGTCATATTAAAATGATATGCTTTGTTAGCTTAATTACGATCACTATATAGGTAGATCTTATTCTGATTGAATAATCTTTTTTCATTCTATCAATTCCAAACAATCATTTTTTATCTCTTTGTTGCACTCCTCTGCCATACCATGTTTATCCAATAGCGGAGAAATAGATATGCTACGACATTCTAACTTTACAGTTTTTATAATGTACTGTTTACATTTAATTTAACTGCTGATCTGTTAGGTTACTTCTTTTTCCCCCAAATTAGATTACTTAGATATATTTTGTGTATAAATTATTTAAAATATTCTGTGCATTTTTCCCTGCATATGTAGGATATGTTTGCAGCAGGAAGTAATACTACCAACACAGTTCTAGAATGGGCTATGACAGAATTGTTAAGACACCAAACATTGATGCATAAATTACAAGATGAGGTGAGAAGTGTGGTTGGTAACAAAACTCATGTAACTGAAAATGATTTGGTTAATATGAACTATTTGAAGGCTGTGGTCAAAGAAACACTTCGCCTCCATTTACCAGTTCCCTTATTAATCCCTCGGAAATGTATGGAAGATATCAAACTAGATGGTTATGACATTGCAGCTGGAACACATGTAATTATCAATGCTTGGGCTATCGCAAGAGACCCTTCTAGTTGGGAAGAACCTCTAGAGTTTAAACCAGAAAGGTTTATGAACAGTTCAATAGATTTTAAAGGATTGGACTTTGAACTTATTCCATTTGGAGCAGGAAGGAGAGGTTGTCCTGGAGTGACTTTTGCTATTGCTGTGAATGAATTGGTTCTAGCAAACCTTGTTTACCAATTTGAGTGGAAATTGCCTGATGGAGTAGCAGGGAAGGATTTGGACATGTCTGAAACTCTCGGTCTTACTCTTCATAGAAAATACCCTCTACTTGCTGTAGCTACCAAATATGACAGAAATGAATAAACAGCCCAAGAATGACATTATTAAATAATGTGAAAAGTTGAAAATAGTTTGAAATAATTTTTTTTATGTGTATTTGTTATTAACTATAATTGAACAATGAATATTGATGTTTGAACTTTGAGCAAATTTAGTTTTGATCTACTAATAATAGGCCACTGAAGGAGGGACAAAAGGACCACTTGGACAAATTTAGGTAAAAAGGATTGGCAAAAAAAAAATTTGGTTATCCAAACTTTGTTGTTTTCTCTCATTTATTTAAAACTGGTTTGTTGGGAAATAAACATGTTTGTACTACTTCTATTTCATGTTCTGTTTGCAAATTGGCTAAAAGTAAAACACTCCCTTTTCCGTCGGGTGCTCATCGTGTCTCGACTTGTTTTGAGATGATTCATAGTGATGTGTGGGGAATGTCTCCTGTAGCTTCTCATGCTCACTATATATATTTTGTCACATTTATTGATGATTACCGTCGTTTTACTTGGATATATTTTCTTTGATCTAAGTCTGAAGTGTTTTCTACGATTCAGAAGTTTTTGACATATGTTGAAATTCAATTTCAAGCTGTTAAAATTTTTCGATCCAGACTCTGGAGGTGAGTATGTGTCTCATGAGTTTCAAGAGTACCTTCAACAAAAAGGGATCTTGTCTCAACGATCTTGTCCCAATACCCCCCAACAAAATGGGTTGGCAGAATGCAAGAATCGTCATTTGCTTGATGTAACTCGTACCTTACTTCTTCAAGCTTCTGTACCATCCCGATTTTGGGTAGAAGCTCTTTCTACAGTTGTTTTCTTGATCAACCGTCTTCCTTCTACTGTTATTGGTCTTGATTCTCCCTTCTTTCATCTTTTTAAACCTCAGCCTGATTATAGTGATTTACATACTTTTGGATGTGTGTGTTTTGTTCATTTACCTTCGTTTGAAAGACATAAACTTGGAGCACATGCCTATGATAATTATGTTATCTCAATCCCTCACATTAATACTCAGTTTTAGATTGCAACCATTTTTACCAAAGTTGTACCTCGTCTGCGTCATCAGTTTCTAGCTAGCAAATTGATGCTCTTTGATCAGCCACATCAATTTGAGGGGGGCTGTGAATCAGAAAATAATATCTCTTATTAATTGTATTTATCAGCTTTTCTAGAATAAGTTAGGCAAATCAAGAATTGATTTGCTTCCTTTAAATTGTAATTAATAGTGGTAATTACATGTATATGCTGTAACTATTATTTATAGAGAGAAATGACAAAGTAGAAAGGCATCAAGCCATAATTCCTGACATTTCAAACTTTGCAAGCTATAACATAGCTAAGAAAATGCAAAGAAGGAAGAAAAAAGTTGCTTATCATTTGCAACTTTGGCTGGACTACCCACTTGTTGTGGTCCTACAATAATGAAATAGGAAAGGGTTCCTACTTAACAGTTTCTAGAATTAGATATAAATTTATGTTGAAAATAAATTATATATACACCTTTTCTCCTGATCTCCTATATCACTATCCACATGCAAATTGCAACGCAAGCAACTTGACTCACTCTCACCCAATGATGTGAATCACTGTGTGATTTTCACCATATCAAAATACGATTCATTATCTTATTAGAATCATTTAGTCACCATAATACATATATAGAGGAAGATATCACTAAACAGAAACAAAAGCTTAAGTAATGTTCACATTTCTACAAAGTTCTCTTTCGCAAGAAAGCTTATATTCATCATTCTCTATGCTTTTGTTTACAATCATCCCACTATTTCTTATTTCTTTATACTTCATCTTCAAATATTGGTATTTCAACAATTGTTCTGTCAGACAAAAAAACTCACCACCTTCACCTCCAAGATTGCCTCTACTTGGTAATCTCCATCAACTTGGCATATTGCCTCACTGGTCACTCCAAAATTTATCTCACAAATATGGCCCTTTAATGCTTCTTTATTTTGGGAAGGTTCCAGTACTTGTGGTTTCCTCTGCTGATGGAGCAAGAAAAGTAATGAAAACTCATGATTTGGTTTTCGCAGATAGGCCACATCGTAAAATCTTTGATATCCTTTTATATGGTTCCAAAGATGTTGCAGGTTGTGCATTTGGTGAATATTGGAGACAAGTAAGGAGTCTTGGTGTGTTACACCTTCTTAGTAACAAAAGGGTTCAATCTTATCATCATGTGAGAGAGGAAGAAATCTTAAGAATGACGAAATATATTAAGAAGTGTTGTTCTTCTGCATCACCATTGAATTTAACTGAGTTGTGTTCTACAATTACTAATGATATAATATGTAGGGTGGCTTTTGGAAAAATATACCGTGAAGGAAGAGGGGTGAAATTTCAGGAGGTGATGTCGGAGTTGGGGGAGTTATTAGGTACTGTATGTATTGGAGACTATATACCTTGGCTTGATTGGTTGGCGAAAGTTAATGGTTTTTATAGCAGGGCAGAAAAATGTGCCCAATATTTGGATGAGTTTATAGAAGAAGTTATTGAGGAGCATATTTTTCGTTCATTAGATGGAGATGTTAGTGTTGATGGCGAGGATCAGAATGATTTTGTGGATGTTTTGCTTTCTGTTCAAAAGACCCTTCAAGTTGGGAAGAATCTCTAGAGTTTAAACCAGAAAGGTTTATGAACAGTTCAATAGATTTTAAAGGATTAGATTTTGATTTTATCCCTTTTGGAGCAGGAAGGAGGGGTTGTCCCGGATTGTTGTTTGGAATTGCTTTGAATGAATTGGTGCTAGCAAACCTTGTTTACCAATTTGATTGGAAATTGCCTGTTGGAGTTGCAGGGAAGGATTTGGACATGTCAGAGACTGGTGGCCTTACTTGTCATAGAAAAGACCCTCTACTTGCGGTAGCTTCAAAACTATGACAGAAATGAATAAGCAGTTACATAGTCAAGAGGCCAAGAACGACATTATTAAATAGTGCAAAAAATTGAAAATAGTTTGAAATTGTATTTTAACTTTTGTGTTATTGTTAATAAGTAATAACTAATTTAGTTTTGATGTACTCATAACAACTTCCAAACACTTAAAAAACATGGTGTTAACGTAAGGAAAACACTAGTTTTTTCTCTGAAATAGTATGATCACTAGGCCAAAGAGATCTCACCAGTACATGTTTGGGAGCTTAGTGCATGAGTTTAGGTGCCATATATAACGGTTAAGTACATGAACATAAAAAGCACAAGCAGATCAACCCTTTTACAAGTAATAACTTACATTTTTTGTGTCAAAAAAAAAAAAAAAAACTTACATTTCTCAATCATATAATATAAGTTTATAACACAAACTATTTAAGATACATAAGCTATAATAATTTGTTTGACCTCAATATAATTCTGCTATCATTATATTTTCAATGTCTGAAAAACATCAACGTATCATGAAAACATATAGTTTGCATGTTAGATTCACGGTGAAACTGGTAGCGTCAGTCATGAGTTGCTGGAATTTTAATAAAAAATGCCCCTCGAAGTGGTACCAGCTGTAATAACGGTGAAGTACTTCAAGCTTGCGCTGCCACCATAGCTAGAATCAAAGTGGTTTTGTGCTGCTAACAATTTAAAAAGTGTTATGCCCCAGTCTAAAGAAAAAAAAAAGGTAAGTGTAGCAATAGATAAATTCAAAACTCAAAGTGCAGCAATTACACAATAATAGTAGTCAAGTCTAATGTGATTTAAACCATGGTGTCTTACCTCCATGTGATGTTACTTTATGAACAATATTGATATGAAGGAACCTGTTAGGACCCGTATTCAAAATGAAGGGTCTAATGAAGCATTAGTGCATCAACATCCAAATGTGGGCCTAGGGACGTGGCAAGTATATTCTAGAAGGAGGAGGAAGGCTGCTAACAGTTGGTTAGCCTTGGGTGACGTGGAGAAAGAGAATTGAGAAGAGAAGAGCTACTAACCGTTTCCTTGATATAAGGAGTAGAGAGGACTGTTGTAGCTTATCTTTCATTCTTCTGAGTTTGTTAGTATGAGGAGACAGGATTGATCCTGGCCTTGCGGAGCCTAGCTCTGGGCAGTTAGGGATTGTTCATTGTCAATTCTTATCTGTAACACTCTATTTCCATACAATCAATAAAGTTCTTATACTTTTCCATACTATTTTACTCTTATCTTACTTGCCCTGCTTTTTGGTCCCTAACAAATGGTCAGACCTACCGGATTAACGATGACGGAGCCAGTGAATACCAACACACCTGAAATGGAAGCTCGAGTAGACGCTCTAGAAAGGGAGATGAAGAGCATCAAACTTACTCTGTCAGAGATGCTAATGAAGCAACATAAATTTCATGAACGGTGTGTTGCAGTGTTAACAAAGGCTATGAAGAAATCTGATGACGGCGAGGGGAAAATCGAAGCATCGGATAATCGCACAACATCAGAGGTTCACACTACAATGGGTTTGAAGAAGTCAGATGTAGAATTGTTCGGAGAGCTCCAACAACCTCTCCAAAACGTGATGCTGCAGAAGAATAAAGAGACAGTGAGTGAAGGGAGCAACATCAAACAATCTCATAGAATGAAGATGAGTGATGACGGAGCAAATTTTGGTTGAGTCATAGTCGATTCACGGCCCCTGGAAATTCCAGTTAGCATTGTGTCATCGCTGGAGGCTTCAGATCGGAAGCTAGGCAGTACCACAAAGGAGTTTCAAGCTGTATGTCATTCGGTGACGGTTTCACCACCACCGAAACCGCCAGACGCCGACCTACACGCGACAGAAGCAGAGATTCGAATCGCCGAAGGCCCGACCATTATTCCGCCGTCAACCAAGCCGCCGGAACCACCAGATGTGGGTTCACCGAAGACAGGCTTAAGGATGGTCGCTTTACTACAACCACAAATGACACCGTCGAAGAAATATGCGACGGAGATAGGATCGGTAGTGACAGAGGGAGTACGTCACCTTGACTCAGTTGAGAAGGTTTTAGAGGAAGGAAGGGCAAAATGGTCAATTTTTGAGTTAAAGATCTTTGAAATCCTAATGGGTCAGATACACGAGAATGGATCCTCTCAATTTATATTTTCTCAATTTTTATATCTCAACCATCAATCAATTTTTCCTCATTTCTTTTCAATTTAAATATTACTTTATATTTATAATCCAATGGTTTAAAACCCCACTTTATTTGCTCAATTTTTTTTTTCAAATTGAGAGGATCATTTCTCCAGATACACATATCTCTTCCGTCCATTGTACACGTGTTATCATCAGGTCAGTGCACTTTCCCCTTCTCTCATGTGTCATCCAAGGGACAACCTTTACCACTTACTACCTACCATGGTGACACAGTACAATTAAAGCTGTCCAACGTAATAGAATGTGAGTTGGGTCAATATTTTAATCCAATGGGTCAGACCCAAGATAATTTTTGTTTGAATTTAAAGGAAGTAGCTATATGGGCTGGAATAGAGTTACTGGGCTTTAATAGCTATTGGGTCACAAGGAAGGGTGATGGGAATTTGGAAATTTTCTCTTCCCACCCCCCCCTCCCCCCGATTTCTGTTTTTACCCCTAGTTTTAAACTTCGGAACGCGTTTTCCGAAGCCTTGAAGATCAACTTCAGATTGTATTTTCCGAAATTTTCGACAAATTTGAACTTAAAAAACTTCGGAAAACACGTTCCGAAGTTTTTGGACAAGGGTAAAATTGGAATATTGGGGGGTTAAAAAGAGTCATGGGGGGTGAGAAGAGAATCTTTCGGGAATTTGAAGCTTAAGGGGAAGGATTACGTTTCAGCTCTACATTATGGGAAGGAGTTTTCAGCCGGAGTACAATTACCTAAAACAAGTGCAGAAGAAACTTCTTTGTTATTCAAATTCATGTCAAAGTGGAGGGAAAATGAAAAGGTGTTGCTAGACTCAATAATTTGGAGCTCCTTGGTCAACAAGTTTGCACAGAAAAGGGTCCATGATAAAAAATTTAAATATTCTAGGAGTTTTGACAAGTTGGATAATGAGTTTATAAGGGTGTCTTACTCCCTAATTGAGGCATACTGTCATTGTTATTCCATAGTTGGTGAGAGAAAATTGTTTAAAGAGTTACAAGTGGTGGATACTGTATTGTTGAACTCTTTGATTTCCCATTATGAACAATGTGGGAATGCTTATATAGTTTGGGAGCAAATTTCAGCTCAGAACTTTTATGAGTTAAGCTCGTATATTGATTTAAGATTGCCCTTCAATTGTTGGGGAGTTATGGATAGGAATTATGCTTCATTTTTTAATCTGGAAATTGATTTGGTTGTAATGGTAAACCCCATCAAGGAAGTTGTCATATTTACAAGTTTGGACTGGGAAAAGGAAGTCAAATCATTGTTGTCGGCTCTTATCATAGGGATCTTTGCGGCAAATGATTTAGCAAAGAGGACTACTGTGTTGCTGGAAGTTGCAGAAAATGTGGCAATGGATATGTTGGATATTTCGGGTTCGTTAAGTGTCCAGCAATGGGACCCTGGTGGAAAGGGTTCAGTTCGGAATGACTATTGTATCAGAAGAATTAGCGAGGAATGCTATTATGGAGCGCAAGAATTTCAAAAGATTTGGCCCATATTAAAATGGTATGTTGTTTATGTGCACATTGCTGACTTCTCGAGGGATGTTGCTACTACATCGTCGATGTTCATGTTTGATTGTGCTGGTGGCTCAGTAGCTCTTTGTCATGCCAAAGCCACTATGAGGATTGTACCCTTAATTGACAAAAAAGGAAAGGTTAACTTTAGCCTTTTTACTTCTAACTTTGACATTCAAATGCAGTACTGTTTTTGGAAGGGACAAAGGTTTAAAATTGAATATGGAGGAGCTCAATTTGCATTATGTACTTCTTTTAATCTTAATCCTTGGTTTGCATATTGGAGCATAAAGCATGACCACTTTGAATTAATGGGGCAAGAATCAAGAGAAATAAATTTTCCTATGCCAGCTACAACTTGTGGATACCGCTGGACTGGTTTGCTTATTCTTCATGGATTGTTCTACTTGGTATTTGATAGAGGTAAGGTATTTAATCGCTTCCGTAATGTGTGGTGTGTTGCTTGGATGGTGAAGCAAGGCAACTCTGATTTCTCAAGTTGCAATTGGAGGATTTTTGGAAGACATTATGTTAGAAAGTTTTTTGTGAATAAAGTGAAGACTGTGGAAGAAGCTACTTGGAAGATGGGAATCAATGTTAGAAGTCAATTTCCTAAACTCAGACTTGAGGACAAGTCTGTAATTCAAGAGGGAGGTATTGTTAGGACCCGTATTCAAAATGAAGGGTCTAATGAAGCATTAGTGCATCAGCATCCAAATGTGGGCCTATGGACGTGGCAAGTATATTCTAGAAGGAGGAGGAAGGCTGCTAACAGTTGGTTAGCCTTGGGTGACGTGGAGAAAGAGAATTGAGAAGAGAAGAGCTACTAACCGTTTCCTAGATATAAGGAGTAGAGAGGACTGTTGTAGCTTATCTTTCATTCGCCTGAGTTTGTTAGTATGAGGAGGCAGGATTGATCCTGGCCTTGCGGAGCCTAGCTCTGGGCAGTTAGGGATTGTTCATTGTCAATTCTTATCTGTAACACTCTATTTCCATACAATCAATAAAGTTCTTATACTTTTCCATACTATTTTACTCTTATCTTACTTGCCCTGCTTTTTGGTCCCTAACATAACCTATGTAGTTAAGCCTATATGTGTGAAATAAGTAAATCAATCTCTCATCGTAGAACGAAGAAATTAATTCACTGTAACGCGTGACTCGTTAACAAAATTTGACTATAATCACGATGGAATAGTTGTTTGGAAGTTAGGAGAGGACAGAAATGAAGGATTATGAAAGAAACAAGAAGAAGCAGATATTTATTTTTCTTTAGGACTAAGACTTCTGATTTGGTGACTAGGACTTTAGATGATTTCAGAAGAAAAGTAATAACCAAATCCTTTCTCTGATACATACAGTCTTGTCTCCTTCGACAACACTCTCCTTGAATAGACTGGAATCTCTCCATTTTCCTATCCTATCTCGACTTCTAAACAAATTTTAATGCGAGTGTAAATTAAAATTCCAAAATCCAAAAGAAATTGGATCTTGTAGCAGAGCGGTAGCAATAAAAAGGAACATCAATATTTAATGTGGAAAAACCTCTAATTTCAAGGGACAAACTCCAAATTTCTTCCACTATCCGCTCTCTAATACACACAAGAGATACAAATATAGTGTTTTCCGTGAGACTCACACTCTAAGAATTTATTCAACACTCTATTTTTTTCTCTCTCACACAGACTTCTACACAGAAACTAGTATTTTCTCTTCTGCATTAATGCTTTACTTCTTCCACAATGATCTGTATTTATATATGCCCAAAGTCATGTGAACAATAAGCTTGCTGCACCACAAGCTATAAAATAAATAGCTATATTCCTAAAGTGTGAAACCATGTATATGCATGTTAGCTTTCAAATTTTGCAAGCTATGTTACTGCGCCGGGCTATAACATAGCTTTACTATTGGGAAGTGTTGAATTTGTGGTATTAGGCGAAGGAATAGAAGAATTCAATAAGATAAATAAATATTATTGATAATGAAGCTTTTTTTTAATTATTATTATTTAAAATAATATGATACTACCTTGATATTTATAACCTAATCATAGAGATATTTTCTCAACAAACTATAAAATAAACCTTATGCATATCTTAACAGATATTTTCTAATTCTAATAGGAAGAAAATGCAACCTTGCATTTAATGCTCAGGAGGAAGAAAAACTCAAGTGGCTTATCAATTGCAACTTTGGCTGGACTACCCACATGTTGTGGTCCTACAATAATGAAGTGGGAAGTTTCTAGAATTAGATATAAATTCATGTTGAAAACAAACTATATTTAGTCACCATAATATATATAGAGGAAATATATCACTCAACAGAAACAAAAGCTTAAGCCATGTCCACCTTTCTACAAAGTTCTCTTTCACAAGAAAGCTTATTTTCATCATTCTCTATGCTTTTGTTCACAATCATCCCACTATTTCTTATTTCTTTTTACTTCATCATCAAATATTCGTATTTCAACAATTGTTCTGTCAGACAAAAAAGTCACTACCTTCACCTCCAAGATTTCCACTACTAGGAAATCTCCATCAACTTGGCTTATTCCCTCACCGGTCACTCCAAAATTTATCTCACAAATATGGCCCTTTAATGCTTCTTTATTTTGGGAAGGTTCCAGTACTTGTGGTTTCCTCTGCTGATGGAGCAAGAAAAGTAATGAAAACTCATGATTTGGTTTTCTCTGATAGGCCACAACATAAAATCTTCGATATCCTTTTATATGGTTCGAAAGATGTGGCAAGTTGTGCATATGGTGAGTATTGGAGACAACTAAGGAGTCTTGGTGTGTCACACCTTCTTAGTAACAAAAGGGTTCGATCTTATCATCATGTGAGAGAGGAAGAAACTTTAAGAATGATGGAATATATTAATAAATGTTGTTCTTCTGAATCGCCATTGAATTTAACTGAGTTGTGTTCAACAATTACTAATGATATAATATGTAGGGTGGCTTTTGGAAAAAGATACCGTGAAGGAAGAGGGGTGAAATTTCAGGAGGTGATGTTGGAGTTGGTGGAGTTATTGGGTACTGTTTGTATTGGAGACTATATACCTTGGCTTGATTGGTTTGGAAAAAGCTAATGGTGTTTATAGCAGGGCAGAAAAATGTGCCAAATATTTGGATGAATTCATAGAAGATGTTATTGAGGAGCACGTTAGTCGTTGGTCTGATGGAGGTGTTAGTGTTGATAATGAGGAGCAGAGTGATTTTGTGGATGTTTTGCTTTCTGTTCAAAAGACTAATGCTATTGGCTTTCCAATTGATAGAACTGCAATCAAGGCTTTGATTCTGGTAAGCAACAATATCATTTTCATTTATATTTCTTCCTTCTTTTTTTGTTGCATATTCAATATTTGTTTTCTTTTGTGAAATAATGAGTACCGAGGTTTGGAAGAAGCTGATATTAAGGTGCAAATTAAATTGTGCTCTTTCCCCTTGCATGTAGGACATGTTTGCTGGAGGTACTGATACTATTTGCACAGTCCTAGAATGGGCGATGGCAGAACTGTTCAGACATGAAACTGTGATGCGTAAATTGCAAGATGAAGTAAGAACTGTTGTTGGCAACAAAACTCATGTAACTGAAGAGGATTTGGTTAACATGAACTACTTGGAAGCTGTGATTAAAGAAACCCTTCGCCTCCATGTACCAATAACATTATTGGTCCCTCGGAAATCAATGGAAGATATCAAACTAAATGGCCATGACATTGCAGCTGGAACACAGGTAATTATCAATGCTTGGGCTATTGCAAGAGATCCTTCAAATTGGGATGAACCCTTTAGAGTTTAAACCAGAAAGGTTTATGAATAGTTCAATAGATTTCAAAGGATTGAATTTTGAACTCATCCCATTTGGATCAGGAAGGAGGAGTTGTCCTGGAATGATGTTCGCTATTTCTGTGAATGAATTGGTTCTAGCAAACCTTGTTTACCAATTTGATTGGAAATTGCCTGATGGAGTAGCAGAGAAGGATTTGGACATGTCTGAGACTGTTGGCATAGAAAACGCCCTCTTCTTGCGGTTGCTACCATAATATCAGAAAAACTAATATTAAACAGCTACGATTAGCCACGAGCCCAAGAATGTGACATTATTAAATAGTGTGAAAATAGTTTGAAATTATATTTAATGTGTTATTGTTAAATACTATAATTGAACATTGTATATTGATGTTTGAACTTTAAGTAACTTTAGTTTGTGACCATTTTTCTTGGAGCTTAGTGCATGTGTTTTGGCGCAAAAAATAAAAAAATAAAAAATAAAAAATAAAAATTTGACTTGCAACTTTGTTGGATTATGCCTTGAAATTGCATGAAACAAGGTGCAAAATGGTGTAGGAACAAGACCTGGCGCAGGGTGGCGCAGCCGCGCCCACACGTGCCTGGTTAGGCCTGTAACTTCTGTCGATGGCGCCCAGGCGCGCGCGCGATTATATAAAGGGTCTGCTTCAGATTTTGCAGCAGAGAGAGGAAAAAGAAAGGGAAAATTAGGATTTCAATGGGGGTTTCACCAACATCAAGGCTAGAGTGTTAGAGGGCTTCTCTTGGGTCACTTCTAGGGTTGGGGTAACCATTGTAACACCTAGGAAACACTTATCATTGAAATCTCTTGGTCACGGGAAGAGATTTAGGAAAAAAGGGTAGAAATTAGGGAAATACTAATTTCTTGCAACTCTTTGTAAATCTCATTGTAATCAAGAAGGAAGAAGTTTGATAAGGAACAGAGAGCTCTCTCCCCCAGATTAGGTTCGTTAACACCGAACTGGGTAAACAAATTTCACTTGTGTTCTTTATTGTTTTTTTGGTAGTTTAGCTTTTGATTGATTATAATTGCTTGGACCATTGTTGCTGTTTTGGTTGCTTAATTGTTTTGTCTCACACTAGTTTAAGTTTCATTGGTGTGGTTTATTCGAATTCACAACAATTGGCGCCCACCGTGGGGCAAAGGGTTTAAACAATTTTAAGCACCATGTTTGAGAATTTCCGGAAACAATTTTGAATTGTGGGAAGTGAAGATGGAAGCAATAATAATGTTCGGGATGATGGATAAAACATGGAGTGTGGTTATCCGGTGCCTCGAAGGTAAAAAGCTAAAGGAGATTGCGATGAAGTTCGGCCTGGAGAGGCGGTGGTAAGAATACTCGGGATCGGCCTGGAGAGGCGGTGGTAATAATACTCGGATCGGCCTGGAGATGCGGTGGTAAGGCCTCGAGAGGCGGTGGTAAGAATACTCGGCTTCAACCTGGAGAGGCGGTGGTAAGAATACTCGACTTCGGCCTGGAGAGGCGGTGGAATAATACTCGGGTCATTTTTTGAAACAACAACTTTATTATGGGATGTGAATAAGCTAGTGGAAGTTGGGAATTGGTGGAGTTTTGAGTCGTAGACTTTGAAACTCATATCACATGTGTTTGAAGAAGAAATACCGAGAAATCCTAGAGCTAGTTGAAGGTGGAGTTCACTTTGAAGACGGGAAGGCTTGAAAGGTTTGAGGTATGGTTTTTTTTCGGTTGTCTTGCGATGTTTGACAATCGTGTGATTCTTTTACATGATGTGAGGTATGTTCCTGAACTTTGACGCAAGATAGTTGGTTCTACTATTGGTTATGCATTGGATACTAGTGGTGATTCTCATGTGGTTGAGTTGTGTGAAGCTTCGGGTGGACTTGTTAGCGACATGGGTTTAATTGAACTAGTGAACGAGGTTTACTAGGTGTTGGAACTGAACTAGAAGTGTTGGAGACTGACAATAGCTTGAAGTACGTTTCAGATAGTTTAATAGTTTTGCGTTACAAGGTGGAAGACATAGTGGATATACTGGTTTGAGTCTTTGGTGGAGGAATCTCGGTTTGAGGTGGAGTTTGTTATTAGTGGTACTAGAGGAAGACAAACAATCAACAATAACCCTTGACTATCAAATGAGAGATAGGGAAGAGAGTGGTAATGTTGCACCAAAGTGGTATGACTATGGAGACTTTGTGTTTTATGTTCCGGTTGTGTCTGAAGAAGTGCAAAACTTGAAAGTTCTTCAGGGAGACAATTGGAAGCAACGGTATTGAGACTTGGGAACTTGTAGGGCTATTGGAGGTAGTTGGATACAAGAAAGTCTGATGTTACAGCTTGTGGAACTTAGCTAAAATTCCAAGGTTAAGTTGAAAGGCAAGCAATTCTTCAGGAGGACGGACATGAACAATCCGGGGTCTGAAGAGGGTGTGGTGAAACTTGAATGATTGTCCTAAAATTCCAAGGGCAATTGGAGGCAAGCGTTTCTTTGAGAGTACGAAGCGGTTCACTTCGGGGTTCAAAGAGGGTGTGGTGTAAGCAATGTGGTTGATGGGAAGTTGACATCACCATGAAATTAAAAGGCAAGGTGGAGATTGTTGGATTATGCCTTGAAATTGCATGAAACAAGGTGCAAAATGGTGTAGGAACAAGACCTGGCGCAGGAGTGGCGCAGCCGCGCCCACACGTGCCTGGTTAGGCCTGTAACTTCTGTCGATGGCGCCCAGGCGCGGGGAAGGCGCCCAGGCGCCCGCGCGATTATATAAAGGGTCTGCTTCAAATTTTGCAGCAGAGAGAGAGGAAAAAGAAAGGGAAAATTAGGGTTTCAATGGGGGTTTCACCAACATCGAGGCTAGAGTGTTATAGGGCTTCTCTTGGGTCACTTCTAGGGTTGGGGTAACCATTGTAACACCTAGGAAACACTTATCATTGAAATCTCTTGGTCACGGGAAGAAATTTGGGAAAAGGGTAGAAATTAGGGAAACACTAATTTCTTGCAACTCTTTGTAAATCTCATTGTAATCAAAAAGAAAGAAGTTTGATAAGGAAAGGAGAGCTCTCTCCCCCAGATTAGGTTCGTTAACACCGAACTGGGTAAACAAATTTCACTTGTGTTCTTTATTGTTTTTTTGGTAGTTTAGCTTTTGATTGATTATAATTGCTTGGACCATTGTTGCTGTTTTGGTTGCTTAATTGTTTTGCCTCACACTAGTTTAAGTTTCATCGGTGTGGTTTAATCAAACTTGCAATCCAATGAGGTGGTCAGAAGGACTATATAAACAAATGCAATCCATGTGTAGTAAGAGGAAATTTTCTTACAATCTTCAAATAATTTGCAGGCAATTTTTCAGTAATATAATCAATATGAAATTTGTATAGAATTTTTACAAGTAAATTAGCATAAAAACCATTGAATTGATTTATTAAGAGTAATTTAGTATTAATAGTCCCATGCATTTTAGACAAATTTATTAATCGAACAATCTTTTTTAATATATGTGATTTTTGTTAGAGTTTCATCGAGATTAGATAAAATTTTCATACCTAACTCCGACCGAATATGGTGGGTTAATTAAAATCTGGTCATCGACAATGAAGGGTCCAAGGTGCTAGAAAATCAAATAATTATGAACAAAATTAGTGTAATGCCAAAAATCACACGTACAGTAATATCAATTTCTATGCTCAAATGCTCACACAATTAGGATAATAAAGAAATTAGTCTTTTAGATCTATGTTAATCAAACATAAATCATTCCATCAAAATTATCAGCAAACATATATAATCATATGCAATCAATAATGTAACTGATAGTTCATTCTAAAGTGAAATACAAACTAATAGGTACATTTTAGTCAAATGTTCAAAATCAATTCACATATATAAAATAGTAACTCAAACATATCAAGATACAAAAGAGAAAGACAAATTAAGAACTAAAAATCAAAATGGCAGTGGAATGGGAAAGGCTTTCCTCCCTCAGCCTGTAATTGGGTAGAATACAAGATTGTGACATTTCAATGATAGGTGCACTTGTGGCCATAATTGGAATGGGAAAGTATTCCTAATTTGCGGTTACTAGAATAGAACTAGCAAATAGAACAAACTATATACACACATAACAAATCTTTTCACCTGATCTCTCATATTATTAATTATCCACATGTAAATAAAATTTATAAGTGCAAAAATATAACAGTAACAGAGGAAGAGTATTATGAACTACTGCAACACACTATATTTGATTCACAAAATTAATATGAGCTTATGGGTGGTGCCTCTTCTCAAGTCTTCCACTAGTCACCATAACAATAACAATAAAACAACTTGACTCATTCTCATTCTATGCTGTAATTTTCATGCTTATCAAAATACAACTCATTACTATCTTATTATAATCATCCTCCTAGTCACCATAGTATACATAGAGAGAAAGATATCAAAAGAACAAATAAATATCATAACCCCAAGTGATAACTTACTACTATCATAAGGCCATGTCCACAGTTCTACAAAGTTCTCATTCACATGAGATCTTCTCTTCATTCCCTATGCTTTTCATCACTATATTTCCATTATTCCTTTCTCTTTTCTTCATCATCAGATGGTATTTCAACAATTCTGTCACCACAAGAAACTCACCACCCTCACCTCCAAGATTTCCTCTACTTGGTAATCTCCATCACCTTGGCTTATTCCCTCACCGATCACTCCAAACTTTAGCTCACAAATATGGCCCTTTAATGCTTCTTTATTTTGGGAAGGTTCCAGTACTTGTGGTTTCCTCTGCTGATGCAGCTTCTAAAGTAATGAAAACTCATGACTTGGTTTTCTCTGATAGGCCACAACTTAAAATATTCGATATCCTTTTCTATGGTTCGAAAGATATAGCAAGTTGTGCATATGGTGAGTATTGGAGACAAGTAAGAAGTCTCAGTGTGTTACACCTTCTGAGTAACAGAAGGGTTCAATCTTATCGTTGTGTAAGAGAGGAAGAAACTTTAAGAATGATGGAATACATTAACGAGTGTTGTTCTTCTGCGTTGAATTTAACCGAGTTGTGTTCTACAATTACTAATGTTATAATATGTAGGGTGGCTTTAGGAAAAAGATACGGTGAAGGGAGAGGGAAGAAATTGCAGGAGGTGTTGTATGAGTTTGAGGAGTTATTGGGTACGGTATCTATAGGTGACTATATCCCTTGGCTTGATTGGTTGGGGAGAGTTAACGGTTTTTATAACAGGGCCAAAAAATGTGCCAAATATTTGGATGCGTTTATAGAAGAAGTTATTGAGGAGCACATTATTCGTTGGTCTAATCGAGATGTTATTGTTGATAGTGAGGATCAGAATGATTTTGTAGATGTTTTGCTTTCTGTTCAAAAGACTAATGCTATTGGCTTCCCAATTGATAGAACTGTAATCAAGGCTGTGATACTAGTAAGTAACATTATCATTCATATATACAATATCATTCATATACTTATTTAAACTAACTTGGTCATATTAAAATGATGCTTTGTTAGCTTAATTAGGATCACTATACAGGTAGATACATCTTATACTTATTGAATAATCTTTTTTCATTCTATCAATTCCAAACAATCAATCTTTATCTCTTCGATGCACTCTACCATACCTTGCTTCTCAATATGCCGCACATTCTAATTTTGCAGTTTTTCTATTCTAATGTAATGTTTACATATAATTATAATGATCTGTTAGATCACTTCATTTCTCCACAATTTAGATTACTTAGATAAATTTTGTGTATAAATTGTTTAAATATTGTGCTTTTTCCCTGCATATGTAGGACATGTTTGTTGCAGGTACAGACACTACCTACACAGTCCTAGAATGGGCAATGACAGAACTGCTAAGACACCAAACTATAATGCATAAATTGCAAGATGAGGTGAGAACTGTGGTTGGTAACAAAACTCATGTAACTGAAGAAGATTTGGCTAACATGAACTATTTGAAGGCTGTGATCAAAGAAACACTTCGTCTCCATTTACCAGTTCCCTTATTAATCCCTCGGAAATGTATGGAAGATATCAAACTCGATGGTTATGACATTGCAGCTGGAACACATGTACTTATCAATGCTTGGGCTATTGCTAGAGATCCTTCAATTTGGGACCAACCTCTAGAGTTTATACCAGAAAGGTTTATGAACAGTTCAATAGATTTTAAAGGATTAGACTTTGAACTTATCCCATTTGGAGCAGGAAGGAGAGGTTGTCCTGGAGTGTTGTTTGGAATTACTGTGAATGAATTGGTGCTAGCAAACCTTGTTTACCAATTTGATTGGAAATTGCCTGACGGAGTCGAAGGAAAGGATTTGGACATGTCTGAAACTCTTGGTCTTACTCTTCATAGAAAATACCCTCTACTTGCAGTAGCTACCAAATATGACAGAAATGAATAAACAGCCCAAGAATGACATTATCAAAACAATATGGCCCCATATATCAAATTGTATCAATTCACCACATTTAGTGGATTTATTTACAATAAGTTTGTAAGGTAACTTTCTATGTCTAGCTAACTGACATGTCGCAAACTGAATCATAATCAACAATTAAGAAAGGGAAATCATGCTTCATATTGAGCAATCTCTTATTTGATAAGTGTACCAGGCGAAAATGCCATAGGGCCTTGCTAGGTATATGTATACTAGAGCTATAGATGTGTCTGTTGGTTTGTGAAGAGGCTTGAGATGAGTTGGCTGCAATGGTAGAGGGCTTGTTATTGGTCTTTGTGGTCAAATAGTACAATCCTTCTATCAATTCACCCGAACCAATCATCTTCAAAGTCCTCTTTTCCTGTATAGAACAATGCACATTGTCAAAAATCACTGTACAATGTGAAAGCTGAGTTAATTTTGGTACAGAAATAAGATTTAAGGAAAATTCAGGCACAAGTAGCACATTGTGCACATGAAAATTTTCAAACAACTTGATTGTACCAGCTACTTAGCATAGGAGATGGTTCCATTGGCCATTTTGACTTGGACTGGAGCTATATCATGATAACTATCAAACAAGGCTAAACTAGAGCAAATGTGGTCACTAGCCCCAGAGTCAATAATCCAAGAACCATATGTGGAATTACTAAGGGAATATGCAATACCTGAATGGTGATGTTGAGCCACATTCACCTGCACTGCATTGGAAGCAGCAGTAGTAGAGGAAGTCTGCAGTAGATTAACCAATTTTTCATATTGATCCCTTAGTTAAACCATAGGTTTCAGTCCCTTTGTAACTCCTATTATCATCATTATCAATTTGTTCCTCTGCATTATTGTGATTAACACTTGCATTTCTGCCTAAATTTGGAGGAAATCCATGTTTACGATAACAATTATCCACAATGTGGTTATCTTTACCACAATAAGTGCAGTACTTGTTGGATCTTCTGTTGCTACCATAGCTGGAATTAGAGTTTCCCCTGCCACGACCTTGGCCTTGGACTTGATTCTGAGGCTTTCGTGCATCAGATGCATTAATCAACACCATACTTTCATCCAGATCCAAAACAGTTTGTGCATGGACCCATTAATAGGATCTGAGATCTAACAAGATCAAAAGAATCATTGAGGCTAGTAAGAAACCTAATTGACCTAACCAAATCATGCTGAGTACGAGCATTCACAATACCAATAACACACATGCACTTATGTTGACAATTGTAGACAGGCATAGGTAAGTAAGCTTCAAGTTCTTCCCATAGAATTTTCAAATTTGTGAAGAATTCAGAGACTGATTTTGTACCTTGTTTGAGGCCATAAATCTCAACTTGTAACTGTGAAATTCGAACGAAATCTCCGCTTGAAAACCTCTCCTTCTGCTCGTTCCACACATCAATAGCGTTTTCAAGATACACAATGCTTTGTGCAATGGAAGCTTCAACCGAATTCATAATCCATGAATGTATAAGCATATTTTATCGATTCCACACCTTATAACTCGAATCAAAAGCATCAGGTACCCGAATCGTTCCATCCACGAAATCAAATTTGTTCTTGGCTCCAAGCGCGCGCCTCATTGATCGCGCCCAAGAATGATAATTTGAATGCGTTAAAACCGTTGTGATGGATACAGTACAGATGAAGGACCATCGGAAGAATGCACGTAATAGACGTTTCCATGTTGTTGAGAAGGATCTTGAGGTGCTGCAACTACTTCAGCTCCATTGCGAGCCATGGCAGATCAAGAAGCTCGAAGATACAAATGGTAGAAAGGGATTTTGATGCGCAGCAGAGCTCAATTGAGCTTTGATTCCATCTTGAAGATGGTAATGAACAAAAGAAAACTCAGAATTCATAATTGGAAGAAAATGAATAATATTTGATTACAAGAAGATAATGAATTACAAGTGTGTAGTTACTTATATACCAAGCTAGTTAACTAAGCTCTTCTAATCAACTAACCTGACATGGCATAACTGCCTCCAGCTATAAAGCTGACATGGCATAACTGCCTAACAAACTCATAACAAACTGATCAAGAGGGAAGGCTGTCCTGCATTTATCACACTAAGCTAGCTCTGTGCTTCAGTTGCATGTTCTGTAAGTAAAACAGGAGCTTCGTCTTCCTTGTGCAAGGCTAATGGATTTTGCATACTTAACATTTATAACACAAACTACTTATGACAGAATAATTTATTTTTCCTCAAAATATAATTCTGCTGTCGTTATATTTTCTATGTCTGAAAAACATCAACATATCATGAAAACATATATTTTCTATGTTAGAAAAATAGAAATAGTACAAACTTATTTTCTGTGACGCGTAGCATAGAATGCACACAGATACATGCAGTAAGACACAAAAGTAGAAACTATGATAGTAGAAAAATGTTACCCGCTAACCTACAATCCTAGCAGCAGGCTTATAAAATAACTATAAGTAGAAACTAGGATAGTAGCAAAATGAGAAGGAAATCTCTCTTTTCCTGGTCCATCAAGATCGCCAATATTGTCATGATATTCCTAAACCGCAGGAAAACAAAAATGCAATTGATTAGACTTCCAAGAGTGATCCACTGAAATGTTAGTATTCAACCACATACATGTATTAAACTTTTGTCAACAAGTTGCAGCCACATGGAAAAACTATTAAGAAGACCTGAAATAATAAACTAGAAATCTAGCATTACATAAAGAGACATTGTCATACCCTTTATCCTTGAAATTGCATAGTTCTTCATATTCATAACTATGTCACCAACTCTGACATTGTCATAGCTAAAGCAACTAGAAATTACTTCAGTACCATATCGAATTGCAGAAACATTCCATAAATAACAACAACATGCTTAGAAAAATCTTATAAACAAAGACAATATTGACACTCAATTGAAATAAAAACATAAATGCCTCCAAAACAGACTTTGAAACAATTCGCAACTTTTAAGTAGTTCAAGCTTACCTCTAAAACAAGTTGTTCTATCCTCCACGAAGGCTAGATATCTCAAGAAAGCACAATGCAATAAAGGGTTGATCGGAGACTGCGGCGAGATTGACATGGAGAATTTTTCGTTGATAGGAGTCTTCCATGTGAAGAGCTTGATGTAGAGAAAAACCCTAGAAAAAGTCAGAGTGAGGAATTTTCTGGAGTCAGAGCTAGAATATCTGTTTTTGCATCACAGGAAGTTATTATAAATGAAAAATTACAATGAGAAGGTAACACTTGATGATTTAAGAAATATTATAAGAAAGAATTATTGTTAAATGAGAAAGTAACAACACTTGGTGGTTTAAGAAATGTTACGAGAATCATCGTAAAATGAGAAGAATCAATCAGTAAGAAAGATGGGTTAAATGGTCCAAGGGGATAACAAATCATAAACCAAACAAAAGGCTTTAGTGTAATGCCAAAAATCATATGTAATGTTGAAAAAGGTTAACACATGTATGGACAACCACACATCAAGAAAAATATCAATGTCTATGCTCGAATGTTTTCGATCTATGTTAATCAAACATAAACCATTCCATCAAAATTATCAGCAAACATCATGCTGTATAATCACAGAGCAATCAATAATGTAACTGATTGTTCATTCTAAAGTGAAGAGCAAACTAATAGGTAAATTTTAGTCAAATGTTCAAAATCAGTGAAAATGTCAGTGCATAAACAAAAGTGAAAGACAAATTAAGAACTCAAAATCAAAATGACAGTGGAATGGGAAAGGCTTTCCTCCCTCAGCCTGTAATTGGGTAGAATACAAGATTATGTGTATGTTTGGTTTGGCTTTTGCAATAATTGATTTTGATAGAATTGATTTTGGTATAATTCATTTTAACAAAATTAATTTTAGTATAATTGATTTATGTTTGGATACTTTCATGTAAAAGTGATTTGAACAAAATATTTAGTGTAAATGTGTAAGAATCAATTCTAGAAACCAGAAGCTACTATTTCTAGCTTCAAGTAGAATCAATTCTGGAGGCAGAATCAATTCAACTTTTGAGAAACCAAACAAGTAATAATCAATTCTAAACCTCCAGAATCAATTCTAGGCCTTCTAAAATTGAAACCAAACACACACTATGACTGTAACAACCCTTTTATTTTTTATTTTTACTTTTTAAAAAAATATAACAATTATAAAAATAAATAAATAAAAGAAATATTAAACAATAATAAAAAATAAAAAAAGAAAAAAAAAAGAATGGTATGGAAGGGGTTCGGTTATTATACATAAACCATGTTTATGCAGCGTGCATAAACTTCCTATTTGGGTCCCTCCCATTTTGTTATACACCCACCCAAAGGCCACAATTTCACTTTTTGTTTTTTTCTTTTCCCATTTTTGTCACCATTGTTCATCACCAACGCAGACGAGTTCGTTGTTCATCACCATCGCAGAAATCATCATCACCGTCGCCGATTCCATCCTTCATCGCCATCACAAAGCTCTTCACCATCGCTCATTTTTCTTCTCAAGAAAAGGATCAAATCCAGCTCACAACATCAAATTGATAGTGAATCTCTTGAAAGCATTCTATCTTTCAACCACCTAAGAGTAACTAGGAACCAAAGTAAGCAATTTAAACCTTTGTTATGTGTTATTCACTCTTCTCACGAACCCACAGCCCTAATCTTCAATTTTTGATTTGTGTTTGAATTGCATGTGAGTTTCTATTATGTTGGATTTATAATTAGTGTAATAGAACCTTGGTGTTATGTGAATGAATTGCATGTAAAAGGATTTAGGGATTTTAATACTAATTTCATCAAGAAAAATAGTTAGAAAAGTGAATAACATTTTAAGAAGAAATTGATAAGTAATTAGGACTACTTATAAGAAGAAACATATTACATAAGTAGTAATAGATAATTAAATGAGAAAAGTACATTAGTTTTAAGGTTGATTCTTCTAATAAGGTTATAAATAAGGGCATAATAATGTTATAATAGGTGGGAAGGAAGGAGTTCTTGTGTTTTGGCAGCTAGACACCGGAAAGAATAAATTTTTACTAAGAATTGGATCTCCGCTTCAGCATTTCATAGATTCTCTGGATCGTTCATTTTCCTCGGTGAGGCTTACCTTTGTGTAGTCAAACATATGGTTGTTAGTCTATGGGTATCACCCAACAGCTAACTAGCTCTAACTAGCTCTTCATAATGTTTTAACTAATTAAGGGTCTGCAGATATCTTGTGCAGATAATCAGATTCACATTTTTAAGATCTCTTCTATAGAAATAATGAGGTCTATTTCAGGGATCAATATAAGGTGAGGTGATTCACTGTATGTGTGTGATAAATTTTGCTGTGGATTGGTTTCAGTTTAAATATTTTGCTGGTAGATAGTTTCAGATAGTTTATGTTTAATTGCTGCTTTGATGCTTAATTGCTGCTTCCTAAACCATTTAGCTGGTAGAATGGTTTCAAAGAGTTGTACTCTGAAACCATTTTGCTGAGAGAATGGTTTCAAATAGTTGATGCATAATTGTTGCTTCCTAAACCATTTATTTTACATATATATATATATATATGCAGGTGAGATTAACTAGTCAAAGAACAGCTTCATCAATGAATTGGCCAAAGGGAGCTAAAGCTCAGGAAGTAGAAAGATTATGGATCTCGGAATTGGAATATGTTCAGCAATATTAACATATCTCAGCAATTCCAAAGGACAATATGTGCAGAAGGAAGCAACATTATACTATAAGGAAATGCTTAGAAAGATAGCAGATGAAACATGATAGTTGTTAGGATTGTGATTTGAAGAGTGCATGATAGTTGTTAGGATTATGATTTTAGCAGTAGTTTCTCTATCGTGTTTGTTGTTTTTGGTTTAAATTATGAATTATGAAGATCATAATCGTAAGAACTACTTAGTTTTTACTTGATGGTTTCATGAACTATTAGAAGACATGTTTATGATTCAATTAGATTTGCACATGCATATCAGTTTTCTCGATATTTGTATACTAAATTATGATTTTATGATGAAAATCGTGAACTATTGATTCTCATGTACCGTCTTTTCTTTTCAAATGCTAATTCACTGATGCATAGACAGAAAATATATATTCATATTTAATTTAACATAAATATTATAACTGAAATCATAAGTGTAGTTTAATGGTTTCACTATTTTTGTATCTGAAACCAAAGTAGCCCTCTTATGGTTTCCAATAAAATATTCATATTTTATTCAAAATAAATATTATAACTGAAACCATAAGTGTGGTTTAATGGTTTCACTAGTTTTGTATCTAAAACCAAAGTAGTCCTCTTATGGTTTCCAATAAAAGATTCATATTTTATTCAACATAAATATTATAACTGAAACCATAAGTGTGGCTTAATGGTTTCACTAGTGTTGTATGTGAAACTAAAGTATATCTCTTATGGTTTCCAATAAAATATTCACATTTTATTCAAAATAATTGTGCAAATCATAAGTTTGCTTCACGAATTTCACGAATTCATTTAACTATTTAACGAATTTCATGATGTTTGCTTCACGAATTCATCTGATAATACCGTTAATACATGATCATCAAATATTTAATCTTTTATATTGTAAACAACTTGAGGAGATAGAAAACAAAAGAAAGGAAAAGTGCCTTGAATTTGATTAATTTGATAGGACAATTTCCGCCAACGATTCACAACCTCTTTTCAATTTTGCTTCAGAGGACAATGAGATTTCAGATACTTCTTTGCAGTTAGGGTATTTATACTAACACCCTTTTCAGTTTCCACTAATCAACTTTTTTTTTTATAGAAACCTATGCTTTCAATGTTAAATTCTTTGCCTCGTGCATTTTTGTTACCGATTGTCAAAATTGCATTTTTATAAGAGTCTAGTGGCGAAATTCATACATACTAAGTGCTCCGCATATGAAATGTCTCACCAATCTTTTTTACTATTTGATTATAATTACGAGAATAAAAAGTACACTTTAATTAAGGTGGTCAATTTTGTTGTTATTATTGTAGGTTGTCATCATATTATGGTCTCAAAAGGAAAGCCTTGAAGATAGAACCTTGCAACCATTCTACTAGCAAAATGATTTTGAAGTACAACTCTCTGAAACCATTCTATTAACAAAATGATTTAGGAAGCAACAATTAAGCATCAACTCTCTGAAACCAGCCTACTAGCAAAATAGTTTTGGAGTACAACTCTGAAACCATACTTCCAGCAAAATGGTTTAGGAAGCAACAATTACGCATCAACTCTCTGAAACCATTCTTCCAGGAAAATGGTTTAGGTATGATTTTTAACTTAGCAAGAAAGATTTGTAACAAACTCAGTGGACCAGTGTTAATTAGGTGCTAAACCTTTAACATTGTAACCTCAACAAAGGAGTTCAAATTTCCACAAAAACAATCGTAAAAAATTGATAATATCATTTTAATTAATACTAATAATTTCACATTTCTCTCACTTTACAATTTATTTCACTAACTCGTGGATTTATTAACTAAATATATCCACCATTAACACGAATAATCTGACCATTAACCCATTCACCAAAATCCGTAGCTAGATTTTGCTTCTTCAACTTCATCTTCTTCATCAGCATCCCAAAGAAAATGTGCGTATGATGCTAGAACATAACTGCAACAAAACAAAATAAAAAACCATTTCGTTAATTCATTATTACTAACATAATCAACATCATAATCAGAATTCAATTCAAATTTTATCATACCAGTCATCATGAGCTGCTTTAACTACTTGATCAAAATAAGTCTCAGCACGAGATGCATCCTTATGACACTCCCATATCAAATCTGCGTAAAGTGATAAAATGTTACCATCATTTCGATTCGCCAAAATCGCTCTTCCACAACACTCTTTCGCTTTCACATAGTCCTTACGAACCTATCATCATTGAAAAAGTGGATTCTCAGGATTAGCTTCGATCATTGTACGGTAATACAAATCGGTACTATCGTTGTCGTGATTTGAATCGCCGAATCTTGAAATTCCACCGTCGTTTTTATCAAATCCACCGTTACTGCCTTCTTCAACTAACACACGCGTTGAAGCAACGTCTCTGCTATCGACTCCAATTTGTTCTTCTTCCAATTCGGAGAGAGAACATAACGTGGAACTAAAGGACGCCGTTCTGGAACGAGCACTGAACATTCCGGTTGTGTTATTTATGTAGAATCGAAAGGAAAAATAGCTTGGATTCTAATCTTATTCGAGCAGGTACGAAATGCAGAAAGAAGGAAATATAGATATGAATAAAAATGATATATAGAGAGTGCAATGTATCTTTTGGGTACCTTATAAATCAAGACCCATCCCTCATAATTTAGTCTATCCCAGTATTTTCTCTCAATGCATTTATTTGACAAATCAGTACAACATAAATGCAATTACAACAGAAACAAATATTAACTTGAAAAATCAACAAACAATGAGTATTAGTTGAAAGCAAAACAAACACATAAATGAATTAAAAAAACATTGAATGATCATCTAATTACTACTACTAGATTAAAAAATATTCAAATTGGAATTGCAAAACTCATAGCAATGTCAGTGGCTATACCTGCATGCACAATTTCTAATCTATTACAGCTTAATTAAAGATTAACATAAGTTAAATTAAAACAGCAAGTGATGCATTAATTAATTAATTAATTAACATGTTAATAAGAAAATGAAAAAGGAAATTGAAATAGTGAAATACCTAAGGAGTTGAAATCTTGTGTTTTGGGAATTTGAATAATTCCATTACCAATTGAATCCTTTCGTGCTACTGAGACACGAACATCAGCTTCATCCTCCCATGGAAATGGTCTCTTCATCTTAACCCTTCTTCCTGCTCAAAACATACACATGCATAATCATAATCATAAATTGCCGATTGAATCCTTCCATGCTACTGAGATCAGTTTCTGATAGTGCTCGAGTCAGTTTGTTTACTGAATCGGAAATCGGCGAAAGTGAACTCGACGAAGAAGATGACGCTGAGAGCATAATAGATCTGGATTTCGGGATTCCGTGAAAGATTTCCAGTTAGAGAGTGTGAGACTGAGAACAAGGGAGGGGATGCTAGGATTATTCCACGTGTAAACACAATCTGACGATGGAGAATTACTTATGCACCATGCATAAGGACCTTATGCATAATAACTTGTGCCGTCTGGAAGATAGAAGTAGAAGTGTAGAACCCAGGATACCCCACCCATTACTTTACCCTCTCACTTTCTCATTCTCTCGTCTTCCTCCGTTCCACCATTCCTTTCTTTTATTTTATTTTTCTATTTCTTTTCTAATCACAAATTTTCTTCCACAAATCAAACACCCACAAGAAAAATTATACATCTAAGCTAAGCTATTTCATAGTACAAGTAAAATTTGGTGGAATTTTGGGGCTAGGATTTGTGCTTTGAAGAAGAGGAATAATACCTATTTTATGAAAGTTACTCATTGAAACTCTTTGAGGTATATATTTATCAACTTACATTTCAATTAGTGCATATTTAGGCATGATTAGTGGGTTAGAGATTAATTCCAGAAATTAGAGTATATATTAGAGAATTTCATGATTATCTATTGTTACTAAAGTTCTATAATGAGCTTGTAAATCTAAAGAAAATATGATATTGTTGATACTCAGATATGTCGCTGAAAGCTTCACATGCTTCTCAAGAGTGGTTGGAAAGCAAACTTAGTTGAGAGAAAAGAGCTATCCGTTAGATGGTACCATTAAGAAAGGCCACTCTTAAGAGGAAAGAGCTATCAACGAGATGGAGCTAGCTCTCGGTTTTAATAATTTAATGATCACTAAATTTGATAATGTGTATTGCGAATCAATGAGAAAAGGGCTATCTGTTACATGGAGCCGCCACTAAATGAGAGGCCGCTCTTAGTAGGAAAGGGCTATCAGCGAGATGGAGCCATCTCTCGATTCTCTCGCAACTATTTTTAAATTTTATTTTACTGAATTTTTATATTTTCTTTTAAAGTTGATTATTTTGATTTCATTAAATTGTATGAGATTTATATACAAGGTTGATTATTTTGATTCTTTTAATTATATTGATTTCTATATTCCTATAAAGTTGTTTAGTTGGTTTTCACCTCCTTATGATATTGGATTTTTGAATCGTTTTCTTTTATGGATAAATTTACAAGTTTAGTAAATCTTCATGTTTATACTTGATTATGGATTAATTATATTTTTTGCATGGATTAATCTTCATGTTTGTAAATTGAAACTAGATTTGAGAAAATTATCATTCGTGTCCTTGTGTGTTTCCCTTCTAGTTGGTGGTGGTTGTTGTCTCTCACTAAGTGTTCGTGACTTACCCCTTCATATTCTATTTTTTTTTCAGATTCAGGAGAAGTAGCAAGCTTCTAATAGATTCAAGTTCCATATCGTAGCTATTTGGTAGGTTTCCTTTGGTGGAAGTCTCTATTGTTTATGTTGAGTCGATGTATCTGCAGCTATTGTGTCTAGGAATATTTTATTTTGGAATGTATGAATATTAAATATCTAAACCTTGAAAGACTGACTGATAATGTATGCAGTAAAAAAATATTAAACATGATTTATTTTGATTTTGGAAACGTTGAAAATATAGAGGATACTTTGTCGAAATTCAGTAAATATTATTTTTAAGAAGTAAAAGTCATTATTTTTAAATATTTTATATATTGTTTGATAGGTTTGGTCATAAAGTGTTGGTAAATAACTGTAACTCATGAAATTTAGGAAGAGGAAAAACTATTTTTTATTGAATAGAAATCTGCTATTTAATACAAAGTTGCAACTGAAATAAATAACAAATACTGAGTAAAAAACTCCTAAACTTCAGCCACTACTTTATTAGCTAATAAGTAGCTGGAAATATAAAACAAACTCTCCTAAAGACTTGGTCAACAAGTGCAGCTAGCAGTAACAACTGCTGATACACACGTTCAACACTCCTCCTTGTATCAGCGGTTGGATATTCCAAGTTTCTCCCTTAGTAACTCGAACCTGCTTCTTGGAAGAGCTTTTGTAAAGATATCTGACAGCTGATCTTCGGTCTTGCAATATTTCAAACACACAGCTCCATCCTTCTGTACATCTCTTAGAAAAAATAATTTGATGCTAAAATGCTTTGTTTTTCCATGAAAGACTGGATTTTTGGAGATGGCTATGGCTGCCTGGTTGTCCACCATTACTTCAGTAGTTTCCCTTTGCTCCAAGTGCATATCAGTTAGAATTTTTCTTAGCCACAAAGCTTGGTTAACAGCTGCAGTGGCTGCAATAAATTCTGCCTCAGCTGTTGATTGTGCAACAATTTCTTGTTTTTTTGAACACCAAGAGAATATTCCTGATCCCGAGCTAAAACAATAGCCTGAAGTGCTTTTCATGTCATCTAAAGATCCTGCCCAATCACTATCAGAGTAACCTTGCAATTTGAAATTTTGTGATTGACAAAACTTAATACCATAATTTATGGTCCCCTTGACATACCTCAACACTCTTTTTGCTGCTTTGAAATGAGATTCTTTAGCACAATTCATAAATCTTGAAAGTACACTCACAGCATACATAATATCTGGTCTTGTAGTTGTAAGATACATTAGACAACCAATTAAACTCCTGTAGAGTGTTTCATCCACTTGTTCTGCTTCATCATCCTTGCATAGCTTCTCCTTTGGACACATAGGAGTGCTCATGCTTTTACAGTTCTCCATGTTGAATTTCTTCAACATCTCCTTTGCGTACTTTCTTTGACAGATGAAGATTTCACCATTTTTCTGCTCAACTTCCATACCAAGGAAATAAGACATTTCTCCCAAGTCTGACATCTCAAAGACTTGCTTCATGTCATCCTTGAACTGTTGAATAAGTTTAACACTGCTGCCAGTAACCAAGAGATCATCAACATACAAAGAGATCACCAAAAAATTGGCTTGATCACCTTTGATATATAAAGTGGATTCACTAGGACTTTTAACAAAGCCCAATTTCATTAAGTACTCATCAATCCTACTATACCAAGCTCTTGGGGCTTGTTTCAAACCATACAAAGCTTTCTTTAATAGATAGACCTTATCCTCATGCCCTTTCACCACAAAACCTTCAGGTTGCTCAATATATATTTCTTCCTCTAGAAATTCGTTTAAAAATGCTGACTTGACATCAAGATGATATATTTTCCATCCTTTTTGTGCCGAAATAGCTAACAACATTCTAATAGTATCTTGTCTTGCAACTGGAGCAAATGTATCAAAGAAATCTAATCCAAAAATTTGAGCATACCCTTTAACTACCAACCTTGCTTTATGCTTGTTGATTGATCCATCAGCATGTAGCTTTGTTCTAAACACCCACTTCACACCTATGACTTTTTTGTGTTCAGGCCTTGTAACAAGTTTCCAAGTCTGATTTTTATCAATCATGGCAAGCTCCTCCTGCATTGCAGCCCTCCACTTAGGATCTTCTTTTGCGTCCCAATAACCCGCAGGTTCAAGGACTGCAATATTGCATCTTTGGTAAATATCAGAGAGCAATCTACTACCTCTTATTGGAGGATCATCAACTAATTCATCTTGATTTTGCAAAGGGTCGGCTACAGAAGGATCACCAACAAAATCATCTTGATTTTGCCAAAGGCCAGCTGCTGGCTTCTTTTCTGCATCATTCCAATTCCACTGTTCATTCTCCATGAAGTGCACATCCCTGCTTATCAAAATTTTCCTTGTGTTAGGTTGGAAAACTCTATAAGCTTTAGATGTTGAGCTATAGCCAACAAAGATACCGGGTTCAGCTTTCTTGTCTAGCTTGTCTCTTTTAATTTGTGGAACATAAGTAAAACACAAGCATCCAAATATTTTAAAATTTTTCAATAAGGGCTTATAACCATACCAGGCTTCAAAAGGAGTCTTCCCATCCACTGCTTTGGTCGGAAGTCTATTAAGCAAAAATACAGCCGTGTTTGCAGCCTCTGCCCAATATTCCTTAGGCAACCCTTTCTCATGAAGCATGCATCTGACCATTTCCATTATCGTCCTATTCTTTCTCTCACTAACTCCATTTTGTTAAGGGGTGTAAGGAACCGTAAGTTGATGCTCGATGCCTGCCTCCTCACAGAACATAGTGAATTGTTTTGAGGTGTATTATGTGCCATTATCAGACCTCAAAACTTGAATCTCGCAGCCGCTTTGCTTTTCAATCCAATGCTTAAATCTCCAAAATACTCCCGCAACATCTGACTTGGACTTGAGAAAATAAATCCAGCACATTCGGGTGTAATCATCTATAAACACAATGTAATATTTGCTCTCATTAAGTGAAGTAGTCCTTTGAGGTCCAGCCAAATCTGTGTGAATCAGTTGCAGCCTCTTTGTTCCTCTCCAGGTTGATTGTTTAAAGGGTAATCTTGCTTGCTTACCATACTGACATGCCTTACAACTTGGTAATTCAGCATCTAAGTGAGGCAAGCCTTGAACCAGCTCATTTCGTTGCATATTCAGTACCGCTGCATGATGAAAATGACCCAATCTTTTGTGCCATATCTCTGTACTATTGACCGTAGCTGGATAGGCAGTTTGCTCCTCCTTCATTGGATCAAATGAGAAACTTTTGCTTCTCATTTTTATGTTGAAAATCACGTTATCATTGGCATCTTTTATCAAGCATAGCTTATTTTCAAAGATGACTTTAAATCCTTTCTCAAGTAATTGACCCACACTTAACAAGTTTTGATCGATCTCAGGTACATACAAAACATCAGAAATTAGCTTTGTACCTGTGCAACTTTCAATGGCTACAGTTCCTTTTCCTTCAACAGCAATAAGTTTACCATTACCGATTCTGACTTTTGATATTTGTGATCTGTCCAGCTCTCTGAATATTTCTTGATCATGGGTCATGTGACTGGTACAACCACTATCCACTAGCCAACATTCACTTGAGCTACTGCTTGTAAAACATGTTGCTACAAACAGTTGCTCATCCTCTTCTTCCTCTTGCTGATCTGCAGCTTGAGCCTCATTGTTTTGTTGAAAATTTCTTCTGCAGATTCTCTCATGATGCCCTAGCTTGTTGCACTTTGCACACCTCACATCTGGTCTTCTCCAACATCTGAAAGGAGCATGGCCTGATTTACCGCAATGCTTGCAAGGTGGGAATTCTTTATCTTTTTCTCCATTATTGTAGCTAGTGTTTGCAGCTGCTTGTTTGTTGAGACTCTTATATTTATTTCCCATGCTCTTTTCTCCTCTGCTGATTTTTAATTTAGCTTGTAATGCTCCTTCCACCGAACCTTCAGCCCTTATCATTCTTCTTTGTTCTTGAGCCTGCATAGCATTTACGAGTTCTGCCATGGTAAGCTTTGACAGGTCCTTAGTATTTTCTAAGGAAGTGATAGTAGCTTCAAACCTTTCAGGGACAGTCACAAGTATTTTCTGAACTATTCTGGAGTCAGAAAATTCAGAACCAAGCAATCTAACTTTGTTAGCAATGCTAACAAGTTTATTTGCATACTCCTTAATTGTTTCAGACTCCTTCATTTTCTGCATCTCAAATTCTCTAATCAAATTCAGCGCTTGCATTCCCCTAATCCGTTCATCTCCTTCATATTCATTCTTGAAAAAATTCCAGATTTCAAATGCTGATTTGATGGTCATAATTCTGGTGAAGATTTCTTCCGAGACAGCAGCAAACAAAGAAGCTCTTGCCTTTGACTTTCTTGTTTTCATTTCTTTGTGATTTCTAATCTGAGCCATTGTTGGATTGTTTGGCAATGGAAAAACTTCGTAGTCCTCCTCAACAGCTTCCCAGAGGTCATTTGCCTCTAAATATGCCTCCATTCTAGCTGCCCACATATGATAGTTTTCACCATCAAACACAGGTAATGGTAAGGCTTTGTAGGTTGTTTCAGAATCCATCTATTTGATGAATTGAAGAACTGTATTTGAGCTTTTGTGGTAGGTTTTACTCACTTCACTCACAAGTCCCTTTAAGAAGAAGGCTCTAGATACCAATTTGTTGGTAAATAACTGTAACTCATGAAATTTAGGAAGAGGAAAAACTATTTTTTATTGAATAGAAATCTGCTATTTAATACAAAGTTGCAACTGAAATAAATAACAAATACTGAGTAAAAAACTCCTAAACTTCAGCCACTACTTTATTAGCTAATAAGTAGCTGGAAATATAAAACAAACTCTCCTAAAGACTTGGTCAACAAGTGCAGCTAGCAGTAACAACTGCTGATACACACGTTCAACATAAAGCTTGCCGGACTAGTGTGTTAGTTCGTGTGCCGATCACGATGCAGATTCGGGTCGTGACAATGACATTTGAATGATAGGTACACTTGTGGCCATAATTGGAATGAGAAAGGATTCTTATTTTATGTTCCAAACAAACTATAAGTGCATAAACAAACTATATACACACATAACAAACCTTTTCTCCTGATCTCTTATATCATTATCCACATGGAAATAATTTATATGTGCATAAAGATATGAAGAAATAACAATACATACAACTTGACTCATTCTCATCCTATGCTGTGATTTTCACCTTAAAATACAACTTATTACTATCTTATTATAATTTAAATAGAGAGAAAGATATCAGAAGAACCAATAAGCATCACAAACCCAAATGATAACTCATTACTATCTGAAGGCCATGTCCACATTTCTACAAAGTTCTCTTTCACATGAGATCTTCTCTTCCTTCCCTATGCTTTTCTTCACTATCTTTCCACTATTCCTTTCTCTTTTCTTCTTCATCAAATGGTATTTCAACAATTCTGTCACCACAAGAAACTCACCACCCTCACCTCCAAGATTTCCTCTACTTGGTAATCTCCATCACCTTGGCTTATTCCCTCACCGATCACTCCAAACTTTAGCTCACAAATATGGCCCTTTAATGCTTCTTTATTTTGGGAAGGTTCCAGTACTTGTGGTTTCCTCTGCTGATGCAGCTTCTAAAGTAATGAAAACTCATGACTTGGTTTTCTCTGATAGGCCACAACGTAAAATCTTCGATATCCTATTATATGGTTCGAAAGATGTGGCAAGTTGTGCATATGGTGAGTATTGGAGACAAGTGAGGAGTCTCAGTGTGTTACACCTTCTTAGTAACAAAAGGGTTCAAACTTATCATCATGTGAGAGAGGAAGAAACTTTAAGAATGATGGAATATATTAAGGAAAGTTGTTCTTCTGCGTCGCCATTGAATTTAAATGATTTGTGTTCTACAGTTACTAATGATATAATATGTAGGGTGGCTTTTGGAAAAAGATACCGTGAAGGTAGAGAGATGAAATTGCAGGAGGCGTTGTCTGAGTTTGAGGAGTTATTGGGTACTGTATGTATAGGAGACTATATACCTTGGCTTGATTGGTTGGGGAAAGTTAATGGTTTTTATAGCAGGGCAGAAAAATGTGCCAAATCTTTGGATGAGTTCTTAGAACAAGTTATTGAGGAGCACATTAGTCGCGGCTCTAATGGAGATGTTAGTGTTGATAGTGAGAATCAGAATGATTTTGTAGATGTTTTGCTTTCTGTTCAAAAGAGTAATGCTATTGGCTTCCCAATTGATAGAACTGTAATCAAGGCTGTGATACTAGTAAGTAACAATATCATTCATATATATACTAGCATAAGCAACTTAGTTAAACTAACTTGGTCATATTAAAATGATGCTTTGTTAGCTTAATTAGGATCACTATATAGGTAGATACATAGTATACTTATTGATTAATCTTTTTTCATCTTATCAATTCTAAACAATCAATCTTTATCTCAATTTATTTATCTTTTCGTTGCACTCTACCTTACCATCTTTCTCAATAGCAGAGATAATTATAGATATGCTGCACATTCTAACTTTGCAGTTTTTCTATTAATTTAACCACTGATCTGTTAGATCACTTCTTTTTTCCACCAACTTAGATTACTTGGATATATTAATTTTGTGTATAATTTGCTCAAAGTATTTTGTGTTTTTTCCCTGCATTTGTAGGACATATTTGTAGCAGGTACAGACACTACCTACACAGTTCTAGAATGGGCAATGACAGAACTGCTAAGACACCAAACTGTAATGCATAAATTGCAAGATGAGGTCAGAACTGTGGTTGGAAACAAAACTCGTGTAGCTGAAGAAGATTTGGATAGCATGAACTATTTGAAGGCTGTAATCAAAGAAACACTTCGCCTCCATTTACCAGTTCCTTTATTAATCCCTCGGAAATGCATGGAAGATATCAAATTAGATGGTTATGACATTGCAGCTGGAACACATGTAATTATCAATGCTTGGGCTATTGCTAGAGATCCTTCAATTTGGGAACAACCTCTAGAGTTTATACCAGAAAGGTTTATGAACAGTTCAATAGATTTTAAAGGTTTAGACTTTGAACTTATCCCATTTGGAGCAGGAAGGAGGGGTTGTCCTGGAGTGTTATTTGCTATTGCTGTGAATGAATTGGTGCTAGCAAACCTTGTTTACCAATTTAATTGGAAATTTCCTGATGGAGTAGCAGGGAATGATTTGGACATGTCTGAAACTTTTGGCCTTACTCTTCATAGAAAATACCCTCTACTTGCAGTAGCTACAAAATATGACAGAAATGAATAAATAGCCTAAGAATGACATTATTAAATACAATAATGTATTTTGATCAACTAATAATAGAGCACTGTTGAATGAGAAAGGGACCACTTGGACAAATTTAGTTTTCTTGGAGTTGTTTTATTGGTGCCATCTAATTGCAACCCATTGAGTGGACAAAAGCACTATATAAACAAATGGATAATATTACAATTCTTGAGGGGTCTAATATATGTTCTGTGCAAAATTTATATTTTATAAATCAATCGTTAGTTGGTTCAGTGGTGATTGGCGCTGAACTTGGTAGGGAGGACCACGGTTCGATCCCCCGCAACTGCGATCGGGAGGGGGCTGGAACCACTTGATGCCAGAACTGACCCCCGAAACAGATTCAACTGGTGGTGAAAACAGAAAAAAAAAAGAAAAAAAAAATTATATTTTACTAAAAATTATGAAGCCAACCTTTAGATCTTTGTAATCCAGTATTCTGCATTGCTGGATTAGACCTTTAGGCAGATTCGATTATTTTTTAATCGAAATGTAAAGTTTTTACATATGTTTTTAATTTACAACTGCTAATTGAGTTGTATTTATAGTAAACTTATTTTATATATATATACTGGGTGATTAAATTTTAGAAAATCCAAACATGTGTGGTTTAGTGCACTTTTTTTTTACTAAAATAAACTAAGACATTTCATTAATAATAACATAAATAAGAGGGAGGGATCTGTTGACTCCAGGAGTAAGTCTTCATCGACTTACTCCGCTTAATAAACTAAGATATTTGAATTTAATGATCGGATTGAAGAAATATAATGCTGATATCGAGTTATTAAGCGGAGTAAGTCGATGGTAACTTACTCCTGAAGTCAACGAATTCCTCCTCCATAAACAATACAATTAGGAATTACATCAAAAGTATTGCGATAAGCATGAGATAGAATTGCTCGTTTAAAAACATGAGCGCTTCCGTTTGCTTATCATCTAACAAAGACAATTGCATAGTCTTTAAAATTTGAAGAAAAATACGACATTTATTAATTGATTTAAGATCAAATGACACCAGATGTCAAACTTAGGGTCCGTTTGGCCTAACTTATTTTTGAGCTTATGCAAACAGCTTATGCAATTTTTATGTATTATTATAAATTTTTCATGGTAGTTTATGATAAAATAGCTTATAAAAATTCAATTTTCACTAGTTTGAACTTATAAAATAGCATTAAACCTAATTTATATTGCATAAGCCGTTTGCATAAGCTCTAAAATAAGCTAGGCCAAACAGGCCCGGCACATCCGGTAATTCTTTACCGGATAATCGTATTACAAAATTCATCGTTGGATTCAAATCTATTATTATATACTCCCTCCGTTCCAAAATATAAGTCGCTTTACAATTTCATTGAAGCATTTAATGTTATTTTTCCTATTATACCCTTAACTTTTTATTTCTCTCTCTTCTTTCAATTCTTTTATTTATTTTTCCCATACAATTAATGAAGGATAATTTTGTAAACTTACACATAATTTATGTTTCATATACAACAATGATTACATTTCTTAATTTGTGTAATATGATCAAAACGACTTATATTTTGGAACGGATGGAGTATATGTTTAATCAAATTTAGTGCACTTATTAGTGTACTAAAAATTGGTATATTTTGGAGCTATAACTATTTGATGTAAAATGGATTTTTTTTTTTTTTTTGTACATAAATGGATTTTATTTTTATAAAAAAGTTAACTTTAAATAATCCAAACAATGAGTGCATGCATCAATTATCCAATTCTTCAGATGAAACATTATGAAAATGATGATTTTTGTTTGTTATGGTGCATCATGCCATTCTCATTGGTATTATTGTCCTCTCAAGTTTGAGATACTTGTGGGACTAAAGCCAGGCTACATAGATTTGTTTTGAATTGGAAGGCAAATTTGCAATTTGTAATCGTGTGTCTGTTGGTGGTACAGCATCACCACACCAATTCATACGTGTTGCTACTTGTTCTACAATTGGATACCGAATCAAATTGTGTTTGAATTCCTAAAATGGATTATTTGGAAACAGAGGTCCTACTATCGATTAGAGGGGCCTATTTAGTGTGGACAACAATATTGTGTTTAATTTTTGCTGCTACCATTTTTTGCTTTCTCACTACTATTAGGGTTGCGGCTTCAACCATGGCTGTCATATGCCCTGGCCTTGTATGACAAACCTTTGACGGCTCGTGATTTACGAGTTAAATTATCTGCTGGGAATATCTTTGGTTCATGGAGGATGGTTTTGTTGGGACGGAGTTTTTATGAGTTTCAACTTGCTTCGTACGAAGATATATCTTTGGCGTGGTAAACAAGCACAATCAATCTGAAGTCGGGATTGTTGCATTTAGCTAAATGAATGACTTTAATTCATAGACGCAGTGACTAAATTACACAAAAATGGATACGTCTCATGATATTGCCTCTAGAATATTAGAGACATCGTATGCTTTTCAATGTCCGCATGAATCAACATTTATTACTCTTAAGGTTGCAAAAGAGATAGTTTGGCACATGCATAACCCCGAAATCGAAAGGAAAAGGGATACCATCTTCATTAGCTGGAAAAAACTTCGAGAATGGTGGATTAAACTCAATTGTGATGGAATGTAAAAAGATAGGGTGAACCTTGCTGGTCGTGGGCACTGTTGAGGGACTCAAATGATAGGTGGCTCAAGGACTACATTAAAAAAATTGGAGAGTGTGATACTCTCAAGTAAATATTATATATATATATATATATATACACTTTGCACGGGACCATATTTGACCTCTCATGAATTGTAATATTATCCATTTATAGTGCTTCTGTCCATTCATTGGGTTGCAAGTTGCAACTCTGTTAGATGGCACCAAAGTAGCTCCAAGAAAACTAAATGTGTCCAAGTGGTCCTTTTGTCCGGTGGCCTATTATTAGTAGAACAAAACTAAATTTGTTCAATCATAGTTAATAACAATAACACAGAAATTGAAATTAAAATTAAAATATGATTTCAAATTTTCAGTTTTCACATTATTTGATAATGTCATTCTTGGCCTTTTGGCTAAATTATAAACTATGAAGCACGGATACTGAACACAACACTTATACCGACATGTTGATATCAATAATGATATCAATAATAATTCATTGTAATCATAAGTATTGTGTCCGTGTCTAATATTAACACATGTCTGACATTGAAACATGTCTAATCTAAAAAGTGTTTCTCCTTCAAAATAGTAGTACTATATTTCCTAAGTTAAAATGTTAAAATGATGATGTACGACCAAAACTTCAAGACAACAGGGGCGACCGATAAGTATGTATAATGTCTTAAAATTTTGGTGCAAGCAAACCGGAAAGATGTGGTATGGTTAATATAATATTCTAACAACTTATAAGTATAAGCTCATATAATTGTTTGGTAACTGTTATTCCGTCACTAACTGTTAATGTTTTTTTTTCTTTCACGAGCTTATAAATTTATCCACTATTAGCTAACTTATCTGTTATATGCTATACTTTTACCGATGAGAACCTTAAGGTTCTGCTTTATTTCCCCTATTTATCTGGTTGATCTTGTTTGTTTATCAATTGTCCATTAGCAAAGGCAACAAATTAGACTAACTTTATCACATTAATTAAACGGATGTTTTGTTGATCCTGTTTCTTTCACCACTAACTTGGTCACATTTTGTTAAGAGTCCTATATTGAATGTGAGATGACTTGAGCCTGAACAGGTGTTTAAAAGTAAAAAAAATTCTTACTTTACAAGTCGGTTTTGTAGGGTTAAATTAGGCCTAACCCAAAAATTCTTAGTTTACGAGTTGGTTCATATTATCTTCATTCGTTAAGAATCTATTAGGATCGATTAGTATTGATTCATATTAATATTATATATTTATTGTATTCATTACGTTACCTTATTGTTGTCTACAATTCAATTGATTATAAATAAACACTCAGTGTGGTCTATGAAGCCCGGACTCAAACACGAATACTGAATACGACACGGACACGATGACATTGTGGCCTCATTAGACATAAACCATTATACATAAATACAGTTTTTCAATATCCTAATCACTTAGTCACCATTATATATAGAGGAAGATATATTCAGAAGAAGAACCAATAAAACATCAAAACACCAAGTGATATATTAGAAGGAATAGAGTGGTTTTTATCACTCAACATAAACCAAAGCTTAATTAATCCCATTTCAACCTTTCTACAAACTTCTCTTTTTGAGAAAAGCTTCTACTCATTATTCCCTATGCTTTTCTTCACTATCTTTCCACCATTCCTTTCTCTTTTCTTCTTCATCAAATGGTATTTCAACATTTCTTCTGTCACACAAAAAAACTCACCACCTTCACCACCAAGATTGCCTCTACTTGGTAATCTCCATCAACTTGGCTTATTCCCTCATCTATCACTCCAAAACTTTGCTCAAAAATATGGACCTCTAATGCTTCTTTATTTTGGAAAGGTTCCAGTCATTGTAGTTTCCTCTGCTGATGCAGCAAGTAAAGTAATGAAAACTCATGACTCGGTCTTCTGTGATAGGCCACATCGTAAAATCTTCGATATCCTTTTCTACTGTTCCAAAGATGTGGCAAGTTGTGGATATGGTGAGTATTGGAAACAAGTAAGGAGTCTCAGTGTAATAAACCTTTTGAGTAACAAAAGAGTTCAGTCATATCGCCGTGTTAGAGAAGAAGAAACTGCAAAAATAATGCAAAGCATTATTCAACAGAAGAATACTTCTGTGAATTTTGTGTATAAAACTGATTATGCCATATTTGTCTGTTATGGAATCAAATTTATTTTGTTTCCATAATATTGAATTATGTTTGGAAGAGAAGTGAATTTGACAAAATTCCAATGTTATAAAGCGTATGTTGTGGTGGCTCATCGTAATTCTTTCAATCTTAACATTGATCCAAACATGCATGCATCGAGTCTAGGGGAAGCTAATTAAGATTTGAAGCAATTGCATCAAAATGTAATTTTTGTTTGTTTGAAAGTTATTGTTTAACTCGCTTTTACGTGAATGCTTTCATACATTTTACTGGACCTTGATTGGATGCAGTCAGCACCCATGATTGCATGTAGTCACCTAGATCAACATAGTTTAATCAAGATCAGACGGTTAATATTTTTAATTCAAATTATTATATTTTAACAAATCAAAACTATATTGAAACCCGAGCCGAATAATTTTGACCAAACAGCTACTGGCTGCTTACTGCACCAAAAATGAATGCACTTGATCAATTTCCCATTTTACTAGTCTTACTTTCAATGAGAATCAATATATTTGATTTATACATAAGATTCAATGATATTAGTAAGGTTTGGTAGCTACATGGTGTAACTTAAATTGTACTTTCTCTGTAGGACATGTTTGCTGCAGGTACCGACACTACCTACACAGTCCTAGAATGGGCATTGACAGAACTGTTAAGACACCAAAATGTGATGCATAAATTGCAAGAGGAGGTGAGAACTGTGGTTGGTAACAAACCTCATGTAACTGAGGAGGATTTGGTTAACATGACCTTCTTAAAGGTTGTGATCAGAGAAACTCTTCGCCTGCACATCCCGGTTCCCTTATTAGTCCCTGAGAGAACTATGGAAGATATCAAACTAGATGGGTATGACATTGCAGCTGGTTCACAGGTAATAGTGAATGCTTGGGCAATTGCAAGAGACCCTTCAATTTGGGAAGAACCTCTAGAGTTTAAACCAGAAAGGTTCGTGAATAGTTCAATAGATTATAAAGGATTGGATTTTGAACTTATCCCATTTGGAGCAGGAAGGAGAGGTTGTCCTGGAGTGACTTTTGCTATTTCTATCAATGAATTGGTTTTAGCAAACCTTGTTCATCAATTTGATTGGAAATTGCCAGATGGAGTAGAAGGAAAGGATTTGGACATGTCCGAAACTAATGGCCTTACTTGTCGTCGAAAATATCCTCTACTCGCCGTTGCTACCAAATATGACAGAAATGAATAAACAGTTAAAATAGCAAGAATGGCGTTATTAAAAGAGGGAACATTGTTTGAAAGTATGTTTTTCTAATATTTATGTGTTTTTGTTATTAATAACAGTTACTGAACGATGTATATTGATGTTTGAACAAATTTAGCTTGAGTACTTAAAGACATCAATTAGTCATTAAAATTGTAAGGTATTAAGTGAAGTGATTGTGTACTTTTATTATAAGGTTTCAATCCTTGTAATTCCATGTAAGAAGTTACTATGATGTTTCACTTTTCGTCTAGTTTTCCTTTGCATACTCATGTTCCATGTTTTCACTTTTCATCCTCTTTGGCTCTTCAAAATGATTTATAAATCCTTTCTCTTAAATAATTCAATAAGGACATCAAAGTGAGTATAATAGACTAATAGTCCTTCCTTCATTTTTTTTAAATCGTTGGAGTTCTATGACGTGGCAGAGGGTATCAAAATTGATGATACAATACCTTATTTAATTTAATATTACCTTTTTTATGTATATCAAATTAAACAAAATTGATAACTTGTTAATAATATATGATATCCAGAGTGGTATTACAATTTTAGCAAAATATGTATAAGTTGCATAAATATTATATAACATTGTAGAGACCACTTTTTATTGATGTATGATAATCAAATCCAAAGTAGTATCTAGGGGGGGGGGGGGGGGGGTGAATTGTGTTAAGATTTTTGATAATCAAATCCAAAATTGATGATAATCAAACACACACAATATAAGAGGATAGAGAGAAAGAGACACACAAGTTTTATACTGGTTTCTCCCACTAACAGGAGTAGTCCAGTCCTCTTGTTCTTCACAAGAGATTTTTCACTATAATCACTAAGATTACAGATGCTCAAGCACTAAGCAAGAGACTTTCAATGCTCAAGCACAAAGCAAGAGACTTTCAATGTTCAACTACAAAGCAAGAGACTTCCAATGCTCAAGCACAAAGCAAGAGACTTCTCACAAGTTTAATGATAAAATTATGAGTGAGACACTTGATATACTATCAGAGGTGTTTACAAAATACAACACAATTACAAGACTTCCTAGAAATGTTTCACAAAATTTCTAAGTGTTTTAATTGCTTCAGAATTTTGACAGAGTGTATGCATGTTCAGAAGCGTAAGTCTTGATGATGATTCTTCAAAAATCTTCTTCCTTTTATAAGTGAAAATATAGACGTTGAAGATTATAGTCGTTTGAAGAATTCTTGAGACGCTCCATTGTATTGATCTGAGTGCTAATAGCTGTTCTGATCTGCAGTGTTTAGGAGCTTTGACGTTTACTACAAAATGAGAGATTCCTTTTGGCTTTAGATATCTGAACCTCAGTTTAAGCCAAATAAGGAAATACTCGTTCTTGAAGCCTGACTTGAAAAGGACCTTTCCATGGTCAACCCTTTTTCTTTCTTGATACCTTCGCTGAGACCAAGACAAAGAGACACAGTCTTCAAGAATTATGTTCTGATGTAGCTTCAGAAATATTAGCTTCAGAATCCAGTGAAGCTCAGAATTACTTGCTTCAGAATTTGGTGAGCTCAGATTGACACGCTCAGAAGTAATTCCTTTAGAATTCTAATGTGCTTATTAACGCAAATTTTAACTTTTAATCCTGCACACTAGAGTAAATTATTAGTACTTCCAATTTAACTTTAAATACATTGTTATCATCAAAATCAAATTAAGAGATACAAAACCAATTTTGTTCCAACAATCTCCCCCTTTTTGATGATGACAACTATATGTATTTAAAATCAATTGTTGTTGTTTTTATTTAACATCTTGACTTCAGGTTCTGAGGTTTGCAAGCTCCCCCTGAGTCTGATAACCTTCAGAAGTTTATCAATGAAAAATATAAAACAGTTTAAGAGTAATTCATAATGTCTAAGATTATTTCATATATTCATGCTGCTATTGATAATATGGATGTTGATGATGCTGGTGTAAGTAGTGGTGGAAAAGGGGTTGATGCTGATCATCAAACCCTTGATATTCCTAAGATTGTACAGGATGTTGGAACATCCTTGGGCCAACAAGAGAAGAAGCCTGTAGGTGAAACTGATGAAGATCCTAGTGATGATTCTGATAAGGCGAATTCTGAGAAGAATGCTAGCAGGCCTTCTAGTGCTACTAGTCAGCCAAAACACTCTGAGTCTGATGTTGATATTCCTGAGGCCACTATTGAGCTAGAATCTGAGAATGAAGAAACTTATGTTCATCAGGAACATGAAGTCATAGAAGTTGAAGATGTTGTTGATGATGTTGTTGATGAAGAACCTATTTCTAAAGCCTTTGTCATCTCCAAAAGGCTTAGGAGCAGTAAAGGCAAGGTTGTGCCTGTTGTGGTAGAAACACCTCAACCTGTGAAGAAGACAAAAGGAAAGGGTGTGTCTGTAGGACCTAAGAAAGCTTGGAGTAAGGTTACTCCCAAAGTCCCTGCTGTCAAGACAAGAAAGAGGAAGCCTGAATCAACTAGTGATTCAGACTACAATGTTGAACAGGATGTGTCAAACATCCCAGCTACTAGCTCTGTTGTGAAGAAGACCGCTGTGAAGAGAGTTCCTCCTGTTGTTAAATTTGTGGCAACTGATAAAATCTCATTTCATTATCCTGAGTATGCACATAGATGGAAGTTTATCTTCCAAAGAAGAATGGCACTGGAAAGAGAGCTAGGTTCTGAGGCTCTTAGAATTGTTGAGATTGTGGACTTGATCAGGGAAGTTGGTCTAATGAAGACTGTGTCCAAACTGGGACCTTGTTATGAACAACTTATGAAGGAGTTTCTTGTCAACATCCCTGAGGATTGTGATGATCCCAAGTCTGAGGATTTTGAAACTGTGTCTGTTAGAGGTGAGAAGATCAAATTTTCTCCAAAAGTGATCAATAATTATCTAGGAATTGTTGAGGAAGAATGTGAGGAATTGAAGGTGTCTGATAATCAGGTTTGCAAGGTGCTAACTGGAAACCAGATCAGGATTTGGCCCAAGAAGGGCAAAATTTCATCTGGTAAGTTATCTATGAAGTATGCTATGCTGAACAGGATAGTTGCCACTAATTGGGTTCCTACCACCCATTCCTCTGATGTGGCTACTGGGTTGGGCAAACTGATCTATGACATTGGTACACACAAGAAGTTTAACCTTAGGGAATACATTTTTGAGCAGACTATGAAACATGCCAAGACTACTGTTGTGAAACTACCTATTGCCTTTCCTACTCTTCTGTGTGATATTATCCTAGATCAACAGCCAGCAATCAAATATGCTTCTGATGTAGCCAAGAAAAGAGAACCTCCTCTGTCCTTTCACTTTAAGCTCTTTGCTAAGCACCATGTTCCAGACATTGTTGGAACATCTTGCACCTAGGCTCCAGTGATAGGTATGTCAAGGAAGGATATTATTGTTTCTCTGAAGGATACTTGCTCTATGCTTGATGAAAAGAAAGCCTTATTTGAGAGAATGATTGCTGCCATGGAAACTGAGGACCAGGCTGCTGAGGGATCTGGTGATCATGGTGAGGAAGCAGATGATGATGATGATGATGATGATGATGATGATGATGATAGGGATGCTGAAAGTGAGGAAAATGCTTCTAAAGATGAAAAGGCCACTGCCAGTAGCTCTGAAGATTGATCTGTTGCTCCATGATCTATGTTTTTTTTGTTTTGATTTTGGATATCTCTGGTTTTCTCTTTTGGTCTGTATTAATTAGGTTGTGCCCTGGATAATTTGTTCTCTTGTTTTCTGATATTTTGGATTATGCACTGGTATTTTCTGTTGGTTTTCTGATTAATGGTATGCCTTTATTTGGCAAATTTTATGACTAAAAAGGAGGAGTAGTATCTGATATCTGATGAAATCTGATCATGTTTTTTGATTGTTACTGTGTGGTATTATGCTGATGTTCTATGAGATGTTGAAACATCAACCCTAGTCATTTTGAGGGGGAGTATGCTTATGCGTTTCTCAGGTGATCTGATTGAGGGGGAGTGTGCTTATGTTTATCCCTCAATGTTCTATATAATGTTGAAACATCCAAAAAATTTCATGCATGAGAGTTTATCTCTCTCAAGGACCTCATGGCATGTGTTGTGTGCTTCTACTATGTTTACTGCCTCTGATACTCATTCTAGATACAATAGTGTATGAATTGCTTTATGATTTGTGTGTTTGTGTTGATCTGAAGAATCATGTCAGTTGTACTATGTTTATTTATAAGGTCCTAAGTTGTTTTAGCCAAAAATTTCGCCAAAGAAGGAGATTGTTATTGTTTTGATGATTGGCTCATTTTGGTAAAACAAGACTGTGTGACAATGTTGGATGCAATGTTTCAACATCCGGATACGCATCAAGGTTGAGTGTAAGCGCGTCTCATTAATGCGCCGTCTTTTATATATGGAATCCAAACCTTCATTCCATGCTTTGATTACGCATGCTTGATCAGAATATTCCTACGTGTTTATTTCCAAAAATGTCTCTGGTATAGTTTTTGGAAACTCTTGATTCTACACATGGACACGAGTTGGAAATGTGCAAGTTACTTTGAAGCCCAAATCCTAAAGAAGCCCATGAAGTCCTCTAGTATATAAGCTTCTTTGTAAACCCTAATTGTTTTTCACGTGTGTGTATTATTGTGTATTGCTGCAAGTTTGCTGCATCGGGGTTTTCTTGTGTTAGAACTTTTGTGAGCCTACCTTGCATTTCTTTGATGCAAGTCTAGGACATAGGTTGTTGTACTTGTGTGAACTACTGTTAAGCTTTGAAGTACGAAGTTAGTTTGTTTTAGAGAGTGTTCTCAATCTTTGTAATCTTGATAATCTTGTAATCACTAATGGTGTGATTAGGTAGGAGGTGAGATGAGATCTCAAGCTTAGGAGTTCCTAGGTCGAAATTACACGGGTAGTTGCTAGGTCATAAGCGTAAACTGGAGGTTTGCTGAGAGCTTAGGACTAGGGCTATTATAGTGGATTTCTCTCCTGGATTGATATCCCCCAGATTAGGTTGTTGTTGTGCGCCGAACTGGGTTAACAAATATCATGTGCCCTTTATTTGTTGTTTTCATATTACTTGTTTCGTAATCGTCTATTTGTGAATGTTCCAACATCCCATTAAACATTCCAAGTGTTGGAACATTACATAGAACATTTCATCTCTGCGTGCCGGAATTTCATCAATCTCTCCCAAATTTGAGACGGGATATGATTTCCGTCCTAAACTATTGAATAAGTCTTTAATAAAATAAGTATGTCAAAATATCGTCGCCAATTCCGTCCCAATTTAATTATTTTGGGACGGAAAAAATTTTCATCACAAATTTCCGTTTTAATTTGATTTTTTTTCTAGTAGTGTTGTATTCATTCCGTTACCTTATTGTGTACGACTCAATTGATTATAAAATAAACACTCAATGTGACCTCATTAGACACACAAATCATTATACATAAATTGTCTATTCAAGCTACGAATAGTGTTGCGAATACATCATGCGGCCTCCAAGGGTCTGCGGTCTGGCATGGCTTAGGTCTGGCCATGTATGGCCTGTTTATTAAAAATGTTAGGTTCAGACTTTCAAAAGAGTCTATTTACATAAAGAGGTGAGACTTATACTTTTAAAAAAACTACAAAGCCTAATAAGCCGGCCTGTTTATATTTAATAATTATTTATAGGCTTAAATATCATTTTGGTCCCTGTATGTTCCAAGTTTTTTGGTTTTAGTCCCTGTAAGTTTTTTTTTTTAAATTAGTCCCTGAATGTCTTAATTTTGTTTGTTTTGATCCCTGCCGTCCATTTCCGTTCCAAAAACGCTGATGTGGCAAACGGTCGTCCACGTGGCCTAGTTTAGTAGGATTACTCAATGCTGAATCACTCACATAAGAAACAGTAAACCACAAAACGTTTTTGGTTTTAGTCCCTATCAATTAGGTTTTCAAATAGAAACTATCCAAAAAGGAAATTCAAACACAGCTGAGAGAAGAGAGAAATCGACGCCGGCGACGACAAAATGACGACGACCTAACCTCCATTTGTCCACCATCTTCACCAAATCAATCAGAAATCGAACCATTTGACGAACCCGACCCGACCCGAGAAACAGTCATCGAAGGTTATCAACAAACCGACGGCGAGGATTAAAGGTTGAAGCTTATCAACGTTCGAGATTTCGTCGTGGGAACCAGACACGAATCACTGCTTTTCAGGTAAAGTATATTCCTTTTCTTTGTCATTTTGTCATTTTATGGTTGTTGAGTAGTAAATGAAGTCTATTTACTTGATTCCTTTCATTGTTTCTGTCAACACACGTGAATTTGGGGACCATTATACATGTGAAATTACTGTATAACACTGAATACACAATTTTATGGTAGTAAACAATTAGGTTTAATTCATAATGACTGTTTGGAAACTGAATACACGGATTTATGGTAGTAAACAATTAGGTTTAATTGGTAATGACTGTTTGGTAGGGTTTAAACAACAAATAGGTGACTGACAACTGTTAAAATTATGCATTAATATACAGGATGAGTTTCAAAGTGAAATTTCACTATGGGGGTCAATTTGTTAGGGACTGTTTGTTGTATTACCAAGGGGGTCAAGAATATGACAAAGATGACATTGACCCTGACAGATGGAGTTTGTTTGAAATTAAGGGTATATTGAAAGAGGACTGTCATGTTGAAGACAAATTTAGGATATGGTGGTATAGGAACTCTGATGATAGGTACATTAGTATAGTTGATGACAATGATGCATATGAAGTGGCTAAGTATGCATCTGAAATGAAAACTCAAGTAGAAATATTTGTGGACCATTCTTGCAAAGGCATAGTTGCCTCTAAACCAACCCCTAATCCTAATCCAATTCCTGTCCCTAATCCTATTCCTGACACAACTGTTAATGATGCAAATGATGATGAAGGAGGGTTTGAACATGACAGTGAAGATAGTAGTTATTATGGAAGTGATAGTAGTGAAGATGATAGTATAAACTTTGATGATAGTGAGGAAGAGAGAGATCTTGGGTTGGATGATGGGTTTGGTACAGAGTTAGAGGAACAACCTATTCCTCTACAAATCTGTGATGTGGGTTGTTACAAAAAAACTAGGACAAAAACTAGAGCAAATAGGAAGACACCAAAGAAAACCAATGTCAGTGACAATAATGAAGATGAAGCTGACGATGATGATATTATCATGGAAAAAACATATGATAGTGAGGAGCTCAATAGTAGTGACCCTGATGTTTCAGATGGTGAGAAGGCACCAAAGTATGACAAGTTTAAGATGGAGGAGTTAAACAAAAATTATGTATTTAAAGTGGGACTTGAGTTTGCATCACTTGAGGAGTTTAAGACTGCAATTAGGGATTGGACAATAATGAACCAAAGACAAAACAAATATTTGAAAAATGACAAACTAAGGGTAAGGATAGCCTGCAAGGGCAATTGTGGGTTTTTGGCTTTTGCAAGTAAAGTGGGCAATAAACAAACATTTAGGATAAAGTCATACTTTAGTCCACACACGTGTGCTAGGGTTACAAACAACAAAACTGCTAACTCTAAGTGGATCTCTAAGGCTGTGGCAAAGAGGATGGCAACTAGTGATAATGTCAAGCTTCGTGAGATTGTGCATGAGATCAAATCCAATTACTCTATGGGGATAACAATGAACAGGGCATGGAGGGCAAGAAAAATTGCAAAGGAAATGGTTGATGGTGATGCTGCAAAACAGTACAGTTTATTGTGGAGACACTCTGAGGAATTGAGGAAGGCTAATAAGGGAAACACTTGTAAGATCAATGTTAACAGGATTAGATCTACAATTGTGCCAAGGTTTGGTAGTTTTTATTTTTGCCTGGATGGAATTAAGAAAGGGTTTGTAACATCTTGTAGACCCTTTATAGGAGTTGATGGATGCCATTTGAAGACTAAATATGGAGGAACACTGCTAATTGCAGTTGGAAGGGACCCAAATGATCAATATTTCCCCTTAGCTTTTGGTGTATGTGAAACTGAAACAAAAGAGTCTTGGAGGTGGTTTCTGACTTTGCTGATGGAGGACATAGGTCAAGAGAAGAGATGGGTTTTCATATCTGACCAACAAAAGGTATGAATTTTTAATTAAAATTGTAATTATAATTAGTGCAAGTTTTTATAATTAGTGCAAGTAATTATAATTAAAATTTTCATATCTGATTGGATCTACAATTATGATTTGTTTGATTTATATGCAGGGATTGATGCAAGTATTTGAGGAAATGTTTGAAAGCCTTGAGCACAGGCTTTGTCTGAGGCATTTATATGCCAATTTCAAAAAGAAATTTGGTGGTGGGACACGTATTAGAGACCTCATGATGGGTGCTGCAAAGGCAATATATTATCAAGCATGGGAGGCTAAGATGACAGAGTTGAAAGCAATTAACATAAAGGCTTGGGAGTGGCTAGTGAAAAACCCAAGAAACCTATGGTGTAAGCATGCTTTCTCTTTCCATCCTAAATGTGATGTACTCATGAACAATTTGTCTGAGGCTTTTAATTCTACCATCTTATTAGCTAGGGATAAACCTATTCTAACCATGTGTGAATGGATTAGAAAATATTTGATGAATAGGAATGCTAGTTTAAGACAAAAAGTTCTTAAGTGGGATCAAAAAATCTGTCCAAAACCAAAGTTTAGGTTAGACAAAGAAATTGAACTAGTAGGTAATTGGGAGGCACACTGGTCTGGTGATGACATGTTTCAAGTTGAGCATTTACACAACAAGTCTAGCTATATTGTTGATATATCAAAGAGGACTTGTAGTTGTAATTTTTGGGATTTGATTGGAATCCCTTGTAGACATGCAGTAGCTGCATTAGGGTATAGGTTACAGAAGCCTGAGGATTTTGTGCATGATTATTATTCCATAGAAACATACAAAAAATGCTATAGTTATCCTGTCAGTCCTATAAATGGCCAAGATATGTGGCCTAAACCTAATGTTGAGGTTGAGGAGATTTTACCTCCAGCATACAAAAAAGGGCCTGGAAGGCCTAAGAAGTTAAGGAGGAGGGATCCTATGGAGGATGTTGACAAAAGGAGGACAAAAACAACTTATCAATGTACAAGATGTGGTGGTGAAGGTCACAAGATTACTACTTGCAAAGCTCTTGAGGCTGACCCAGAGGCACAAAAGAGACAGGTATATAGTTTGTCTTATTTTTATTAAGTATTGTAGTATTTCAATAATGTTTTGACTGCCTATGTAACATTGACTGAGCTGCATCTGTAACACCTATTGCAGAAAAAACCCAAGAAAAATCCACCTGCTGAACAAGGTAATGCTGCACCTGCTCCAAAAAGTGAGCCTGCAGCTGCTCAACAAGGTGAGCCTGCACCTGCAGATGCTCTTGAAGCTGAGCCTGAGCCTGCAATTAATGATGCAGATGATGCACAGTTTGAGATGCTTGCTGCAGAGCTTGCTGCAGCATTTGAAGCAACTCAATCTCAACCAAGTCTTGTGGATAAACCTGTTATTGCTTCTAAGAAGGTAATTTAGTCTATTGCATGAGCCTAACTGACTGTGCCTGCTTATGCTAATTAATCTTAGTCAACTAATTAGTCTTATGTATTTTATGCAACCAAACCTGTGAGTGCTTCAACAAGCAAGCCTGTGAGTGCTTCAGCAAGCAAGCCTGTGCCTGCTTCTGCAAGCAAGCCTGTGCCTGTTATTGCTACCAAGCCTGTGCCTGCTTCTGCTACCAAGCCTGTGCCTGTTATTGCTACCAAGCCTGTGCCTGCTTCTGCTACCAAGCCTATCACTGCTTCTGCTTCTGCAAGCAAGCCTGCTTCTGCTACCAAGCCTGTTGTAAGTGTTATACCTGCTCAATCTCAATATTGTTGTAACCGCTGCACCTGTTTTTATTAACTCTGTATTTAATTGCAGACAAATAAGGGAAAAAGGAAGGACAATGCTTCTGTTGATGAAACCACTGTGACTCAACCAAAACCTGTGATGAAGAAACCAAAGACTACACATCCAATCTACTTCAAAAATTCATCAACAAAGGGCCAATGTACTCAACCTTTTAAGAAGCCTGGTTCATCAAACCCAGAAATTAAGAAAAAAGGGCCAAAACCCCTTAAGAAGCTTGATTTCACCAAGTTGAGAAGGAGTGGTAGGACAACATACTTTGGACCACAACCAAAGCTTGGTGCACCAGGGACATTGCCAGAGAAGCCAATTGAAATTGATGAGGCTGTAGATGGAGATGGGGAATTGACTCAAGAGTTAAATGATCCAAAAGTTGGAAAATATTTGAACAAATTAAGGAAAATGAAGTGATTATGTAATATGTTTATTTTAGGTTGAACAATAGTACCATTGTCTGCTTATTTTGTTATGAATGTACTACTTGAATGCTTATAACTATTAGCCTTGTTTTGTATTAAGTATGTAGCACTGAGATGCTTAGAGCCAACTAGCTATTATTTTGGTTAAACTATGTAGCACTGAGATGCTTGTCTTTTGTATGCACTGAGATGCTTATTTTGGTTACAATGGAATGCAATTATTTTGGTTACAATGTTTATGACCAATTTATATTCATATTTTGATGTTATATGCAATTTATTTTGCACTGATATGCAATTATACAGGTAATGTAACATATCAGTTCCATATCTACACTGATATGCTTCTTTATCAAATTTTGGCACTGATAAGGTGAGCCTGTAGATGTGACACTGATATGCACATAATACCAACTGTACCATGTTCTAATATGCTTATTTTTGCTTAACTTTGGCATATTATGCACAACTACATTATAATGATTCTAAACAAACATCAACTAAAACAAACACAGTGAATCAATTTCATCTCAAAGAAACATTTTTCATTCATTTTCAGCTTGTTACATCATTTGTTACAATGGATTCAAAATGCTCAAAATAAACATAAACCTACTAGTTCATCATATTCAACAACCTTACATTAATCAACCTACAACCTTAACATATGCAAAGAACATAATCCAAGATGCAAAGAGCACAATCTTGTAGAAGTTTGATGTCTTCCTTTCAATATACAATTTGATCTTCATCTTGTCCAATTTTTTGCATTGAAGGCTGTCAATAATAGTACTGATTTCCTTCCCAAGTTCTGCACAGTTGCAGTCACAACCAATTTTTCCATTCAATGTTCCTCTGTCATTGGAATTCATCAATCTATTACTAGATTCATGGGTACTGGGACGCACATATGGAGGTTGACCTTCAATTAGATCATCCCAAATAAACAACCCACAACCCTACATATATATATATATATATATATATATATATATATATATATATATATATATATATATCAATTCAAATGAACAAAATTAGGACAACAAGATTCCAATAATTAATTTCAATATGAAATCAGAAATGAGAAGAAACATTATGGACTGAAACTAACCCCCACTCTTGTACATTTCCAATATCTTCTCTTTGGGTTATCATCTGAATTTGAGACATGCAGTTTCATTGGTATTTTGCAACCACAACGAGGAAGTTCGAATGGCACTCCGTGGGCAGAGGAAGACGATGACATGTTGCAGAATATTGGTGGAAATTGATTCAATCGGATGAAGAAGGTGAATGAAGAGAAGAGAAGAAATTAGGGTAGAATTTGGGAATTTCTGAGGAAGAGAAGAGGAACATGAAAGTGGAGAAAGTTTTTTTGCTTTTAGTCCTTATGTAACTGATTCAGCATTGAGTAACTAGGCCACGTGGACGTCTGTTTGCCAACTCAACTTTTTTTAAACGGAAATGGACGGCAGGGATCAAAACGAACAAAATTTAGACATTCAGGGACTAATTTAAAAAAAAAAATACAGGGACTAAAACCAAAAAACTTGGAGCATACAGAGACCGAAATAATATTTAAGCCTTATTTATATCATCTTGTATAAAATATAAATATTATTTATATAGATACAAATTATTTATTTGTCATAATCATATTTGTTATTTTATTAGTTTTTAATTATTGTGCTAATCATTTTATTAGTTTTTTTTTTAATGTTGTAGAAATTATAAGAATTTAAATGTGCAATAGGTTTTAAGGCCTATTTAATTAGCCTATTTAAAAAGACTATAAAAAGGCCTATATGTAACACATGCTTTTGAATAGGCTACATTATAGGGGTGTAATTGGATCGGTTTGGATCGGTTTTTGATGAATCCAAAGTCCGAACCAATGTGTGCTTAATTGGTTCGGTTTGGATCGGTTTGTCCTGTTTTTAAAAAATGAAACCGAACCAAACTAATTGGTTTGCTTCGGTTTGGTTCAGATACTTTGATCGGTTTTGTAATGCTTTTTTTTGTACAGTAATATTTTTCCTACTATTATTTTTTCGACGATACGTAATCAAATATCATCATACACAATAAAAAAGGAATCACACTTCATGTTCGAAACTCATAAAATTTTCAAAAACTTATATTTACAAAAATTTATATTCACATAGTTAAAAAGATCAAAACTTAAATTTACAAAAACTTAAATTCACATAGTTATTAGCTTAAATTTAGGGCATGTCAGATCAAGAAATCTACATATACAAGCAAAAACGGTGTTCTCTTTTTAAAAATTTAAAAATCAATACTTGTTGTTTCCACTATGTTTATATAACAATTACTTGAAAACCCAAAATCAAAACTAAATCAGCGCATGTTTGGTTGCTAATTTAATCACACATAGGTTAAAATTGATTATATTATAGGTATCGGTTTGGTTCGGTTCAATCCAATGGATTTGAAAACGGAACCGAGAACTGAAACCAAACCACATCGATTTTCAATTGGTTCGGTTCGGTTTTTGATCCGAACCAAAAAAGTCAGTTTTTTTTCGGTTTGGATTGGTTTGGATCATCGGTTCAATTGGATTTTTCTAATCCGCTTACACCCCTAGGCTACAAGGTCAGATCAGACTTTAAACAGGCCCAGACCAGGCAAAAAAAAAGCATTTAATAGGCCGTAGACCACGCTTAGACTTGAAGAAAAATTATAGGTCAAGCTCAGACCTGTCAAAACCTGGTATGGCCTGTTCCCAACGCTAGCGACGAATATGTGGAATGAATGGACAAATGTGAATGAACTATGGGCTGCCCATAAAAGCACAACAGTGCACAACATGGTAGGACAGTTCGCAGGAAGATGTCAGAAGTACTCACAGTACACCATTATCCACGTGCAAATTGCATTAAATATATGAAGAAAATTACAATACATGCAACGTGACTCACTCTCATCCAATGCTGTGATTTTCACCTTATCAAAATACAATTCATCAGCTTATAATCATTTAGTCACCATAATATATATAGAGGAAGATATCACTCATTGACACTCACCAGAAACAAAAGCTTAAGCCATGTCCACCTTTCTACAAAGTTCTCTTTCACAAGAAAGCTTATATTCATTATTCCCTATGCTTTTCTTCACTATATTTCTACTATTCCTTTCTCTTTTCATCATCAAATGGTATTTCAACAATTCTTCTGTCACACAAAAAAACTCACCACCTTCACCATCAAGGTTGCCTCTACTTGGTAATCTCCATCAACTTGGCTTATTCCCTCACCTATCACTCCAAAACTTTGCTCAAAAATATGGACCTCTAATGCTTCTTTATTTTGGAAAGGTTCCAGTCATTGTAGTTTCCTCTGCTGATGCAGCAACTAAAGTAATGAAAACTCATGACTCGGTTTTCTGTGATAGGCCACATCGTAAAATCTTCGATATCCTTTTCTACTGTTCCAAAGATGTGGCAAGTTGTGGATATGGTGAGTATTGGAAACAAGTAAGGAGTCTTAGTGTGATAAACCTTTTGAGTAACAAAAGAGTTCAATCTTATCGTCGTGTTAGAGAGGAAGAAACTGCAAAAATGATGCAAAGCATTATTCAACAGAAGAATACTTCTGTGAATTTATCAGAGTTATGTTCTACAATTACTAATGATATAACATGCAGGGTGGTTCTAGGAAAAAGATACCGCGATGAAGGTGGAGTGTTGCCGGAGCTAATGTTGGAGTTTGGAGAGTTATTGGTTATTTTCTTTATAGGAGATTATATACCTTGGCTTAGTTGGTTGGGTAAGTTTAATGGTTTTTATAGCAAGGCAGAAAAAGTGGCCAAACATATGGATGAATTTTTTGAAAAAGTTATTGATGAGCACATCAGTGGTAGTAGATTTGATGGCCATGTCAGTGAAGATAACAGTGATTTTGTGGACGTTTTGCTTTCAGTTCAAAAGAGCAACGATACTGGCTTCTCATTTGATAGAACTGCAATTAAGGGTTTGTTACTGGTAAGAATATCATTTTTTTCCTTCTTTAAGTTATCTTACACATTGTGTCTAAAACTGATTAGGACATATTTGTCTATTATGGAATAAAATTTATTTTGTTTCCATAAAATTGAGTTATGTTTGGAAGAGAAGTGAATTTGACAAAATTCCAATGTTATAAAGCCTACGTTGTGATGGCTCATCGTAATTCTTTCAATCTTAACATTGATCCAAACATTATGCATCGAGTCTAGGGGAAGCTAATTAAGATTTGAAGCAATTGCATCAAAATGTAATTTTTGTTTGTTTGGAAGTTATTGTTTAACTCGCTTTTACGTGAATGCTTTCATACATCAATTATTTTACTGGACCTTGATTGGATGCAGTCAGCACCCATGATTGCATATAGTCACCTAGATCAACATAGTTTAATCAAGATCAGACGGTTAATATTTTTAAGTCAAATTATTATATTTTAAAAAATCAAAACTATATTGAAACCCGAGCCGAATAATTTTGACCAAACAGCTACCGGCTGCTTACTGCACCAAAAATGAATGCACTTGATCAATTTCCCATTTTACTAGTCTTACTTTCAATGAGAATCAATATTTTTGATTTATACATAAGATTCAATGATATTAGTAAGGTTTGGTAGCTACATGGTGTAACTTAAATTGTACTTTCTCTGTAGGACATGTTTGCTGCAGGTACCGACACTACCTACACAGTCCTAGAATGGGCATTGACAGAACTGTTAAGACACCAAAATGTGATGCATAAATTGCAAGATGAGGTGAGAACTGTGGTTGGTAACAAAACTCATGTAACTGAGGAGGATTTGGTTAACATGACCTTCTTAAAGGCTGTGATCAGAGAAACTCTTCGCCTGCACATCCCGGTTCCCTTATTAGTCCCTCGGAGAACTATGGAAGATATCAAACTAGATGGGTATGACATTGCAGCTGGTTCACATGTAATAGTGAATGCTTGGGCAATTGCAAGAGACCCTTCAATTTGGGAAGAACCTCTAGAGTTTAAACCAGAAAGGTTCGTGAATAGTTCAATAGATTATAAAGGATTGGATTTTGAACTTATCCCATTTGGAGCAGGAAGGAGAGGTTGTCCTGGAGTGACTTTTGCTATTTCTATCAATGAATTGGTTTTAGCAAACCTTGTTCATCAATTTGATTGGAAATTGCCAGATGGAGTAGAAGGAAAGGATTTGGACATGTCTGAAACTAATGGCCTTACTTGTCGTCGAAAATATCCTCTACTCGCCGTTGCTATCAAATATGACAGAAATGAATAAATAGTTAAAATGGCAAGAATGGCATTATTCAAAAGAGGGAACATTGTTTGAAAGTATGTTTTATTAATATTTATGTGTTTTCGTTATTAATAACAGTTACTGAACAATGTATATTGATGTTTGAACTTTGAACAAATTTAGCTTGAGTACTTAAAGACATCAATTAGTCATTAAAATTGTAAGGTATTAAGTGAAGTGATTGTGTACTTTTATAAGGTTTCAATCCTTGTAATTCCAAGTAAGAAGTTACTATGATGCTTCACTTTTCTTCTAATTTTCCTTTGCATACTCATGTTCCATGTTTTCACTTTTCATCCTCTTTGGCTCTTCAAAATGATTTCTAAATCCTTTCTCTTAAAGCATCTTCAATAATTCAATAAGGGTATCAAAGTGAGTATTATAAACTAATAGTCTGTACTTTATTTTTTTTTATTATTGGAGTTCTATGACGTGGCATAAAGGGTATCAAAATTGATGATACGATGCCTTATTTAATTTTAAGATACCAACTCATCATTTTAATATTACTTTTTTTATGAATATCAAATTAAACAAAATTGATAATTTGTTAATATGTATGATATCCAGAGAGAGTGGTATCACCATTTTAACAAAATATGTATAAGTTACATAAATATTATATAACATTGTAGGGACTATTTTTTAATGATATATAATATCCAAAGTAGTATCACCGTTGAAAATGCTCATATATATAATAATAATATATAATACGCTTCCAAACAAATTGTAGCGTTCAATGTTGGGTTTCTATTCACACAATCAAAACACACGATCAAAAGACTCAATTTGCACTAATGAGCCTTAACACTGACTAGTTAACAACACACACACCGTAAATAGAAACTGGTTAACATAGTTTAGAAAAACTGGTTAACAGTTATGGAATTGATTAACAGGATGAAAATTGAGAGAGATTAAAATTGGGAAGCAGGGTTATTTTATTCACACAAACACATAATAAACAATCACAAGTTTTTATAACACTTTATAGTAGGTACTTTGCTCACTAAGTAACACCTGTCATCACTTAACTACTTCCTAACTGTTGTAACTAACAACTAACTAACCACAACTAACTCTAGTAACTGAATTAGTTTGACTAAGAACAAAACTCTAAAAACAAACACAAGTCTGTTACTTGTATTACAAGTCAGACAGATAGTAACACTGAATTACAGCACTCAACACGCCACTTAATTCATTGTTGCTAATGAATTTAATCCAATCATGTTCCTTAACCTCTTGAACACATCAGTTTGTACTCCATTTGTCATAATATCTGCCAATTGATCTTCACTTCTACAATGCTCTAGACATAGCCTTTCATTGTTGACTTGTTCCCTGAGGTAGTGAAACCTCATTTGTATATGCTTGCTCTTCCCATGAACCACAAGATTCTTGGCCAATTCAATTGTTGAGATGTAGTCAATTTTCATAGTCACTGTCATGGTTGTTAAAATCGCGTGTTAACACGTAAATTCGTACGAGTTTACGATTTTAGATGTGAAAAACATCTTAACTCGCATGTGAACTCGCTTTTTGGTAAAATCGCAGGAAAAACGATTTTAACCGAATTATCTCGTTGTGAAAACGTTAAAATCGGATAAACTCAGGGTAAACTCGAGTGAATTTACTTATTTTTTCGAGTTTACCTTTTCAAACTTTTCTGACCCAATTTCAGTTTTTTTAACCCATTAGACAACTTTCTCTACACGTTTTGAAAAAAAACCATTATGCATTTGTTTAAAATGCATTTGTTTAAAAGGTAAAATGTTCACACTTTCACTATGTTTTTCTCTCAAATAACTATTCATCTTTTCCAAAGTTAGATGAATACAGTGATGAAGACGATGTTGTAGCCTTGTCGGAGAATATAATTAAGTTAGAAATATATGAATCTTCTTATTTTGAATTGTTATTTGAATGTTTATGATTTTGTTGGGATAATTATTGTATTTTGATGCAAATTTATGAACATGGTGCTATTTATATGAAGATTTGGTCTATTTTGACTTTATAATTAAGTTAATTTTTTGAAATATTGACATTTTTTATAGTATTATATTAGCATATATGTCATATAAATAATAATATTAATATTATTTTAATTTTAGGTAAACTCGTACGAGTTTACGATTCGAGTTTACGTGTCGAGTTTACCTATTCAAAACGAGTTAAGGTAAAAACTCGATTCTGACAACATTGGTCACTGTGCCATGATCCTCACCAATTACTTCATCTATCAATTTTACTAGCCATATTGCTTGACAAGCACATAGTGATGCAGCTATGTACTCAACCTCACAAGAAGATAATGTCACTACTGATTGCTTTTTAAAACTCCATGCTATAGGAGCACCAACAAGAACACATATCCTGCGGTTGATTTCCTATCATCAGCACCTCCACACCAATTTGAATCAGTATAAGCAGTCAGACAGCACTGCTTCCCTCTTTCTGCACTTGGAAATAGAATTCCACAATCCTATGTACCTCTAATATATTTCAATATCCTCTTTGGTTTCTGCATGAATCTACTAACAATTCCTACACTGTATGCAAGATCAAGCCTAGTATTGCACAAGTACCTTAGTGAACCAATGAGTCTTTTGTACTGTGTTGGATCAATTTCTGCTTCTTCACTATTCATTGACAGTTGAAGTCTAACCCAAATTTAATACTTATTTTAGACAAAATTTTTAGATATTGTGATAAATGAACATGGGTTAACTTCAATTTTTAGATGGAACTATATTAATATTTGGCTTAATTGTAGTGTTGGTTCTCTTATTTTTATCATTTTGGAATTTTGATCCTCTTATTTTAAATATGACGGTTTTGGTTCCTATCATAATTTTAACTGTAAATTGACGATATGATATGTTTTAAACGACGTAATATATGATCCGATAATAATGAGAAAATATCAACATTGATGAAATTGTAAGAATTTCTTTTATGAAGTTAATTTAAAACATTTTATATTATTGTATTTTAGACAAAATATAGATTCGGAAAATCAAATATGTTAAATTTTAAAATAGAAAAATGAAAATATGGAGAATAAACGTGCAATTATTATAATATTATTATAATATTAATAATACGATAAAAGAGTGGACATGAGAGTAAAGTGTTGAGTTCAATTCAGTTGAGCGTGAGATTGTGATCAATGGATGAAATCCAACACAAGTTCGTGAATGTCGGAGCACTGAAACTTCACATAGCAGAAGTTGGAACCGGTGAGTCACTGAACCATGAGTTGTCTTCTGAATAAAAAGTCAAACACCTTTCTTTCATTCGTGTTTTTTTTCTCTTTCAGGTCCAAACGTCGTCGTATTCCTTCACGGCTTCCCGGAAATATGGTACTCCTGGCGCCACCAGATCATAGCCGTCGCCGGTGCCGGTTTCAGAGCTATAGCTCCCGATTATAGAGGATACGGACTATCCGACCCGCCAACCGAACCTGAAAAGACCACTTTCACTGATCTTCTCGATGACCTCCTTGCAATTCTTGATGCTCTTTCTCTTTCTAAGGTACACTGTATATTTTCTTGGAATTTCATATTGTATACTTTTTCTGTATACTAGTGGTATTGAATAATAATCGGTTGTGAATTCAATAGTCAATTATTACTTTGCTCAAATAAATTAATTAATAGGAGAACACATTAGACAAATTATATTTTGGCATTCACATTTAACACTTTTATTGTATATATTGTATGAGAAGGGATCCGTTGACTCCAAGAGTAAGTCTCCATCGACTTACTCCGCTTAATAACTCGATATCGGCATTATATTTCTTCAATCCGACCGTTGAATTCAAAGATCCCATTGAGTAGATCAACTCTACAAATTTTTATAAAAATTTAAAAAATATAGTTATGTATTCAGACTATTGAAATTCAACGGTTTTTTGAAAAGTTTGTCGTACGTTCAATTGAAGTTATCAGAAAAAGTATCAAACGGTTTTGAATTTTTATCAAAATTTATAGAGTTGATCTATTCAATGAGATAGTTGAATTCAACGGTCGGATTGAAGAAATATAATGCCGATATCGAATTATTAAGCGGAGTAAGTCACGACTTACTCCTGGAGTCAACGGATCGCTCCTCATATTGTATATGTATTATTGAATAATAATCAATTGTGAATTCAATAGTCAATTATTATTTTGCATAAATAAATAAATAAATTAATAAGAGAACAAATTAGAGAAATGATTTTTTAATTTTTTTTTGTGATTTGTGCGTGTCATCATCCTTGCGCGGGGCCATGCTAATCTTTTTTGCATTGTTTCAATTTTATCGGATATTCGAGATAGAGAAATTATTATTTTGACATCTAAGTTTTGATGTCAAATATGGTGGTGTCGTTTGGTATTTGTTTGTAGTATCTCTGAAACGCGCATAAGTTGTAGAAATCTAGATAAACATATACATTGTCACACAGGTTTCTGAGTTTTGATGTTCAAATAACACAACTCAACAAATTAATCCAAAGTTTCTCTACCTTTTCAATTAGCGTCTCCTTGGAGTTGTCAATATTGACATTATTCCCTTCAAAATCATATGGTTAATCTGTTGATTGATGATTAGTCCTTTTTGTCAATGTACATTAGGTGTTTCTTGTTGGAAAAGATTTTGGAGTACGTCCTGCATATTTGTTTTCCATTCTGCACCCGGAAAGGGTCTCAGGAGTCATCACTTTGGGAATTCCTTATGTTCCACCACGCCCCTCAATGTATCACAAATTGCTCCCTGAAGGCTTCTACATTTTGAGATGGCAGGTAAATCTAATTTCCTTTTAACATCTCAGCCGCGATGATCGGTAATATCGTTACAATAACGAACAAATAACTTTGTTTCTGTTTGTATGTATGTACATGTCAGAAACCAGGAAGGGCAGAGGCTGATTTTGGACGCTTTGATGCAAAAACTGTTGTGCGAAACGTTTACATCCTTTTCTCAAAGAGCGAGATACCAATAGCTAATGAAAACCAGGAGATCATGGATTTGGTGGCACCTGATACCCCTCTTCCCTCTTGGTTCAGCGAAGAAGATCTTGCAACATACGGAGCTTTGTATGAAAAATCTGGATTCCAAACTGCATTGCAGGTTCCATACAGGTGCAGTAATTTTGCTTTTGTTCCCATTTTTTGCCGGTTTTTGCCGGTGAAATGTTATTATGTTGCTATAAAACATATTATCCTTCCACCTTTTGATTTTTATGCCATGTTTTGTTTGCATTTGTAGGTCATTTGGTGAAGACTTTAACTTACCGGATCCTATAGTTAAAGTTCCGGCACTACTGATAATGGGTGAAAAGGATTATGTTTTCAAGTTTCCAGGAATTGAGGATCTCACAAAGGGTGAAAAGGCCAAAGAGTTTGTTCCCAATCTGGAGGTTACATTTATTCCAGAAGGAACCCATTTTGTTCAAGAACAATTTCCCGAACAGGTGAATGAGCTTATCCTTGCCTTCCTTGCCAAGCACACTTGATTTTTGGTGGAAGTTTAGTTGTATTTCTTGCAAAGGGTACTCCTGAAATAAGGGATTGTGAATTGTGTATTTGTCTATCTGATAGTGCTTATTTAATGGTGTTTAATAGACTTCTACAAAGTTGTGAAAATAAAATACCAGTGAAACAAATGATATAAGTGCCGAGACATTGGTAATGGTCATTCATAATGGCTGGATTAACTTCATCTTAAAATGGATCACCCTTGACAATTTAGATTTTGCTTGATAGAATAGAATAATATTTAACTTAATTAACTGAATAAATTGATGAAACTATCTCCTTTGTTGTTAGCCTAAAGTTGAACTATTTCCTCTCTCTTAAATCTAGTTTGTGTCATAATTAAACATTCATGATGCTGGGTAAAAGCAAAACATAAATTTTTTGAACTATTACAGCAGTAGTTCTATAGATGAGTTAATTAAGAGGGAGGTTTGAAGTTTCGCAGTGGAACCATACTCTATGACAGCAGTTTTTCTTTGATTTTTTATGGTTGCAACTTGAAGCATTCTTGTTATGACTAGGTGACCAGTATTAGGATATTTGTAGTCAATCTCCAGGTTTTACAATAAGACATGTTTTTCGTGAAGCTATACGACATGCTCTTTTGCTAAATTTGGGCTCAGTCTTGACTGTGATAGTCGTATATTAAAAGCCTGTTTTGATTGATTTTTTTTTTTTAGCTTATACAAAAAACTTATTCATATGAATAAATTTTTATATATTTTTATAAGCTTGTCAAGATAGTTTATGAAAAAACAACTTAGGAAGATACAAAAAATAAGCTAATACCTGAGTTTGTTTCCTCAACTTCATAAGCATATAGATGTTGTGTGTTCTTCTATAGAAGCTTTTAGTTTTCTTTCTTTTTATTGTTCCTTATGTAGGGGTTTTAACCCCTTTTATTCAATGTGCATTTGTTGGCAGCATAATAAAGTTCTTATTTGTTAGACATGCCTCATTTACAATTTGTATATGGGTATGTTGTGAAAAATATTATTTTCAATAAATTGATCGATTAAAATTAATTTTGACTAAAATTGAGTTAGATGTAAAATAATTTATGTTAAAGTGAGTTAAATAATAAATTCAAGACTAAAAGTTTGTTGTAGATGCAAAAACTTCAAATTCTTGCTTCAAATTAGAATTGTTTGTGGGGACAAAATTATTAATTTTACTTGTAAACGTTCAAACATGTTAAAATTAATTGTATATCTTTAGAATCAATTTTGTCTCCTCCAAAAATGGAACCAAAGATACGTATTTGGGTTTGCAGTGAAAAAAAAAATGATTTTAATGAATTGATTTTGTAAAATTAATCAAATGAGTAAAAAAAAGTTGGATGAAAAATAATTGAGATTTTGATATATTCGAGTTTTAAAATCTTTTGTAGAGATAAAATTTACATTCGGCGAGTTGTAGAGATAAAATATTTCCTAAATTATTGTCTGTACTTTTTTTTTTGGTTTTCACCACCAGTTTAATCTGGTTCGGGGACAGTTTTGATATCAAGTGGTTTCAGTCCCCTTCCGATCACAGTTGCGGGAGATCGAACTGTGGTCCTCCCTACCAAGTTCAGCGTCAATCACCACTAAACCAACTAATGATCGGTAATAAAAATTTCTATTTTTGTTTAATTCATTGCATCCTATTTTGTCTAACTTGTTTTAGAATCAAACATACTTTACGAAAAGTATTGTACCATATCTTATTTTTACAGCAAATGTGTCCTAAGACTAAAATGATGTTTATACGCTCCCTTATAATTATTATAAGCAAAAGTATGTAAAAAAGTTATATATTTAATCGGAATTTTAGACTAAATACATAATTGTATTTTTACCTATTTTTGTTTAGGATCGTATTAATAAATGCTTAAAAACACTAATTAAACATACAAAATATAAAAAATTGACATTAAAAATGACCAAAAAAAAATTAAACTTGGTTTAAGTAGAAATTAAGGACACTTGTAATTGTAACATATAAAAATATACTTAGCAAGCAAGAGCAAAACAGTGTTCAGTTCAGACACGAAAGACGTTCTCTTTCTCTCTGAGATTGTATTTGATGGATAAAATTCAACACAAGTTTGTTAACGTGGAAGCTCTGAAACTCCACATAGCAGAAATTGGAAAAGGTACCCAGAGAGAATCCAATCCTATCTTTGTCTTTATCTTGTGAATCAAAGTCTAAACACTTTTTTCTATTTTATCCTGCAGGTCCAAACGTCGTTGTATTCCTCCACGGCTTCCCGGAGATATGGTACTCCTGGCGCCACCAGATGATAGCCCTTGCCGATGCTGGATTCAGAGCTATCGCTCCCGATTACAGAGGCTACGGCCTATCTGATCCGCCACCTGAACCAGAAAATACCACCTTCTCTCATCTTCTCAATGACCTCCTCGCAATTCTTGATTCTCTTTCTCTTTCTAAGGTACACTGACACTACTTACTTTCTCACCTAGAAGAAAAAAAAAATCATGATCAGCTTTGCTAACTAGTCATAGAATTTTGCAAATTGCCTAATACTTTTCTAAAATTGTTTACCAAAATGGTTCCTCTATTAGCTTTTATTGTTAGAGACTATGACATAATACATTATCAAATATGTGCCTTCTTCACGTTGGTCAGAGGCTAATTTGTCTGTGAAATTTAAGTCTCTGAGGGTAATTGGTTCATACACAATTGCAACTACCGACAAATTGAAATTGGTATGTGAAATCATCTAAATTTCACACATAAATTAGTCTCTAATAAATTGACACTAATGCCAGATTAACATGCGTTATGACATGTTTAGTTAAGGTACCATATCATAGTATTTAACAAGAGTATTTGCGGAGAGACTTTTTTGACCGATACATACAATTTCAAGGACCAATTTGCCTATAAAGTACAGTTTTTTTTTTTTTCTTTTGCATCAAGAAGAGAAAATCTATACTGTAATTCACAATTTCAAATTCGATTTATATATTCACTGTGTACTGTTGGGCGTGTATTGAAATTCTTATTTGTTAGCCATGACCGATTTCATCCACAGTTTGAACTAATTCCAAACAACGGGCCACTACCTTCATAGTATATAATATGCATGTTGCCTAATCTTTGATGGAATCATAATTCATATCATAGGTGTTTCTTGTTGGAAAAGATTTTGGAGCTTCTCCTGCATATCTATTCTCCATTCTACACCCAGAAAGGGTGTTAGGAGTTATCACATTGGGAGTTCCATATGCTCCACCAGGACCCTCTATGCTTCATAATTACCTCCCAGAAGGCTTCTACATGTTGAGATGGAAGGTAAATCTTTATATTTTCCTTTAGGTCATCTACAATCAACCATAAAGAGTGTTGCTTTTATGCATGTTACCAAGACTATCGTCATGGCTCTGTATCTACCTATATGTATTAGGAACCAGGAAGAGCAGAGGCTGATTTTGGACGATTTGATGCAAAAACTGTCGTGCGAAACGTTTATATCCTTTTCTCAAGAAGTGAATTACCAATAGCTAATGAAAACCAGGAGATTATGGATTTGGTGGAACCTGATACCCCTCTTCCTTCTTGGTTTACTGAGGAGGATCTTTCGATTTATGGAGCCTTGTACGAGAAATCTGGATTCCGAACCGCATTGCAGGTTCCGTATAGGTACTAACTTTTTTCTCTCATTCACCAGTTCCTTTGACCTATCAGACAGTTATTCATTCTAGTGTGAAAAGGAATTCTTGTTAATGATACTGGAAATGTTTTGTTTGCATTTTTTAGGACAGTAGGTGATGATTTGAAGTTGCCAAATACTGTGGTCAAAGTTCCAACACTGCTGATAATGGGTGGCAATGATTATGTTTTCAAGTTTCCAGGGATTGAGGATTTAATAAAAAGTGAAAAGGCCAAAGAGTTTGTTCCTAACTTGGAGGTTACATTTATTCCAGAGGGAACTCATTTTGTTCAAGAACAATTTCCTGAACAGGTGAATCAGCTTATCCTTGCTTTCCTAGCCAAAAACACTTGAAGTTTGGTTATGAATTGAATGGTGTATTTGAATGGGCAAGTTTGGAGTTTATTGAACTATGTCACAACAACACATGTGAAGTAAATAAGTGATGATATTTACTATATGTAATATTGATGCTTTACTAGAGTGTGTATTGATCTATGTCTTAAGAATATAATATGACTTACTTATGAGAGGCAAAACACTTTAGATTCATCCCCTCCTTGAGGTTCGTATTAGTTAGGTATATGGGCTTTTAATGGCTTTTAGACTAGAGAAATTGCTCTTCTGACACAATTACCTCTGAGGGTGTTTTGAATTTTAGGATATGAAGTTAATTATTTTTTAACATACATTTCAGAGTGACTTTTTTTTTCAATTTTTTTTATATTTCGGAAGTTGTAATACGAAATTAACTAATTTTGGTTTGTAGGATCCAAAATTAACTAATTTTGGAACGTACGTTCCGAAGTGACCTTTTTTTTAAGTTTTTTTATATTTTGAAAGTTACAATCCGAAATTAAATAATTTTGAAACGTACATTCCAAAATTAGGTGTTTTTTGGATTGTATCTTCAAAACCATCTTTTAAGTATCGGGGTATTTTGTGTTGTTAGGAGGCCTATGAGCACTACGGGAGGCCTAAATAACAATTTTCTTAGACTAGATATATAAGAGAATGTCTTGTTAGTTGTTAGAACAAATAGCACAATACATGATGCTTTCTCTTCCCACCCCCTCTATATCTTTTTCACCCCCCAATATTCCAATTTTGCCCTTGGTTAAAAAAAGTTCGGAACGTGTTTTCCGAAATTTTTGTTGAATTTACACTAGGAAAAGTTCGGAAAACACGTTCCGAACTTTTTAACCAAGGGCAAAATTGGAATATTGAGGGGTGAAAAAGATATAGGGGGGTGGGAAGAGAAAGCTTCACAATACATTGTGTGAATTGAAAATAAAATTTTGAGTTCCACATTAGATACTAAGGGTACGTTTGATTTGCTAAAAAATAGGGGACTGGACGGGACAATTGAAGTTGTTCTGTGTTTAATTTCAAAATTGTTCCTGAGACTAGACAAACTGGGGGTCAAAGGACTGGACAGAAACCTAAATTATTGTCTCTTACTGAACCACGATATAACTTTTTATCTTTTGCACAAATTGTCTAAAATATCAAAATAACCTTTTGTCCACCAAACATCATACAAAGACAAAATTTATTCAACACCTTAAACTTTATCTTGTGTTGTTCTGTTTTGTACTGTACTTTACGGATCAAACGGACCCTAAAGGTCTAGAGCATACTAGCGGTGTATACCAAAAAAAAATATATAATTTGAAAAAAATAAATATTTTAAGTCCCAGTTTTTTGTATCAAAAAAACAAAATATATATTTTAAGTCCCACATCGGTGAGATTATGCACTTTATTTATTATTTATTTTTCAACACTATATATAAGTGTTGAGACTCTTGGAGAAAACCCTAGTGAGAATCAAGTGCAAGGTGAAGTATAAGAGGGCATGCCGTCGTCACAAACGGTGAAATAGGTATCTGCTTGGCTAGAATCGTGAGAGAGAAATGACTCTCCTTCCAAGTATGTTATTCCTTATTTTTCTACTCTATTTAATTTGCTCATACGTATGATGCATGCCTATTTTAATAACATGATCATCATATACATTATACATATGCTGTATGCCTTATAAGTGTAACATTTTCTTTGCTATATGCTTTATGATAACCATAAACCATTGCAAAGGACGAACCAAAGAATGTAGAATTCTAATTTTTATATATCATGAAATTACTATTTTATTATAGTTATCATTTGATCATTCCTTACTCCAATGTGAAAATTGTAAGTGTAAAATTTCAATTGAAAAACGTTGATTCCTTTTATGCTTACAGAACTGTGTACATATAGTGAGTGAGTAAAGATTTTGGAATAGCAAAACAGAACGGTTGTTGCAGCAAGACGTGCGAATCTAACATTAGGTTAGTACTCAACTAATTTGTATGATGTTTTTGGGTTTTGAATTGTTATTTATTAATGAAAATATGCTATAAAACCGTTGCACCGTCATGTTTTGATGGTTAGAAACCGTCAAGGTTTGGAAAGAGAGAGTTCTTCTTCATTTTGGCTAGATGAACATTGACTATGCCATTAGGAAGAAGAGGACGAAGAGCAACCTTTTGTATTAGTTTCTTAAAAATTAGACAATTATTTATGAGAGGAAGAAGATCAACCTTTTGTACTAGTTTCTCAAAAATTCTACTCGCGAGTAACTTTGTAAAGAGATCTGCAAGATTATCACACGAACAAATTTTTTGAATGTCTATTTCACCATTCTTCCTGAAGATCATGAGTGAAAATAATTTTAGATAAATATGTTTTGTTCTAGCTCAGCGATGCATGCAATATTATCTTCATTTGTTGCATTCATTCTTTTAGAAGATAACCATAACACTTCTATCACAAATAATGTTATCAATTCTTCCATATTGATCAACAAAGAAATCACCAATTTCTAAAAGAGTAACATTCATATCAACATAATCAGGAAACATCTTCAAGAACATCATCAAGAGCAAAATGAGTCTCAAAATTTTTCTCTTTGTTTTTAAGTGATTGTCGATAAAGAACAACTAGGTGCTTTGGTGTACGACAGGTACGAGACCAATGATTTTTGCTTCCACATCGATAACAAATATTCTCATAATTCTTACTACTCTGTCCACCGTTTCCCTTTTCATTATTTTTTGGCTTCTAGCAAAAAAATGAATTTTTGACATTTCCAATATGATTATGTTCACAACCACGATCATGACCACAATCATATTAATTGTGTGAAGCTACATTCACTACCGCGAACGGAGCAACAGTGGTGGCACGAACCTCATGAATTTTTAATTTTAACGTAATTGATTTATATCAATTTGTATAATGTCAAACTATAATAATAATAATAATAATAATAATAATAATAATAATAATAATAATAATAATAATAATAATAATAATAATAATAATAATAATAATAATAATAATAATAAATTCATTAAATTAAATCCATTTTATCAGTTATATTTTATCTAACTTGTTTAATTTTACAATTTAATAATAGAACTAAATATGTCGAATCTTTCACAACTCCAGCTTGATACTCTTGATATTTCGGGAAAGAATTATTTGTCTTTGCCTCTAGATGTTGAGATTAACTTAGATGCATAAGGTAATGGAGATGCCATCCGAATTTGAAATAAAGCATCCGATCAACAAAAAGCAAATATCATGAAAACGGCAAACGAACATCATAGCATTTATTTTTTGTTGATCGGATGATTTATTTTCAATTCAGATGGCGGCTCCATTACCTTCTGCATCTAAGTTCTCAGCATCTAGAGCCACGACAAATAATTCTTTCCAGAAATATCAAGAGCCTCAAATTGGAGTTTTGAAAGATTTGACATACTTAGTGATATTATCAAATTGTAAAATTAAACAAGTTAAATAAAATATAATTGATAAAATAAATTTTATGAAGTTATTATTTGGCAAAATTACATGTTTGGTCTTTTATTTTATATTTTTATAACATTCTGATCCTTTATCTTTTATTTGTAACACTTTAGTCCTTTAAAGAACATGAAAATATGACAGAATTGATGAAGATTTTGAACATTTTCATCAAAATTATGAGTTTTATTTAATTTTAATAAAAATCTATCTTAACAAATAAAATTCAGCATTTTTTTTTATAAAAAAAATATGAGAAAAAGGATTTATATGTGAATGTTATAAAAGATAAAGGACTAAAGTGTTACAAATAAAAAATAAAGGACCTAAGTGTTACAAATATATAAGATAAAAGAGCAAAGTGTTACAAATAAAAGATAAAGGGTCAAAATGTTACAAAAAAATAAAATAAAGGACCAAACATGTAATTTTGCCTTATTATTATTAGTCTGACATTATACAAATTGATATAAATCGAATATGTTAAAATTTTAAAATCACGAGGCTCTTGCCACCAGTGCTGCTCCATACCCAAAACTGAATGTAGCTTCACACAATCAACATGGTTGTGACCGTTGTTGTGCTCATGGTCGTAGTAATGATCGTGGTCATGGTTGCGGTAGTGATCATAATCATATCATATTGGAAATGTCAAAAATTCACTTTTTCGCCATAAGCGAAAAAATAAAGAAAATGGAAACAATGGACAGAGTAGTAAGAATTATGAGAATATTTGTTATCGATGTAGAAGCAAAAATCATTGGTCTCGTACGTGTCGTATACCAAAGCACCTAGTTGATCTTTATCGAGAATCATTCAGAATGAAAAAGATTGAGACTCATTTTGCTCTTGAAGATGTTTATCCTGATTATGGTGATAAGGATGTTACTCATTTAGAAATTGGTAATTTTTTTGTTGATCCAGATGGAAGAATTGATCATCTTATTGGTGATAGAAGTGTCAAGAAATAGATTTTCGATATGGTTTGTGAAAATAAAGTTGTGTTAAAAGTGTTTTTGAATTTTAAATGCAATAATTAAGTTTTATGTTTAAGCTTGATGACTTTTTTATTTTTACAAGACATTGCTATAGTTATTTCATTGTCATAAGACAATTAATTTTCTTATAATTCCATGCTATTGCTTTATGTTTAATTATTGGAAAATTCTATGATGGACTCACTTGAATGAATCTTTGGATGGAGTTATTTGTATGGCCAATAAGAAACTATTTGATTCCACATTAGCAAATATAGTATTGTAAGTCCATGGTAAACTTTTTTTAAATGAAACTTTTACTTATTACATATCAGTCCCTTATTAAATTTATAATCAATAATAATTTTCAAAATAAAAACAATTTTTATTTTACCAAATTAACAACATATATTTGACAAAATTAAAAACAACTTATAATGGTTTTTATTTGACAAAATTAAATTAAATACCATAAATCCCCAAATCCCAACCCAGTTGTTCATCCCCAAATCCCAACTTCATTGCTTTACATATGGCTACGGCATGTATGATGGGCATGTATGAAGGAATCAGAATTCTTTTGTCTCATTGCACAAATAGAAACATTATATATAGTTACTATATATAAGACATGTATGATTTAAATTTTTTATAAACAAAATCAATTTAAAGTCAAACCAAATTGTGATGCATCTCAAAAAATAATAACTCGTTATTTTCAAATGACAAAGATCCTAACAATTAGCAAGGCAATTACAACAATTTTAAATTTTACGTTCCACACTTGCTCTTTTTTAAATTTTAAATGACAATCACAACAATCTTTAAATCACACAAATCCTTAATCAAATATAAAAGTTAAAAATATAATACAATTTTAAAATATATAAAAGTTAATTTATAAATATAATATTAAATTTTATATTTAAATTATATTATTAAATATAAATTTCTTAGCACTGAAGATTGTAAATCGGATTATACGTCTAGGTCAAATTCTAGGGTTCTTACTACGTACTTTAACCCGGAGTACATGTCTTGGTCCAATACGAAGGTTTTGGTCTTTTTAAAATTCAATATTCAATTTTTAAAAATATAAAAGTTGATTTGACGTACACTCCGATTTAAGATTTTAAGCGCTAAGAATCCTAGACGTATAATCCAATTTACAATCTTCAGTGCTAAGAAATTTATATTTAATAATATAATTAAAATTACCAATTCAATATTATATTTAGAAATCAACTTTTATATTTAAAAAATTGATATTGAATTTTAAAAAGACCATGAACCTTCGTATCGGACCAAGACATGTACTCCGAGTAAAAGTACGTAGTAAGAACCCTAGAATTTGACCTAGACGTACACTCCGATTTAAGATTTTAAGTGCTAAGAACCCTAGACGTATAATTCGATTTACAATCTTCAGCGCTAAGAAATTTATATTTAATAGTATAATTAAAATTACCATTTCAATATTATATTTAGAAATCAACTTTTATATTTTTAAAAATTGAATATTGAATCTTAAAAAGACCATAAACCTTCGGATCGGACCAAGACATGTACTCCGGGTTAAGATACGTAGTAAGAACCCTAGAATTTGACCTAGACGTACACTCCGGTTTAAGATTTTAAGTGCTAAGAACCCTAGACGTATAATCCGATTTACAATCTTCAGTGCTAAGAAATTTATATTTAATAATATAATTAAAATTACCAATTCAATATTATATTTTGAAATCAACTTTTATATTTTTAAAAATTGAATATTGAATTTTAAAAAGACCATAAACCTTCGTATCGGACCAAAACATGTACTCGAGGTTAAGGTACGTAGTAAGAACCCTAGAATTTGACCTAGACGTATAATCTGATTTACAATCTTCAGTGCTAAGAAATTTATATTTAATAATATAATTTAAATATAAAATTCAATATATATTTATAAATTAACTTTTATATTTTTTAAAATTGTAATATATTTTTAAATTTTATATTTGATTAAGGATTTATGTCATTTAAAAAATTGTTGTGATTGTCATTTAAAATTTAAAAAAGAGCAAGTCTAGAGCGTAAAATTTAAAATTGTTGTAATTACCTTGCTAATTGTTAGGATCTTTGTCATTTGAAAATAACGAGCTATTATTGTTTGAGATGCATTACAATTTGATTTGACTTTAAATTGATTTTGTTCATAAAAAATTTAAATCATACATGTCTTATATATAGTAACTATATATAATGTTTCTATTAGTGCAATGGGACAAAATTATTTTGATTCCCATCATACATGCGCATCATACATGCCGTAGGCATATGTGAAGCAATGAAGTTGGGATTTGGGGATGAACAAGGATTTGGGAATTTAGGGTATTTCATGTAATTTTGTCAAATAAAAATCATTATAAGTTGTTTTTAATTTTGTCAAATATATGTTGTTGTTAATTTGGTAAAATAAAAGTTGTTTTTATTTTGAAAATTATTATTAATTATAAATTTAATAAGCGACCGATATGTAATAAGTAAAGTCTCATTTAAAAAGAGTTTACCATGGACTTGCAGTACTATATTTGTTGATGTGGCATCAACTAGTTTCTTATTGGCCAATACAAATAACTCCATTCAAAGATTCATTTAAGTGAATAGATCATAGAATTTCCCTTAATTATTTTGTATTTTTGTTATTAATTTTTTGACTTAAATGCAGTTTCACTCCTCCTATTTTAATTGATTTGGAAAATTTTACACCCCTTTTATTTTAAAATCCATAATTATACCCCCCCTCCCTTATTTTATATTTCTTTGGATTTTGGATCCCCATTTTGACTGTATTCCTCTAGTCAAGTTGATTTGAGATCCACATGGTTTTAAAAACATAAAGTGTTACTAACAAAGATCTTCATATTGTATCGTCTGTGCATTGTTGATTTCGATTACATAGGTAGGTTTGAGGTCTTGTGGTATATTTACAAGAGATGGTGTAGAAATACCTTGCCCTGATACTGATAGTGCTGCTGGCCTCTATATTCGAACCAGAAATGATCCAATTGTCAAGGTACACTCTTCTTCCGGAAATGCAAATAACCTGGTGATATTTTTTCTTCTGAAAATACATGTAACTGGGTAATATTGATGTACACAACTGCAACATTAAAATATTTTCTTGGTTCATCTTTCTTTCGACGAGAAAAAGTCTTTTCTCCTTTTTAATAAACTTTTTTATGAATGGTAAATTGTTAATATATTACAAAGATGTGTTAGTTTTTCTAAAAGTCAATATTTGAACCCTAGACCTCCGTCAAACTCCTTGTAACTCTTAGCTCAACTAGTTTAACCAATTGAGCTACTCATCCCACTCTCTCATTTTTAATAAACTTATATATAGACCTGATACGTTTATTCCTAAATGGTGTGAATATGAAGCTTAGAATTTTAGTGAATTAACACAATACATTTACTCATTGTATTTTCCCTTATAGGTTGTGTTTGGAGCAGATGACATAACTTACCAAATTGGTGAAACTGCCGAAATACTTTCTGGAGGTATTCTTCGTGGTGCAACACCACATTGTGTCCAGCTAATTTAAAAAACTCTAGAAAGTTGCATAATTTTCTCTCCTAATTTTGTGATAGACTTGTAGCATTTTTTTTTATGCCATCCTGTTGAATCACATTGTGTTTAGATATTCCTTCTCATATTCTACTTTACTCATTGGTTTCTAGTATTCCACCATGCTTTTATGTCTCCTCATTTTCTACTTTACAAGGCAAAACAATTTTAATTTGTGGTTCTTCCATTACTGTCATTTTACAATTCTTCACGAATGTAGGAATATTGAATATTGAATTCATCCGGAATTTATTTTAAAAAAATATATTTTTTTTATGTACAATCCATTAGGGATGCATGATTATTGAAATTCTTCCTGATGGATATTACCTTGAAAACTCAAAGAAACAGGAACTGGACATTCTGCCTCTTGCGCAATGCGCAGAGCTGAAGCATGGAAAGAGGGTGCAGGTTCTGTTTGTTATAGATTTTTAAAATAAACAGTTAAAAATGAGAAATTGTTAAAAATAATTTCTCAAATAATATATTTTTTAGAGGAGAGAGAAAACAAGTGTTTTTATTTTGTAATTAAAAAAATCACTTTTACTGTTTAGATTATGTATCCAAACAAGTCAAATATTATTTTATTAAAAAAAGGGATTTTTACGAACGACCCCGTGGAAATAGGGTAGTAATTTCTCAAAGTGATTTCACTTAAGCCATTTTCTTGATATGACATGGAACCTCGAATTAGAAATGGGAATAGGTCAGGTCAGCCTACGAAGTCTTAAGGCTTAGCCTATATAGGCTCACGCCAGACCAGCTTATTTCTTTAAATAGAGCATGCCAATACTTTTTTATAAGTCTATTTAGTCAAATAGGTCAGGCTGCATGCCATTAAAAAAACCTTATTAGTCTACTAGGCCGGACTATTTAAGTTAATATTAATAATGTTTTTAATAATATTATTATTTATATATTAAAATTTGTATTTTTATTAAATTATATATTTATTATAATTTTTAATTAGTTGTATAAGTTTTCTTAAACTACATTAGTTTTTCACATATATAAATGTATTATTATAAAACTAAAATTGAAATATGATGATATATAGAGTTAAATTCTCTAAAATATCATATTAAATATCAAAAGGACATTTGTTTATTAGTGATAAATATTTTTAAAAATAAATATAATTATTTATTTAAATATATTTATGTGAAATATGCTTTTAAACCGGATAACAGGTTCACACCTTTGATTTTTTTAACAAATTAAACTCAAGCTTAACAAAGTCTAGCTGGACCTAACTTATTCACAATCAATTCTTGTATTAGAAGTAGATATATTAATGATTTTAAATTTTAATCATTAATCAATGATAATAACATATTTTTCCCGTTTCATCTTACGCGGGTACGTAGTAGAAGAAACATCGAATTATGGCACTCATACGCAAAAGGAAAACGAAGTTAAATTTCAGACCCAAATTCGCTTCTTTTCGATTTCCTTTCACTACATTCATTCTCTCATAACTGCAACCATTTGGTTTTGGTGATGATGATGATGAAGATGATGAGTGATCTTCAACCAAATCAAAAGCATTCCATTCTCATGGTCTCTGATTTTTTCTATCCCAACTTTGGTGGCGTCGAAAATCACATCTATTACCTCTCTCAATGCTTGCTCAAGTTAGGCCACAAGGTTCTTTCTTTATCACTCTTTTTCCTTCATTTTATTTCTCTTTGTTACTTCCTTAGTTTTTGAGTATCACATTATTATTTTGAATTTGCGAAATTGAAGTTGATTTCATCTAGTTGAAGCAATCTAGGTCTGCTTAATCGAATTGACTTATTTGAGCTTATATACTGATTTAAACACTTTTGAGATTATTTATAATAAATTATGGAAACAATTTATGATACTTCGATAAGTTGTTTTTGGCTTATTTTCATAAGCTCTCTAGTCTACCTTATGAAAATAGCTTATAAAATATATGAAAATGGCTTATTAGTATTAAATCCTTTTAATTGACATTTTACAATTTCCCGCACGAAATTGATAATTTGTTAAACTCAGACTAATTCGACTGATCGTTGCAATTTCAAGGAAGAAATTGGCTATTCACTCTATTTTTTGTTTGTCACGGAAATAGCGTCTATTAATTAAGTTGTTTATCCAACAAAGCCTTAGTGGAGAAAATGAGATAGTTTTTTGTGAGAGGTCTTTGCTTCGATTTTTATCATAAACATTATATCTCTTGAAAATGATTGTTTTCATCTAAGGAAAAAATCATTTTGCACTTGTTCATTCACTGAGTAAGATAACATGATTACACACACTTCAATTTGTGATTATATATTTTATAACTTCTTGTTGTGCTGGCTGTGGTAATTTGCAACGTTTTTTAATTGAATGAAAATATGATTACTGATGATCAGGTGGTGGTTGTAACTCATGCTTATGGAAAACGCTCAGGGGTTAGATACATGACAGGTGGTTTGAAAGTGTACTATGTTCCATGGAGACCATTCTTTAATCAGAATACATTTCCAACTTTGTATGGGACACTGCCCATTATAAGAACTATTCTTATTCGAGAAAAAATTAACATTGTGCATGGACATCAAACCTTTTCAACACTTTGTCATGATGCTCTTATGCATGCCAGAATCATGGGATACAAGGTTGTGTTTACGGATCATTCGTTGAATGGTTTTAGTGATTCTGGAAGTATTCACATGAACAAAGTTTTGCAGTTTACCTTGACAGATGTGAGTCAAGCCATTTGTGTTTCCCATACAAGCAAGGAAAACACAGTTTTGAGGTCTGGTTTGAAGCCGGAAAAGGTTTTTGTAATACCTAATGCCGTTGATACTGCCATGTTTAAGCCAGCATTGGAGCGTCCTAGCAGATCGGAAATTGTTGTTGTTGTTATCAGTCGATTGGTTTACCGCAAAGGAGCAGACTTGCTTGTTGAAGTCATTCCAGAAGTGTGCCGATTGCATCCTAATGTAAGTTGATCAAAAGACTTCCAGCTTGTTTTGCATAACGCACTATAAGAAATTTGGGTCTAGATTTCTGTCTAATGTCGACGTAATGGTATTGACTTATTGCTCCTCTTTGATTGCTTTACCTTTTTGTCCTGCTGCCACTTCTTGTCACAAAAAATTGCAATTTTTATGTTTGATAAAATATTGTCAATGGTTCTTCTTCTAGTTCCACTTCCACCTAGTGGAATAAGTCTTTTTGTTGTGTTTCTTTTGGTTCTGTGTAAAAGTCGTCAAAGCTGCAGTTTCTGTCAAATGCATATGAAGTAACTAGAGTCCATAACTTTAATGTGATCCTAGCTTTGTATTTCCCTAATTTAGTGCTATATCTATTGAATTTTATTTGTTCTGCTTTTGTAATTTTAGATATCTGCTGTTCTACAATAATTTTACCAATAGCTTATTTGATACTGTATCACTTAAGAGATGCCAAAGTATATGTACCCTATCCCTATCATTTGACAAAAAAGTTATATGACGATTTATGGTATATGCATATCACTTTTTGTTTTTACAATATATTCTTACTATCTTTTATTTTAAAGTTTGCCTCTTTGCGCAACTCAAAATTTCGAAGTTGGTACTAAGATGTTTCCTTTATATTGTCAGTGTTTTGAATCTTTGATGGAAACTTTTTGTCCATTGACGGAGAACAACATCTTTGACCCTTTTAATATTCATTTACACTGTAATTCCTATGAATTTTGACGTCCCTCATCATCATATGTATGGATCGTCAACATGTTTGAAGTGAAATAGTGGTAAAATAATTGTAAATTTTAGATCTTGTACTGTCGACTTTAAAGATATAACTTATGTATCCCATTTGAAGGTTCGTTTCATTATTGGAGGTGATGGGCCTAAGCGTGTACGGTTGGAAGAGATGAGAGAAAAGCATTCTCTTCAAGATCGAGTTGATTTGTTGGGAGCTGTACCACATACACAAGTCCGATCTGTTCTAATATCTGGGCATATTTTCTTAAACAGGTTTGGCTTCCTGGAAAAGTTCTTTATTTCTTTCTTTTAAGTTTTATGGTTATGAATTTATACTGTCATAATTTGTAGTAATTATCTGTTGGATATTCTACACTTGTTTTTGCTATTATTGTTATTTCTCTGCTTGACATTCACTACTATACAACATTTCTGGTCTTACATATATGCGGCTGAATTTTGCTTTGAGTGTTTGGGAACAATTTCCTTAATTTTTTGCTTCAAATGTAAGGGAGATAATGAATCTATTTTAAGTGGCTAAAGCTTGAACACTAAACTTGCTAACTTAATTTTGATGCAAATCAAGTCACCAATATTTCAAATTTCCTTCTGTTCTCATCTGTCATACTTCTCAGTTTTAGTTTTGAGTAACATCTTTAAGATTGATTCTATAAATCATTGACGTGTATTTCTGAATTGGTTGTTTTATATTTAAGATTTGAGACTTGGTTATTTTAAGATTTCAAACTTTCAGTAGTTGCACTTCATATTTTTTACTTTTTCCTTATGTACCCTTGGTTGTAACTATCTGATCCACTTCAAACAGTAAATATCTGATCCAAGCTAGGTTATATCATAAATACAGTTTTTCTGATTTTATGTTATTGATTTAAAGATATTTTGGACATGAATTTTATCATTCTGATTTCTGAGCCATATCTGATACTATTTATTTTGTATCTGTTGTCCTACCTGATTTTTGCACGGTTCCAGCTCTTTAACAGAAGCTTTTTGCATAGCCATATTAGAGGCTGCTAGTTGTGGATTGTTAACAGTCAGCACGCGTGTTGGAGGTGTTCCTGAGGTAGGTACCACAGATATCCTGTCCATCCTTATTTGATATATAAATTCCTTTTATATAGTTTTTCTTTGAGAAATTCTCTTATGCACTTCAATTTTTTGTCAATTCCAATATTTTGGAATACTATCATTTGGGGGTTTATATAGATTCATTTCCTTGCTATAGGTTGTACCGGATGACATGATTGTTTTGGCAGAACCTGATCCAAGTGATATGGTGCGCGCAATCCAAAAGGCGATAACTATGCTTCCAAAAATTGATCCTCAAGTCATGCACAATCGAGTAAGAGTGTAGTTTAAATGACCAGTTTCTTTTGCTTACACTGGGGAAACCAATTACTTTACTATTCTATCTATTTATTTTATGTAGATGAGGGAACTCTATAGCTGGCATGATGTTGCCAAAAGGACCGAAATTGTATATGATCGTGCTTTGAAGTGTCCCGATCAAAACCTGCTTGAAAGTCTCTCACGGTAAACATCTTCGTAGGTTCAATTTGATTCTGATAACAGCATCTAGTTGTAAAAGGAAATTCGCTGATTATTCTGTTTTAATTATGTGACTTTTGTATTCTAATAATGACTCCGGCATAAAATTCTTTAATCTCTTTTAACATAAGCAATATGTATTTTGGGATCTTTATTTGACAACACTACAACTTTAGCAATTCTTTTGCTGTAATGAATTACAGAACTCACAAATTTATTATCGTTGGCTACTTAGATACCTCTCTTGTGGAGCATGGGCAGGAAAGATCTTTTGCTTGGTTATGATATTCAATTTTTTGTTATGGCATCTACTGGAACTATGGCAGGTATATATAGACTTTGACTATGTTACACATTTTTGCTTCTTCATGTTTCGTGCATTGTCTTACTTGTGTCGTGTGCTTCCATTATTAGCCTGCAGATGATATCGAGGAAGCGCCTGATGTTATTCTCTCACGCAACTGTGATGGATTGGAGGGATGTTGCAGAAAACCCAACAATGCAGAAAATCAGAAGAATAGTAATGATACTAATATACATGATAAAAATAATATTTAATAGGAAAATATATTTTGTTGTATATTAGTAGTAAATTAGTAAGGTGAAGAACTTTGCTTCATCTTATAGATTAATACCTTTATGAAATTACAATGGACCCTATATTCAATCAAGGGTCTTAGATTTTTCTTTATCTGTATGATAAGGTGCAAACAACAGAGAAAGTTGTTGCAACAGATTTGGTACAAGATCTTTGACCATGTATGATTATGAAAGTGTCATTAGATTTATCTGAACAGAGAACATTGTTTGTACGTGTTGTGTGACATCAAAAATAAGAAGAGCTTTTTTTTTTTTGAACAACTTTTATTCTTATTTTATGGATGGATAAAGAGGAATAAAATTCTGAAAGGTTAATTAAAATTGAACAACCAATATTTAATATTTTAAAGTTGAATACTAGTAGTTTATTATATACAGTGACTTATCCAATTAAGTGCACGGTTCATTTTCATTAGTCACCAAAAATTATAAAAAGTTTAAAATATTTCAAACAAAGGGATTTGGTTACCTTGTAATAATATTTTCATACTATAAAAGTAGTTTTAAATATATTAAATAATTTTGTCAAAAAAAAAAAAATATGTTAAATAATTTATCAAAAACAAATAAAAAAAAAATTATTATTCTCATTAAGCTCTCTCTAGATCTCGTCGTAGGTTCCAGCTAGCTACCAGACAAGACAATAAAGTTTCAGCTCAGAGAAATTAGTGACTTTAATATCTATCAGTAAGCTCTCTCTAAAGATACAGACAGTAGTAACAGAACATCTAACAAACGTAGGAATGGAAATATTGTAACATTCCTCTCAGAATTTCAACTTTCTACAATCAAAACAAAACTCTCAATCTCTTTATTCAAAGCAATTTCAATTCTCAAGTCAAACTCATTGGAACTTCTCTCCCACTTCACCAGTAAGCTTCCAGATCTATCTTTTTTTCATTCAATTATTCATTCTTGCTTTTTTATAATACATGCATCCAACCATAGATCTTGTTGTTGCTAAACAATATATATATTAGAGACTCTTATCATTTATTTTTATTAGAAAAGTAAAGTAATGAAATAATTTGCTTGGACATGAGAAATTGCTTTTGATTATAGATTTTAGTTGTGATATTTGCAATATGGGAGATGCTTTTTGTGCAAATCAAGTCAAATTTTCAATTCAACTCTTGTCCAAATTATGAATCCTATATAGTATACCTGTTTGGCTGATTGAGCTGAAAATTATATTGTATCATCTAATTAATGTCATGTGCATCACTCTGAAGTTATTATTTTTCACTTTGTATTTATGATAATGAGAATACATCAATGGTTAATTAGGATAATTTAATAAAATCACAATTATCTTTTTTTCATTTATTGTCTTTTCTTAATCTGTATGAAGTGATCAAATACGACCGTTGTTGTAGGACGGAAGGAGTATATGATTGTTAACCTTGGATCATAATTGTTATTACTTGTGTGGCTGTGGTTTGATGTATGTTAAAAGCTTTGTTTTATGTATTGTTTTTTGGGAAATAATATACTATTCGAATTAGTTTTATGGGAAACTAATGAGGGATGACGCGGATTATTTAGATTGCTATAACTTGTTCGCCAATCTTCTCATGTATGGTAATTAATCCTTGATTGACTTTTTGACGCGCCGTACCAAGTAGTTACGCTGTATGTTTCCCTATATATTGTTGTCATGTGGGTTAAAATAATAATAATAATACTTAGTTTGGTTACTGATATTTATTGTATGCTGGATAGATTTGAGGAATCTTTTTTATCACTATGGCCGATTTGGAAAATTTGCTTTTGGAGGCTGCGGGAAGAACTGGCTCATCTGGCAGGAATCGGCATTCTCTTCCACCTTCGAGGAGACGGCGTGATGGCTCGTATTCGGATGGTGGGAGTGACTCTAGGGATGATGATTCAGATGATGAGCTTAATTATGCAAGCAGAAAGCCATCTGGATCACAAGTTCCTCTGAAGAAGAGATTAGATCCGGCCGACAGAGATGATGATTTGGGCAGTCAGGAAGAAGCAGATGATGATGGGCGAAGTGACCGTGAAGGAGATACAAGTGATGAATCAAATATCGGTGATGATCTCTATAAAGATGAAGATGACAGACGGAAGCTTTCTGAGATGAGTGAACTTCAAAGAGAGATGATTTTGTCGGATAGGGCTTCAAAAAAGGACGATAAAAGTTTATTGGGAAAGATAGCTTCAAAGCGTGAGAAAGGAAAGGCAGTAATTACCGGAAAGCAGTCTCCCCCGCTGTCATCATCTCGCATGCGTGCATCAGCCAGATCTGCCGACAGGTCAGCCAAGAATGAAGCATTAAATGAATTGCGTGCAAAGAGGTTAAAACAACAAGATCCAGAAGCTCACCGCAGATTGAGAGAGGCTTCAAGAAACTCAGGTCCCCGACAATTTTCCTCACCAAAGCGCAAATCTTTCACATCAGCAAATCTCAGTAGTGATAGTGAAAGTGAAAGTGGGTCACGCAGTGATGATGGGTCAACTGGGGATGGAGGAATTGCTGACAGTGATGATGATAGGGCATTATCTGGATCTGAGGGGCCATCCTTTCAAGATATCAAGGAAATAACTATTCGCAGGTCAAAACTTGCAAAATGGTTTATGGAGCCTTTCTTCGAGGAGTTAGTTGTTGGTTGCTTTGTAAGAGTTGGAATCGGGAGATCAAAAACTGGACCTATCTACCGGCTCTGCATGGTGAAAAATGTTGATTCCTCAGACCCTGATCGACAGTATAAGCTAGAGAACAAAACAACATACAAGTACTTGAATGTTGTTTGGGGAAATGAAAATTCTGCTGCTAGGTGGCAAATGGCTATGATAAGCGACTCTGCTCCACTTGAAGAGGAATACAAGCAATGGGTTAAGGAAGTAGAACGAAGTGGTGGCCGTATGCCAACCAAACAGGATGTGTTGGACAAAAAACAAGCTATACATAAAATCATATCATTTGTCTACTCTGCAGCTACTGTGAAGCAGATGTTACAAGAGAAAAAGTCTGCCTCGTCAAGGCCGATGAATATTGCCGCTGAGAAGGATAGACTGAGGAGGGATTTGGAAAGAGCACAAGGTAAGAATGACGAAGCGGAAGTAGAGAGGATCAAGGCAAGAATATTAGAATTAGAGGCATCCAGAAATACAAAAGTGAAGGATGTGAAAGCTCTGAAGCTAGCTGAAATGAACAGAAAAAATAGGGTTGAGAACTTCAAGAATGCTTCTGAATTGAGGCCAATAACCGGTTTGAAAGAAGGGGATGCAGGTTATGATCCATTTTCAAGGAGGTGGACAAGATCAAGGAACTACTATGTTGCCAATCCTGCTGAAAAGGCTGCTGCTGGCTTAATTGCTGATGCAGGAAGCAACGGAGCTGGAGTACCAGTAACTGCGGAGTCTGGCATGGTGGCTACTGCTGTTGCCTTGGAAGCTGCTGCTGATGCTGGAAAGTTGGTTGATACAAGTGCTCCGGTGGATCAAGGGACGGAATCAAATACGCTGCACAATTTTGAGCTTCCAGTTTCGTTGGCATTACTTCATAAGTATGGTGGAGCACAAGGAGCTCAAGCAGGATTTATGGCACGAAAACAAAGAATAGAAGCAACGGTTGGATTTAAACTCTCGGAAAATGATGGAAGGAGGCACGTACTGACTCTATCGGTCGGTGACTACAAAAGAAGAAGAGGGCTTCTTTGAAATTCGTTGATGCTGTTCAGTATCCAGTTGAAGTTAGTCCGCGATTTAATAATCCAACTGTGGATTTTATTGACTGTAATGTTGTTGTAATCTTATGCATTGTGTTGAACTTTTTATAAGTGGTCATGTTTCCGCATATTTCATTATTTGGATTTAGTATTGAACAATAATAAAGTTGTGTGATAAATGTAGTCTACCATATGACTTGACTATGTTGTGTTCAGTTTTGGACTTCTGTATGGCAAAAATTGATTTTCAATATGATTTTGTAAAATTATTTTGTTTTTATTAAAATTTATTGCCTCGCGGGAGAATTATGGATTACTTGGCCCCTTCTCCTCGAAAGCAGGGGGTGTTAACACCCACACAAAAAAAAAAAAAAAAAAAGGTTTGTATGTATACATTCAAGTGTAAAAGTAACATGAACAATAAGAATAAAAATCACAATTAAAGGCAAAGATTATAAACTTCAAGTTAAAATCAATAGTTTACTCAAATACACTTTAAGATCACTTTTGTGCTCTAAAATCACTTTTCACTCCTAAAAGTGAATTTACACAAATTTATACTTCTACAAATTGAGTATTATAACTAACTAAAGAGTAGATAGAACAAAACTAACAATCCATTGACAAGAAGCACAACATTTATTGCAACATATTTTCTCGGTACCGGATCTCAAACCGCGTTTCTCTAAATTGAAGAACAAATCCTCAATAAAGTGACCTCTCGGAAGATAGGCTATTGCAACATATTTGTGTTACCATTTAAAGTTAGTCATTCATTTTTTATTTTTTTTGACGAATTTTTTTATCAATATTTACATAAATATATTTTACATTGAAAGTAAATTGAGAGTCGCATCACATCTAAAAGTGTGCATGGTTCATAAATGATAAGCCAAACTAAATTGGATCACATCAATGATTTGATTTAGTCCATATAAACTATTTTAGTAAATAAAAAGTTTAATTTAATAAAACAATTCATTTTAGCGAACCGATTTTAAAATCATGTAATATGAGAATTTGAAAAAGCAAAAAAAAATAATTAAAAATTGCTTCATATCAAATTTAAAAAATTATTTTTATAATTTTTATCTCAATAAAAGTGTTTTTCACGATAAATAGAAATTTTTTTGATTTTTTTAAAATTTAATCTTTAGATCGTTAAATATTTTTACAATTCATTGCAAAGGAACTCTATGAAGATGAATATTTGATTATTACTATGATAAAATAAGTAATTAGTTTTTTAGTCAAAAATAACTAGCCCGTCTAGCTCAGTTGGTAGAGCGCAAGGCTCTTAACCTTGTGGTCGTGGGTTCGAGCCCCACGGTGGGCGTAAATTTTGTTTAAAATTGTTTTGTTCTCTTTCACTCAAAATTGAAAACGAAAATTTAATTTAAAAAATAAAATAAACTGCAAAAATAGAACAATATTGATGTTGTGTAAAAAAACAATATTGATGCATTTATTATTATTATTATTATTATTATTATAAATGTAATGTAATTTAGAAATTATTAATTTTTATAAATAAAAAATAAAGACAATTCTTTTTTGACTTGATAGTAATGATAATGATATGATATTAATTAGAATATACAATTAAAAATAATTATATATATAATGAAAAGAATGAAATAACAATTTTTATAATGAGAAACTTATTAAATATAATAATTATATGATATTATATATATATATTTGACACTTATCAAATATTCTTAAATTTTAGTTCAACCAACAAATATAAAATCTTTGTTTAACATTATTTTTATTTTTTTTTGGTCAGGTAGCATAATAGCTAGAAATTCCATCCATAAGGTGGATAAGTGGGATGACCGGGGTTCGAACCCCGACCCCCTCCATATATAATGCATTTGTCCTACAATTGAGCTAAGCTCACGGGACGTTTAACATAATATTTCTGGTGTCTCAAATTCAAACATATATAATCTCTAATTTGTGTAAGAGATTAATGTAGTATATTCACCATTTTTCTTCAAAAGAAAGAAAATAATAAAATGGAGAAAATAAATTACAACTATTATTATATTTTTTTTGATTGCCAATGAAGTAAATTATTAACACAATATAACTACAACAAAAACAACCGCAGTTAAAAACTCATATACTGACCCAATCAATCAGCCTCTTGCAACCCGCCAAGTACAACAGACCCAGCAAACAACCCAACCGCCCCAACACCAAGAGCAGCGGCGACGACAGCCTGAACAACAACAAGAGCAGTTGAATCATCGGGAATAAGAACAACCGTCGCAATAGCTGCCACAAACGTCGGAAGAGCCAAAGAAGCCAAAACAGAAGGTGAAATTGTAGCGAGTTTCTCCAATAAGCTAAGTAAGCCAAGTTCTTCAGCTTTAGAAAATAAACCTAATTTCTCAATTGAAGATAGCGTAACACCTAATTCCTCAGCTTTTGATAATAATCCAGCCTTTTCTACGTTGCTTAACACTTTCCTTTTCTCGAGTTTCTTGAATACGTCTACTTCAACTTCTTCGCTTCCTTCGTAGAATATTCCCGCTCCGAACCATTGTTTTTTCCAGTTATCGTTGTACTTGTTCACCTTCAACATCAACACACACCGGTTTGAATTGAATTGAATATATTAAAATAAAAAAAATAAAAAAAATTATAATTATGAGGATTTTTTGTACCTTTTGTTTTGGAGCCATGGCGAAGACGGTTAGAGGGAGTTTATTGTTGTTGTTGTTGTTGGAGGGAGTGGAGGATGGGCGTTGGTGACGTAGTGTGCGGTGGTTGGTGTGGATGTGACGGAGGGTGAGAGCTGAGGTTGGAGCTAGCACCGCCATGGATGATGATTGTTGGCTGATGATGATGCGCGCGCTTGATTCTCAATCTCAACTGCCACGTCGGACAATCAAGTGATTAAAGTAGTGAATAAACATTTCATCTCTCATACGCGATCTTGTTGTTTCATTTCTCACCAATCATATTACTCCCTCCATATTACTCCCTCCTTTATCCATATTTTTGTTATCTATCGTTCTATCTCACCTCAGGACTACAATACAAGTACTCTTTTGTAATATTTTATCCGATACAAAATATAAGTAAAAATAAATTAAAGAAATTTGATGTATTTGATTTTTTTTTAAAATATATTAAATTTTTAATATTTTTTTGGTACATAGAAGAATTGGCAAAGTAAATATAAAAAATTCTCACACAAGTGAGAGAGTCAGGGTTCAAATCCCGGTCATGACGTCCATGCCTTGCAATTTTGGCAAATGTCAGTTGAGCTAGGACTTATAGAACGAAAATTCTTAAATTTATTTGATTAAATATTTGAATTAAATATATTCATTTTTATTGATCAATTTTTATTTATATTTTAGGACCAATAAAGTATTTCATAAGATTTATATGTTATCTAATTGTTTGAAAAAATTGATTTTTAGTGGGAACAATTTTAATCAAATATTATAATCTCACGATTAAAATTTAAATTACCGATATCTCTTCTCTTGAAAATTGGAGAGTTAATAAAAAAAATTTATATTTAATTTCACTTGATAAAAATAATGACCCCCATTAACCATGTCGCGTAATATTAGTTCTAATTGAAGTTAAGAGTATCTATATGATTAAAAAAAGATTTACAGAGACGAAAAGATCCATTAAACTTTAAAAAATATATATTTATAAAACACGTTGACGATTAGCATAATAAGATAGCTCAAGTGAGAGGTAAAATGTTGTAAGATAATATAAGAGTCTTTTTAGAGAATATATATAGTTTACGATATTCTATTAATAGCAAAACAGAATTAACTTCATTAAAGCCAATAAAGAAACAGATGTTACAAATGCAGACAGTTCTATTTGATGAAGTTCAATTGGGGAGACAGATCCCTAAGGTGGCTGAGTTTTGTCTCTTAGTATTGGGTTTGTGTGTGCGCATCTCATATTGCTTGAAAGTTGTGGCTAAGAATATTTTATAAACAACATCTACACTCCTCAATTTAACGAGACACGTTTTTCAAGGATAACAATTTGAGGGCTCACACAACATCGAAAACAAACAATATTCGGCAACACAATGCTGCAAACTCGATTGGTGGGCATACACCCAAAGTGGATGATATATCGACAATATGGTGTTTCAGACTAAGGTCAAAACAAAATTCATCTAGTAAAATCATTGTTTAAATTTAAAATCATCAATCAGTTTAGTACTTCCACTACAAGAAAATCATGTTTTCCTGACGAAAAATAATAATATATACTGGCGGCCTGGGCCGTCTGTAAGTTAGTGACGGCTTGGTCCGTCGCAAAATTTTTAAAACGCGTCAGAAAATTAAAAAAATATTAAATTTTGAAAGTAAATCCGTCCAACATTTAGTGACGGCCATTTTCGTCGCAAAATTATAAGTTACTGACGGCTTCAGCCGTCACAAACTCTGGACGGACCTACCGACGGCTTAGGCCGTCGCTAACTATTGACGATTTTTTTCTCCTCGTTTCTGCAGCAACGTTTTGGATTATACTCCCCATATATTTCTTCCTTCCATTCATTTTCATTCATTCACACAATTCATTCTCTTTCAAAATTTCTCCAACATCTCTCTGAAAATTCTTCAACATTCTAAAATTTGTTCAACATTCTCACAAATCTAAAATTCTAAAATTTCTTCTCATTCTCACAAATCTTTACACACAAATCTCTTCTCATTCTAAAATTTGTTCAACATCTCTCTAAATTTGTTCAACATCTCTTTAAATTTCTCAAACATCTTTCAACATATCTTCATCATATTACATTTTTCTTCATCAATCTTTGATGTTTTAATAAAATGTAAATGTTTTCTGCTACTTATCAAGTTTCAAAATTTATTGTTTTATGTTTATATTTAAATTATATTACGAATTTATATTATTTTCTACTACTTATCCATGATATTTCCACTATTTGTTACAAGAAAAAAGTTTGATTTTAATAAAAATGTTTGTATGTTATTTAATTAAAATATTAGTAACTAAATCTCTTTGTATGTGATTAAATTAAAAGTGAATTCTTATTTCTGTATACTATCAATTAATAAAGTTGTTAATAAACTAAATAAAGTTGTTAATTTTAAAGTTTGGTATTTATATTAATATTTGAATGATATTGTGAATTTATATTAATTGATATTTTTAAAATTTTAATCTAGAAAATGTAGTGAACTTCATTTTGAATTTATATTAATTGAAAAGTAATCAATTATAAATTCAAAACATAATATTTAATTTTAATTATTATTGAATTTTACTTTAAAGAAAAGTAATCAATTATAAATTCAAAACATAACATTTAATTTTTGTTAACTATTTTTTTTAAAAAAATTCGCCCAGATTTAGCGACAGCTTAAGCCGTCGCAAAAGCCGTCGCTACCTGAAATTTCCAGATCTGACCGTTACCCATTAGCGACGACCTCAAGCCGTCGCAAAATCCGTCCGGTCCATTACTGACGGCCTGGACCATCGGAAAACTTACCGACGCCCGTTTTAGCGACGGCTTTTAGCCATTAGCGAGGGCTTTTGGCCGTCGCAAAATGGCGTTTTTCTTGTATTGTTCTTTTCATCTAACTAATGTTAGAAATAGAATTCACACTTTATTTTGGTGTACCAAACTAGAGCATATTTCTAAATAACGAATAAAGTACCAAACACGCAAAAAAAAAAAAAAAAAACAGTGTACTGTGATACCATATTTTTTGGATGACAATCCTATAATTTTGGTAAAGTGCAAGGGCGTAATTAAAATATCAACCAAAAAATAAGGAGTAATTTTGTAAATATATTTTTTGCATTTTATTCTATCTCTTGATCAACCATTCATCTTTCCCCAACTACTCTCATTTCTTCTTCGATCCACTCATCTCATCAACATCATGCCGCTCTCATCTTTCTTCTTAGATCCACTCACATCGCATCTTTAATGTGCATGTCGTGATCTATTGGACTCGATCACTCTCTTCATCTAGCAGACTATAGCAGATATGTGTAAGAGATGGGAGGAAAATGATGGTGAAGATTTGCTATAAGTGGTTGCTAGTGAGTGGCCACCGGTGATAAAAAGAGGTAACTCATGAGTGAGATAGAGTTGTAGAGAAGTGAGTTACATGAAAAAGAAATAGTAGATAGAGTTACAAAGAAGAAAGACAGGGGGATGTCGGTGGCTGGTGAATTCAAGTGTGTGAGAGACCTCAATGTGTGTGTGTGTGAGTGAGAGAGAGAGAGAGTGTGTGTGTGTGTGTGTGAGAGAGAGAGAGAGAGAGAGAGAGAGAGAGAGCACCCATTGAAAGAGAGCAATGGTGACATATGGTGTTAATGTGTCAATTTTTTTTGTGTTTTCTTATCATTAATTCTCATATAGTATTAACATTGTCGTCATCACCGCCATCTATGTTCAATTTGTTTGCAACTTTGCAATATCTTCTTAGTAATATCTTCTTCTTACAATGACAAGAACTTAAGCGAGACAAGAACATCACCGACCACCACCATTGTCAACGTCGTGTCTTCTCCTTCCAGTGCATCACCACCAGATTTGAAACCAAACATCAATGACACACCTGTCTCAAAATTATGTTGTATTTCACTCCTTCCTCGTCTTTACACCTTACCCCATCCATTGTCGTACTGATCTCTACTCTATATGACGCTGTTATCTGCATGATCGGTTTTCGTGCAGTGGTGGATTTCTTCGTTTGAGATCCATCATTCTCCACACTAAATGAAGTGGTCAGAGTAAACAATGGCGAAGAATCAAAATCAATGGTGGTGGTGTGAGAGAGAGAGAGAGAGAGAGAGAGAGAGAGAGAGAGAGAGAGAGAGAGAGAGAGAGAGAGAGAGAGAGAGAGAGAGAGAGAGAGAGAGAGCCGATGGAAGAAGATATGGGTTGTTTTTTATTCAACACTCTACCCTACCAAGATTAAGATTAAAATAGTGAAAAATGTGATTTTTGTTTTCTGTGTCCAAATCAAATGAACCAAGTCTCTATTTATAGAGAAAAAAATTATGAATTTTGGTTAAAAAAAATTAAAAAATTAATTTGCAATGAAATAATTGAGTTCAAAGTAATAATTGGATAAAAATTTGACAAGCCAATCAGAGCAAGACAAGTGTCCCCCCGGTTGTGTTTCAACTATGTTGAAAGTTTTCAACTTCTCTCCTCCATGTCACTTTCAATACCCTCATTGGAGAACATTGCCTTGTTAAAATTCAATTCAACGTCATATTCAACTCATCATTGTCCATGGTCTTATAAGCAATATTTAACTTTTGACTATTTGTGATTTTGTGTATTTGAGGGATTAAATTATTCAATACCTACATTTTAAAAGACTAAAAAGTATAGTCAGTGTGCGTTAAAAAAAAGGATATTGTCAATAAAGTTTTTTACCGTGGAATTACTAGGAACTAGGAAGACTTATTTGTGATTTCTTGTATTTACACCAAGAGATTAAATTATTCGATACCTACATTTTAAAAGACTAATTTCGTGGAATTATTAGAAAGACTTATGTATGATTTTAATTTTTTTTGTTGGAAAGAATAGACTATCTAAAGGTGTAATGGATCAAATTATTTTTTTTTGTGGTAATTATCGACCAGTCTACAATAGTAAATCAGAAAGAAACATTTACTAAAATTATTTACTCTAGCCTCATTTCTTGCACACCATGGCCACATGTTTGAATGTGTCTGCTCAACGGTATTTAAGCATTTGTGGATTTATAAATATTCAAGATAATTACACATAAATAGAAAGCAAACAAATAATAAGCCGTGTCTTAACCCGTTTTAGGTGACAAAACCAATTCTTTTAAGAATTTCTCCCTCCGGCCTTTCTTATAAGCAAATTTTCACTTTTTAAATTCACTGAATAACTAATGTATCTGACTTTAATTATAGAGCAGATACATTAGTTATTCAATGAATCTAAAAAATGAAAATTTACTTATAATTTTTTTTTTTTGATATTCGGCCTAAAGACCGATTAATTCGAGGGGACCAATCCCACCGTCCACTTGCGGGGACCCTATTAAAATACTGAGACACATTGAGAGACCTATGAGACACATACTGTTATCCATGACTTTTTAAACTCTTTTCAGATGATTCACAACTTCTAAGTGTCAAACACAAACTGATATAAAAACATGTTAATTATTGGAATACACTTCGGTTTATACGAACTGAAGTAAACTTATATAGAGATAGAAGTGCTGTTATTCTGTCAGTTTCGTTTTTCAAACACAAAAACACAAAAACCCTACTCCTCAAGACCTCTTGGGCGATTTTTGAAGAACTGCAACATCCAACTCCCAAACACACTTAATCAAGTAAGTTCCAATCCTTTTTGATCATTCATTGTGCTTGTCTTGAAAATTCATTACTTTAAATTTTTTTTATTTCTTCATATATATAGTTTTGTCTTTGAATTGTTGAATTCTTTGGTTGCATTGTTGTTGATTAATTGTTAGGTTTGAATTATTAGAACATGTTAACATGATTGCATGTAGAGTATTAGGTTTGAATTGAATTTGATGTTGTTTCCTATTATCTTGCATGCTAGGTGTTTGACAAAATGTCTAAGTGAAAAAACAAATGTCTAAGTGAATCATTTGTGTTACGATTAAATGTTTGGTTGAATTATAAGTTTCAATTTTTCATAGATTACAAGTTTCGTATATTGAGTTTGAATTTTTTTTGTTATGTATAGGGTATGGAAGGAGATGATGTTGCTAGAGGTAGGTACGGTAGAGATAGTAAAGCACACGCTTCTGCTCGATCAAAGGCTGGTCCTGCTGCACGGAAAAGAGGTCGTGGTAAGCATGGACAGCCTGTATATCAAGGAACAAATGATAATGAAGCCGGTGGTTCGGGTGGTTCTCGTTCGCGTGCACGTTCACGGTCACGTTTAGGCCAAGCACAAGTTGATGCGCCTGGTGGCCAACCTGATTTTGATGCAAATCAATACATAAACGATGATGCCGAGTATGCGGAAGCCGAAGAACAAGCACCGCCGCAAGAACAACCACAAGAGGCAGAAGCTGAAGAAGAAGTTGTTTATGGAGGAGGACCGCACAATTTGTCGTTATTATCAGAATACCATAAGCATAGGTCAATTCAGATATGGGAGGCAGATTCTCAGAACCATGATGTAAGATAAAAATACGAAGTTTAATTTATTAATTTACTAAGTATGTCGAATGTAATACTTATTAATCTTTTATTTTGTTTAAATTGTATCAGGTGTTAAGAAGAAAATTGCGTTGCGTTGCAAGTGGGAAGAAGGTGATAGATATCCAAAAATCGGATGAGGATCAGAGGTGGTTTTGGGATCCAATTGATGCTGGTGGTTTGAGATCGCTAACCAAGACTAATTATAGTGTCCTTGACTATGGGCTTCTCTGGTCTTTTGCTGAGAGATGGCATCCGGAGACGAGTACCTTCCACCTTCCTATAGGTGAACTAGGCATCACATTGGACGACGTACAGTGTCTGTTGCATTTGCCAATTGAAGGGAAGTTTTTGAACCATAGGAAGATGACAAGGGATGAAGGGGCTGACATGGTTAGTTCGTTTCTAGGAGTTGAAAAAGAGTTGGTGATGGAACTGTTTGCTAAGCTTGGCGGCCCACATTTGAGGCATACATTCGTGGAATCAGTTTTCATAGACAATTGGGGTTATGCTGAAAAAGCGATGGCTGAAGGAAAGCCTATGCATGAGGTTAGGCTGTACAAAGAGAGGGCTATACGAGCATTTTTGCTCCATTTGGTCTGTTGTACCATTTTCAGCAACAAAACATCGTACTACGTGGACGTTGTTTACTTGCAGTTCTTTCAGGACTTGTCAACTATCAATCAATGGAATTGGGGTGCTGCTGCTCTTGTTCATCTGCAACATTATTTGGATGATGCATCCGATGCAAGCGTGACTCAGTTGGCTGGCTACATGTCATTTCTTCAGGTAAAAATTTACGTGCGTTTTTGTTTTTTTATATAATTTAACTTATATGGTATATTTTTTTTTTGCCTATAACCAATTTATTTCATCATTATTTCAGGCATGAATAATTGTACATTTTCCAAGGCTTAGTGTGTGGGGTCATTCAGAGAATTATGAGGAGCAGATCGGTTGGGCCGCAAGATTTAATCTAGGCCAAGGTCATAAGGATGGTGCTGCATATAGGCAAAGTTTGGATAACATCCAAGTTACGGACTGCGTTTTTTGTCCGTATGACCACCGTCGGCACTTGCGCCCATTGATAGATGCATGTTGGTTTTCAGGATGGTTAAGGGATGGTAAATTGAGAGCCAAACATTTGCCTGAACGGGTGCTGAGACAGTTTAAATATGTACAAGGCATTCCAAGACACCCGAATACGTCTGCGACGCCGGGCATGAACTTGTACGAGATAGATCGAGTGTGGATGGAAGAGCTGGAATTGAGAATGATTGATCAAGAAATGAGGGGTCGTCCCGTGGTTAGTGCATGGGAGCACGAACCGGGATATATGAGATGGTTTCACAATGTCTCACATCCAATTATGCGGCCCGTTGAAGCACCTCAATCACCACCGAGGCCACCTAACTTAGAGGTTGTGATGGAGGCGCAGGAAGCAAGGCGTGATCCTAATGCATTGGAGGTATGCAGAGATGTGCATCGTGAGCTTGAAAGGGCACTTGGCGCCGGTGAGGCGCGGGAGGGATCTCCCATTTGGCATACGGTGCAGCGAGTCCTTAGGATGTTGAACCCGTGTATAACATGTCGACGATTAAGACGGGGGAGACGATTTGAAAGACGGGGCACTTGAGACGGGGCACTTTAAGTTAATGTTGTTTGTATAAGACAATATGTTGTTTGTTTTTTAACGTATCGGAGACTTTGCGTATTGTGATGTATTAACAATATATTTTTAATTAATCATATCGTATTGTGTTTTATTTGAGTTTGTGGTTTGATTGACTTTGTTGATAAGAGTGAATTTATTTTATTGTGGCTTGTGGTTTGATTGAATTTAAAGACAAAAACAGGTATCGACCTCGCCTATGAGGTGGTAATGCATAAACAGAACTGAAAGCAGGTCTGTAGCCTGCTAAAGTGCATTTCGGTTTCTATAAACCGAACTCGTTTCGGTTAATACGAACCGAAATTTATGTATGCGTAAATCCTTATGGTTTATAGAAACCAAAATACCGGAAGGTTTAAATTAAAAACATAATTTTTATTTCAAGCAACGTTAACAACGATTACAACTACGCAACGGATATTTTTTAATGAAAATAAACCAAACAAAGATTACGAACTACTAAACAACAATTACAAACAGCTAAACAACGATTACGAACATCATTATTAATGGAAATAAACTGAACAACGATTATGAAAATCCAACGACACAGGTTCAACAGAACCTTAATTTTTACCATAGTTTCGATCTTTCGGTCGAACACAACATTCAAGGATGGTTTCAACAGATCTCTTCAGTGTCGCATCTAACTCGATAGGATTCTTTCGTTGATACAGCTTGAAAATTGAAAGCATTGTGTCAACGTCGTCGTTGTTTTCAATTTTCATTTTGGTGAAACTTACTCGTCCGTTGGAATCAATTGAAGGTTTTCGAAACGTGATAGCAGTGATAGTTCTGTTGTCGTTGTCGTCCGCAACAATTTGATTCAGCTGCTGTTTGAGACCATTGAATGTTTCATCATCGTTAATTCGAAACAACTTCGGACTACCGTTGTTGAAGTAAACTGCTGAAAGGTGAGATCGCATTCGTTGAGTGCATGAAACATCCATTTTTTTTATGTCTTTGTTTCTTGAGCCAATGCCAATATTTATAGAAGGTTAATGCAAATTAATAACGGTGGTTGTGCGTTAAATGCGGTTGGTGCAAATTAAAAGCGGTTGGTGCAATTCCGTAAAGTACCTAACCTATTCCGCAAGTAAGTCTTCAAGACCCGTGCGCCGATTCAACTCTGTTGGTGGTATAATTTTCCATGTGCATAAACTGGTCTACCCAACAACGGACAACCTTCTCTTTATCGGTGTCTAAAACAGTCTGCTCCACATATGCAACAAATTTAGGCCACTTCTCACACAGCTTCCTAAACCCCATCACATCATCTCCATAACATTCCACATTAGGCGAGTCCAACAAATCCTTAAAGGCACGCATTATATTGTCCCACACATCGGACTGCCTCACCCCCTCTGCATTCTTCACTTTAACCAACTCCTTCATCCGACTAGAAACATTTTTTTCCACATGCCACCGACAAACCATAGCCACAGATGATGGAAAAACTTCAGGAACGACATTCATTAATGCCACATCTCTGTCGGTAAGAATTACCTTAGGCAAAATGTCGTCACTTTTTAAAAGACTACGACATTGCTCTAGAACCCATCTGAAGTTGTCTTCTTTTTCATTACTCATCCACGCAAAACCAACATTAATAGTTGTTTTCTGCAAATTTTTTGAAGAGGTGTTGCATTTCCGTCATTGACGCCCTCAATGCAACATTGTACCGATAGCGAGCATTGTAAACTTGCTTTTGATTTGTCTTGTTGCTTGGATCTCTATCCTTTAAAGTTGAAAGAATGTTCCTAGGCGCGACCAAATTTCTCGTCATCTCATCCATAGCTTCCTTCTCTTCCCGTTTCAATCTTCCCACAACTAAATGACCTTCTAAGCCTTTGTCTAACTCGTGGTTATGCATGCCATTCACAACAGATAGATGCCATTTTTTATCGGCATGAAAATAACCTCGGAGTCGAAACGGACATTGACATTTTCTCGTCCCGATTTTGTCCGTTTTTAACTTCTTTGCTTGCGACACGTAAGTTCCTCCCCGTTCGCATTCCAACCTGAAAAACTGCTTTCTTTTACCACCACCATAATCAGACTTGCCAATGATGATCGCAAAGTTTAACTTTGCCGCGACGCTTCGTGCCCATTCAATCATCTCATCACGGTCGGAAGTTGTTTTGTCCGTGACGAAATGTGCAGCTGTGTCGATCTGAATGACCGGCGGCTTCGAACTACTAGGATTCATCTCAACAATGTCTGGTGCTTCAATGCCTAGCACCACACACCGATGCCATTCGCTTTCGTTCGACATAGCTACCTATTAAAAAAACGCAAAATAACATATAATTAGCCAAATTTAAAATCTAAGTGTTTTTCACATCTAATATACCTAATTCAATTCTAATGTGTAAATTCTATAAGGTATAACAAGTTTCTAATAATCCTATAAGCCAGACATTACATTGACAGAGAGCTGCGCAGGAAATTCAAATTTTCAGATTTTATCGGTTCGCAGAAACCGAAGACAACTTCGGTTAGTAGAAACCGATAGAAACTGTGTCAGAATCCCTAGAAATCCTAGACCTCTATGACTGTGAAAAACAAGAAATCAAACCGATTATTACCTTAATATTGAGCTTTCCTGCGTTTCCCAATCGTTAGCTAACGTTCCAATCTTGATTTTGAGCTTGAAATCGCGTCAAAATGTCAATGACTCCGTATCCCCTTTTGGTTGTGTATTGGTGAAGTTTGAGAAATGAAGAGATGGGTTCTGCAATTCTGATACATATAGGGAAACTTCGGTTTGTAGAAACCGATGGAAAAAGCGAGTGGTTTATAGAAACCGAAGTTTCATATTTTTTCGGTTCGTAAAAACCGTTAGAATTTGCACTATTTTTTGCCATTTTTCAGAGTCAAAATGAGATTTTTGGGGGTATAAAAGAAACAGGGGGCTGGAAAAGAAATTTTCATTCCATCGGCACTCACTGAAACGAACTCGCTCGGTTAACCCATTCGTGGATTCTCCGACCAATCAACAATGGCTGCGGAAACGCTAACGCATCAAAACGATGTCGTTTCAAACGGAGATCATGGCGCAAACTCCGCCACCGTAAAAAAATCGCGGGAAAGCGAGCGCCGTAGACGTCGCCGGAAGCAAAAGAAGATCAACAAAGCCTCCAAGGAACTGAAAGCAAACGCCTCTGAAGACGACAACGACACGAAGCCTGAACCGCAACAGGTGCTCACCTTTCTTCTTGTTCTTTGGCAGATTTTGGTTTGGTTAGGTTAGATTTACAATCGAAAATGGTACTATTACTGGAAATTAATTGTGAGTATGGGTGTTGGCATTTGTTCATAATTTGCCACGGTGAAGTGTGGATTTGTGAAGTTGAACTGAGCTTGTAGTTTAGCATATCATAGTTTTAGGGTTTGGTGAAGGACGTGTAATTGAATGTGAAGTAGAGAAGCACCAAAGCTTTGTTTGGTAAATGAAAATGGAAAACAAAGGAGAATGATCGTTATCTGAAATTCCCTTCTACTAAGAATTGCTGTTATTCAGTGCATATAGGTTCAATTAGACAATTTTTTTAAACCATTATTATCTGATTCTTTGTTTTTTGTTGACAAATGTTGGTAGTTGTTAGTAGCTATGAAGCACGGACACTGATACATCATACATATGTATAGCGGTTATTGCTTATAGCGCCGCTATAGCGTAGCAGAATTTGAACAAAGCACCATCATTCCACATTATGCTATTCAGTACAAAGTTTTATCAAATAGTGGTGCTATAGCACTGTAGCATAGCGGAATTCGAACAAACCACTATTTTCCGTGATCTGCAATTGTCAACATTGATATGAACATCATTTATAAAATATCTAAATTGAGAATGAAAATTTATATATTTATCTAAGCTGAGCAATTTGTGTTATTACAAAAAAAATTCTAAAACAAGATATACTATTAGTTCATCCTCATTTATCCATATGTTGGAAAATGTGAAAATAATGTGATCAAATTTAAAATCTTCAACCCAACTCCCACCAGGGAGAGTTCCAATGAGATCAATGTGTCCAAATGTGTGTCGAAACAAAGAAAATGTTTTTTAAGGACACTTCTCTAAGTTATTATCCGACAAGTGTCATATGAGTGTCGGACAATGGCGGTGTGTCCGACACCAGGACACGCCTAATCCAAGGAGTTTATGTGCTTCAAAGAATTGTAGTATCTATTACTCCCTCCGTCCCGGAACTTTGGTCTTTTTAGAGTTTTAGTTTTGTCCCCAAAACTTTAGTCTTTTTAGCAAACCAAGAAACAATTACTCATGTTCTTCCATTTCTATCCTTACAAAATTTAAACTGTACTTATTAAATGATTTTTTATTTTTTTCTGAATACGAAATTACTCATAAAATTTATGTTTACTATGTGTTTATGGATGAAAACACACGCAAGCCTTGGCATATGGAAATGCACTTAATGGCTGTTTGGATAATGTGCAATTTGACCCTATATTTTTTTTTTTAAAAAAAGAAGCTAAAACTAGGAGGAGGCGTCAGTATATGAAGAGTTGCATATAAAGAGTTTGCATGCTGTGTATATTACTCTTGCAGGTCAGCAGACATGTTTAGCACCAAAAAAATTAAACAAATGTGAGTAAAAAATAATTCAAAACTATGAGGGGCAAATGAGTCCATATGACTCTAAATTTGCTATTTCTTAATCTTTGTGCCCAAGTCTAAAAGGACTAATGTTCCGGGACGGAGGGAGTATACTATTATTAGGGTTTGAATTTTTGACCTCCTTCTCCAACTCCCAAGCTGAACCACTTGAACTACACCGGGGACCACTCATTGTTTAATTTTGCAATGAGAAGGAATTGGGATTGCAAAGTGATGAAAGATTTGTATGTTTTTGAGTTTAGGAGAAGGTTGATTTTTAATTATTAATTTAGGAGGTCTTCATCTATTAACCCTTTCGTTTTCTTCCACAAAATTTGCCCATTTTTGTAACTATTCCATCCAAATTTCACTTATTAATTTTTTCCATTCTCGATACAGATCCATATTTCCTTTATTAAAACAGTAGCAATGTGCCAGCTTAAGTTTTCTAATGCAATATTATATCATTAATACACAAATCGATAGTGACCTATTTAATGTTGTCATCTATCTAAAATTTTAGGTTGTTGAACAAATTGAAATTGAGTATGTCCCGGAAAAGGCAGAGCTATATGAAGGCTTGGATGAAGAATTTAAAAAAATCTTTGAGAAATTTAGTTTCAGCGAGGTCACTGGTTCAGAGGTAAGAAGTTTGTGTGAATTGTTTATTTTTAACAGTGTCTTCATTTATTATTCGATGAATTATTTACTTGGATGCATCTAGGATAATGATAAGAAAGATGAGCCAGCAGAAAATTCAATTACAAAGAAAAAGGCAGACTCTGATTCTGAAGAGGAAGAAAATGATGATGAGCAAAAAGAGAAAGGTGTCTCAAACAAGAAGAAAAAGGTTGTAACATTTTGTAATTCAATTTAACTATTGTGCTTGCTTCCATAATTATGCTAAATGTTTTATCTTGTGTACAGCTTCAACGTAGGATGAACATTGCCGAGTTGAAACAGATAAGCTCAAGGCCTGATGTTGTCGAGGTTGGTATATATTTTGTAGTGGTATCACCAATTATAAACTTTTTGAGTTGTCATTCGTACTTTTTAGTTCGGTTTGTCTTGGCCATCATGCAAATTTTATGCAACAGTGTATTTCTTTTTCATTTTAAGGTGTGGGATGCTACTTCAGCAGATCCGAAGTTGCTGGTGTTCTTGAAGTCTTATCGAAATACTGTACCTGTACCTAGGCACTGGTGTCAAAAGAGAAAATTTCTGCAGGTTAGGCAACACTCTAAGCTGATAATTATGGTTTAGAGATGCAAACATGTATGAGGGTTACTTGTCCACTTATATGTGGGATGTATGAATAGGGTGAGGAAGATAACATCGATATGGTTTCTCTTATATGTATGTATGTGGTACTTGCAGGGGAGCAGTTGTGGCAATCACCAAGCCTGGAATTGTAGGTGTTTGGCACTGAGTAGCCTTGAATCATTTATCTTTTATATCTTTGTTATTTATCTTTTATATCTTTGTTAGATTGCATGGGAATATGGGTGCTGTATAAGATGGGTTTATTAATCATGTATCCTTTTTGTGTAATTCCATTGGTCATTTATTTATAACTAAGGTGCTAATAGTTATGCTTTGAATTTTCAGATACCTTTCACTGTGCTTAATGCCCGGGCTGAATTCCTCTTGTCTTCATTGTTTTATAATTAATAATGCCCGACGACATAACTTCTTAGTCATGTACACATGAATTGTTTGCATCTCATCAATTTTTTTAATTTATTTTGCAGGGGAAAAGAGGTATTGAGAAACAACCCTTTCAGCTTCCTGATTTTATCGCTGCAACAGGAATTGAGAAAATCAGACAGGTAACGCAATCTAATTTGTTTGCATATGTTATGATTCTTTGTCTGAGTGGTCACCCATAAAAAGAAACATTACAAGAGAACATAGTTTGTGTAATTTACTTACAAAATTAATACGACATGTTTGTATTTGGAATGTCACACTTCTACACTCTTTTGAAATGGCTTTCATAGCCAAGCATTGTTAATTAATTCAACAACCGGATGTTCCTGTTGTTTCAAAATTTTGATGCCATAAGACAGATTATGGAAGTCTTCTGATTTTTAATTGTTATCTGGCTAGAAATTTGCTTATGATTGAGAAATAATGTATATAATTTTTTATGAGTTTTTAGATGTTCCAAATAATCTATAGTACTACACACTTTTTCTTTATATTCTGAATATTGATATGTTGTTTGTCTTCCAACTGGTGTTTTATGTACTTGTCAATCTACATCCACTGTTCATTGTACATCCTTCTTTCAATTTAATACGTCTTTTTATGTAATTATATTACATTGCTGTAGTACCTACTTACTTTCCAGGTATCTTACATTTTCGCACGCAGGCTTATATTGAGAAAGAGGACAGCAAAAAGTTGAAACAAAAGCAACGGGAACGCATGCAACCGAAAATGGGGAAGATGGATATTGATTATCAGGTTTCTTTACTCTTTACTTTATGTTGTGTGATCAGAAGTCAACTGTTTCAACCCTTTCTCAAGTGACTTTGTTTCTTGGTTGCCAGGTTCTTCATGATGCATTCTTTAAATATCAGACAAAGCCAAAGCTGTCATCTCTTGGGGAGTTGTATCACGAAGGAAAAGAATTTGAGGTATGATTCATTTTAAAATGTTAATGCTAGATTTAAAATACTGCATACATACATGCTGCACAGTGGATTTTCTAAAACCCAATATTTTAGGGCCTATTTAGTTTTAAAAATGCGTTTGTTTTCTTTTCATGTATTCACTTTTAATTACAAGAACACCCTTTTATTTTAACTTTATTCTGTTTTCAAATATTTGTATAGAAACAGTGATAAGTGAAAACAAGAAGTTATTTTCTCTATTTCTGGTACAAATATTTGAGAACATAAAATAAAGTGAAAATGTGTATCATTTTTTTAAGTAAAAGTCAAAACAGGATGAAAAATAACACAGTTTCTCAAACTAAATAGGCCCTTAGCCGTTCTTTATCTCATCTCCTTCTTGAGTAGTGGATAATTCATGTGAAACTCTTCACCTTTGTCAAATGTAAAAAATATTTTTGTTAATGGTTGGTTTAAAGATCACGTTATTTTAAATCCTTCTGATGATATTTGTCCATTGATCTGTTGAAGTGTCATATTATATGACATTGTTATATTGCTTGCTGTGTAGGTAAAGTTGAGGGAGATGAAACCTGGCATGTTATCTCATGAGTTGAAAGAAGCTCTTGGTATGCCCGAGGGTTCTCCTCCTCCATGGCTAATTAATATGCAGGTAAAATCATTTCTAGGAATGTATATGTTGTATTATTTTGTTTATGACCCTTCATTGCATAAAATTTTATCCGTTTTCCTTTTCAGAGATACGGTCCTCCACCATCATACCCTCATCTGAAGATCCCTGGCTTGAATGCTCCCATTCCCCCAGGAGCTAGTTTTGGTTATCATCCTGGTGGCTGGGGCAAGCCTCCTGTTGATGAAGTACATTTTTTTATTTCGCCTGCCTTTTTTAAATAAATAACTGAGTTTCTGAATTTTTGTTTTCATCAAGGGGCTTTCAGCATCCCATCATCCCCCTTTTCACTTCATTGACTTCTTTACTTGTCTGCATCTGAGCAGTTTGGGCGTCCACTTTATGGAGATGTTTTTGGTGTTCATCAGCAAGATCAGCCTAATTATGAGGTTGGTTTACATAAAAGTTTCACTTTGCAATTAGATGGGTAACTGCTGGCCAATATAATCTTCCAATGTTTCCCTTTATGATTTTCGAGATTAAAATCAAGTACCCTTTAAGATTGATGTTTGAAATTAAGCTATATTTGGGTAATGCATTTGATAACTTTAGAGAATTAGAATTCTAAGAAATTTAATTATTTAAATTAAATTTCCTTCATTTGTAAAATTTTAGTTTTGTCAAAGGGTTATTTAGATGATGAAATTGTAAAGCGTTGTTATCATCCAAAATAAATAAAAATCAACTACCGTCATTCAATTATAAAACTAGGAAAAAGTAGAAAAAAAAGAGAGAAGGTTTTTCCCCGTATTTCAGTAATGGAACCATCACAATTGTGATTTGTTGTGAGTACTTGTTCTCCGATGCGGTGGACGTTGACTATGAGATATTCTTGGCAGTATAAATAAGCAAGAGTTATAATCATCACAATTGTTGTATATGGCTGTTTCTATTCCAACATCAATGGTATTGGGATCAAGAAGTATATTTGCCCCTTCGACTCGGTCTCCAGTGAAAAGAGGTAAATTTGAGAAAGTCCCTAAAGCCTGTTATGATGGTACTAATGTCCCTCCCCATGTTGGCGCTCACTGCTGTCAACGGCTATTGGGTTATTGCTGTCAGTAATGACAACTATTGTAGTGAACCTCACCCTGCTGCCGCTGGAGTTACTTTGTTGCCATGATGAGGGTAAAGATCAGGACAGATCTTCCGTGGCACTGTGCAATGTGTTGCTAGGTGGTGTGAAGGTCATTATGGGAGAGAAGATGAATATAGGCATCATACGGGCAAATGATGGGAAGTGAAACCCAGAGAATGGATTTTCACAATTCCACCTATTCTGGTGGAATTTTAATTTCCTTGGTTTTGGGTGTTAAAAGTACCTGGTCTATAATTGCTTCAGACACTGTTTTGATGTGAAGTATTTAAATGCTTCCAAAATTAACTTGAAATATTTTATCCAAACACGGCTATGGAATTCCCCCCCCCCCCCCTCTCTCTCTCTCTCTCTCTCTCTAATATGGGTCTTCCTCTCATTTGAAACCACTATACCGAATCCCCTTCTTAATAATCATATCATTTTATTTTAATGTAAAATATAATATTATAAATGTTGAAAGAAATTGGAACACTTAGATTTCAAGCCGGACAAAATCCCCCCACACTCTTTTGAATATGAAGAAGATGGGTGGCACTGAAAGGGGATTATCTTTGTTGGAAGTTTGGGTGTGGCTGTTGCCACTTGGCAGAGCCACAGAGGAGTCTGCTTATTAGACATATTTTTCTTTCTGCCAATAACTCTTGTTTTTCTGAGTTTATTTATTAATACATACCATAGGAAAGTTTCAGTTTCTATCAGATTCTTAGTTACATTTTACATAAATATTCTCTCAATGCAGGAAGAACCGGTTGATAAAACAAAACACTGGGGCGACTTGGAAGAGGAGGAGGAAGAGGAAGAGGAAGATGAGGAGGAAGAGGAAGTAGAAATGGAGGAGGATGAACTTGAAGATGGTATTCAATCTGTTGATAGTCTGTCAAGGTATTGTTATATCATCATTTTACTTTCTCTTTAGGTCCGTAGTCTAGGTTCTTTTTATCTTTTTTTGGAATAGCATAATAAATGATCAAATGAGGTGAAGTTTAAGAACCCATCATGTTGCTAATTTAGTCAAAAGGAGTAGTTAATAATTAACTAAGCTAACTAACCGCATGAATATTTCACTAGTCCTTAAATTTAACTTTTTCCTAACTGATCCTTGTCTAATTGATCCTTGTCTAATTCTCTTTATATTGGTGGTTGGTTTGTGTAGATTGATATTGTTTTTTATTTCCTTTTTGTGAGTTCATTTTTTTTGCATTTTTTATCTTCAGCACACCCACTGGGGTGGAGACACCTGATGTTATTGACCTTCGTAAGCAGCAGAGAAAGGAACCTGAAAGGCCTCTTTATCAAGTGAGTCTTTCTACCGCTGCTCTTCCATCAGCTTTGCATCTCTTTGATCAGTTAGTTGATGTTATTACTCATTAATCATATTTTCTGTGAAGGTCCTTGAAGAAAAAGAAGAAAAACTTGCTCCTGGAACTTTGCTTGGAACTACTCACACGTATGCTTAATTTATGTAATTGTTTTTATAGTATTTTCTTTTTTCCCTCACAATTGTTTGTATCTTAATTAATTTGGATATACATTACTCTCTAGTTATGTGGTTGGCACTGGCACCCAGGACAAGTCGGGGGCTAAAAGGGTAAGAATGAAGAGTTTTTCACTCTTTTTTTGGGGGGTTGAGGGGAGCAAGGGGGTATGTATCATCTTCTATTGTGGGATAACATGTTTTATGGTTTCCAGGTTGATTTGCTTAAAGGTCAAAAGACAGATAAAGTGGATGTCACTTTACTGCCAGAGGAGTTGGATGCCATGGAGAACGTTTTACCTGCAAAGTATGACTTCTGTTTTATATGTTTTGTTTGTCCGTTAGTGATGTTAACCTCATGTGTATAGTTTCTTACATCTATTAGAACTATTCCAGGTATGAAGAAGCAAGGGAGGAAGAGAAATTACGGAGTCAGCGTGAGGATTTCAGTGACATGGTTGCTGAGGTGTGTTGCATTCAATCCTCAAATCATACAGACCTGTACATTTTATTACAAAAAATCAGTTTCTATTTGTATATTTAATAATCTCCATCTGGTGCAGAATGAGAAGAAGAGGAAGAGAAAGATGCAAGAAAAGGATGGCAAGTCCAAGAAGAAAGACTTCAAGTTTTAAGGTTCTTCTGTTCCTCTTTATTTTGCAGGTAAATGGAAGACCTGGAATTTGTCTATTCATCAAATTGTCATTTTCCATGAGCAGCAGGGGATTGGTTTTTAGCGGTGTTTTATCGCATGTGTATAATGTTAGTGTCTGCAAGTTATTTTTATTGTTTTGAATAGGAATGTTCTACTTATGTAATAATATGATGGAAATGTTATACAGAACGTGTCAGATGCTTTAGTTGGAAACTAAGGTATTTGGAACTCATTAATGAGAATACTTGGATAATTCACATCTTATATTCTGGTTTGAGGTAATCCATTTGGGAATTTTGCTAAAAGAGATGCATGTGTCTTATATATATTATAATATTTTTATGAAGCAATGTGGATACATAAATAACCAAGAGTTGTGGTTGCAATAACCTTTACTCATAAAGTAATTCTTTGGTCATCCAGAATGGTTCCCACCGAGAATATGAAAATAGGGGCGTTCTTTGCAATAGACCAAACAACAGAAGTATGTTACTTTTGCTCACACTAGTCACTAATTTAAGGGAAACTTGTTCGTTCCACCTAGATTGTTTTTAGGCCTATCCTATATATTATTAGAAGCCACCCAATCCAGTTAATGGTTTATGCATGCAAAAAAACTTGGCTCCACTCTCAATCAAATCACTATTATTTGATTTCTTTCTTCCTTACTCTGTTCCCCGCCTATAGAACAACGTATGTGCTATCATATTCTTGTCCCACTGACAACATTTAAATGGAGGGTTCTAATTGGTTTTGGCTTTTGAGAGTGCAAATGGATGCATGTAGTTAGCCTTGTGGTCCTTTGGCGGATGACCGGTACTTTTCATTTGGCCACAAAATGTTGAATCTAAAGGTCAGAAATAGCAAGCCAATCTTCATGGCTTGGTGTCTTAATTTTCTAGGTATAGACCCACATATTTGATAGATTTTCCCCACCATGTATGGTATGTATGAAATGGAAGATTTGGCTACAACGATTGTGATGCTTATGTGGGCACGATTAACATGCATGATCCTCCTGCATCTATATGAGTACTACACAATAAATAAGGTGGATGACGTTCTTTTTATACATATTGATGCTCTCATTTCAACTGAATTTTCTTCATACGTAAGAATTAAAGGTTTTTGAGTTTGATCACTTATTTAAGGAGTTCAAAACCATTTGAATCAATTCCACTCTTATCGAGTAGCTACTTTAACAAGAAATTTAATATTAAGGGGATTAGACCGAAAAAGACATGGATTATTTTGTCAAAACATGAATTTTGGAATATATATATATATATATATATATATATATATAACCAATCAAGCCAACTATAGAAGACGAAATATCCCATCAAATCTCCCTCAAAATTGCTAGCTTGTCACTAAGGTGCGGTTTCAGGTTTTCTTGAGTTTTATATATTACATGTTGAATTTGTACAGAATAATTTCTTTTGTTATTCTCCGTAATCATAATCTTTTAACTCCTAATAGGACCCCACTAAAAAAGATGCATGACCTCATGATAAGCATGAAGCATGTGCAAAAATGTAGTCATTCTCATTGAGTTTATATATAGAGAATGAATTTGAGGTAAGCCTTTGAGGGCATTTGAATTAACTGATTTTTAAACTTATATAAAATAATTTATGAAAATAATTAAGCTTTTATGTATTATTCATAAGTTGTTGATGTAGTTTATAAAAAAATAACTTATGAAGATGCAATTTTAACAAGTGTAAATTTATATAAAAACTTATTTATTATTAAAAGTTATTTTTTATAAGTTAAAAATAAGTTAATCCGAGTTTGATTGTTGATGAGATTAAAGTTATTTTTTTGAAACAACCAATTACTAATGTCAATTTTTGTTGAGGTGAAATCAACTCTGACATTACTCTCAAAATTAACTGTGATTAATTTTTAGTTGGTTATATTGGTTACTTTAAGGATCTCCAGTTGTATCTTATGACTTAGCTCAATAGGCAAGACGTTGCATTATATATATGTAGGAAGTCGGAGTTCGAACCTCCTTAAAATATAATTTCTAATCATTAGACTACTTGACAAAAAAAATAAAACTCCAATTGTCATTTTGTAGGAATTTGTTTTCATTTCATACACTACTAACAAGTGATTTATATAATATCATGTTATCTATGCAATTCATACACTTTTTTCTTCAATGGTATGTACAAAACTATTCAGCCGTTAAGCAACTTATATTTCTATACAAAATTATTTAAACCAGCACACTTAAATAAGTTAACATTAAATAATGATATAGTAGGTATTGGAATCATTTCTTTGCTGCCCACTCAACTATATCGTAATTTCTCCAATAAAAAATAAGATAAGGATTGAATTATCATTCTATAAAGCTCATTTAGATACTTTCATCGGATATTCTCTTAGAATCACTATATTATAAAGTGATCAAACATTTATATATAACCAACTTTTTCATACTATTAAATTTTAAATTAATTTTTATATTATTTCATTTCACCCTTTCTTATAATCAACCATAATATTTATGCTATGTTATACATCGTCACATTGTAAAAAGAAATAGCATCATGGACCAAAAAAATAAATAGCTTAAATAAATAAATAAACGCAGTAGTATACCATATACGACACATTTTATGGTATGATATCATATCAATTCGAATTGACGCATGGCGATCCTTGTCTACATAGTTGGATTGGATTTATAATTTTAGTACACCTTTCTTTGTTTTTTATTAGCAAATGACAATTTTGCGGACGTATAGATATATCATTACATATTTTGGCGGTTTTTGTTAGAGTCTCACCTATTAAATATTTAAATATGTAAGATGATTTTGACAAAAAAAAAAATGTAAGATGATTCGAATACGACATTTTAAAAAAATGATATGAATACAAGTTTGGAAGTAGAAATAATCATTATTTTATTAGTAGATTTTGTAAAATTGAACTAGGTTTAATTCAAAATTCTAATGTGATGTTAAAATTTAATTTGATATTCGTTGGATCACTTGTTATTAAATTTTCATTATAAGATCACCCACCAAATCGAATGATATTGAGTGTAAAAGAATCTCATATTATAACATAAATTAATATATAAGTAGAGACGACCTTACAAACTTATTTTATAGGATTGTTAGTGTTAGACCTAATTTCAATGGAGGAATGATAAGTTTGTTTCGCTTTGGTGGAGAGACTTATGTTGCTTGGGTCGGATGAGAGCTCATGAAGATGGTGATTGGTGTAGTGAGATCATGAAAAAAAAAAAAAAAATTGGGAAATGGAGGGGGTACTAGGTTTTGAAGATTTCTCTTCCCATCCCCACGTCTTTTTTTCACCCTCCAAAAATCCAATTTTACCCCTAGTTTTATTCCCCAAAACTTCGGTTTTTATTTACCGAAATTTTTCGATATAGAAAAACATGTGTTTTCAACCGTTTATAACTTCACTTTACCGAAATTTTTTTAAGGGGTATAAATGGAAACCTGGGAGGTGAAAAAGAGACGTGGGGGTGGGATGAGAAATCTTCCTAGGTTTTGGCCTGATATATGGATGGGCCATAGACCACTTTGTGACGTGTTCCCAAGGCTTTACTCGGTGTCGACACAATTGGATAAATGTGTTAACCAAATGGGGGAGTGGAGAAACAATGTGTGGTATTGGTATTTCAAATGGAGGAGGCGGTTATTTGTGTGGGAAGAGGAGAGGCTATCACAAATGTTAGAACTCATTGCCCATACAAAACTATCTCTGGTTGATGACTCATGGGTTTGTGTAATTGGGGCGGATGGGGGTATGCGGTAAAAGATGGATATTGCTTCCTTAGAAAAAAAATTCTTCCGGCCGTGGAGTGGGATGAGGATCTTGGTCATATAGTGAAGAGGGTTTGGGAGAGTGATGCCCCATTGAAGATAAAAATTTTCTCATGGCAATTATTATTAAAAAAGCTACCTACCCGTGCTAACTTGTCTAGACGCGTGGTGATATCGTTGTCTTCCCAATCTCATTGTGTATGGTGCTGATCGGATGTGGAATCAGAAGTGCATTTGTTCATTACATGCAGTGTGGCGGTGGAGGTGTGAGTTGTGATTCACTCTTGGCTTGGCCACGGCGTTCCCGGGTAGTGTAATCCTTTCCCTTGAGTCATTTGGTTTTCCTTTCAAATGTAAGAAGCGTGTAAAGGGTCTTAATTTGATTTGGCAAACTGTCACTTGGTGTTTATGGAAAGCTAGGAATTCATTCATATTTGAAGGGAAGAAATTGAAGGTCTATGACATTGTGGATGCAATTAAACATAGGTCTTTAGAGTGGTTCATAGCTAGTAAATATGCAGGTGTTTGTTTTATGAATGGGAAAAACTCCCTCTTGATTGCCTCCTTGGTATGATTTTGGTTACCCGGATTGAGTATCATTTGTATTTCCTTTCATTAGTGGGTCTAGTACTACTTGTACTTGTTCTCTCATATATATATATATATATATATATACTACTTTGCTGTTAAAAAAAAATTCAAATTTTAAGAGTTTTTACTAAACCTTACAATTTAATCATTGGTTTTCAAATGGAACAAATTTTGTTTTAAAAAATATTTTACAATCTTTTACTGTGAGAACTATATTTTTAACTGCAAAATGAAACAATTTTTTTATTATGATAGTGTCATGTCGTTAATATTTCTTTTAGGTGCATGTGGTATCCACAATTAATTTGTAGCCATTTTTATTTCCAATGCATATAATTTGTTCTTCTTATTATTAGATAAATATCTCTAAATTATCAAAAATAATTTTTTTTTAAAAAAAAAGAAACTCTCTTTTAACACTAGAAATAGCCAGTAGTTTGTGAAAATTAGCTCAATTTATATACTAAGATACATGAATCTAAAATCTAACATAACCACTAAGGCCCTAACATTTACTATTACTAAGAAATAAATACAAACAATGGACAATAGTTGGATTTCATTATAACAAAAATTAATCAATGACTTAAGAATATTTAGATGAGATGACGCGAGTCTCTTCTAACTTAACTAAAGTTTTGAATTCAATTTCTGTTTTAAACATGCAACAATGTTAAAACTCTTAAAAAAAATTTACTGTCCATTTAGGTCTTCAAGATTCAAAAAATTAATTATTTAATTATTGCACAAATGATACTTGGTTTATGCCAAAAGTATTAATTTATGGTATTTTTAAGTGCACAATTGACACAGGTGTAGGTTTAACTTCTCCCAATTTTTCATAAAATCAGTTTGTTGTAGCATATAGCATGTCAACCGTAAAAATCTCATATACTCATTGCAGCCATTGATCCACATGTGTTATTTTTTTTCCCCCATATATTATTCGAAGTTTTCACCAGTCACCACCACAACCATTAATTAATTAATCTCCATCAGAAATGAAATATACAAAGTGAATTATTCTTTCCTAACCAAATTTTCTTCATACTCGATTTTAAGTCAAAAATTTGAACACCTTTATTATATATTTAAAATAGTCAAAACTCTTACCAATTAAATCAATTCATTACTATCGCATTGTTATTCTAATCACATTCTAATCACGACATATCAATTTAATTTTCTTGTTAACACATTATTAGTATAGCATGTAACACGTTAGAATACAAATCACATAATGCTTGTCCATCGTGGGAATAACTTTTGTTTCCATATTCCACTTTACCAACTTACCAAGAAATTACACCTACGTACCTACTATATAGAATATATATATATGATGGTCTTCCAAATATTTTTCTTTTTTAATTAATTTCATGGAATCACACAACACACATGTCAATGGCATGAAACATAAAAGTGGCTCATTACACCAATTAAGTTCTCTTCAACAATATAAATAAATGGATATATACAACTACTGAGAAATTACCTAAGCACTAAGCAATAATAACAAAAAATAAAGTCACAAAAAGTGGTATTAGAGAATGTCAAATTTAAAGTCACGTAAGTAAGTTTTAAGCAAAATAAAAATAATTAAAACGTCACAATCTTTGTTACCTGGAAACATCGTTTGCCAAAGTGGGACATTGGTGTTATACATTCATCAAATTATTAATTCCTTCTTATAGTTCTCACACAGCAATCACAATTGACTGATAATTTTTTTAGAAAAATTCGAGTGTGGGAATAGTTTCAATAAAAATAATGACAAGTATTGTCTCCGTGAGCTTGACTCAGTTGGTAGAGACATCGTACTATATGTGCAGGAGTCCGGGTTCGAACCCAGTACATTCCACTTATTCACCTTTAAGGTGGATTTCTAGCCACTAAGCTACTTGACAAAAAAAATTAAAATAATGACAAGTATATAAATCAAGACACTTATTAAATTAAAAGATAAAAAAATTAAAAAAATTCATATTGTATAGTATTTGTTCTGGACCAGGTCAAGTCGCATTCCTCATGAATTTTAGTCTAAAGAAGCCTAATTGCATTATACATTAACGTAATCTGAGATTAAATCATTACCCATCTTCGATTATCGTTGAGTGATTTGTGAATACACCAAAATTCATGTAAATGCCGTATTGGACTTATTAGACCTTTGTTATAAAAGGAATATAGTTTCTGGGAAAGACTACATAGTTCATCATGGTTAAACCACTCTTGAACCCATATTCTCTAAAGTTATACTAACTAGACACATTCACATGGTCAAAGGATTTGTATCGAGATCAAATGGTCGGGATCTTAAGCATATTTTAATTATTTTTTTATAAAATAATAAGTTTGAAATATGGATTGTCCAATCATGATCAGACGATCATGAATCTCTTGACTATGTGGAGTTCTTGCACCGCCACCCTATGTGGAGTGGCACAACCGTCTTCTGCTACTGCCAAATAGACTCCGATCATCGTCTATAATCCATTATGGATCATTACGTACCACCTTACATAGAGTTGCACAACCGTCTACAACTGTTGTATCTCGAATCTATTTTGGATCAATATTATTAAATTAATAATATATAGTCAATATATTACGAGATATAAGGTTGACTTTGGGGCTATAGTAATAATAAGAAGGAGAATCTAATTCTCACCCATCATAATATTAATTAATTATACTAACATTTGCAAGTAAATTAAGATACTCTAATTAAAATTATGAAACTATATAGAAGCATGTGTTGTTGTTGCTTGGCTCCACCAGCAACATCAAGAGTCACAAAAGCACAGCCACGCGAATCTGTTCTATGGATCCTTAATCAAATATACTAATTAAAAAGACTAATTAGTGAGAGTACTGAATTATTTATGTAAAGTAGTTTGATGGACATAAGTGGTATCTTAGTTGGACATAATAGACAATAATTCCCTTAGTTAAGAAGTCATCAACTTGAATTTAATTAATTAATTCAGAATGTCGTTTTCAACTTTGTCCAACAAACATTCTTTGTTTTGTCCTCTTCAATTTTATACACTTTACCTACCCAGCCGATCAAGATTGATTTCCATGCACATTATAATTCTCTCTTCATATATTTTATATCAACCTTTCAAAAATATTAATCAAGTTTAATAAATTTTTTTTATTTGTGATCTCAGTCCTTAATCGTGGCTTAATTATATATTTGCATGTGCCTTATGTGGTCCAAAAATCTCAATCTTATGGCACCCAAGTTGGAGAAGATATATTGTATGTATTATTTCTTTTCAAATATAATCCATTAACTAGTCCTATATTTTTATTCATGAGTATATATAATCAATCTATCTATTTAGTAATATATAAAAAGTTAAAGTGCAAAGTTTATATAATTGCAATTAACTAATTATTTAAATCTATATCATTCTCATTTTGTGGTTGAGTTTAGTCTTTTATTACTTTACCATCTCACCTAGTTAACTCAAATTTGTCGGTATATATTTTTGTTAGCATTGGTACGAAGTTTCCACCGTCGTTAGAAATAATTAATATATTCATTAGAAAGTTGTGGAATATATAAAGTGAATTCTTCTCTTCCAATCAAATGACGATGATTAATCTTCGTTGAAGAACTTATAAGACACCTAAGGTGAATTCTTTCCTCCCATCAAATTTTCTTCATGCACATGAGTTTAAAATCGAACTCCTAATCGGTGGATCAAAACTTTTACCATTTGGACCAATTCATTGTCGGTATATTTGTATAGTTTTATTAATAAATTAGAGTATCATCAAATTAATCTGGATTATAGACAACGTTACTCTCAAGGCTGACAAATATTGTGAAAATTCAAATGTGTCAATGTTACACTTGGGTTACCTTTTGACTAATCATCTGCTAGGTTTCTATTATTGTACCTGAATTGTGTTCAATCTTTCAAGTCTGACAGCAACTACAAATTAAAAAATGTCTAGTATGATTCAATGTTTACACCATGATATGTATCTTTGTTTCACTTTTTACTCATTTCCTATGGACATTTCAATGAAAATATAATCTTTGTTCAACTATATTTAATTTATCACTACTGATAATGATATTATTAGAAGTTTTTAAACAGTGCAATGTTTAATGTAAAGTTAAGATATCGTTCAAGGATATTTAAAAGTGCTACATGAAATTACACAATCTTTTTTAGAGTTAGAATTTGAGCCCTTAAAAAACAATAACCAGTTTAATCTGACATCAAGTGGTTCCAACCTTCTTCCGATTACAGTTGCGAGGGATCGAACCATGATCCTCCCTACCAAGTTTAGCACCAATTATCACTGAATCAACTGACGATTGATACCAAAATTATATTTTGCTTGTTATATAATCTAACCACTACAACATTTATTAGCTATCACAACACTCATTTTAAAAAGATTAAAAAAAACCATTGTAAAAAATAACAAATGAAAATAGCTGATATATACAAAAAGATTTGTATAAAGCTTTTTTATGATACAAAGTTCAAAGGTTTATTCCAATGAATGTAAAAAGGTTTCCACAATTATCCTCCTTCCTCATATTTTAAAGGCATTTTAAGGTTCAAATTGTTTAACTTTAAATGGTATAATGAACCTTATGCTGTCTCTAACAAACCATCAAGCTTTGTTCTGGTACTGTAGCTGTTCTTCACTAATCAAAATAATTGCTACAAATTCAATTAATCACCCTCTATATATGTTCAATATAGGACCACAAATCCACATAAGCTCTAACCAATAGATTTATAGTAGCATGCAAAAATCACACATCTATAGCTTGAAACTTAACACATGCATGCATCACATAGATATCTCCCCAAGCCAACTTGGTTAATTACATCTAATCACATGACTTAATTCGAGACCATAATAAATCACCACACCCCCTCTATTAACTATATTAATTAACCTTAATTTCATTTGTGTCCCACTACCCACCATCATGCTTCTGCCAACTGTTGTTAACCTTACTACTAAGAATCTTTGGCCCCACGTTACCACCCCTTACCCCTAATGATAATCAAATTAGATAATCAAATTTAGCCCATATGGACCATACTGCATTTACTTGCCTAAGCTTGCCTCTTTGTAAATTCCTTGTCACCTTTATGTGGAGGAAATTTTTACATTTTTAAAATATCACTTCAGACGTACACATTCGTAAAAAACATAATTTTACGCTGTTTAGATGTACACTTTCAAATAAAATTACAATTGTTATTTTATTCAGAAATACATTTTTAATTTATTTTTTTAAGAAATATGAGGTGGAGAAATTTGTTTTCACTTAGTATTTGTATTGGTGGCCTGGCTAAGTCCCCTCTCTAATCAAATTATAATAGCATACCACAAAATAGCATCATGCAACATCTACGTCCATTTTACAACCAAAACACATACAGCACTATCAGTGGTCTAAACCCTTCCACGTGTCAACCACTCACCTTCTCACCTTAGTGGTTAAGTATTCCCCTCTCTTTCTCCGGATGTTGATTCTCCGCTGTAAACAGTCTACGCAGTTATACATAATGTTTGATCTGAACCGTTAACATTAGATTGAACGGATATAATTAGAACTATTTCTTTTAATTTAAAATTATTTCAACCGTTGATTTAGATCAGACGAATCACAACGCGAAAGATCCATTTCTCCCTTCTATTATATAATAATATTATAATTCTAAATAATGTAATATAATACTTGTGCTAGAAGAAAGAACTCCTAGGTTGTTTGTTTAGAACCATAGTCTGCATTAAATTTCATAGGATTGCGCCGTTTGCTACATTATACTACAAAACTCTTCACACACATAACCTCAAGTAATTTTTTCTCATCTTTGTTGTATTATAATTAATAATTAGTCCTTTTTTTTTTTTTAATTAACAGATAGATAAGATCATAAATAGCCATTAGATATAAACATCAAACAGATATAACAAAATACATGCTCATTTCTTCTCACCTTCAAAACCACTCCAACTCACAATTTTCCTTACAATTTCCACACCCTTTAGACTAATCTTTTCCTTAATTTTTTCTTCTTTTCATGATTTGATCTTATTGTTTTTTCTGATTAATAAGTACTTTTGAAGATTTAAGACATGGGTTTGAGTTCTAAACAGGTAATTTCTAGCAGTGGACTTGATTGGAAACAAACCTTATTGGAATCACAAGATTTAGAACTTCCAAAACCTCATCATCTAATGAGAAAACAACAGCAGCAGCAGCAGCAACAAACTCAGCAACAATCAGAACATTTGAATTGTCCAAGATGTGATTCAACAAACACAAAGTTTTGTTACTATAACAATTACAACAAGTCTCAACCTCGTCATTTCTGTAGAGCTTGTAAAAGACACTGGACTAAAGGCGGAACGCTACGCAATGTTCCGGTTGGTGGTGGAAGAAAGAATAAGAGAAGCAAAAAATCAAACACACCAGTTACTTCTTCAACCACCATGGCTACTACTAGTACTACTGCTACTACTTGCACCACCATGAATGGTGGTTTGAATTTGAATAACAACCTGATGATTCAAAACCCTCTTGGAGTTAGTGATCAAAAAACCATTCCTTCATTTCTATATCAAGCTCTAATTCATCCACCATCTTTGCTTCTACAACAGAATATGATGAATACAAGAAACTTATCAGAAAGCAAAGATTTTAGTATTGGTAATGGTCATCATGGTAATGGAATTTTTACTAGTACTAGTTCAACTTTGAATCTACCTCATCAAAATCAAAGCATGATCTTTCCCTTTTCAACTTCAAACTCATTTGACACAACTACTTGTTCATCTTCAAATGTTTTTTACTATGGAGAAGAGTTTAAAACAATGGAGGAACCAATAATTCCAAGCACTAGCTGCACTAACACAAAGCCATGGGAGATATCTGCACCTGCAGCAGCAGCAGCAGCAGCAACAGCAACAACTGGTGGAATGGAAGCTTCAAAGTATTGGAATTGGGAAGACATTGATTCATTGGTATCAACTGATCTAAAGAATCCTTATTGGGATGATTCTGATATCAAACCTTGATACCAAAAAAAGAAGAAAAAGTAACATCTCAACATGTGGTAGTGTTATTGTTCATAGATTAATTAATTAGCTATTTAATTTAATTGGGGTGTAATTTTGTGTTTTTTTTCTTTCATACAGATGATTAAGTAAGTGTTCTTGTTAATTTTCCAGATTAGGCATGTTAATTATTTTCTGCATATGTAATTGTTACTTAAAAAAAAACAGTATTTGGATTGAAGCTGTCATGTTTTTGATTCAGCTTCAGGTTCAAGCAAAGGGTCCCAACCAATTAGCTGTAATCCACTAAGTTTGCTTCTTTGTTCATCTCTCTATTATTTCCTTTAATCTCTAATAAAATTGGTTTTGTTAGTGTATGCAACTTGTTTGGAATTATTTCTTAATATAGGATTTTTTTTTTTTTTTTGAAATTTTCTGAGTGTTTTGTTATGTGGATGATTATTATAGATATGGAATCTGCTTTAGCACTGAACAGACAGGAGAATGTGATGGAAGATTCTTGTGGATATGTTTATTTGTTGGGAATGATATTATCACTGAGATTTTATTGCTTCTGAATCAGCACCTTCAGATCATTCTTTGATCTTGGGATTAAAATAATTCTTATTGTATAGTTGTTTTAACTTGTTTATTACTATTATGTGCCTCTGCATAATCTGAGTAACTTCATATTGATTTATTTAAGATTATCTACCGGACTAAATATTTATGTGACTATTCGGGAGAGTTTATGAAAATAGTTTGTTCCGACTTAAGTTTACACCATTGTGTTTTTGGGAAACAGATTTCGTACTGTTTATTTTCCCACAATTTTCACATTGTTTTGCATTACAACTTTTTGATCTAAAATATACGGTCAAAATTATTTTAAGTGATTTTATAGCTGCGTTGAACACCACCAAAAAAAAATTGACACCACCAAAAAAAAAATAGTTGTGTTGATCTAGACCGTCCGATCTACAATCAACGGCCAAGATTCAAAACTGTGTGAAAAACTACTACAGCAAATCAACATTCGTATTTTTGAGGTATGTCCGTTTTGAACCTTGTTTGAACTCTCGCAGTTGTCTTGTGTAAAAGACGTTTTCGTGGTTAGAAGAGTGTGAGTGTCATTTATAATAAACTATCCTTAATTTTGATTTTTAAGCAATGCGAGATTTTTTTAATGTACGAAAACAAAATTTTTTACATGTTAATAAGTTGTTTTAAGCATATCTATAATCAAAACTTATGAAAACAACTTACTGAATAAATAACATATACATATATAAGTACTTATATAATAAGCACTTACGAGTGTTTAATTAAGTTGTTTATCCATTAATTGAATGTAGTTTTCATCTTGATTCCTCCAATTGAAATAGAATAGTCAAAATATAGTGTACGGTATATTGGACCACCAAATATTCAAGAATTATTTTCTGATTGTCGTTTCTTCTATTATTGAGGACTGAAGAGCCATGGACCAATATAATACTAGTAGACCTTTTTTTGTCACAAAGTTAGTTTTCCCCACAGAGCAATAAATTATAAACTTTGATTTGAATAATTGGTTAACACTAGCAGCTTTGTACTTTATGCATGTGAAGACCTCAAATCCTACCTTAACAAGTAACCACAATCATCTTCATCAGATTCATACGCATGCTTTTCTGGTCCATTGATAACTTGTAACACTGAATATATTGAGTCACTTTGCAACTTGAATTGGACCACAATAGCCACTCTATCTAATAAAGTTCTCGATGCATTGAATGCACAAGTTTCGAGACAGAATTTCCATATTTATATGCTTAATAGAGTTCATAAATTATGTCACTGTAGTACCACCTAATATATATATATATATGTTTGCTTACTCATAGTATAATCTTAGTATAAGATTAGATCATGTGTAAATAATATCTTGAAATGCATTGAACTTTTCTTATAAAAATTCTTGAAATGTTTTATTAATCAACTTTGCTTTCAATTGTTATATCATGAAGGTCACATGTAGCAACAACTGAAAACATTATATCACTATAGATCTGTATTGAACAAAGTAAAAGATTTGCATGGGACCACTCAAACTAATGTATGAACATGTTTAGAACTTAGTTTCATTACTATTTGTAAAATAACTTGTGTGAAGTTTTAGAAAATAGAATTTCTTCAACCTAAGTAAAGAATATTTAACAATTATGCAAGAACTTTGTGATCTCAATATAGGGGTGCAAAAGGTTGAGTTAGAATTTGTAAGATTTTAGTCTAATTTAATTTTGAAAATGTTAGACGCCTGAAAAACAAGGATTCTCTACATTTTCGGAGGAAAAAGTAGGGCGACTTTAGATAAATATTAGAGAAAATACGAGAGATAATGATATTTAAAATGGATGAAAAAATAAATGAGATAAACCAAATCGAGATATAAAGGTAGAGAGGATCCAAACTCGAGTTTAATCTATTGATTTATTAGAAATATTTTTTCATTTTCTCTCCATTTAGATTTCAATTTACAAGTATTTAGCTTTTGTTTGTTACTTTCTGTTATTTCAGTTTTTCTGGTGGTTATCTGGTTTGTTCTTATATATAAGGACAAAATTCAATAAGACGAATATTATTCAAATTATTAGGGGTGGGTAATGGGTTGGGTAGGGCAGGTTTGGGCCAAAAAATATCATTCATCCTAACCCGCGGTTGAAATAACGAGACCCAATCCGACTCTTTTTAAAAGTTCGGTTTTTGCAGGTTCGATTTGTGCGGATAGTGGTTTGACGGGTCGGTTATTTCGGTTTGGAACTAACGAATGGAAAATTATCTAAAAAATAAAATAAAAAAACTCTATTGTGTGGTGCGAAGAGAACACGAGTGCAAGTGAATCAGAATGAAGTATAAAGTAAAATAAAATAGTAACAATAAATGTATGGTGATATTAATATATGAGTGAGAGAAAATTAATGACTTTCAACTACTAGTTAATAGTTTCTTGTTTTCAATTTCTAAGGAAACAAACTGTAACAAGTTTTGAGTTTGTGTCTTGGGATATGTTCAGTCATTTTATCATGTTTTATATATTAAATAAAAAATAAAAGCTTACGATTTATGTAACTCAGGCGGGTTCGGGTACCGTTGGGTTGATTTTAGAAAACCGAACACGTCCATTTCAACCCGTCTAAATCCGAAAATGTGTGACTGAAAACCCGATGATCCGCAGCGACCCGCCCGCTTTACCATTTTTCGGTTCGGATTGAATCGGTTTGCGGATTTTTACCCACCCCTACAAATTATATTCTGATATTTTCCTCCCTCATTCACCATTTTCATCTTGAATTCTTTCTTACTGATACAATTCACACATCTGTTTTTACTAAGATAAATTTAGAATTGTGCTTGCTATGTGATTCTTTTAATCTCTATCCAACTATTTCAATTTGGTGACTACATTAACCATATACTTTGGCATAAAATCTTGATGATCCTATAATGTTAAGACTTATCCATCCAAATGTTATCCATTGTGATTCCATGATGTCGGTATATAGTATGCTACCATGTCCTATAAGGGACCACTATGTACCTATTGTGCCATGAATCATCATTGAAAAGTCAACAAAAATGAAATATAAACCACCCTACCCTCCAATGTGATTCTTAGAGATATATAAGTAGGATTCACAAGGCAATGTGACGCAACTTATTGTGACAAGATTTAAGAGTCAAGGAATCCAAATATAGAGAGACCATAGTCTAAAATAAACAGACTCTTTTTTCAAACTAGCTTCATAATTACAACTAGACTTTTACATGTAAGCCAAGTTAATACTCAATGCACTTCCAAATCCTAAATGGAAAATATTGCATTAAATTTACAAATTACTCATAGTCACACCTGTGTCTCTAGCATAGGGAAGGGCTCCACTATTATTAGCTTTTGAAAAACTAACATAGTAAAGTTCAGAGACTATGCCTGTAAGAACAATGAATGCAGCTCCAGCTCCAAACACTCCTTTCCTTAAGGTTTGACATGAAGGAGCTCTTTCTCCTAATAGATCTCTATACTTTGTGTGGTAAGCATTTCTTACTGAACCAGCTAGAAGGCATGAAGCAGCAATAAGAAATGTCAACCTGAATCATCAACAAGAATTGCAAAACAAAATAAAATAAGTAGAATTTAATTTATATACACGGTCAGTGTAAAACTATTTTACGTATATATTAAATCACATGATCATGTATTGTATATTTGTGTACATATTTTAAGAAGTGACATAGGAAAGTGATCTCGTTGTATGATTTGATTGAAAGCATGCATAAACAAAATTTACATTGTCCCCTAGGACGAATGTTCGGGAGAAACTGAGTTCGATTCTTGGTGGGAACAAAACAATTTTTTGCCAGACTTTTCTTACCTCGCGGCCGAACTCTGTACTACTAGTGCCCCCTTCTTCTGAGAACCAGAGGGTTAAAAATTGAAGAAAAACAAAATTACATTGTCGGTGCATAGAAATTAAAATACCAGGTAGTGATGAACAAACAAATTGCCCATGATCTGGATCCACTAGGTCTCATGGCTTTCCCACAGCAAAGGCATCTAGTTACAACCATAATGATCACTTGACTTGCAACAAGGATAAAGAGGGACCCAACACCTAGGCCGGTGGCAATGTCAGAATCATATTGACAATACTTTCTACCTTCAATATTTTGGGCTAAATTGGCCTGTTATTACAAAAACAAATACTAATTAGTGTACATTTGATTTGAGTATAAGTCTAATCTAAAACCTAAGTTTGTTTGTCTAGTTTAGTCAATGGTTTAATTGAGCATTTAATGAGTCAAGGTTAAATAGTTCACAAATAGCTCAAGTCAATAATATCCCTAGATGTATTTAGTTCTCCTAGTCCCCTACAAGTTCTTTCATTGAATGGACTCACCCCTTAATTAATCTCTTACAAAACCACTAAGCTATAAGAGTTTGTAAAATCAATAATAGACTAATTGTACTTTTTGACTTTAACTTTTTGAAGTATAAGATATCTAGATATAAGGGTGAAAAGATGTAGGAGGAAGTAAAGCGAAAATTTAGGGGGTCTTTTGGTAAACTATTTTTTCAATATGATCTTATCATAGCTTATTAAGGGAAAGGAAAGCTCTGCATAACTTGTTTGCATAATATTGAGGAGCTTAATAGATAAGTTGAAACAACTTATGAACATATCATAAACACGTCTTTGTATAAAACTCTTCCAAACACTTGCACGGTGCACAAGTATTTAGATGATTCTTTACATTAGTAATATGACTATATCAGTTTCTGTTTTTCAGTAAGCGCTAATTAATCCTCTCCATGGCTACATATACAAGAGGATTGGTGCGAATCATCTGAACCTTGCCAGTTGACATCTGTATTTAGGACCCATTTGGATTAACTTATTTTGGAGCTTTTGCAAAACAGCTTATGCAAATAAATACATTTTTTATGCATTATTTAAGCTCATTGCTATAATTCTCGATGAATTCCGACCAACTTTCTAAGTCTTAACCATTAAGTCACTATTGTGTCCTCCTATTAACTTGTTCTTTATAAATTGCCAAGTAAGTTTAGGCAGTGCTATTTCTAAGTGTAATTCCTAGCATTACAAAAATAAAAGTTTCATCCCTATCAATAAGTTTTGGTGAAAGCCAGGAAGAGGTCTGACTGAGAGTCAAAAGTGCATATTTGGTTTCACTTTTGAAGCATCAAAAGTGATTTTATCTCTGAAGACTTAAATTGATTTTGGCATATTTGGGAGTGTTGATTATAACTGATACCGCCACTAAAATTTCTTTTAAGGCTTTATTTGGTAATAACAAATTATGTCTTATAACATAGCTTATAAACTTAGTTTGAGAAAAAAAATTGTTTGGTAACATTTTTTTCATGAGCTTATAGTTTATTTAAACTAGTTCGAGCTTATTTTGATAAGCTAATTCAATAAGCTTATTATGGCTTACCATTTTTTCTTCCAATAATACCCCTGTCACCTTTCTTGAAAAAATTAAATATATATTTTTTTATGTCATTTCATATCTATATAGGGTAGTTTAACCGCTAATTTTATCAAACACTACAAATTCAATCAGCTAACTGATTGCTTTAAATTATAAGTTCATTGGCTATATGCTAGTTTTTTCCGAATAAAGTCTTCTAAGTTATGATTTGTAACTTTTGCTTGCAAATTTATGTTTAAACTCAAATTTATTGTTCAAATCACTTTCACGCATCACAACATAAATCATCTTTAGATGACTCATTGTTAATTAAAATCAATTTAACAAAATAAATTTAGATTACAGCAGAACCAAACACACTCTAAAAGAAGTGATTATAAGGATTCCTACTAATGTAAGCAAGTGATACATGTTAAGCGAAGAGAGAGAAAGACTTACAGTAGTCCTTCGCTGTTCAGCAGCAACAGCGAGAGCAAAAGCAATGAGATGAAACACAAACACAACCGCCAGTAACAGAGAAGAAGCCATCATGTATTATAAGCTCAGAATCCACAACTCTTCAATCTATATCTATCAACAACCAACCTGGTCCAAACAAATTCCAAGCAATAAAAACAAAAAACAAACATGAGAAGTCGCAACCCAAACCGAAACGTACGGGAGACAAACAAAGAGGCAATGCAACTAAATGCTTTTCCAAGTTTTAACGTTTTTCCTTTTTCTTCTTTTAATTAATTCAACCAATCATGTGCCTACCATTTTATTTTAATTAATTAACGTTTTTAATTATTCATTTACGTGATTCAATAAATACGATTAATTAATTAATTAATGGAGTAAATAAAGTATAGGTGGTGGTGGGTACGTAAAGTGGAGTTGATGCTAATACCAATGAATGAAAAAGTGGAGTTTGCGCTGTCTGCATTGCGTTCCAAGCTGCGTGGGTGCGGGGATGAATGGCTACTACTGCCATCACACGCTACAATACATGTGGAATCAAAGCCCGAGCGATACTACTCAAAATTAATATAACCGACAATATATTGAAGTATCTAATTGAATGTAGATTGAGTTTCGGGTTAACAAATTGTGAAAAATTGGGCATATATCAAGATAAAAAACTCAAATTTATATAATTAAGATTCTAATGTAAATTTCAAGAAAATTACTCTTTAGATCCCCTTTGATACTAGGTAGGATTGACAATGACTGAGTCAACTCGTGAATAATTCGAAATTCGATTTGATAATTGACTCGTGAATTTGATTTTATGAACCAAATGAACTGAATATGATTTAAAAATTAAATTCGATAAATAAATAATCTGAACACAAACTATATATAGTTCGACTCGTTTGACTCATGAACTAACTCGATTATATATAAATCAATTAACTTTTCAATTTCCTATGTACGGCTAATACCCACTTTCCCTTTATACCAAAAAAATAATTATACTCCTTTAAATTTAATCTCTCTTTCTCAAACGGCTTTTCATTTTTCATTTACACTGATTGGAATGGAAGAAATAGCAACGAGAGAGAGAGACATGCGATAGAAGTTTAAGAGAAAGTCAGAATTTCTCCAGATTGGAAGTAAGAGAAATTGAGGCGACAGAAAGAAACATTATGGGACCCACATGTTTTTTCTTTCTCTTCAAAGCAGCGAAGAAAGTGAGGAGAGAGCAACAATATTGCACTATTTCCTTTTTGTCATTCCTTTTTAAATAAAATCATATTTTTAATATGAGGGTATTTTTGTATTTTTATAATTAAATACATTTTTCTCTTTTCTATTTCTCTTATCTTTCTTTTAAACCATTCAATATATTTAATTTACTCTATTTCTTTTATGTTTCTCTCTTCTCCTACTCTTTCTCACACGAGTGACTTTTAATTTAATATTTGTTTTTTCTTTAAAAAAAAATAGATTAAAAGGTTGAAGATCAAATTTTGAGATTTTGACAAAAAAAAAATAGACTTTAAAATCATGTGATCTGAGTTAACGAGTTGAACCTAACAAGCCGAGTCGATCTGTTCGTGAACTTTAAACGAGCCAAACTCGAGCTGAAAAAAGAGTTCATGTTAAACTTGAACCGAGTTTCAAGCTAAACCAATTCCTAACGAGTCGAGCTCAGACGAGTTCGACTCAGCTCAACTCATTTCAAACCCTACTCTTAGGCCTCAAAAATCCAAAAATACCCTCAATTAATCTTGGAAAATTGTCATTCGGAATTCATTATCCGAAAACGGATAACTTCAGAACGCAGGTTCCGAAATACTAGAAGAAGAAGGAACATCCATGGTTTTCAAACCTACCGATTTTGTTCTCGTACTCTAACAAGTTAGCTCTTCATTCATTTTTTCTTCTTGCAAACACAAAAGTTCATATATGAGTTTCAGTGTTCTTTATTCCCATTTTCTTTTTTAATTTAAAAAGAAAAAAGGAAACATATTAATGAAGTGAAAAATTTAAGGTGTACTTAGAGAAAAAATTGATGAGATTGAATTCCAACCTCTTGATCGGATCCTAGGTTCCAAATTTAATTGTATTCGGATCCTAAATTCTAAAGAGATTTACTTTTCGCACCCCCAGTAGTCTTTTTTACCCCCTAAACTTTCCAAAATACCCCTATCGCTACTTAGGAAGCGAGTGTGTAAAATTGTAAAAACGGAACACCACAGTTCACATCCTAGGATACGAACCTTATAAAAGTCATTTTTTTGTCCTCTTCATCATTTTTAAAGTTTAAACTGAGTTCGCTCTCTAAGTAGGGAACTATGTTTTAGTTCACACTCTAAATGGCGAATGTCAATATTTTACACTCAAACTGACGCCGACACTCCCATGGATGAAAAAATCATGAAAAAAGAATTCTCACCCTAGGATGCAAACTCATAACTGAGTTCGCTCCCTAGGATGCAAACTCTCTTTTTTCATAATTTTTTCATCCATGAGGGGTGCTGACATTCAATTTGAGTATAAAATATTGACACTTGCTATTTAGAGAGCGAAAAGATGCTCACTTTCCAGATAGCGAGAGGGGTACTATAATCATTTCAGGAGATGAAGAAGGAAACCAGGAGTGCGAAAAGAAACTCTCAATTCTAAAATGCTTTGAGTAATTTCCTCAGTTTAAGGGGCCATAAGAACAATTTTCAAACCCCAATCCACTTTTTTTGTAAGAGGCCCATCACTATTCTTTTTTTTTTCTTTTTTTTTGTAAGAGGCCCATCACTATTCATTCACTAAAAAAAGAGAAAAACACCTCAGACAAAAACAAAACAAATGAAACAAACATATTTTTAACATTATTACTGCAATAATAATTAATTAATTAAAATTTAAAACCCTAAAATGATGTTGTCGCACTGAACTCAGCTCAATTGGCCGTACAAACCAAAATCTTGCCGAAAAAGCTACCGGAGTTCACCATCAACCACCATAAACCGTTAAATCCCTTCACCTTTTCTCTTTTCATTCATCTCTTGTAACATACTTATTCAACACTATTTGTTAGAACTTTCAACCAAATCAAATTCAATCAATGGCTTATAGACGTTTCCTCTTACAAAGAGGAAACAATCTCATAGATCGAAGATGCCACCCATCATTCACCTACGTCCTCCACAACGATGAACCAAAACGAGATGAAAAAAAACCATCTTCAAAAGAAATTAGTAACAGTTTTATTCAAAGAAGATCCTTTGGAAACTCTGTTAATGGATCAATAGGTTTTTTCTCATCTTGTAATCATAGACAAAGCTTTTCTCCTTTTTCTGGATATAATTTGTGTAGAAATATGTCGACACTGGATCAGGCTGGTTCGGATAAGATTACTATAATGACTGATGTAGCTGATGTTCTTAAGGATTCGACGATGGAAGCCGCTGGTCCTGTTGTTAGTGAAGTTGCTATTGCTGCTGCTGATTCTTATTTGCCTGTACAAGCTTTGCAGTATATTATTGATGCTGTTCATTCCTTCACCGGGCTAAATTGGTGAGTTCATATAAGCATTTGTAGTATAAGTGCTTATGTATAAATTATTTCTATAACGAACTGTTTTCGTATGAGTTATATGGGCCCTGATTGTATAAACAACTTAATTAAGCACTTATTATATGAATGTTTATATATAAGTTATTCATGTAGTAAAACATAAAATAAAATCAATTATTGTCGTATAAGTTATAAGCTGTTTTCGTAAGGTATTTATGAAAATACTGGCCCGTTTGAATTGCCTTATTTTTGAGCTTATGCAAATAAATAAGCTTATATGTATTATTATATGCTTTTAAAGGTAGTTTATGAGAAAATAACTTATAAAGATACAATTTTTGTCAGTGAAAACTTATGAATCAACACAAAAGTTTATTTATTCGCATAAGTTATTTTCATAAGCTAAAAAATAAGCCAAATCCAAACGGGGCCTTTGAAAATAACTTATGCACATGTCCTAAGAAGTTTTTGTATGTTATTCTAACCAATCTCGCAAGTGCTTATGTCAGTAGATAATCTCAAGTAAACCAATTCATTAGATATATTAGAGAGCTTATGGAAATAAGTCACAAAGGCTTATGCCAGTAGATAAATTCAAATAAGTCAATTAACAAACCTTAAATCTAAAACAGTATTTCCAAATTATGAGGGAATGATAAAATAGTTCAGAATTGATATTCATGCATGCCCAATTTCCATTATGTGATATTTGGCTTTTACCAAGGATGTAGATTTCGAATGTCAGTTTATCACTAACTATTGTTCATAAGTAACTTTTTTTTTTACGGTAAGTAAGTGTTGTTAATAAGTAATGAAGCTAATGATTTTCCCTTAAGAGTATCCAAATTGGAATCTTGGCTTATTTTAGGATCGTTTTAAGTTGAATGTAAATTTAGGGTTTTGAGAATATGGTAGCTACATTGTTCTTTAATGACTTGTTAATTGATAGAAATTTTGATGGCACATGAATTTTGAAAGGAAACGTTCACCTTATTGCTCCTTTGTATCAGGTGGGCGTCTATAATTCTGACAACTCTCTTGATTCGAAGCGCAACTGTTCCACTCTTAATAAATCAACTCAAGGCCACTTCTAAGCTTACAGTATGCTTTGCTGCTTTGCTTTCATACCAGTTTCTTGCTATAATGAAGTGCTGTCATTGACTATTAGTTGCCCCTTGCTCCTTTGCTGTTCTGTTTTGAGTGGATACACATTAGTTATTTGAAGTGAAATTTCCCACTTGACTCCTTTTTCCATTTTGAAACACGCTATCCCTAATATGGGTTGTAGGGTTTATTCACCCACTTCACCATTTTGTTCCTTCATTTTTTCCCTTTTTTTTTTGATAAATATTTTTTCCCCTTTTACACTTTTACAATATCTCTATATATCTTATTATTACCAAAGCTTACTATTTCACGCATGTTGCAGCTAATGAGACCTCGCTTGGAAGAGATAAAGGAACAAATGGAGGGGAAGGTAATGGTGCTCTAGTTCATCAAGTCATTTCTTAATATCAGTAACATTGGATATAATGCTTTGCTATATATTGTTATGTATTTAAGTTAGGCAACAGCTAACAGGAGGCTCACTAGTTCTATTGTTTTATATCTTGGAATTTTAGTTTGCATATGTTTTTTTGGATTTTTTTGATAGTTCACCGGTTAAGTGTCCACGTCTAACCTGATGATCTATGTTTTCGGTAAAACTATAGGGATCATAATATATAATTCCACTTAAGTAGTCTCATTTTCTCCATTCATAGTGAGTATGACTAAGTTCTCTTGTGCAAGAGGAGCAGATGGAATATGATAGGAACCTGATCCTTGTGGTTCATCGACAGCTCATAATTAAGAAGCCCTCCTATGAGTTTCGGATAGCAGCCCAATTTAGAGAAGCCTTTACCAGTTCTAACAGCTTATTTTGTTATCCTAGCCAGAAATAGAAAAAAGGACAAGCTAATTATTTGGGAGAGAATGTGATGGATGAAATTTGTTATATAGGTAGGAAAGTAAAATTGCAGGGGTGTGTTTGTTTTCTATTTGGGTATTAACTTCTTAGATTGGGGCAGTCGGAGTTCACGTTGGTTGGGAGCATCTACTCTTACATTTTCTACACTTCTAGTTCTAGTTTCATTTGACAATACGTTCTACCCTATTTAGATGGGAGTCATACCGGTTGGTTGGTGCTCTAATGAAGAGATTCAGACTGAAGTGGCATCTTCCGTCTTCACACTCAAAAGAATGATGATAGTATGTTTGAACGCCTTAAGTAGGAGCATGAGTTGTTGCCTTCAAGTCTAGTTTTGGATACCAGGAAACATTGCTGCACATGCATAATTTTATTAGTTGATTTGATTCTGTGATCTGATATTAAGCAAACACACAAATAAACTTGGTTATTATTGGTGAGCGTCAACAAGATCGCCAAATCCATTTATGGACAGCTAGATGATATGCAAGATGAATTTCTGCAATTATGGTTGTTGCATTAGCTGAAATGGAATTTTCAAACTATAGCCACTGTTAAAGTGCTTTGAGATAATAAACATTCTTCTCCCCTAACTAGTGTTTGTTGGTCAAAGTGTGTGGTAATTGAATTCTTGTATCCCTTTCCTAATCCCTTTTTTAAGACAAACATCCACCTTCAATCCTTTTTCTTTACAAGAATTATAGGGCTTGGATAGGCATTCACACTAGGTCGAATCACACCAGCTTTCAGCGTATCAGTAACTTTAAGGTTGAATATTAGGAACTTCAGCCCCTTCCACCAACACTATGGCATGATTATAATAGTTAGGGATTAATGTTTTAGTCTTTGTATCAGTTCAATATCCAAATATTAGCAATAATTTCTTTTCTTTTTTTTTCATCTTAAACTAACAACTTCAACAAAATCCATAAAAAATATTTTCAGTTAAGATAAGTGGTTTGTCTATGAAATAATCTAACACAATAAGATCCATTTTTCAGACAATGGATCCCGAGGCTGTATCTGAAGGTCAGAAGAAGATGAATAAGCTATTCAAAGAGTAAGCAGCTTCATGGTTTGTTTAATTCATAACACCTAATAGTCATGTTTGATCTCCAAATTTAATGTAAATACTACATTCGGTGATACAATGTATCAGCAGAATAATCTTTGTTGTGACTTGTGATGGCCATAAATAATTTAATATTCCGTGTTTCTACTATTATTGCCCCATTTGATTCTGCTGTTTTCATTAAATAAAATATGTTGCTTTTGTAAATAGTCAAATGAATTAGATGTTTAAACATTTCTTTTGGTTACAATTGTAGTATGATGATTCATTATGATTAGTATTTAAGAAATATGATGTAATTGGTCTGTGGCACTAAGGAACCTTTATTTTAAGTATTAAATAAACTTCGTGGATCTTCTGTTTCATTAGATTTCATCTTCTCTTGCTGGTTTCATTGGTGCAGATATGGCGTGACTCCATTTACGCCATTGAAAGGACTCTTTATTCAAGGACCTGTCTTCATTAGTTTTTTTCTTGCGGTAAGCTGACTTTTGCTTTGATATTCCCCCTAATTGTAGGATCTGATGAGCCTTAATATTGTTTCTATCCATTCACAATTTTATTTTATTTTCTTCAATGGCAGATAACAAACATGGCTGAAAAAATGCCATCATTCAAGCATGGTGGAGCTTTATGGTTTACTGATCTCTCAACTCCAGATGCCTTGTACATTTTTCCAGTTTTAACTGCATTGTCATTCTTAGTAGTTGTAGAGGTGAGTACTTCATTTCCCGAAACATTACTTTCAACTTTTCAACCATCATTGCAGTTTGACCTTCTGAGATCTTGTCTAAATGTTTGTTTGGTTGTACATTTCATTTTTTAATTTCATTTAGTGTTCACTAAAACGAGTCACTTCATATGACAAGAAATAGTTTAAAATTGATATGAGAAAAGTGGACTTATGATATCTGTTATAATTGATTTCTAATTAAGATTAACAAATTTTATATTGTTCTTCAGTGTAATATGCAAGAAGGAATGGAAGGAAATCCCGTGGCTGGCACCATGAAAAATTTCTCAAGGGTTCTTGCTCTTCTTTCAGTTCCTTTCACCATGAGTTTTCCGAAGGTAAACTCTCCTAGCTAACCTCTTTTTGGAAGGAATAACTTCCCTTAGCTACCACATGTGTATGCATTGAAAAAAAATTATTGTATGAACCTACGAAGAAACAGTAGTTTTGTCTTTGATACTAAAGTATTAACCACATGTTCTAGTTAGATTATCTCGGAATCAATTTATTTTTGTTTGGGAAGGGCATGGTATGATGGTAAAATCTTTGCGGCTATGTGATTTGTCTAGCAACTTTGTAAGTATACAACATCGATAAAATAAAAAATTGGCTCTCGCATTATATAGAATGCATCCTGTGCATGGTGTAGTGTGCATTACACATGTAAACTAGAGCTGAATAACTTATGTACCTCTACAGACCTTGTATCAACAATGAGAACTGGCTTTGTATCTGTATCTGCTTTTATTTTCAACATATTTTTCTCAATCTCTACAAGGATTTATTTTCCTCCTCTGCACTATTCTTCCCTTCTCTTCTCAATGAATTTTTATTTTTTTAATTAAAAATATATTTCATAGTAATCGGACAAAAAATTATTCAATTTTTGAAACTTGTTGGAAACCTGGAAAATATTATCTGTTGACTCGTAACAAAACAACACTGTATTCCAGTCAGGAACTTAGAAAAGTGCTGTATTTTCTATATTTTAGAAAAAGAAGTCTTAACCTTAAATTGAAGGGCATCTTCAACAGAGACATTATGCACTATAGATTATTGATTATCCTTTTTCATTACACATGGCATTACACATGAATTTAAAATGTGCTGTAAAGAATTTAATGGTGTTTGGCTAATCAAGTAAGAAAAGGTGTGTTTGCCTATTTTGTTCTAACTACTGCTGCATTTATTTGTCATTCTATGTAGTCTGAACTTGTGTTCATGTATACTTTTGCAGGCTATATTTTGTTACTGGGTTACATCAAATTTGTTTTCACTTTCGTATGGAATGGGTAAGTAACTTCAAAATTCTCATCAAGGGACCGAATTGATGTCACTATCTATGATTGGAGGACTAAATTGACATAACCTTTTTAGGTGGACAAATAAGATTTAGCTTCTCTTGTACTGTGCTCACCAAGGGACAAGGGTGCTTGTTCCCCCTCGTTCCTTGGTATTGCAACTCGTGAAATCTTTTGAGCATTAAAACGGGTTACTCTAGAAACAAGGATAGGAATTACTTTAAAGAAAGGAAATCATTGGTTGCTTAGTGAGACTTAAATTTCTTATATTGTTGAGTCAATGCAAAATATTTCTTACTATAATTTATGTATTTAATGGATCTAGGTTTCTATTTTAAACTGCTTGGTACAAAACATGAGTGAACTTCTATATTTTGATTTTCTTGATTTTTTTATGATCCCTATATGTTCTTTTTCTAGTAATTTGCAAAGGGTTTTATATTTAGGGACAAACAATATTGTTAAAAGGATCTTATAATTAAGGACGGAAGGAGTATAATTTATGTATTAAATGAATTTGGGTTTATATTTTAAATTGCTCAGTACGAAACACGAGTGAACTTGTGTATTTTGATTTTCTTGATTTTTTTTCTTACCCCTAAATGTTCTTTTATTTCCAATTTTGCAGTGCTTAAAGTTCCTGGTGTTAAGAAAACTTTGGGTATTCCTGATTTACCTCCTCCAGAACCCAGCAGTTCTTCAAAAGCTCCCTTCTCTATAATGGAAGCAATAAAAAAAGCTGCATCAATGGCAAAGGATCAAAGCTCAATACCAGTAGAATCATCAAAACAACCAATTAAAAAGTTACCTTCTTCTTCTTCTACCGTTATTAGTCAAAGGCTTAGAACCTTAGAGAAAAAAGTAAAAGGAAGAAAGAAAAGCAAGAAGTTGTGATTAAATTTACTAGTTCCCTAATTATGCCATTAAACATATATAGCAAATGTGCTTAGGTTTTTGTCATTGTATTGTTATCCTTGATTGGGGGAATATTAGGAGTTTATTCAAGATAGAGAAAGGATAGAGAATAATTTTTTTCCAAAGGCTTATGATAGATTTTGCTGAGGCAGCTAAAGGGAGCTGAAGTTGAATTCAGTTTTTGAAGGGAATAACAGCAGGTGAGTTGGAAGAAACCAATTTTGTACTGCTGTATATTTTTTCAGTATTTTCCATGTTTTTTAGGATGCCATTTGGCCTTGTAATCTTGAGTTTGATAGATGAGAAAGTAAGATAAGAACATGAAAACTGTATACAACTGAAAGCAAAGGGGATTGACAAATACTTGCTTGTAATGTTCCAATAAATATTTTATTTCATCCATAATCAAAAGTCACAACTATCTAATTCAAGTGTTTTTTATTCCTGTTCCTCAACCTTAGGACTATTGTTAACTTTTTGAGTCATTACTTGTTATATTTATCTCTTGAGAGTATTGTTGTATGAAAATTTCTTTTGAAGCCCTGCTGTCTTCTCGCACGCTCTACACTTTTTCAATTTTACCCTTCCGGTACTTATGTAGTGGACGTTATATAAATGAGAAATTTTTGAGAAATTTTAAATTTGTCGTCTGCTACTTATGTAGCGGACGTTATAAAAATGTAGCGGATCAGTTGGTGGTCAAATCTCTTGCATTAGTTAAAGGCCTCTTAAGTGGCCAATTTTGATTGGTCACTTGTGCGGCCCCAATCAAAATTGCTATTTAGTCATCATGGTTGGGAATAATATGGTAATTGACAACAGACTTTTTCTGTCCAAATTGAGAATGATATTGCTAGCTAAAATCGAGAACATGTCTAGATGTGAGACTTTCTCGAACACAAATGAGACTGCCCTAGGACCAACAGAAGAACATGTCTAGAAGTGAGACTTCCCCGAACACAAATGAGACCGTCCTACCCTGCTAAACTTTTTTGTTCATATCAGCTAAGTGGTTGCATGTTAATGATGCTGAGCAGGAGGTAGAGGATGCTAAAAGGGACGTTGATAAACGTTGGCAAATGGAATATTCTCATTCTTTTGGTTGTTATTGTCCATATCAGTTCTTTTCCATTTGGACCGGTCCTTCTTGTTTTGTTTCTATTTAACTTTGATGTAACTTTTGTGTCTAATATGAAATATTTAATTTTGCTCAGGAGAAAAATTTCATTCATTTTGAAGTTGAAACACTTGATTAAGTGTATACATCAATGTAATTTTTATGTCTAATTTATAAAATTAATTTCTATGTATTTTTTTTATGTTTTGTTTCAATTGCAATATGTTGTTCATGCCGTTATTTCATTTTCTATCACAGACGGATTTGGATCTGCTATTTAAGTAGCGCACGACATTAAACCGGAATTGAAAAAAAAGTAGATTGTTACGATAAAAAACGACATATTACATTGAAGACTGTTAGAACACAACTCAAGATGAATTGAAGAATGGTAATGAACTAGTTTCACATAAAATCATAAAAACCCTAGAAATTGTGATGATTATGAAATGATAGTGATAAAGGGAGAGTAAAGAGAATAGAGATAGTAATTGTGCTAGAATGTAAAATTTATTGAGAGATAATGAATTACATTGCTATGCACTTATTTTATAGCTCATTTCTAAGGTAACTTGTAATACAAGCTACCTTCACAACACTAACTAACAAAGGCTATGATTGTAACTAACTTTTAACAACCATAACTAACTCTTAACTAACAAAGTTGGTAATGACTTATACACTTTCTAACACTCCCCCTTAAGTCAAAACCTACTTAATTTCACACACACCAAGTTCCTCTCTAAAAAACTCAAATCTGTCAAGCTTCACTGCTTTGGTGAAGCCATCTGCAAGTTGCAGATTAGTTGGACAATACTGCATTTCAATCATTCCATTGGCCACCTGCTCTCTAATGAAAAGGAACCTTGTATCTATGTGCTTGCTTCTCCCATGAGAAATATGATTTTTAGTAAGACTTATGGCAGACTTATTATCAATCCTAAGTATCAAAGGCTTCACTACTTCACAGTTGAGCTCCTTCATTACTGAATCAAGCCACAGAGCTTGGCATGCTGCAAATGTGCCAGCTATGTACTCAGCCTCACATGATGACAGAGCAGTCACTTCTTGCTTCTTAGTGCACCATGATATTGCTGCATTGTTGAATTTGAAAACATAGCCTGATGTACTCTTCCTATCAGCTGTGTCTCCACACCAATCACTATCTGAATATCCTATTAAAGCACTCCCTTCAATGTTTGTGCCAATAGGAAACAACAAGCCAAAATTCATAGTTCCCTTTAGGTACCTGAGAATCCTCTTTGCAGCAATCAAATGAGGCTTCCTAGGATCATGCATATATCTGCTTATCATACTCACAGAAAAACAAATATCTGGCCTGCTATTACATACATATCTAAGTGATCTAACCATTTGTCTGAACATAGTTGCATCTACTTTCTCCATATCCTTACACTCATCAAGTTTACTGCTGGTATCAGATGGATTTGAACTTGATTTGCAGTCAACCAATTCAAACTTCTCTAGTAGTTCACCAATGTATTTCTGCTGATGCATTACTATTCCATCATTGATCTTGAGAAATTCCATTCCTAAGAAGAATGAAAGTTTACCAAGATCACTCATTTCAAACTCATCCTTCAATTGGCCTTTCAATCTTTCAATCTCTGAAGCTTGACTGCCAGTTATGAGCAAGTCATCAACATACAGGCATATGATCACCAACTCTTCATTTTTCAATCTCTGCACATACACTCCAAATTCTACAGCACATCTTCTGAAGCCTATCTGAATGAGAAATTGGTCAATTCTCTTGTTCCAAGCTTTAGGAGCTTGTTTCAAACCATACAGAGCCTTATGTAATCTGTATACCATATCTTCTCTGCCTTGAACTTCAAAACCAAGTGGTTGTGACACATATACTTCCTCTTTTAGTGGACCATTTAGGAATACAGATTTTACATCCAAATGGTATAGACCCCATCTATTCTTACTGGCCAGTGCTACTACAAGCTTTACAGTTTCAATTCTAGCAACTGGAGCAAACATTTCATTATAATCCACACCATGTTTCTGTAAGAAGCCTCTAGCTACCAACCTTGCTTTATGTTTTGAAATTGTCCCATCAGCATTCAATTTCACTTTGAACACCCACTTCACATCAATTTTCTTTTTCTTGTCTGGCAAGGTAACTAGCTTCCAAGTCTTGTTTTTCTAAATTGACTGAAGCTCTTCTTCCATAGCCTTCTTCCACACACTACTTTTCAAGGCATATCTTAGATCAACAGGTTCTGACCCTGCTAGTAGAGCTAAGTGAATGAGATCACCTTCACTACTGACAGCATTATCAGGAATTATTTCACAATCATTAAGCCTGCTTGGTGCTTGTCTGACTCTTTGAGGCTGTACATTTGCTTCCACTTCTTCTTGTACTGCCTCAACTTCATCATGATTACCTTCATCATCTGATTCATCACTTAAGTCAGGATAAATGTAGCCATTTTGAATTTCACTTCTATATACAGGCTCCACATCCCATTTCCACATCTCAGCTTCATTCACTATCACATCTCTACTAATGTGCACCTTTTGAGTCACAGGGTTATAAAGTTTGTATGCACCTGTTGGATGATACCCTATGAGTATCATTGCTTCACATTTATCTTCCAATTTGGTTCTTCTAGCATCTGGCACATGCTTGTAACATAGGGAACCAAAAATCTTCAAATGTGTCACACTTGGTTTTCTCCCTGACCAAGCTTCCTCTGGTACAACCTCTAGCTTCTTTGTAGGACATTTATTTAAGATGTAAGCAGCTGTGATTACTGCTTCACCCCAGAAGTTGTGTGGTAAGCACTTTTGCTTGATCATGCTTCTTGCCATATCCAACACAGTTATGTTTCTCCTCTTTACTAAACCATTGTGCTGTGGTGTATAGGGTGCAGTAATTTCATGCACAATGCCTTGGCTTGTACAAAAATTTTCAAACTCCTTAGAAGTGTATTCACCTCCACCATCAGTTCTTAAGATCTTAATTGCTTTATCACTCTCCTTCTCAATTAAGACTTTGAACTTTTTGAATACCTCTAAGGCTTCACTTTTCAGTTTTATGGTGTATAACCATAGCATCCTGGTGAATTCATCAACAAAGCTGATGAAATACTTGCTACCTCCTAGTGAAGCAACTTCAAAAGGACCACAAATATCTGAATGAACCACATGTAATGCACCAACAGCTCTCTTAGGTGCTTCAGTCACAAAGGATTTCCTGCTATGTTTACTCTTCACACATACATCACAGACAGGTTTTCTAACACTGATTCTAGGTAAGCCAGACACCAAGTTCTTTGAATTTAGATCATTAAGACTTCTGAAATTCAAGTGACCATACCTCATGTGCCAAATCTTCTCATCATCTTCATTCACTGTTGAAGACATGCACATCATATCTTCACTGCACATATTCCACTTGTAAGTTCTATTTTTTGACAAAGTTGATTTCAAAATCAAATTCTTCTCTTTGTCAAACAGCTTCAGAGAATCTCCTTCTATAGTCACTAAGAATCCCTTCTCCACTAGTTGACCAATACTCAAGAGATTGCTATTCATTTCAGGCACATACAAAACCTCTGAAATTATCACTTTCACACCTTTCTTAGTTCTGAACACAATGTTTCCAACACCTTCTGCATACAGTTTACTACTATTGGCTAGTTTGATACTAGTCTTCTTGCTAGAATCAAACTTAGTCAACCATTCTCTGTGTGCAGTCATATGATTTGAGCAACCTGAGTCAAGATACCACTCTTCATTCTTGACTCTTTCTTCACAGGTAGTAGCCATCATAAGCACTGAGTTAGGGTCTTTGCTTTGAGCAACATTTGCTTCACCATCACCTTGTTGATCTTTCTTGTACCAACATTCATCTGCAAAGTGTCCATGCTTTTCACAGTTATAGCATTTCACCTTGCTTTTGTCAAAGTTCTTCTTCTTGTTGTAACATTTGCCAGACCCTCCTCCTTTAGAGGATTCAGGTTTGTCATCAGGTTTTCCTTTGAAGCCTGGAGCTTTACCCTTCCCATTCTTCTTTGAATTCTTACCAGAACCCTCCTTCTTGTAAGTTTGAGCCTGCAGAGCTTGTTGATTTGATCTTTCTGAGCCTCTATCAAGAATCATCAATTCATGTGCCTCAAATGAACTATGCGGCTCTTCAATCTTCAAAGTTTTCACATCCTTT